>OZ035843.1:12140580-12790580 GCA_964034765.1 Knipowitschia caucasica | reverse complement strand
ATTGTGCAGAGGAGCTGTAGGTTCAACAGTGTGCGCCGTTAAGTGTGCACTAATAAACCTCCTCATGGCTTTGAGTGGGCTGTTATTTTTTATTGCTGCTCTCATTAGCTTTACAGCATGGTCCACTCAATAAAATCAAACTGTTGGGAAAAAAAGTTGAAGCGTACAAAAGCCTTACTGTCAGAGCACATCGTTGGCTGCAGGTTCACAAACAATTAACTTAATCCATTGTTTTCAGTGTTTAATGAAAGCATGTGGATGATTTAAGATCGTTTAAAACTGCTATTGGAGCCAGCTATCGCCACTTACAACTATTCTTTCAACACAGTCAACCGTTTCGGAGCGAGATTACCAAAGTGACGTTCCTCGGTGAAGGCTTTATTGCTGCTGAGGAACACTTTCATTTGCAATAATCATTATTTTAACATTCAAAGAGATGAGTATTGCTTCGATTACCATGCTGTGTTGTGGTCAGCTGTGCTCAAGGAAACTCTTGGAATGTAGTGTTTACGGAGTGGTCCTATGTTTGGAGAGATGCTCGTTCAGACAAGGTTCCAGCTGCTTTCAAAAGGAACATTCACTTCGATGTCATCGTTTTGAAGTGTTCTCTGAGTGGTGAGGAGACACTGGCTCAGTTGGTAGAGCCTGAAAGCCGTGAGTTTGATCCCCCCCACTAGACCTTCACCACCAACTGTTGTTGTGTCCTTGGGCAAGACAATTTAGCACTGTGGACTGTGGGCCGCACACCGACCCAGAAAGGGGAAAAAAATGAATGGATATACGAGTGGTTAGCAAGTATTTCTTTCTAAGATATTCAAGATTGTTTGTGTACTCAATGTCAAGTTTAAACTGCACTTGATCGCCTACAAAAAATAATGGAAATGCTTTTTTCCCCTGATACTTCCTGGATACTGTTTATGTGCCATAATGTGGAATTTGCTTTCTTACTCAGTTTCTACAGAGGTTTTTTGTGTTCATAAATAATTGGGAAAGTAACATTGTGTGACCAAAAAAGATGTTTAAATGTATATCATATCTGAAAAGATATGGTTCTCACAGTATATAGTTGTGCTTATATGTTTTATACTTTTCATCTTTTAGGCATGGCGCCGTAAAGATGGCGCCGTGGCAAGAACTCTGGTGTGTGTCGTCTTCTGGTGCACACCGGGGTTGCACAGTTTTCCAATGTGGTTTTACTGCAAATGGCAAATAAATGAATCTGAATCTGAATCTGAATCTGAAGGATATTTTAGGGATAAATGGCCACATCACAAAGGCCACACAATAATTGCAGTTGTAAAGACGTCGGTTGAATTGAGAAATTCCTCAAACAAATTTTGAGGCAATAGTTAGTTTTTGTAAAAGGCATCTGTACTGGCTTCATAGTCAAAGGAATCTCCGTATGAGACAGGAGCATTCAGACTCTTTTGTGGCACACTTTGTTGGCTCGACATCCACTTCTTGATTTAATGAAGACCTCAGTGCTTGAGTCGTCCTTAAAGTGATTGTCTGGAGTTTGTCAGAAAAAGAGACAGAGGTGCTTGATTTGAAAAAAAACGACACAAGCTCCCTCCCCCTTCCTTTCTGATTGGTCTACACCTACGTTTCCGTAACACTTTTAAATGTTAATCAGATAACACATTATACATATACATTATTAATACACATTCACGGAGGTTTTCAGAATTATTGGTTAAAGTTTCAATTTAAAAAAAGTATGTTTTTATGCAGAAAAAAAGCGATCGCTGCAAACCCGGAACAAGCTATTATCATGAATTGCAAATTATAGGACACATCTGCAGAGGATCAGATTATGGTTATAGGTTCAGTATATACATAAGTAACTCAGCGAAGATGTTCAGTTTTCATATAGTTCCAAAGCCTAATGGAGGCTTGATTCGGAGGCTCCGTGAAAACAAACAACTGCGCATGCGCGCAGCTACGAGCATCAGCGCCGATGATTGACAGCCCTTGGCATGACTCAATTGGTTAACCTCGACGGCACCGTGGATTCTGAGCTATAGCTAAGAGCAGGGAAGGCGGGACTTGCCCGTAATATTAGAATTAATAAAATGACTTATTTTACTGTATATCAACATTTAAGGCCACGAGGTCAATTTAACACATTTCCTAAAATGTGTAATTAATTTAAAGTTACAGACTATCACTTTAATCACATGACGCTGGGACGAAGTCTTGTTTATGCAGTTTCTCTGGTGCAGGAGGCTTTCAGCACAAACCAAACTGGTTAACTGTGTTATTTCTGAGAGTATTGGCATCAGAACATGCATGAGTGAAGCCAATCCTCTCTGACTGTGGCGTAATTGAACACCATGAACAAATATGTCGCTCCGTACACCGCCACGCCGCCTCCTTCACCTGACTGATCCCAGCGTGGAGCTCTGGCTCTAATGTAGAGCCAATCGACAAGTGCTGAATAGAAAAGCAGACTCCCCTCTGGCCTGCTCAAAAAGTCATTATCCTAACCCTATGACTCAGCAACAGACTGAAGAAGAGTGTGGAATGATAATTTAGATTTAGATTTTGATAGACTATATAAAATTGTATAGAATAAGTTTGCATGTATTTGTATTTTAGTTTAATCATTCTATTTCAGCCTGTGTCACATCTTTGGATCAGCTTTTTCAGACAGAAAAGTGAAAAAGTCCAGTCCAAAGCATCAAATTGTGCATGAACATGAAAGTAAAAATCATGTTTTTCCCTCCAGTTGAAATATATTTTTTAAAGATGTTCATAAAAAATAGCCTTACAAAATGCTGTTCAAAAAGAGTAAGAGAGAATACCCAGTACCTTCTTTTTGACATCTTTCTTTTAAGATGGAGTAAAATTATATGTAAAAGTATCCTGTTGATCTCTGAGGACTCTTCAAAGTTGTAGATCCCTCAACACATAAGAGAATCAAACAGTTCAAACACAGGAAAGGCACAGATAAAAATGAGGATGTGATCGCAAGCAAGTCGTCAATGTAGATGTTTGAACTGAATAGGACAACATTCACGTCTGTCCTGCACCGCGAAGAGTCCATCCTTTTCTTCTCCTGCTGCTTTACCAGACAGCCCTATACGCAGTGTCCATCCATGTCCAGGGATTGCACGTTCTATTTTATCCTCAGGTGAAAAGTGCAGACAGAGACAGGCCGCTCAGTGCAAGGGTTTTGTTATTGGGAGAAATATAGTATCCCAAGTCCAAGGCAGTTTGTGTTTTGCGGATTCAGAGGCATAAAATTTGCGGGTTTTCTCTGTGTTTGAAACGGAGTGTGGAGAAAATCAACAAGAAAATCAAATATATATGTGTAACAAAACTGCAGTGTTCATGGTGGATTTGCAGCATCCGCCAGCCATATACTTTCATATAAACCAAGCTAAAATCTGACTATCTACGAAGACATTTTGTTCCCTTTACTTCCAACACTAATGGGTGCAAGTTAGCATGCTTTCTGCCATTCCCAAGTTTGGATATGAAGAGATGATGATGAAGTAATGACCTACGTGGTGCTCTGTGTTACTTCCCCGGTGGAGAGGTACAAATTTGTTTTTTTGCCTGGACTGAATGGCATAACATTTTACCAGCTGTTGAAAAGCGAAGACCTAATGTTAGAATTTAAAGGAGCAATATGTAAAAATCTGGCCAAAAGTGGTACTGCAGTCACAGTCAATATTTTGTAGTCCTCTCCCACTCTCCCTGACTCAGGTTGCCAGATTCACACCAAATCCAGCAGCAAACACAGGGAATTATTTTATCAGTTGTTTGTCCGTCTCCATTCACATGCCATGACAGCCGTGCTAATGCTGAATGAATGTTTTGATTCATGTTTTTTTATTATTATAATTTGGACATTTGAGATAAAAAACAAAAACAAAATAAAAGCAATGTAATTATACATAGTTTATGCAAAATAAATAAGAAATTGATGTCCAAAATAGGAGTGGGAAGAATGGATGTTGGAACGTATTTCTTCAGCGTATCAACATCAGGGTTTGCTCAAGAGGATATCACCTTTCAATTTTATTTATTCCCTATTTTTTAGACAAACATGTAAAAGTCCCACATCAAAAAGAGACTAACATTATTTTAATTGGGGTACATGTGGTCTTAAATGATTATTTTTACAATTAAGCTATAATCTGCAAAAAAACGTCTTGACCTTCATCTTTTACCGTTTTTAGAGCAATCTGTCATAGAATGTGATAACATGCAATAAATACAAAAAGACATAGCCCGGGATCAAACCCGGGTTCCTGCATCGTAAGCGCGCAGCTTAGACCGCTAGGCCACCGGTTCACACGAATAAAGACACTGTGAAGAACGGACTCAAACTAGAAAATTCTGCATCACACGTGAACTTTTATCAGCTGTCTCAATTGTTCAAAGGCATCCCGATATAAATCCTCGTTTTAGTCTTTGTTTTGTCATTAATTATTTGAGAGTCATAACAAGACCTTTTTTAGTTCTACGCCACATGTTATTTTACCACTGAGATTAATGAGCCGCGCGGAGTTCTGGCAACCCGATCACGGACTTACATGACACTTCCTGATTGGCAAAACGGCGGAGGGTAGGACATCAAAATCAAAACAATAACAACTTTTACGGGTCGTAAAACTAATTTTGATGATCAAATATCTCGGCTGAACTACTGTTATCAGTTAAAGATGAATTCGAAAAGAGTATGATTTAATAACGCCTTTTGAAATATTCGGGTCATTTAATGATGACTTGACATGCAAATATTACATATTGCTCCTTTAAGCTTTCAGCAGAAAAAGCTTAAAAGGCTCCTGTGGACTCACCACCTGCAGGAGGATCAGTGAGGGGCTGGTGCTCTGTGTACTGGGTGCAGCTCTGACTGCCACCCCCCCGACCCAGAAATGGATTAAGGGGAAGAAAATGGATGGATGGATGGAAAACGCATTCCTCACAAAACATGTCCCAATTGAATGATTCCATCTTCATTTATATTCTGTAAGATCTTCTTGTTTGTGTGAATGAAAACCTCATACACTGTGTATTGGAGTTGAAATCCCAGTCACACACATAAAATGATCAATAGCTCGACTGAAGATGATTGTAGCACTTTGGCTCGCAGTCTGCACTGTCTGGTTGGTTCGGTTGTGCTAAAATTGGTTCAGTGGGTGAAACAGTTCTGGCAAGCTTTGGAGTTCCAACTCACACTCGTGGCTCTTGTGTTTTTCTCCATTCGGCTGCAGATGAAGTGACAAAGTGTTATCGAAATGTCACGCCCGGAGTCTTGTAAATCCCTTAGCACCACAGACTCTCCATTGATCGAAAGTGTCTTGAAATATTGGACGTGTTTGATTAGTATGCAGGGTAGTGTAATTGTCAGGGGTTCTCTGTTAGACTGGTGAGTGCATGAAAAGAAATATAATTCAAAGCAAATGACTGCAGATGACAGAAGTCTGATTAAGGAGACAAATCAAAAGGTTTGAGACAATATTTGCATGTAAATAGTAAATGGTGAAACAGTGTGTAACTCATCACTCCGGGTTGAGTCATTTGCCCAAATATGAATGTCTGTACCAACCTTTATGTCTAGCATTCATGAGAATCCCCACCACAACTATGTTTTATGATAGTTTGGTAAGAGTTATTTGCTTTCTTTGGGTCGACAATAGTCTGGTCGTACCACACCATAGTACAAATTACTTTTTGTACTAAGGTCTGGAGGTGCTCTATTGAGCTCCATCAACAGGTGGGAGGGGTTAACTCCTTTTGCAGATTGAAACGATTGGATCTGAGTTTACCGTGACGTATGTAATGCGCCAGAGTGAGTCGTTACCATTTAGCGGGTAGCATTTAGCCTAGCCATCTCCTTTGCCACTAACGGAGCCCGTGGGGAGTAGCGCCACAAACTTTATCGTCAAAGACTTTTGCTAAACATTCCTCTTGCTCTAGCTTCAATTTCTTGACAGAACCAGACCGTATTACTTTAATATCGCATTCTTCGCCGTTGCCAAACTACAACCTGCCAGTTCAGCACAAAATCTTGACGTCACCCACATCTAACTACAACTCCCGCCTCCTGCGCTCGCTGATTGGTCAGATGGAATTCAACCAATTTAATTGCAAACACAGGGACCAGACCCAGACGATACATGCAGGGAAATGCTAATTGAGCGGAGTGTACAAATGGCTAAGGGCTAGGTCAACAAGTAATTATGATTAATTCTGATTAACCCCCGCTCCCTTTAGTTTGTGCCAAACAGTAGTTATTAATTATTAGACAAACCATTGGTACAACAACCAAATGGACTCTTCCTTACAGGCTGTTTGTATCTATAAGAGATGGCTTTGTTGATCAGAGGTTAAGAGAATGTAAATGTTCATGAATTTGACAGCTGCTGAAACTGGTTTGAAACTGATGTCAGATCATTTTACCACAAGATCACAGGTGAATATAGGCCTGAATACATTTAGAGAAACAATACATTTCTATATATTTTACAACATGATTGCAGGGGGAGAAGTCTTAAAAGTGACCATAAATTATAATAATTTAAACCAAATTATATATTACAAATAAATATTTAGGCCCAAAATGTTTTAATATTTTTGTATGAATGAATGAAGTTACCGTAGGTATCGTAGGGGCAGACAGTTTGGTCAAAGTGAACTTCCAAATTCATAACAAACATATCCTTGTCCTTCCTTGACAAGGATGGTATAGTAAATAAAAATAAACCTTTTTTTTTTTTTTCAAGTGAAGTTCTGTCCAATTTGAACATGTTTTAATGTCAATGTTAATGGCACAATAAAAGGAGCAGGAATGTATTTATTAAATTGGTTTTACCCAAAGGTAGTTTTTTTTTAATTTTTATTATTATTTATTATCAAATGCAGTCTTTGCCCCTTTCTTCTTTCGCTCTTGTTGTTTTTGGGTTGATTCAGTCACAACAGGAGGTTTAAAGGCAAAATTATGTTGGTGGCCCTCACAGTGTTACCATGGCAACCGAGCCAAAAGACACACAGGCTAAAACAGGAATTTGAAGCAGATATTTGTTCTCTGTAACATGTAATTGTAATAAACTTTCAGTAGTGTTATAACCTACTGTATATGAACACATCTCTGATCACTGCAATATTTCATTCACCAATAATGGAAAATAAGGTGTCTTGCCCAAGGACACAATGACAGCAGACATCAGTGGGAGTCAATGGACTAGGTCTCAAGTTGGGTTTGAACCCACAACCCTCAGGCCGAAAGGCCAATGCTCTAACTGAACTGAACTGACTTTTTTACATTTGAATTTTGAATTATGCCTCTTTCAATCAAATACACTGATACAATTAGACTGTTTTTGTTTGTGTTGCGATAAATCTGCAGGAATAGAAAACTTTCTTGTAACTTATGATACAGATTTATTGTTGATCGATGTTCCTTCACAGCAACAGAAGAGCAGGGTCTAGAGAAAATGAAATCTTATATTGTTCATTTCTATCAGCCGTGGAGCCTGACAGAGTCTTGTTGTGCCACTCCATGAAAATAAACAGCCATCACAGAAACAATATGCAGCCGCAGCAAAGGCACTCATCTCCTGAAAAGGCCTCAGTCCTCGTCTGCAGACTCAGACTCGTGCTGCTCTGACATGTGAGAACAAGAACAATCTGCAGCATCACTGTCTGCATCAGCTAAAATACTGTAGGCTGCACCATTTTGGATAAAAATACAGCATCTAATTTGGATTCTTCTGACCATGCAATACTGTGACAGTTTTAAAGAGAGTAGAAAAAACATGGAGCGATTCCTCATATACAGAAACCAACCCATAGTACAATCCTTTTATTCCTGCAGAAATACAAATAATTCAGCAAAAATGTGATTTATGATTTAATTAAAGTAGTTTATATGTTTCATACTACATTCTTAGATTCAGACTTGAGTGTTTCAACACTTCTCAGCGGCTTATACAAAAAATGAGATGACCAATTTGGAATGAGAAAATAACTCTTCTGAGCACAACATGAACGATATGTGTTCCATTTACAAGATCAACTGAAATCAAGAAACATTTTCACAAATGTAGGCGTTTCTTATTGCTTCTCTCCATTGTGATTAATTGTGTATATAATTAATTAATTGTGTGTCTAATTAATGGATTATGAAAAGGTTCAGACTAAAATTATCCAATATCAATACAAACAACAGCAGTGAAATACTGGTCATGTCACGTGTCTATTTGAGCTACATATTCTAGTTTGGCGTGTACGACTCCCTCACGACTTCACCTGACGGAAAATGGATGTTGAAATGGGAGTATAATCGTGCAGACTCCAGAGCTATTCAATAAAAGTGAATGGACCATTACAGAGCACTACAGATGAACATACAGGCCCCCACCACAAAACACAGCGTGCAGAGTATGTGCTGGTAACTTACAAAGTGTTATGGTTTGAGGTAAACAAGCTTCAACAAGCAGGCGCACTCACAACCACAGATGTATCTGAATAGATTTTGCTTTTGAGATACATACTAATGGTTTTTTTGACTTGAGGTATTTTGATGATAAGAGAGAGAAAGAAACAAAAAACTAAAACATGGCAATGTATATATATATATATATATTTATATTTTGTGTATACAGATATATACATATAGAGTCTTCATATACGCACTGATAATTGTAGGGCTTACGCTGATTGGCCTTGGAATTTGAAGCAAGCCTGCTGGCAAAAAGACACATTTTTGTTAACAAGAGATTGTTAAATCTCGAACCCCTCAAGATAAAGAATACATTAGAATTATTTTTACTAATTTACGTTTGCATGAACATATTGTTACTCCATGATTAAGCATTTAGAGCCGGCAGACGTATCATGTGGTTCTAAAGGATTTATTGCATTTTAGAACATGGATTGTTGGATGTGGTTTGGCTAATTACCCTAGCAGAGGCATTGCCCAACGGCAGCAGGAGGGAACTGAATAGATGGTAAAAGCTGAGACAAGTCTCCACTGATGAGGTGGTGATGGGGGAGGAGGTGGGCTGCTGCATGAGCTTAATGCAGAGACTGTGAGGCACTATAAGGTTAGGTTTGTTGTATTATTTTCATGAAAATGCATAGTTCTACATGTAACAAGTATATGTAGAACTATATGTAGAACTCAGGAATGTATTTTGAGTCCTTTGCCTTTTACTTTGTACACTCACGATTGTGTGTCCTCCTCTGACTCAAACTTGATCATCAAATAAGCTGATGACACCACCATCATCGGTCTCATCAGTAACAATGATGAATCCTCTTATAGAGCAGATATACAAAATGTGGTTCAGTGGAGTAAAGTAAACAATCTCCAGCTGAACACTGCAAAAACATGTGAACTGGTCTACGACTTCAGTCGCAATAGTTCTCATTTGCCTGTCGTAATCGACAACTCCCAGGTGCAGATCGTAGAGGAGTGTAAGTTTCTGGGTTTAACTCTGTCTAACGACCTGCAATGGGTTAAAAACACTGACCGAGTCGTTAAGAAAGCTCGTCAGCGTCTCTACTTTCTGCGTAAACTTAGAGAATTTACCACTAACTCTAAGATTCTGCTTAACTTTTATCACTGCACCATTGAGAGTTTACTTGTTGGTTCTGTGTCTTCAAACCTTAATCACACTGATTCTGCTGAGAACAGACGTGTCAATGGAATCTAAAGATTTTAATATATTGAATATAGGTATTACCAGTATCATAACAGTTCATCATCTTATCCATCCATTTTCTTTATCAACCTTCCATACCTACCATTTATAAATTTTATATGAACCCATTCACTACCAAATTATTTTGCAATCATGTCCAAAGTTTTCACACAAAAAACTTCAAAAATCTTGTAATATTTGATATAACTCAACATCTTGTATGCCCTCAGTATCAGAGTCAGTGTTGTGCATGTTCTACAGGATAACGCTATCAGAAATAGCTGTAATCTAATGCATGGGCACAGTGGCATAATGTGGTCTATTATAGAAGGGATTGTACCATTTTCTTGTACAGGAATCAAAATAAGGACAAAAACCCCAAAGTAATCAGAAATGAGCAATTCTAGTCCAAACTATAAGAACTAAAAGACTAAACTACGTAAAACAATTCAAATGGATTGGAAATTGGAGCCATCACATTAGACTAGATTCAAGAATGGACTGAACCAGGGCAAGACCTACCTAAACACTGAATATGCATTAATGAGTAAGCTAACAATCAGGGAACAACGTTAACATCTCGTGAATGTTGATTTTTCATATTGTATTCCCTCTTGCAGAGACAATGCAATTTGAAAATCTAATATCAAAGTCGCAGCTTGCATCCTTTTGAAATTAAACACACCCGAGCCACGGCATAATGAGTGTCAACTTTGAGCTGTGATGTAATGTACTTTTAATTTGAACTCTTTCCAGGAAGTTGGAGCTCAGTCAGGGGACCGCAGAGTTGTTTAGATAACACTGGTGACAAGCCGTGGAAAACACAAGCTGCTTTAAAATCTGCAGTCGAGATGAGCAAACTCAGCCATAACCCACAGACACTATGTGTTATTGATCAGATGAGGTCTTCTACAGGGATGAATGTCATTATTATTATATCGATGTGTGTCAAAGTGACAATTCTTCCATTTTTGCTTCACCATAATACATGTGAAGAAGTGTTTTGCCCAAGGACACAACAGCAATATGCTGTTATAGAGTCCATTGCACCTGAACAATCATCAGTCACACCTGGTCCAAATAGTTCCAGGTCTAACTTGTTCTCAAAACAGTTTGGTTCTATCATAGTTTTCACATACAGGTGTTTTAGTCTCTGTCGCAGCAGCTTTTTCAGACAGACAACTAAGAGAAAGTTTTGATAATGTGATATCATCCTGTGATCTACAACAAAGCTGTGTAACCACAAACCGATCTAGAGCCCATTTTGGCCTTCAGCTGCTCCCATAATAATCAGTAGCTCCTAGTTTCCCCCTCTGAAGGCCTTACCATCATTACCAGCTTGTTTGCGGCTGACGGTGGCGAGCTAATTTCCTCTCGGCGGTGATCGTGGATGCATTTGCCAGCGTGATGTGTCGTTTGCGGGCCGTGCGTGTTGTTCCTGGTTCTTCCGGCTGGTTGGTTTGATGTGTGAGTGAATCTCTTCCAGTCCATTAGAGAGAAGCAGGAGGGCTCTGCAGTCAGCCCCCCCCCCCCCTCATCACTGATGGCAGTGAATCACGGCTCACTAAAATGTCACCAATACCTTCTGCCTGGGGACGTGTCAAAGTCATAACAGTGAGAACACAGGGTTTTTCTAAGCGCTCAATGTGTCGCTCCTATTAACCTCCTAAGCACTGTTTTCACCATTTTTCCTCTGTGGGGAATGGGTGATATTTCCCGAGCTGCTGCTTTGACAAAAAGGTGTAGAAGGTGCACAAAATGAATTATAAATGTTTCTATTAACTGTTTGATCTATAGTTAAACCTTTCTTTGTCTAGTTATCTGTTATACGTGTATGTTATAGATATTTTCTCTGCTGTTTTTAGATTAATGTTCGTTTGAGTTTAATATATCCTCATACAGATGCTGCTATTGCTCTCTCCTCAGTCCTTTGACTACTTTGTCACTTCTTCCCTTACTTTATTATTTTGTGGAAGGTTCACCCGTCTCTAGCAGCCTGAGATTATACAAAAAACATGACCTATAAAGCATTACAGTTTTGCTTTAAGGCTGGGGCACTTCACTTTCCAACCACGAAAACGACCATGTACAAACAATCCATCTAATTAGTTCCTCGTTTTCAAATCAGTTTGGTTCAATCACAAGTTCTCAGAAGCACACACTTTTTGGCCTCTGTCAAAAGTTTTTGGTCAGGTTTATTAGAAAAATAGCAAACAGAGGATAACCCTCTCTCAACAAAATGACTCACAGGGCTTTCTGTTTAGGTATGCTAATTATAACAAGTTTTATAATAAGATGAAGACATCATTCTGTGGTGTCCTTTGATCACAAAATGGTAGGTTTTAAGTGAATAAAGCAGATGTTTTGCATGTTTATTTGTCCCTGAGAATAAAGCAGAAGGTAAGTGAAGCTCAGATAACTTTAGGTTTGCTGTTGGAAATCCTCTCCACAACTATCGTTGTTAAAGTGACAGTCATTGTGTGATGTCAAAAAGTGCTCATTTACATGCAAGGCCTGTATTCGTTGCATAATTAATCGCTAGCTTCTTGGTTTATTTGCTTTATCTCTCTGGAGACAAAAGCGTGTGTTGAAGCGTGCGCCTCCTATAGCGCTCTACACACAGTGAGCGTGCATTATGTCATGGCTGAACCCGTAATGAGGCCCACACAATGGGAAAGACCCGCTTCCAGACCCTCAAATGTATAAAACATTCAGACTCCAGCTCCACTCTTTATGGGACAAACTCAATACAGTCTGTGGGTTTCTCAGCATTTCATCACATTCTCAGTGGCCTCACGTTGGCACACTGGCGACGAGAGCCAAAGCGTGCAGTCAAATCAAAGTTTCTTTCTTTGTTAATGCCAGCCCGGGGAATACAGAGCAGAGAAGGCTAAAACACTATAAATGAAGCTACAAAATGCTCTTCAAGTCAAGTTTCTGACGCAAGGATCCTAGTAATAAGACAAGGATATTTTAAAAAAAAATAGATTGTCTACAGTAGAAACAAAATATGGCTTTAGGATAGTTTGTACATATATGACACCTGCTATGGCCATGTCTGCTTATCAGAGGTCTGAGGGTCTAGTATTGTGATGGTGGACCACCCAGGTACCACAGTGGGACTAGATGTACCCTGTGAATGACACCTCATTTTAGACTGGTAAATTGGAAGCATATGTTTTATAGTTTTTCAAAACAAACTCTATTCAATAATACATCTTTATATCTCTTGTCTCTGCATGTAATTGAGATTATTAAAATCATGCAACTCATTCACGTCACAAAGGGCTTTACAATAGTGGGCATGTGTTATTTGAAACCTGCGCAGACACAGGGAGAACATGCAAACGCAAATGCATTCACAGGGTATACAATATTATCAGTATACAAAAGAAAAACATAGCAGTTATCTGGTTCAAAGGTTGCCATAGTAACCGCATAGTAACCAGTGCTGGAACGGTAAAAGGCGAGGCTTTTGTCTGTCTAATTTCTGCCGGGAGCTGCTTCAAAAGGTCACTAATTAAAGATCGCCTCTTTTGTGTGTATTTGCCAATATGGTTGGCTGATTTTCAAGGTACATTTTTCACCTGCAAATGAGTTGTTGCTCGGAGTTGACGCCTGGTTGAACTCATGTATTGATTGAAGTGACATAGATAATGATATAAAATGATTTGGACATTGTGAGAGGACACTTTTAGACTGGAATTGTCTCTCACTCGGTCCTTGTGTTGAGCCCCACGATGGAACATATGAGCTGCAGTCGCACTATTGAGTTAAATTATGTCCCACACCTACCATCAAGGCAGTGGACACCTGGTGAAACTGTTGCCGACAAGGAATGATAAATGGTGATGTCTATTTCAAATGCACACGATTACATTCAGTATCAGTACAGTATGAAAATGATCAATTATTAGCCTCTTTCCCACTGTGCAAAAACACGGCAGCCTTCGTCACACACCGAGCTGGCATGTCAAAAACAAGCCTCCATTCAACGCATGTGATCAGTGTGTGCACTCCAACCAAGTATATTCAGACAGCAGGTCCCAGAATCAGGACTCAACATGGGGAGGCAGCATTTCAGATCCATGCAGCTAAAATCTGGAACTTGAACTTGAAAATCTGAGATAGACTTATTCTTTGACAATGTTCAAATCCAGGTTAAAACCCAAGTCCCGGCGATCCAAGATGGCAGTTCTTTCCTAAAATTTGGGAAAATCCTTCTATATACATTTAAAGAACAACTGCACACCAAACACCAACTTTTTAAAACGTATAAACTGCATAAATATGTTTCTTATAGTGCTCTCTACATATCCTGGTGAATTTGTTGACATTTTGGTGCAAATTAGATAAAATCTCACTTTTGAACATAAAACCGTCTGTGTAGCGGCGTCTCATCATTTTTGGTGATACGTCATTTGGAATTTTGGTTCTGTCCTCGCCATTGGCTCTGGAGTAGTGTGTGACGTCAGTTAGTGTGTGTGACGTGTGTCTCTCTACGACTGTCCAAGTCTCACACACGGCCCAGTAGCAAGTTGGAGTATTCTGGCGACATCTAGTGGTTAAATATTAAATTACATCAATTGACCGCCACTACTGCTGAGATAATTCTGTGGCTTAGGTTCAGGTGTGTAGCTTTACAATTATCTTAGTGTGTAAACAAGGGTGGAATGAGACTTTCTGTGAACTCTATAAACTATTGCTTTAAGCAGCAATGACAACTGTCTGTTCTTTTGTGTGACAAGCGAGCTGTCAATCACAGCCCAGACCCCGCCCAACTCTAACCCCCCCTCTGGTTCTCCAGGCAACGCCCTTTTAAGAGAGAGTTTTAAAATGTCCATGTAGTAAGGCTGGGCACTGGAGTTTAGTTTTCCTTTAATGTATTTGTTTAACTGTTTTATACATATTCACAAGCTGTGTTTATGTTTAACAGAGTGGCATACACCAACATCTACCATGTGAGTTTGAGCTCTCCTGAAAGCTTTTAAATCACTGTAATGTCATCGATACCTTTAGATGTGTGTACTGATTACAGATCATATATCTGATAACCATATACAATAGAATCTCTTGTGTGATCTTCATTATACATTACTCCACCTTAGTCCTCCATCATGTGCACTTGTCTTGTACTTGTCTTGTATAAGCTCTTTCTCTCAATGGACTAGTTTTGGTTTTTTACCATACTGTGAGACTTACTTGCATACAAAGACGCGGGCGATAGAAAAGAAAGCCGAACGACACTTTTATCTGCACAATAATCCAAGGGGGATTTGCAGAAAGGGAAATAGATTGTTTGAGACAGAAAGCTCAAGGCGGAATTACGAGGAAAACATCTCAGGTTTTTTGGCAGGCTGCGCATTAACATTCAGAACTGGATCTCTGAAATAATCTTTTCTCTACAAGTACAAGTGCATTTTATTACAGGCAGGTCGGTTCAGCGGTGAATGAATACAATAGGTGCAAACGATGTGCTCACTTCGTTTGGTAGTAATAGTTTTACAAACAGATGGATTGTCTCTCTCTCTTTGTCTCTGTTAAATCATTTTCAAGGTTACCAAGTTTTATATGCAAATGCAACTAGGCGAGCTAATCCCAGTGTTTTTACATAAGTAGCATTGTACCATTCAATGCAATAAATAAATAAAATAAAATAAATACTATAAATGTTTTTTTATTTTTTTATTTTTTGACCTGGAATGTTATTGGCCCACTTTTATATGTCTTTAAGTTCCAAATTTTAATATATTGCTACCCAAGCATCAGCAGCTCTGAAGGATTTAATTTATCCTTATAACATTGGATAAATTATGGCATTTATGAAAAATAATTGCAGCACTTTATATTTGTAATTGCTTTCATCTAACTCGTTACCTAAAATTGAACACTTCAGGGACATAACAAGTAAATACACTTTTCACTGCTTTTTCACAGTTTAGGTATTTAGAAGAATTGTCCCAAATTTTAGGACCAAAACTCTCTGGTCTTATTTGACGAGCACGTATCACCAGAATGATTGACAATTGGGAGGACCAATAGTTTTCATGATCCACTCAAGTACAGGATTCAGTACAAAATCCTCATATACCTTTAAGTTGTTTTTGAAGTGGTTCATGCATGTTTTTATTATCTTATACTTGAGACAGCATTGTGGTTCCATGGCTCTGCTCGGAGGCCGCTTTGTTTTTATCCATTTCTTTTCAGAGTCGGTTATAAGTGGGGGGAAAAAATAACACATTGATTTCACTGACATTGTGTGAAGAGGCAATGCACAAAACCATACTCTGACTGAATATGTGTAGAAGACGGTATTACATGGTTTTGGATCAATATGGACATTTCAAACATCGTATCGCCGACATTCAGTCTTGCAGCTCCCTATGACCACTTTTAACTAATGACTTTATCCAAGGTAACGTTCAATGGTCCCAGTGGGTCTCATCTGTAGCTATAACAACCTCTTTTCAATTAGAGCAGAGGACTGGCTGCTAATTGGACGTCACCATTGTCGCTGCGATATTCACTACATATTCTATCCACTATAAACTCATCAAGCACCCATTAATCCTCACCACAACTGGACGCTCTTCATTAGTTTTTTGGTTTGGATTCAGCAGCTGTGAGTGGTACTGGTGCCAGCTGGATCCATTTGAAGAGAAGTGATTCAAGAGATTTAGCAATTCTTTTTGTCTGTGAAAATGGAATAAACAGATCTTCGTGTGCTATGCTCTGGCTCGGGCTCTGCTTTTCGCTTGGTTCCATATCAATATTGATCAGAATTGATTTTCTTTTGTGTCGGCGGATGAAGACCACAGAAGATACATATTATTTTCAGACATTGTTCTCAAGGACCACTTCAGAAACAGAAATGTGTTTTGAGTCAACACGAAAATGTTGTAACGCAGATGGATAGATAGATAGATACTTTATTAATCCTTGTAGGAGAAATTCAAATGTCCAGTAGCAGCAAAAATAAAAAATAAAATTGATCATTCTAAATAGCTAACAATATTAAAAATCAGATGCATGGATGTACGAAAAAAAATATATTATTTACAATGGGTTTGAGTGATTGGGGAAGAGGTTGGGGTGAAATTTAAGTTAAATCTCTCACGTGCAAAATAAAGTTTTTTTTTATTTTGTTTGTCAGAGGTCTTATTGTTGTGAAAAGAAAAGGCACCATGTGTTGTATGTTCTGTAAAACTTGCAGGATCAATAAGTAACATATTGTTAGGAACGGGCCACAGCATGGCTTCACACTTCACAAACTGGAGACAAACAAGTGATGTCTAAATGTGGTGTCGAAACAATGCAAGGAATCTGATTAGTTTTTTTCTTTCGAGCAAAGAACTAAAGAAAAGTGTCACATCACACCTTTTAATAGTTGGTTTGAACTCAATCATAGACTGTATATACTGTAGATAGACAATGCTATCCCTCTAGCTCAACGATCCCAAGGGCTTCTGGATCAAGTTTCGTTCTAACTTTTCTAGCTCCTTAAATTAAAACCTAAGCTCCTCTCATTTTTTTGGGCATAAGAAATCTGTGCTTTGTCCCTCTCTATGATCATGGAGTAGATCACTTCATTCCTGGGGGAAGCTCCAGTCTGCATAAACTATTTTCTTAGCAAAACGTCTGCCCCTGTTACTGCCCCAAGGAAATTGACTCCAGCTAGCTTATGTTCCAATCGGCTTTTTCCGGAATTGGCACTTTGGTGACATCAGCACTCGGTCAGTCCACTCCTAATACACAGACTATGAGCTCAATTCAGCTTTAAATTAGCATTACTTGAATAGATAGACTTGAATAGATGAATAGATGCTTGTAACAAAGTGAAATGTAGGTGTCAAACTTACATTTACAAGCTAGGGCTATATTTTACAGTATATTTTTACAGTTATTAGTTTAAATATTTGACATAAAAATATCCATTTTGACATTATGCCATTAGCCATTAAATGTGAGCAGAATGATGGATTATCAATAACTTTATGGAAAGGCAGTAAATAACCCATAGGTCACTAGTTCAGATTCCAAGTAGAGAGGGCATTTGTTGACTCCTGCAAACATCCAATAGGAAAAAAAGTAAATTTGTACAGTATTCTGTAGATATGCAGACTGTAGCAAAGAGCAAAAGCTCAAGTTCAGAGTTCACAGAAGCTGCTGACTGGACTGTCTCACTCAGCTTCTGTAAAATATAGTAAAACCGGTGCTCATTTCATTTACTTACTCTTGCCGGCTGCCGTACTCTTCACTATGTGTCAGGTACATTTCCTCTGCACATTATTTGATTTGGGAATGAACTTGACGTGACTGCCTTGGCTATTTTTCCTATTGCATACAGCCCCCGGTGCAGCTTTGACACCGACATTACTTCAAATTTGGTTTCCCTTAAAACTGTATTAAAGTGCAGTAAAATCATTTGTTTGTGCTTTCGTGGAGGAGAGCAGAAAGGGAAGGGATGCCCTCAAGGTTTCTCCAACTCTAAGCCTCTTTCCCTTTCACTGGTTCCATTTTCAACTGTCACTTTGGATTGCGTACGGAGGACGCTGATGCCCACCTCATTAGGGTTTACCTCCGCTCGTGTCTCTTCTCTTTGCCTGCCTCTATTTTTCTGTCTTGTATTTCACTTCGTCCTTTATCCCTCTCTACTTCCTAATGTTATCTCCTCCACAGTTTCCTCTTTCTAGCTTTCTTTTGCTGTGATTTCTACCATTATGCTTATTTTCTTTCTCAAACAGATCACAGTAACCCTAAACAAGCTCACAATTGAATGTCACAGCGATTTATTTGAGGTGTCAAATACAATGACTGTATTATTGCATCATGTGTGTTCAAACATGGGCCTGGGAACACTGAGCGATCTGGGATCTCTGTTTGGTAGAATGAGAGTGGATGAAAATGAATGGATGGATACTTTGTTGGGAATGATGGAGTAAGATCTCAGTGAATGCATCGGCAGAGTAGGTTTAACAAACTGTATGTGTTTTGGACATTTCTCTGGTGTAAGGCTCTATTTGAATACTTATAGATGAGATATTACAGTTGGGCTAACCTCACATTATTATCACGGTACTCCCTCAATAATCTTGGAATATTTTGTGATCCATCCATGTTTGTAAAAATCTGCATTGTACTGAGTTGAAAGTGTGAAAGCCTATTCTGTGTTCACCTCCTCAACCTACTGCAGCGTATCCATTGCATACTTACTGATTAGTAATGTCTAGGATTCAAAACTGTCACAGTAATTTTTCAACAAAATAATTAACAAAACAAACTTGTTGTGATTGCTGTCCATTGAACCTCCTCATATCTCATCATGGCCTCTGACGCCTCCTGTGTGTGTTTGCAGGAGCTGGTGGGCAGCAACCCGCCGCAGAGGAACTGGAAGGGAATAGCGATCGCGCTCCTTGTCATTCTGGTCATCTGCTCGCTGATCGTCACCTCCGTCATCCTGCTGACACCAAGTACGTGCCTCGGACCAGACCAAGAGGAGAGGGAGACACCTCTCTGTTTACAGCCTGTTAATATGCAGGGACATGCCCATTAGGCTGCAGCATCCATCTCAGCGCTAAGTGTGCGAGTGGGGTCAGTGCTGAGAGCTCCAGCCTCATATACCTACAGTGTAGAATCTAAGAGTCACTGTTCCACACAAAGCGCTCCTATTCAGAGAAGTGAAGGTCACAGCGGAGTCAGTTTCTCCTTCTTAAAGACTATCAATCATGACGTTCTGTGATTACATGTTGATTTGGGTTGTCACGGTAACAGGTGTAGGTGGTAAGCTCTGTAAAACGTGTTGATGGTAACACAGGTTTCAAGTTGTTTTATCTGAGCATAGACTGGTGTGTGCGAGCCCTGACGGCTGCTTTTGCTTACAGTATGCATCCAGGACTAATCAGGTGACTTTTGTCCCAGAATTTGGCTGCTTCGGTAACGCCTCACTTCTGATTAGATGTTTGGTTGCTGGTTAATTACTATGTGGGTACATTTGGCTTAAGATATCAGCCCATGGAGTCACATCTTTGAATATAATTATTCATAAAACACAATGGGTTTTTTGTTGTTTTTTTTAACCGTTGTCACAAAACAAATCAGTAAACAAATTATCAGAAATGAGACATTAAAATACGAACATTTAGGTCCTTACCATTGGCCCCTGGGAGCCTTTCCTCGTGTTACAGTATTTGATATGTATCACATCCAATGCAATCCAATGCAGGTGCTATATCAGTGCTATATTTCATCTGTTGCGATCTCACTCCTTTCTCTAACTTGTTTGTAAAACTATTCTGGGCATGATTTCCTCTTAGTGTGACCTTGATGTTTCCTCTTTCCAAATGTACATTGGGCTTTAATCTATGGGCCATCTGTTTATATTTACACACATAAAGCACCTTCATATTGTGTGCATTACCGCAGCCACAAGTCAATAATCACTTTTTATCTTTGAGAGCCATGAGTCGCTCTGCACACAGAGGGATTGTTTTTCATCATTGAGAAAGCAGGTTGTTGTACATCTCTGTGGGGATAGCAGTAAATATTGTATAGTTTTAATATTGAGGGGAGTCATGAAACAATTCAATTTGACATGTTTTTAATTAATGACACCATAGAGGTGTCAGTTAATCCATTAGCGCTCATATGACTATTATCAAGTAACTGAGAAGTGAAAGGAAAGTTTAAACAGATCACATATAATGGATTCTCAGATAGTGTCACTACATTAATTAATCACCACAAACTGTGATGCAAACAACAGTGTGTGTGTGTGTGTGTGTGTGTGTGTGTGTGTGTGTGTGTGTGTGTGCGTTACTGCCAATACCTACAGTATAACAGTATATACAGTATACTGTATACGCACACTCCTTTACATATTCATATTTAGAATTATACAATAGATTTAGAACAATACAACATATCAAATGCATATCCAGATATTCCTTGTAAAGTCTGCTTGTAAAAAAGTAGACTTTTATTTTGCTCGTTTCCAAATAGTGGAGAAAGTTTCCGGATCCAAGCACTGGTTAAACTCATATTCACTCTCCTTCTTCCTGATTAGACAAAATGAATTCACAATTTTGACAGGCCAACCCCTTTCCATTGGTTTAATGTTTCTTTTCCAGCAAATCTCACTGGCCTTGGTGATGCAAAGGGAAAGACTAGTTCAAATATATTACTTAAAAAAAATATGTCTTTATCTTTTATGTCATTCTTCTTCTTTCAATCACCATCATGTATGCCAAATATTCTTCTCCCAAATGAAGGGAGAAGAATATTTATGCATAAGAATATGTAATCAAATGAATGTTCCATTTAATTACATGTATCCTTGAGTAATTACATGTATCCTTGAGTAATTACATGTATCCTTGAGTAATTACATGTATCCTTGAGTAATTACATGTATCCTTGAGTAATTACATGTATCCTTGAGTAATTACATGTATCCTTGAGTAATTACATGTATCCTTGAGTAATTACATGTATCCTTGAGTACAGATAAGGACAACATACAGTAGGTCCCATTTCGTTTTGTCGTCTTCACTCACGCTTTTCATAAATCACGCAGCTGCGTGAAACATATTACATCTTATCGCCACTAGGTGGCAGGTTAAGTCCGCTTTAGCCCTGCCAGCGACTTAAACGATCAGGTATAAGTCTGCGTGCAAACGTAATTTGCCTAGTGATACTATGATGGCCGAATGGTTTGAGTTGCAGGTTAGGATCTGGGGGATCTGGGATCGATTCTTGTCTGAGGCAATTTTGGTTGCACACCTTTTGGTTGCTTGTGTGCAATTACGTAACGTTATCAGCTTGTTATCTTCTTTCCTTGTCAAAAGGATTTTTTGCTCACTTCGGGCCTATCAAAACGTGGTTTAAAGTCAAAGGATTGACTCTGTAAAACACTGTACTAACTTACTGCACTGTATTGTAAGTACTGTAACAATACAATTGTATTTTACTTTATTACTTATTTTTACTTCTTATTTTTTAATAAAAACACTTCCTTTCTGACTTCTTCTACAGTATGGGATAGCCAGCAGCAAGTGCGTTATTGAACGTGAAACATTGGAACAAAACAAACACGAGTGTACACTGTATTCTGAATACTTTTACTTTGATTAGCAATATATAGGCTGTGTATAATGACAAAAATGTAAACTACACATATTATATATAGCTACCATTAATTAGGAATTCTAAAATGCACAGGAGTAGCAGATCATATGGCAAACATTTGCGTTAACTTGCATATAAGGCATTTTAAGCGTCCCGCACATACGCACGGCTCATTCACTCAGCGCTCTCTGCTATTAGATCCAGTGTTTTCTCCAGCGCCTGTGTGGCGTAGCAGGATTGTCCAAGACTTTCGCTTGGACGATCGGGGTTCGAGCCCCGGCCAATCCTCAATTTTTATTAGCGGGGGAAGTATATGAATCAGATTACTCCGTTACTGAATAAAGTTGCATTTTTTTCCTGCAGTTTGGTTGGTGCAGATTGTGAATTTTAATGAAGCTGAATGCGCAGGTTCAGACTGAAAGACCGAGTGCCTGCCAGCCTCGAGCCTCAGCCAATCACACAGCTCTGCCAGCCTCGAGCCTCAGCCAATCGCACAGCCAGGCCAGCCTCCTGCCAACCCTCTCAGAGCAAAGCGGGCAGTTTAAAAGGCAGCCACTTCCTGACAAACAACGCTTCCTGAGGCTCTTAAACACCCACCACCTCCCCAGCACCCCCTCTGGCTCTTGGCTCCCGCTCTGGCTCCCGCTCTAGGCTCCCACTCCGGCTCCTGCTCCGCCTACGCCCCATTCACACCATACTCTAGCCACCACCAGTGATTGACCCCGGGGGATCTGAGATCATCTTCAGATGCAATCGATCTCATTGCTGCAAGTGTCACTGCCGGGGTCAACGCGCCAAACAAATAAATAATTTTATTGTATTAATCGTGTCTTTGGTCTCTTTAGATTGAACAACAGTTTACTACAGTCTAGCAACTATTTTAAATGTGTTGGCCTAATTACTAAGTTTTTTTTTTTTAACACTGGAGAAAACGTGCTTGGTTTTTGCTCGCCTGAGTGATAGGCTATGTGAAGATGTTTTGCATATGTGAAGATGAACTGGATTTTTGACATTCCTGTGGACTCGAGCCCTGGTCAATCTAGTTCAATACAGTTCAGAAACTAAACAGACATTCATCAGCCAACTCCATTATATTTGTAAAACACGGAGAAAGAAAGTTATCCCCCCATCATAACTTTGTATTAGCAATATCGTGAGAATGTGTTTTATGTTTAAAAGTGTCGCTACTGAATGCTATTTCAAAGTAAGTGGTATAACTGGTATAACTTTCAAATTGTTAGAATACTCATTTTGAGTAATTGTATTCGGTAGAGTTACTGTACACTTCAAAAACTCCGCCGAGATCGGGAGCGGGATGAGGCTGCCTCAGCCCTCGCTACAACAGCAGCGTCTAAGAGCGCCTTTTGAGTAGCAATTTCTATCTGAAATCTATCTGTCCTAAAGACAGAAGAGCCTGTGCGCCAGCCGCGGCGGCAGGGATAGGCCTGGGTAGGCCGGTGCCTACCAGTTTTTTTCTTGGCCTACTCAAATTTGTTCTTCGCCTCTCAAGTCATTAGCCTTTTTTATTAAAAGTCATAATTTAAATATTGTTATTTTTATACACAAATTATTGCTAAAGCCTAAATGTTGCGTTCTAATGTTTTAAGAAAATATAACCCCCTGAGCGTCATCACGTTCCTACGTTGCTCCAAATATAGTCCTGTTTATTGGCTGAACAATTTTGTCCAATATCATATCACACAGCGTGAAGCTCGTTCCCGAGAACAACCAGCTATTCCTCGTCTTAAAGATTGACAACGCTCTCAAAACATTCACAACAGAGCAGCCTTTTTCATTTTAGTTTTAAGACAGTTCAGCGTGAACTTTGTGAGGTAGAGTAGCCAGAGGCCCGGGCCCGTAGGTCCCAGAGGAGGAGAGCGCAGTCAGGCCAGGCTCGCCTCGCACTGATGAGGTAAACTCTAGGCCTGTGTGAGACACACTGTGGGCCTCATGTATGAAACTTGCGTACGGCCAAATCAGGGTAAATGAGGCGTACGTAAAATATTACACTTTTCCGCATTTATCTATCTGGACGTGAGCGTACAATACGCAAAAAATGTACGCCAGGTCTGGACGTGGTGTAAATCTATACGCTGAACTCAACCTTCGGCACAACACGCCAAAACACGCATGAAATTCAAGATATGGACAACAATAAACATATTCCCTCTGGCAAAATTATATGCTGTGTTTTCATTGAGGATCATGTTTCAAAATTTGAATTTGCGCATCAGAAAAAGTCTAATGGAAACACGCAAACTTCGAATAAATCACAGCTCATGATGAGAACCTTCTATTAAATCTGACTTGTGTGTGTATTATTTTGATCTGTATGTTTTTAAAATGTGAAGCGCTTTGTGGTCCTGGACTGTCAAAGGCTCTATAAATATACACTTTACGCAACAGGGATGTGTGACCTATTGCTGTGGCAGGCTCTGCGCTGCGGAATTACGCACGGCTATTTGTATTCCTCATTCACATCTAAAGCAATGTGTTATTTCATTAGATTTGTGTAAGCCTCACACAGGCACACACACCAATAACGCATCGATGGTATTGCTCACTCACAAATGTCTCACTGCCCTGTCCAGAGTGCGCAGCGAGTGCCGTGAGAGGTCGCGCCACATGTGCAGAAGTTTTGGCTCCAGAGTTTCTTTGTGAAATCTGGACCGCAAACGCTCTCTGAAGTGTACAGCGCCTCAATGCGCACTTCTACCCCGAGCCAGGCTGCGTCCGAGACGCTGCAGACGCTTCATTCATGAGAGCCACCGCTGCATAATATATATGAATTAATTAATTAATTCAATCAATCTACCATTATTTAGGAATTCTAAAACGCAAATGCACAGGAGTAGCAGATCATATGGCAAACATTTGCATTAACTTGCATATAAGGCATTTTAAGCGTCCCGCACATCCGCACGGCTCATTCACTCAGCGCTCTTTGCTATTAGATCCAGTGTTTTCTCCAGCGCCTGTGTGGCGTAGCAGGATTGTCCACGACTTATGCTTGGATGATCGGGGTTCGAGTCCCAGCCAATCCTCGAATTTTATTAGCGGGGGGAGTATATGAATCAGATTACTCCGTTACTGAATAAAGTTGCATTTTTTTCCTGCAGTTTGGTTGGTGCAGATTGTGAAGTTTACAACAGTTTACTACAGTCTAGCAACTATTTTAAATGTGTTGGCCTAATTACTAAGTTTTTTTTTTTTTTACACTGGAGAAAACGTGCTCGGTTTCAGGTGGGAGTTAAGAGGTTAAAAGCAGAAGATTTTCCGACAATGTTCCTAACCCTGCAAAGATAAAAAGCCAGTACAAAAGTGGAATAATTTTATCTTCATAACTTGGTGCTGATTGTGGAGTTGTATCAAAAGTCTTTAACTTGTACTCGAACCCAGGTCCTCCTGCGCCAAAGACTTGAGCTTTATGACTGGGTGTCATAAAGCTCAAGGTGGCACTGCTCACAAGTGCCACCTGGTGGTTTTTTGGGTCATTGCTGCATCACTGGGGGAAAAAAAAAAAGACGCGTGTTTCACACGTGAGTCTCGTGCTATTCACGCGACAAAACGAAATGGGACCTACTGTACGATCAGAGAACCTCACAGTGGGGACATTTTAGTGAATATGATTTCAGATGTTTTGTTTTATTGAACATTTAAAAATACAGCAATTTACCGCTGTTTAAAACAAACAATTAACATTTTAAAAGCTATTTATATACTGGAGGAGGATTTATCTTGTTTTTCCAGGGGCTATAGATTGATTTCCCCGTAGGAGAAATCCAGGCGTCCAGGTCTATGTCACTGTAATTATGAACGGGAAGAATATCGTGCAAATTGATCCTGAAACTGCAGCGATTAATTGAATTAAATAATTTTAAATGATTAGAAATGTCGATTGTAATTGTCTGTATGTGCTTCTTAGATCACAGTGATGAGTTTGTTCGATTGTAGCCAGAATTGAACTGAATTGAAATCAAGAAGAGAGTTTTGAATATCAGTGATATTCTTTATAGATGAATAAATGACAGTGTTAGCATAGAGTTGTATTTTACAGTCTTTACGTGTGAGAGGCTGACCATTTCTGAAAATCAAAAATAGTAGTGGCCCAAGTGATGAGCCTTGCTGCACACCTCTCAGTATAAGATACATTTGAGTCTCCCTTTGTAGGTAAGAGTTAAACCACAACAGTGATGGCCTATCGAGACCATATCGAAGGGTTGTGTTAGATCAATGAATAAAGCACGAATGTGCAAGCAACAAATATGGTTGATACATTTTAATAATGCAGATGTAGTTGAACAAAGTTTTCTAAAGCCAGATTGAAATGAAGAGAGAGGATGGATGGATGGATTAAACACTACTTTTTCATTACTTTAACAATGCTTTTAAAAATTGAGATAGGTCTATAATTGTTGTATATATTTTTAGAGTCACCTTCTTGGATGGGGATGACCTTTGCACATTTCCAGGCAGAGGAACTTCACATGAATGAAAGGATAAATTAAAGAGATCTGCCAAAAGAAATAAAATAATGCCAAATCTCTATGCCATCTGGACCCACACTGCAAGGGATCATATGTTTATGATCTCTTGTGCAACTATTTTTGTGATGGTTGGATCTAGCATTTCTCGTCCGGCAGTTTGGTAACAATGAATCTTTCTGGAAAAGTTACTAAAATCTAGTCCAGACGAGATTGGGATGTAGGACTGATTTGCATAGAGCAACTGAGAGTAATTAGAGCTATTGAACATATTACGCTCAGATGTTGAGGAAGAAGACAACCATTTTAGGTGGAAGTCTCCCAGGATGATCATTTCATTATTTCAGCCGAGGGTGAAAGAGCAGCTCAAATATGTTTTACTGAATCTGTGGGCAGTAGACAGTGGTACTGAATCTGTGGGCAGTAGACAGTGGTACTGAATCTGTGGGCAGTAGACAGTGGTACTGAATCTGTGGGCAGTAGACAGTGGTACTGAATCTGTGTAAGAAGATGGCGGTGGATTCCACAGAAGTCACTCTGCCTCCAGCCCCCGTGAACAGCCAGGGAAGGGACTTTGAGAGAGTGGACTCTTGCAAGTACCTGGACCACAAACTGAACTGGACTCATAGACAGACACAGAACATTAAATAAGTACGTTAAATAAAAATAATATATATATATATATATATATATATATATATATATATATATATATATATATATATATATAAATAATATATATATATTATAAAAAAAAAAAAAATCTCACCTTTGGCCCTCCGGGGGCGGTTATCCCTCTCTAAGCTCGGGTCGTCTACCAGAGGCCTGGGAGCTTGAGGGTTCTGCGCAGTCTCTTTGCTGTTCCTAGCACTGCACATTTCTGGACCGAGATGTCCGAGGTTGTTCCAGGGATCCGCTGTAACCACTCTTCTAGCTTCGGGGTCACTGCCCCGAGTGCACCGATCACCACGGGCACTACGGTCACCTTTACCCTCCAGGCCCTCTCCAGCTCCTCTCTGAGACCTTGGTATTTCTCAAGCTTTTCATGTTCCTTTTTCACTTGGAATTGCCACGTCCACCACCACGGCTGTCCTCTGCCTTTTGTCTACCACCACGATGTCAGGTTGGTTCGCCATTACCATTCGGTCGGTCTGTATCTGGAAGTCCCACAGGATCTTTGCACGCTCATTCTCCACCACCTTTGGAGGAGTTTCCCACTTAGACCTTGGGGTTTCCAGCCCATACTCTGCACAGATGTTTCTGTACACTATGCCAGCCACTTGGTTATGGCGTTCCATGTAGGCCTTCCCTGCCAGCATCTTGTACCCTGCAGTTATGTGTTGGATCGTCTCAGGTGCCTCTTTGCACAACCGACACCTTGGGTCTTGTCTGGTGTGGTATATCTGGGCATCTATCGCTCTGGTGCTCAGGGCCTGCTCCTGTGCAGCCATGATGAGTGCCTCTGTGCACTCATCATGTACAATATGTACAAAATAAGTAGCTGCTAAGTTTCTTATTAGCTAAGAAACATAGCAGCTATGTTTCTTAGCTAATTGCAGCTACTTATTTTGTACATATTGTGTGCTCTCTGTGTGCTCTTTCTGCTGTCCTGTATGTGCACTGCAACATTGAAACTTCCCCACTGTGAGATGAATAAAGGATCCCTTATCTTATCAGTGGGCAGTAGCCAGTGCACTGGTTTGGGCACACCTCCCTGAGTCCCCAGGTTCAGAGTGAGATATCACTTTCAGACTGGTGCAGGTGTCTGAGCACTGAGGCCTAACCTCTTTGGCAGAGACCTGATCCTGCCCCGGAGCGACCGCACTGCACTCGTCTGAACCCAAATGCTCTTTCTTCTGTTCTGCCAGCAGGACAGGGGGACAGAATATAGGGCAGGTGGTGTGACCAGGCTGTGTCACGTCCTAATCCCTCCCCCCTGCTCCGAGCCTGTGTGCTCAAGCAGAACAGTGGTTCCGCTCCAGCGTCGACACGGACATCACCTGTGTGTGCGGTAATAATAAGAGCTGTTCTGGAGGACATGGGCTTCGAGGACACAACAACACGCTGTCCTGTTTGTTTTCAATCGTGAAGTCTGGGGAATATTTTGGAAACTGCAAAAGCATTACAGTACATCATTCTACCGGTGTATGTATGAGGACGAGTCCTTTTTCACCTTTAATAATAACAATAATAATAATTCATTTTATTTCTTAGGCGCCTTTCTTGACACTCAAGGTCACCTTACATACAAGTAAAAAAGTGAATTTTTAAAAAACAGTTAAAATACAAAGTTAAAAGCATCATGGACAGAGGAGAGTGTGGTTATGTTGTTAGTGAGTAGGCTTGTCTAAACAGATGAGTTTTGAGGGTGGATTTGTAAGTCACATTGAAGACTCTGTAGTAAGTACAGTATGTCCTTCATAAAAAATAAAGTATTTTATTGAAAATGAAAAATCTGGTGAAAACAAAATGTGATTAAGGAATGAAAACATTGAGTCTTTTTGTTACTTAAAGCTAGAGGACCTATTTTTAAACTACACAAACAATCTAGTTCCTTGCTCTCAATAATGTGTGTTTCTATCACTAGTTTGCATGTGGATGGATTGAGACTTTTTCATGTGTTTGGATCAGACAGAAAAGTAAAAGAGAGGACCACTCAGCCCAAAGTCTTAGGGCTTTTTTACAACTATTCTAAATATAATGTGTTTTCTAATAAGATGACGACAGTACAAATCAGACCACAACATTATGTTATTAATTTATTTTTATAAGTGTTTTTTAAATATTTTTTAAGTTAGGCATCCCTGCTTTAATCGTTCAGTATTAGTCAACCAAACTATTCAACTGCATAAAGATTTAGTTGAGATTATACAATAACCCTAAAAAAAATTATTACTGCTGCTTGTTCACTATTTATGAGTAGTTTTGAGAGTGAATTGTGAAGAAAATAAGGTTTTTGCTATCATCTTTTCACAAATGTTTTTTTTAATAATATATATATATATATATATATATATATATTAGGGCTGTCCAAAATAGCGCGTTATTAACGCGTTAACGCAAATCAATATTAACGCCGTCATTTTTTTTATCGCACAATTAAAAAAAATAAAATAAAATTTTTTTTTTTTTTTTTTTTTTTTTTTTTTTTTTTTTTTTACTTTTTATTGCAGACAAACACATATACAGAAAAAAAAAATAGAAACAAAGAAAAGGACTAGTTCAGATACATTGTAGACAGAGATTACAAACAATATGTAGTTGGAGATACAGGGGGCCAAAGAAGAAACCCAGAAGGGCACATAGGAGGGGAGGGGGGGGGGGGGGGGGGGGGACATGAAGTGGGAGATGGGGGGAGGGGTTAATAAAAAAGGGCAATACAAGCAAACAGTATACAGTCATAGATATACCGAAGGTAAACAGAGAAACAGCATAGAGTATTTACATGAACAAATTTACAAAATATTTACAGATTGTTTATCATCATCATAATGACACCATGATGTTTCTATACAGTCTATGGTCTATACCCACACATACACACACACACCCACACACACACATTGAAGGGGCTTTTTGTTACCAATTATTTTTTGTCATCCATTTATTGATGATTTTGCATCAAATGTTAGTGTGTAATATAACACTACACATTGTTTTCAATAAAAAAAGCAATTGCACACAGCACGCAAATGTGTGACTAATTTGCGATTAATCGCGAGTTAACTATGAAATTCATGCGATTAATCGCGATTAAATATTTTAATCGTTGGACAGCACTAATATATATATATATTGTGAGAGTATTAAAAAAATCCTAATAGTCTATCTTTTGAATATTTTTGTCTGCTACTGTCATTTTTGTTAAAAAATTGGCGCAGGACATATTCAAATGTGTTGCTTTACAGTACATCGCATCTATGTAGCATGTGGCTCCGATCAAACAATGATGATCTACCTCAAGGTCATAGCAAAGCAAAGCCGTACATTCTGATGATGTTATTCTCTATTATATGAATCTAACTTCAGTGTGTCCACTTCATTCTTCCAGTGAAGTAGTCCCTTTATGGCACCGTGGGACATTTATTACCTCAGCAGTGCTCGTTTGTCACCTACTGTACTGGATCTGACCCAGTTGTATTGATATAGTGAACGCAGTGGGCTTTAGTGGCATGAATCTAACAGCAGCAGGAGCAGCAGGAGTAGCAGGAGCAGACAGAGGCAGCCCATCGAGCTGTCAGGGGTTGTTAGGAGACTGTCTGTGTTTTCTGCCAGGGAAACATCCGTCAAACCACTCAAATAGGAGGAAATATTGCTTTCATACCACCACCACTGTTATTTCTACAAAAACAGTATTAGTACCACGACTATGGCACTGTGAATGCAGATACTACTACTTCTATTACTACTACTACTATATTCAATTCATGTATTTTGACTAACACTGCACTTGCTTTTACTACAACTGCTTTTGTTTATCCAAGCACAGAGGAGGTCAGTGAGAAAAAACATTGTACCTAATGGTTGACTTGTTTGATTCTCTGACGTAACTACTGTTGTGTCAGAGACCGGACTTGTACCTGGGAGACAGAGAAGGCCGGGAGAGGCCTGGAGTTCTTAAAGTGGGATCACCTGTTATAAAAACAGAATGGGGCTCTAAGGTTCAAGGCATCTCCTGAAGAGTCTCTACTCTGGAGTTGTCAGCCCCAGAGCAGGTGGTCATGTAGCTAATACTGCAGTACGCAGTATTATCTGGATCCAAATGCCAGAACCCCCATAGAAGTCATGATCCCGGGTGTTACACAAGACCATACTGCTACGTACTACCGTTACAACCCGGCTCAGCTAGGTGTGAGGAAGTAACAAAATAAACAAGATGGTAGAATGGCAACTAAAATCATAATTTATTTAGGTGACAAAATAGGTAAAACAAAATAGGATTAAATATCTACATAACACACAGAGTAAATAAATAACCTATTAGCTATTAACGAACAGTAAGCAATTGACAAAACCAAAAGTGTAATCTAAACTGAAGTGTCTTAACATAAACTACACAAGTCACTGAACTAAAGAGCCTGCACAAGTGACAGAACAAACACTTATCCTCTAACTTACCACTACAACTACTACTAAGTAATTGGCATACAACATATTGTATCATGGTGCGTCACAGTTGGATGTTCACAATGGCTGCCTTCTTTGTACACCAAAAAGCTACAACTGAAACTGTAGTAATTACATTGGAAATATAGTGTTTTGAACGCCACACCGATTTAGCTTTTTAATGAGGCAGTTCTCCCCAGAGCAGTTTTACACGCAGTTACAAAATGTTGTTCTTGTTGGGAGCATTTTGCAAAATTATTCATAACCCAAAGTCATATTTTAAAATGGAAAAACAAGTTTCAGCGCTTTGCACAAACTAATGATAGCACAAATTTGGTGAAGGATAGTAAAAATGTAGCCAAGCATTGCGAGCCTTGGCACTTTGTTGCTATAAATTTGCCATTTCTCGGAGGGATTCATTAATCTTCCCAGCGGAAAGATTCACAACAAAAAAATTGGAGAGAGGAACTTTCGAGCAACAAAAGCTTTTGTTAGAAGTCTCTGTAGTTTGAAAAGGAAGTGGATTGTACCTTCATTCCCCCCAGGTGAAACAGGATATTTCAATATGTAGTCGTAGAGAAAAAGTGTAAAATACACATTGTTTTTGCTCCCTTGAAATTCAATTAAATATGCATTAACTTTAATATTTTTTCTTTTATATTTAAAGTGAAATCTGACCTGACTTTAGGACTTTGGCTTGGTGTCTGTCGAGTCCTCCCTTTCTGTCTGTTCAAGATAGCGACACTGCTCAAGGAAATGGCAGTATAACTTTCAACTTCATATTTTGGAGTTGGTGTAATCCATATTGATACAGAATCTGTTTCTAAATCAAAAACTGAACAGAGAGAATAGTAGTTGGGAGGGAGAAACTTATGGGTAGTATTAGGTTTGTCACAGACTTTCTCAGTCAAGTGGATTTGACTGTCTGAGCAGATCCTCTAAAGGAGATGGAGCCCTTTGTGATAAACTCTGTGGACTTTGAGATTTCCTTCCTCCTCCATCCATCTGTTTGACTCTGCCACAAAGCAGGTCTGATGCAAGTTATTGTTGTCTCACTGCAATAGCCTCAGCACATTGATTAAAAAGTCAGGTGAATCACACTATGCTGGCTATATACATAAAGAACAGGTGACAGGAAGCAGACGGGGACAAAATCAAATTAAATAAAGTTCTACCAACTTCACTTAACTTGAGAAATGTCACCTTAACTTAAAAGTTAAGGTTAATGTCACCTTAACTTAAAAGTTAAGTTACAGTATACATTGACTATATGTCAATACATTTTTCACTTCAATATCCCTTTCCAAAGACTATTAATAACTGACTTGTGAGGATTAGATAGCTACAGTATTTGTCCTACGTGCTGGACAACTGCAAGACTATACAAGGACTCTGATGGTGCATCCATGTTTTGACTCTGATGTGCTCTGTCTCTGTGTGACACGTATGTCTTTCGATGTGTGACGTAACAATGACTATATAACTGTACTGACTCCATTTTGGTCTGAGAGAAAGAAACATCAGAAACCACTGGAACTTGAGAGAAACCTAAATAAACTTCCAGAGTTTGGCGCACCACGATTCGTCTCTGTCTGGTTCATTCCTGACAGGCTCTTAGATGAAAGTTTGATTTAGTATCTGACGGTGACCAGTCGACAGCTGCAACTGTCCATAATGGGTACATTTCATGCATTTCAGACCAGCCCCTGCAGTGATGCCCTAACCCAGCGTGCTTTTGTTTATCACATGGACATTTCTGCATTGACATCTCTATGTTTCGTATCCAATCAAAAGACATGCTCTGACGCCAGCGTTTGCGCGCTCTCCCTGAAGGAAGGAAGCTTGACTCTGGTTAATGCCACAATTGGTTTTCATTGTTTTCAAGCTCCATGGGCCAGCAATGTAGAATCTGACCCCTCCCTGCAAACCAAACACACCCTACACCCAGGACTATGGGCAAGACTGTGAAAGAACTATGGAAAAAACTCGGAAAGGACTATGGGCAAAACTTATCCCAGGTCCAGGAGCCAGACCCCCACAGCTGACCACTGCTCCCAGTGCAGTGGGCCCTTCCAGAGGAAACACTTAGGGTACTAAAACAATACAATAAAAAGTAAAAGACATAAATACAAAAGTGGATCTAAAATAAAATATATGAAAATGCAATAAGAAATATTAATCAAAAGCTAATCTAAAAAGGTATGTCTTGAGCCTGCTTTAAAAATATAAATAGGTGTGTGAGCATGCATGTGTGTGTGTGTGTGTGTGTGTCCTGACTTTGGGAATGGGCAGTGGCCGGGAAGGATCAAATGGTAAAAGCAGTTCTGAAAGATAAGAAAGACAAAGACCAGTAAGACATTTAAAAACCAGTAAAATAACCTTAAAATCGATCCTGAAACACACAGAGCCAATGCAGATTTTTTTAACTGGTGTAATGTGGTCCCGCCCCTGGTCTTAGTCAGGACCAGCGGCCTTTTCCTGTGGTGAAAACAAATATACAGCAATATGTAAACTTTCCTCACTGTGCAGGAGGCAGGTAGCCTCCAGGGGGCGCCTGTAGCACACACATTTGTGGGCTTTGATGCACTTTACAAAACTTACGCCTTATTAACTCGTGATTTACGGTAGTTATTTTCAGTATGTGTTTAATGCTTCCTATCAAGAGCTCAGTAAGATTTTTCTGTCACTTCCAGTTTGGTCCTTCTCTGTTTCTTGGAACCTCTTTTTTCGTGAGTGTTTCCGACAGCTGCAGAATTAGAGAGCACAAATAAGCAGCTCGTCTTCATGTCGCAGACTTAATATGGAAATTCATGCAGCACGATGCTTAACTGTGAAATGACTGTAGGATTTTACAATAGGTTTCTGGATGATAGAAAATGCTACACTGTTGCTTTTTCCACACTGATTTACAATTACAAACAAAATATGAGGTCTTCAAAATGAGGCTTGATGAAGCTGAGACCCTTGGAGATCACAATCATTAAGTTCTATCATAAATAAAATAGAAGGTTGGGTATAGGGTTGGATCACATATTGCCCTCATTCATATAACTACTTCTTTTGACAAATGTTTACTTGTGAGGTGCCTTGTGGGACACTATAGATTGAGTTTACTTACTTGTGCTGCATATTCCATAATCAAGGACACCATTTCAAAATACTGGTGAAAAGTGACAGTGCAGTGAAGTGACTATTGAAAAAAATGTTGCTCTTTTTCCCAAAACCCTCATTCCCATTGTATATATATAATCTTTATATTTCACTTTTACAGCTTTGTTCACTTGCCTTCTCTGTGCTGCCTCCTTGCTGCCACTGCCCTTGCGTGTGTCTCATTCAAGACGGCTCTGCTTAGTTGGCAACTAAAACTGTAAACATGCTCGGAGGAAAAAACTTTTCTAAAACCAGCGGCCTGTAGAATATGGCAAAAGAGCTGGTGGTGTAGCATTAGAGTCATAGCGGTGGACAAAACACGTTATGTCGTCATTGAACAACATAGCTTTATACCAGAGACTGTGACCTTTATTTGCCGCTTAAACAAAACACTGATACTTTTTACTGAGGCACTACTTTGCAATACACAAACTGTAGCAACTGTGAGAGAGACAGCCGCGTTTCGCTGAATTGGAACAGTTTATTCACTATTATTGTAATCAGGGTAAAGCTGTGTGACATCTGCAGCAGTGGAAGTTAATACCATGCTTTTTAATTATGTTGCCAAACACGAGCATGTAGAGTGTGAAAAGAATCAGTCCGAGTACCGATCCTTGTGGCACACCAAATTTTTGGCGAGTAGTTTTGATTCACATTGAAAAACTGATACCAATCCGATACATAGGATTTAAACCAGCCAAGGACTGTTCCTCTGAGACCAATGTCACATTCTAGTCTGCGCAGTAGAATATTGTGATCTAATGTGTCAAATGCAGTGATTTTATGAATATTATTTTGAAAATGTCAAGTCTATTTCTTTTTAACTCCAAAAAAGAGTCTACCCACAGGTACAAATAAAGTTACCTTGAACTTTGAACCTTGATTCATTAATCCAGCTTTGTACAGACAATAAAAACAACAATTTAATAGTGCAAACTTTTGCAGGAGGAGCACAAAAAAAAACTCATGATATTAGGTCCAGGGGCCGACACAGGAAAACATTATTAAAAAGAGCCAAAACGGTCTGACTCGCCAGTTCCTCTTTAAAACACGTCAATTCAATTGTAGGAGGCGCCTGTCGTGAAAGCACATCAGTTATAGTTTGTCACCCTCCGGTGATTGAAGTGCACTTTTTAGAGAAAGTGTTGCTGCGGGAACCGAGGGAAGTCATATTTAAACTTTCGCTTGAGCGTCCCAACTACCGTGAGACTTTTTTTCCTCAGATGACGCCATAAATGAAAATAGGGATTCAGGGAACGGTAAAAATGACCCTGGTTACACAAGTCTTTGCAAGTCAAAAGGCTCAAGTCCAAGTTGAAAGACAGAGTTACGGATGTTAAAGTCCATGTAGAGTTGCAAGTCATTTTATATTCCATCCATCCATTTTCCACCCCTTAATCCATTTCTGGGTCAGGGGGGTGGCAGTCAGAGATGCCACCCAAGTCACATAGCACCAGCCCCTCACTGACCCTCTGCAGGTGGTGAGTCCACAGGAGGACGGCTGCTCTGTCAATGTGAGCATACGGTCACTTTTGGGCAAAGTGGGGTTAAGTGTCTTGCCCAAGGACACAACGACAGCAGACATCAGTGGGAGTCGGTGGAGCAGGTGTCAAGGTGGGAATTGAACCCACCACCTTCAGGCCAACTGAGCTACTGTCGCCCCCTTTTATATTATTTCATAAAATTCATTATTAGAGTCTGACTCGTGTCCAAGTCACATGACTAGTCCGCACCTCTGACAGAGACTCACATAAGCACACATAACACAACTTAGATTACAAGGTGTGGAAATCCTTATTTGTATTTTATTGTAGTTCCAAGAAACAAAAACTGTTTTCTTGAAAGCTGCGGGGATGCATGAGTAAGATGTTGTGTATGTTTTGATTGTGCTCCATATGGCTATGTGTATGAGGGGATTACTGTATGTTTAAAAATGCAATAAATGAAAATGGTATAAAAAAATCATACTGCTCTAAACATATATGCTTGAGGTTTAGAAACCCCTTGAAGAAAGACAACGGAAACAGCTGTTTTTTTCTGTAAATTGTTAAACAGTAGCTTTAGTATTTACAGTCTGTGGAGGCCCTCAGGGGAGTCACACCTCTCAGCAATATTCAAAATGTTCAATAGATCAAAAACCATGATTGCCTTGTTCCTACTGCTTTAGGTTTTGTTTAGCTGTATGTTTTGTAATTCTACTCCTGTTTTGATAAATAACATTATTTATGTAGCAAAATAAAATCCAAACAGGTTTTTTTTGTCCTCTGGATTGAACAGGACACAGGTTGAGTTGTTGTTGAGATCCTAAAAGTAGCTAAAAGCTTTTCTATTGTTGCCAGTTTCAATGGCGATAATGGTGTTATAATGGCTGATGGTTCTGACTCAGTGCCACTGAGTGCCGCATAAAAAGAGCTTTTTAAAGGAAACGTTGTCTTCTATAAACGTGCAATTCTACTGAAAAATACACTTTGTTCTTTCTCTGTGTTCCTTCTCAAATGCAGGTAAATCTCGTGAGAAAAATTCAAGTCGAAAAAAGTGAATGCCTTGCCAACTTTTCACCATCTGCATTCTTTTCAGAAATGCTTTTTTCCCTTTCTCTTTTGTCACTTACAGCACAGTCTTACATTGTTCAAAATTGAGACCTATTTCATGTAATGGAAGTGTCTATTGTGTCCATTCAGCTCAAAGCTTCATTATGCTCATTTTCTTTATTATCTATAGTCATGCCCGTTCACTTCCACTGTCTCTTTACTGCACTGTCACTTTACTGCACTGTCACTTTACTGCACTGTCACTTTACTGCACTGCTAAATGTCTATTGTGTGCTCTTGTATATAGTTAACATTTTTAGGAATGTTGTAGATTTTGTATTTCTCTTTGACACGTCTATTTTCCTTATTATAGCACACTTGTTTAATAATAATGATAATAATAATAATAATACATCGGTTTATATAGCGCTTTTCAAGAACTCAAAGACGCTTCACAATTCAGAACACACACACACACACACACACACACACGTTCAGACAGACACACAAAACTAAAAAATCTAAAAGCAGGAAAGAGCAGGTAGTCCAGCACGCTGTAACTTTAACTGGACTTTAGGTTGTGCACAGCAGGCCACAGCATCAGGACAGCAGGTCACAGCATCAGGACAGCAGGCTACAGTATCAGGACAGCAGGTCACAGCATCAGGACAGCAGGTCACAGCATCAGGACAGCAGGTCACAGCATCAGGACAGCAGGTCACAGCATCAGGACAGCAGGTCACAGCATCAGGACAGCATCAGGACAGCAGGCTACAGTATCAGGACAGCAGGTCACAGCATCAGGACAGCAGGCTACAGTATCAGGACAGCAGGTCACAGCATCAGGACAGCAGGTCACAGCATCAGCACAGCAGGTCACAGCATCAGGACAGCAGGTCACAGCATCAGCACAGCAGGTCACAGCATCAGGACACCATCAGGACAGCAGGTCACAGCATCAGGACAGCAGGTCACAGCATCAGGACAGCAGGTCACAGCATCAGGACAGCAGGCCACAGCATCAGGACAGCAGGTCACAGCATCAGGACAGCAGGTCACAGCATCAGGACAGCAGGTCACAGCATCACGACCCATCAGGACAGCAGGTCACAGCATCAGGACAGCAGGTCACAGCATCAGGACAGCAGGTCACAGCATCAGGACAGCATCAGGACAGCAGGCTACAGTATCAGGACAGCAGGTCACAGCATCAGGACAGCAGGTCACAGCATCAGGACAGCATCAGGACAGCAGGCTACAGTATCAGGACAGCAGGTCACAGCATCAGGACAGCAGGTTACAGCATCAGCACAGCAGGTCACAGCATCAGGACACCATCAGGACAGCAGGTCACAGCATCAGGACAGCAGGTCACAGCATCAGGACAGCAGGTCACAGCACCAGGACAGCAGGCCACAGCATCAGGACAGCAGGTCACAGCATCAGGACAGCAGGTCACAGCATAAGGACAGCAGGTCACAGCATCAGGACAGCAGGCCACAGCATCAGGACAGCAGGTCACAGCATCAGCACAGCATCAGGACAGCAGGTCACAGCATCAGGACAGCAGGCCACAGCATCAGGACAGCAGGTCACAGCATCAGGACAGCAGGCTACAGTATCAGGACAGCAGGTCACAGCATCAGGACAGCAGGTCACAGCATCAGGACAGCAGGTCACAGCATCAGGACAGCAGGTCACAGCATCAGGACAGCAGGTCACAGCATCAGGACAGCAGGTCACAGCATCAGGACAGCAGGTCACAGCATCAGGACAGCATCAGGACAGCAGGCTACAGTATCAGGACAGCAGGTCACAGCATCAGGACAGCAGGCTACAGTATCAGGACAGCAGGTCACAGCATCAGGACAGCAGGTCACAGCATCAGCACAGCAGGTCACAGCATCAGGACAGCAGGTCACAGCATCAGCACAGCAGGTCACAGCATCAGGACACCATCAGGACAGCAGGTCACAGCATCAGGACAGCAGGTCACAGCATCAGGACAGCAGGTCACAGCATCAGGACAGCAGGCCACAGCATCAGGACAGCAGGTCACAGCATCAGGACAGCAGGTCACAGCATCAGGACAGCAGGTCACAGCATCAGGACACCATCAGGACAGCAGGTCACAGCATCAGGACAGCAGGTCACAGCATCAGGACAGCATCAGGACAGCAGGCTACAGTATCAGGACAGCAGGTCACAGCATCAGGACAGCAGGTCACAGCATCAGGACAGCATCAGGACAGCAGGCTACAGTATCAGGACAGCAGGTCACAGCATCAGGACAGCAGGTTACAGCATCAGCACAGCAGGTCACAGCATCAGGACACCATCAGGACAGCAGGTCACAGCATCAGGACAGCAGGTCACAGCATCAGGACAGCAGGTCACAGCATCAGGACAGCAGGCCACAGCATCAGGACAGCAGGTCACAGCATCAGGACAGCAGGTCACAGCATAAGGACAGCAGGTCACAGCATCAGGACAGCAGGCCACAGCATCAGGACAGCAGGTCACAGCATCAGCACAGCATCAGGACAGCAGGTCACAGCATCAGGACAGCAGGCCACAGCATCAGGACAGCAGGCCACAGCATCAGGACAGCCTCAGGACAGCAGGTCACAGCATCAGGACAGCAGGTCACAGCATCAGTACAGCAGGCCACAGCATCAGGACAGCATCAGGACAGCAGGTCACAGCATCAGCACAGCAGGTCACAGCATCAGGACAGCAGGTCACAGCATCAGGACAGCAGGCCACAGCATCAGGACAGCAGGCCACAGCATCAGGACAGCATCAGGACAGCAGGCCACAGCATCAGGACAGCAGGTCACAGCATCAGCACAGCAGGTCACAGCATCAGGACAGCAGGTCACAGCATCAGGACAGCAGGTCACAGCATCAGCACAGCAGGCCACAGCATCAGGACAGCAGGCCACAGCATCAGGACAGCAGGCCACAGCATCAGGACAGCATCAGGACAGCAGGCCACAGCATCAGGACAGCAGGTCACAGCATCAGCACAGCAGGTCACAGCATCAGGACAGCAGGTCACAGCATCAGCACAGCAGGTCACAGCATCAGCACAGCAGGTCACAGCATCAGGACAGCAGGTCACAGCATCAGGACAGCAGGTCACAGCATCAGCACAGCAGGTCACAGCATCAGGACAGCAGGTCACAGCATCAGGACAGCAGGCCACAGCATCAGGACAGCAGGCCACAGCATCAGGACACAGCAGGTCACAGCATCAGGACAGCAGGTCACAGCATCAGGACAGCAGGCCACAGCATCAGGACAGCAGGCCACAGCATCAGGACAGCAGGCCACAGCATCAGCACAGCAGGCCACAGCATCAGGACAGCAGGTCACAGCATCAGGACAGCAGGTCACAGCATCAGGACAGCAGGTCACAGCATCAGGACAGCAGGTCACAGCATCAGCACAGCAGGTCACAGCATCAGGACAGCAGGTCACAGCATCAGGACAGCAGGTCACAGCATCAGGACAGCATCAGCACAGCAGGTCACAGCATCAGGACAGCAGGTCACAGCATCAGGACAGCATCAGGACAGCAGGTCACAGCATCAGAGGTAGTGTAGCTGCTGGGTGCAGAATGCTTGTTTCAAAAAGATAGCATTCCTCCAATGGATATCTGCTTGATCTGCTTGGTTCAGTCTCTGAATCTTCTCTGATCTTGTCTGGATCTGTGTAACCATGAACACTGTATTGCAGTAGTGCAATACTACAGTAGTGCAATACTACAGTAGTGCAGTAGTGCATTACTACAGTAGTGCAGTAGTGCAATACTACAGTAGTGCAGTAGTGCAAAACTACAGTAGTGCAGTAGTGCTGTAGTACAGTAGTGCGGTTCTGCAGTAGTGCAGTACTACAGTATAGTGCAGTACTATTATAGAACACTTCCCAGAACTCATCCTTGTGTGTTGTGTTTTCAGGAGAGGACGATCGCTTGGCCTTAAAGGGAAAACTGACCGTGTCCGACTTGTTCAAGAAGGACTTCAAAGTGCACGACCCCGACGCCAAGTGGATCAGCGGTAAGAGCCTGCTATCCTCGCATTCACCTCTGTCATACTGGGCATTTACAGAATGTTTCCATTGGAGATAAAAGTGTCACTATTACAGTGCAAAAAATAATAAAATAAAATAAATAAAACTATTAAAAATAAATATTAGAATTGATTTCACTTTATTTTGGTACTCTAAGAATATTGACTCAGGTATTGGACCATGTTGAATTGTTGTCATGAGCTTAGAAATTGATTTTGAGAGAGGACTGCTCTCCAGGTCTATAGTGGCGTATGGGAGGGCAAAACTTAATCCATGACTCCACGGCGGGCTACGCAAGGGAGCAGACACTGATGACGCGCAGTCGAAGAAATTGCACAGTATTATTTATACTGTGCAAGTTTATTGCGGAGAGTAGAAAAGAATCAGGCACTTACTGGGAACGTCCCTATGTATGATGAAGATACCTCATTAGGACAGTGCAGATAATTGATTGATGGAAACATGCGGTCAACAGAAAGTTCCTTCCCCAGCTCACCCCACCGCCATGACACAGGCACACACACACACACAGCTGAAGTGAGCGCATGCACTAAATAGACAACCACACCCACAGTGCAGCCGTGCATGACACTATATGTGCGTGCATGTACTAGTCACATTCACACAGAAAAACTAAAACCCTAAATGGCTCCTACAAGGTCAGTGTGCCATATTGAAATACAGTGGTTGATAAGGGACAAAAAGGTTTTACTGCGTCCTGACAAGTTTGAAAAAGGGATTCTGGAGGACCACAGTAATGTAAAAGAACAACCCGAACAACAATCTTTTAGAAGAAAAAAAAAAAGAAAAAATCTAGAAACTCATGGTCATAATAGCAGTATTAAAATTGCAAATCACACAAACCGAAAGGCTGAGTTAAAACAACAGGAGGCACATTGCTGTAGCTAATGTGCCTGCTGTTGTTAAGTTTTTTGCAACCATCCACAATACATAACCATCTTCACACCAACAGTAACTCGATTCGCATTGACTGTAATGAGAACGAGGCAGAATCTGCTCGGGTCTCAGGATGTTCTGACCCGCTCCGAGTCCAACTACTATGTCACAAGTTTCAACTAAACTTATTCAGGGACAAGTCTGAAGAATCTGAGAATCCCCACAAAACAATCACCAGGATACAGTTTATCAACAGCGTGAGTGAATTTTCTTACACAGTGTACCTTTAAAGTGAAATGAGCTTTTGTGAAGAGAGGGAAACTTTTTGCAGCCTCCTGATTGGTCCATATGTATTAAAATCCTTGGTGTTTGGTTTAGATATTCTCCTCTAGCCAGGCCCGTCGGAAGGGCTGTGCGACCTGTGCCGTCGCACAGGGCCTCGCACCACACTGTGCCTCGCAATCCTTCCTTTTTTTTATTTTTTTATTAAATAAATATACTAGTTCAAGAGTCCCCAGAGGGCGGACTGCGCTCCAAATTCGGACCCCTAATCCCCTTTCTCTGGACCTCTGATTTCTTTTGTTCAAAAGTACATTATTACAAGTGAAGTCAAATTTTCACCAAAAGCGATTTGTAAACAGGCAGGCGCGAGGGCAGCTATCTACGCAACGGGTCCTCCGAAAAAAAACTTTACGGAGCTGTCAGATAACTTTAGCAGTGTCTGAGTGAAGAAAGTAACGGGAATGAGCCCAGTGTACGGAGAGATGGATACTCGCGTCTTCCGTATGAGGAGGAGGAGAGAGGAGTGTGACCAGAGGAGGAAGAGGAGGAGCTGCGAAACAGGTGTGTGAGCGCTGTTATTGTCAATGTTGAGCCCGAATATCCACATCAAAAACATATTATAAAAGCATTAGCAAACACTGTATGTCCAACGTTCATGCTACTGTGAGTGCAGTGGATTTTGGGCATAAAAATGTGGTCAGAGTGTGTGGTGGAGGAGATTGAGAAGGAGCGTATGTTGTTGTGGTCAGAGTGTGTGGAGGAGGAGGAGCAGGAGAAGGAGCGTATGTTGTGAGTGTGGAGGCATGGCAAAAACGTTATTTGATGAGGAAAAAAATAACAAATATTGACTCCGCCTCATAGCCATTTTGGCGCATTTTGCCGTAATCTAACAATTAGAAAAAGAAGAAGACTCCTTTTGGTTCAATCTTTTGAGTTGCTGCCATTTTGCCACAGGACGAAAGAGCCATGTCAGCTAAAAAGACCGCGACCAATATACCAATGCCAAGCGCGGTAACAGTTTGTGTGTGGGTGCGTGCGTGTGTGCGTGCGACGCTGCATTGGAGCGAGGACACACGTCTGCGCGCGTGCTGATCTCTTCACGCACAGTGCGAGGCGGTGCTGAATTAATGTCAAATATTATAACATGAAAAACTTTCCTGAGATCTGGGAAAAAGGTGTCAGGGCAGGGCCTCGCGTTTCAAGTTCGCACAGGGCCTCGCACCCCCCTTGCGACAGGCCTGCCTCTAGCAAATGGTACTAGTTGTAGTTAACCCAAGGAGAGGGAATTTTATGAATGCATTTTATCAAAAAATACAGCACAAAATAGTACAATGTCCCTTGATCAGAAAAATACATGATTCTTGTGAAATACAATTGGAGTTGCTGACACCACACTTTTAGACGCATAAGAAGAAGGATTATCCAGACAACCTTTTATTCACTATTCAACCTTTTATTCCCTAAGGCTATTTATTATCATAGACATGTACTTCCGGCCGGATAATTGTACAAAACATTTTTAATATTTAATTTATGGGGTTACAATTCAGTTATAACGTATATGGTGACTGAAGCAGAGGCTAAAATGCTATTGATTGTTAGACATTTTTTGAATGCACAATACATACACAGATAATATCTACTATCAGCAGGTATAGAATAGATTTACACACATTTTAATGATTGTTTTTTACTTTTTTTTTTTTTACGAAATTTAAATCTTTTGTTTTTTTTTCCTCCATGCACCATATGCGCACAGAGGTAATGGTCTACAGGAAAATAAAGAGACTTTTTGTATCATAAAGTATAATATTTGCTCATTATTCATTTTCCTGCATTACTTTGGATTTTTTTATAGTTTTTGAAGGTGAGAGAAATTTGCCCCAGAGCATTCTTTTTTCACGGCTTTTGCACGTGTAATATATGCATTGGTCTGAGGTCCTCTCTGTTTAATGTTGAATGCATTAACAAGACTTACAAGAGGAAACAAATCCAAATCTACAAAAGTGATGTTTAATTACGTGTTATGTTTATTATGACATGTATGTGCGGGTATGTATAAGTATGTATGTGTATATATGTATGTGTGTTGTATGTATGTAGGTATATATATATATATATTGTATGTGCTTATATGTGTTTATAAAGAAGGCAGAGGAATCAGCAGCAAAACCATATAATTTTGTTTTGTAAAAGAGGGGGCAGAATTATATAAGAATAATATTCTTCTATCTGCTCCTTTCTGATCATGGAAATGATTGAATGATTTGTTTGAATGATTTGAAACTTGTATAATTATGCATTTTCATGAAACGAATAAAAAGAACCTAAATGCATTAGGGCTGGCAATGCGTATGCAAATGCTATTGTTGCCAAGCAGATTATTGCACAGATGCTATTTTTATTTACAGTTTCAAAAGCATTCCTGCATTGTGTGTGTTTTGACCAAAATAAGCTGTTTTTCCATCCTTTTTTCCTTGTGAAAACCTCTATTAGCCAAGTGCAACCTCACTCATGCAGTCCTAACCAACAAGTGGCCGGGCTCGTCGCCATAGGGGTGTGAAGACGGCCCGCGGTCACAAGGGCTTGTTCTCTCAACCATGCCAGAGCAACTGTGCTGTAGTACAGCGCTCAGTCCAGCTGGGGGCGCTAATGCTAACTTCAGCGTCTACCTCGGGGGTCGAGTTAAGTTTCCGTTTCTCTTCCTGTTTACATTCTGCTACTGTAGCGCAAACAGCTCAAGCACGGATCAATGTGAACAAGTGTGAGACGTGTCTTTCTCCAAAGTGCAGCAGCTCAGTGGGACACATGTGTGAGCGTGTGCGTGTGTGTGAATGTGTGTGTGTGCGGGCGCGCCGCAGACACGGGAGCACGCTAACGAGAAACGAAGGAATGAGAATGAATGAATGAAAAATGTGGTGTACGAGCAGAATGACCAAAGCCAGGCAGGATACAGTGTGTTCTGGCGATTAAACAAAGTCTGATTCCTGAACGCCTGAAGTGTTAGAGCAATAGCACCACACTGAGTTCTCCCCCTAGGGAATGCTTCCCTTTGGCCCTGGAGGGAGACACCCCCCGGCACCCCTGGACCACGGTCTTAAATGATAAGTTTAACACAAGCAGAGAATACAAAAGTATGCAAATGCTGTAGAGATGTGTGTGAAAATGCGCGTCACAACGGACGTGAATTAAACTAACAATCAATACCATTTTTGTCTTTGCTTCACTCACCTAAAGCCCACTTTAACCGGACTTTAGGCTGTGCATGTGACCGCAGCCTCCATCTAACCGGGGCTCTGGGAAACATAGAGAGGTACAACATAAAGTCCTATCGCACCAAGACTTTTGTGTTCTCTAAGAAGTAGTTAAGCTGGTGTTCTGGGGCAGCGTCTGATGGGAGTCACTTTGGTTTTGGACAATTGCCCTTTCACACAGCCAGAGTTCATCAGTTGAAATTAAGGACTTACAGTAAAATGACAAGAAAGTCCTGAAAAATTACATTTTAAATTCCTCTTCAAATGTTTTTTGTATTATTTGCACTTTGTATTTATGAGTTTTGAGATCAAAGGGGTTTTGCTTTATCCAAAGGGACTGGAAAAACAAGGAATGCAGATTTGTTTTTTTAATATTTCACATGTTCTTGACACTTGATGGTGGTGGTTTCTTGATTGGATGAAAAAACATATTTATGCACCCACTTTGTGTAGTTTGTCTGCGTGCACAGCATAACAAAATTAATATAGACTCAAAACAGAGAGGAGAAGGAGAAAGCTATGTACATTTGGCAATATCAGACACACACTGTTTTTGACAACTTAAATATGAATACTTTCGTATGTCAAAAGTAGTTGTATTTTGTTGTCATTCAGTCTGTTATGGCTAATTTGTTTCAGGCCGCCACAGCACGTTGGATAAATGTCCCATATTCCCCTTGTAGTTACTAGAAAAGCATTTGTCTGATTGGGAACGTCTCAGGTGTTGGCCGCCGGTCCCAGATGAGCTGTACAATCCTAATGTCTTTGTTTCTCGTGGCTAATTCAGTGTCATTGTTCCTGAGGGCCAGCTTTAAAAGGTGTAAACAAATCCCTCACTCTTCACTGATTCTGGGCACATCTGCAAGTCAACATCTGCTCAACAGCACCGACCAATAACTTGGTTTCAATAAAATACATGTCATTTAAAGTTGGGGTACCTAACTAGGGGCTCAGACCCCACGACCTTCAGGCTCAAAGGCCTGAAGGTCGTGGGTTCGAGCCCACCACGAGCCCACCATGGAACCACAGAATTTCTGCTGTCGTTGTGTCCTTGGGCAAGACACTTGCCTGAAGCCCTCACTGAAAAATCAAGGCTGTATCATCACTGAAAGGTGCTCTGTGAATTGGGTCCAGCTCTGACTGCCACCCCCGACCCAGAAATGGATTAAGGGGAAGATGGATGGATGGAACCTAACTTTTAAGTTGGTTCTATCAGTTTTTACTGGGATTGCACCGATCTGACACTGGTATCGGGTCAATCCCATAGGCTTGTACTCGTACCATTGGATCCGATGCATTTGTAATTTGCAGTAGCTTCACAAAAGTATGCAGCTGTAATAAGGTACTTATATTGTATCGGTTTTTTAAAAAGTCCACATTATCTTCTTAGAAAACATTTATCATTTATATGTGAGACCTGCGTGTCAGTACTTTCAACATTAGCGGTCTTTGTCTTTCTGATTGAGACATCATTTTGTTTATTGCACAGTGAGGCATTGTCATTAACTGTAAATCCTTATACTTCTACAGATGAATCAGTGCGATGTATTGGGTGCTGTCAGACTCCCATTTCTCACATTCAATATTATCACTGTATTTAAACCAGTTTCTCTATAAACACATAATTTGAAGTATTATTTGGCACCATGCTGACAGCAGTCCATTATTTCATCTTCATTACTGTCATTTTGCCTCTCCTCTGTGTAGCCTGTACTTTGGGGATTTGCTATAATGACATTTTAAACCTAATTTTGTTTATTTCTACGCTCAAACCTGCCCTAGCCACCCATCAATCTTCTCCCCATAGACACTGTGAACGCACCCTAATGATCTGAATGATGAGGAATAGTTTTCTGGTGATGTTTTGGGAGACTTTGCTATCGCTATCAGCTTAAGTTGTCCCATTTTGCGCGACTTAGCTTATCTTGAGCACGCAGAGGCTGGAAGAGCAGGATCCCTGACTCCATTTCTCAGTTGTGTCATTTTTGCAGAGTTCTGTAAGAGTGGAAAAGGCCTCATTATGAAGAATACAGATGAGGAGCGGGGGAGAGGGAAGAGTGAAAGTTGTTTGAATGTCATCAACTGAAATTGCATATCCATGGCTTTCCGAATGATGGAAAATGAAAATTGTTGCCATAGATATTGTGAGATGAAACCTGCATTATGTTTTGAACGAAGAAAAGTCCTCAAAATATATAAGCATCATGGCATAGTATAGTATAGTATAGTATAGTGTACTACAGAAAACTACCAAACGTGTAACAATAGAAAATACCATTGTTCATAATTATATTTTTTTATTGTATGTTGTATATATATATGGATGTGTTTTATGTTATATATAAAATATTCAAGAGTTGTGTTATATACCTGGTTAAATAATGTTTAAATATATAATCGGTTGATGCACTACCCATTCACTTTCCCTCATAGATTATAGATCATCTTATCTTATATCTGACCAACTGTCGATGCTAAATATCTGATGAACCTTCACTCTGTTTACAGTATATTGTCTTGCAAAGTGTTTATGATAACAAATAATGGGAATATTTTTTCTCCAACTTAACTGGGATTGTAGAGGTCGATGTAACTTGGAAGCAGAGATTGCCGTGAAAATAGAAGGTTTCTTGTCAGAATAGCCACTTGAATGAAAGAACACAATTATCACATGTTTAAGGGCTCTTCAAGGTGAAACTGAAAAGATGTAAAAAATGCATCAGTGAAAACATAATGGCAGAATTCGTTTGTGAGCCCTGAGCCACATTCTTAACCTAATATTGAATGATACAGTACATATTTCCTGTTGAATTAGCGTTGGCTTTTTCTGCATTCACCCAGGTCTGATATAAAGACGTTATAATAAAGTTTAAACACCTTAAGCCTTTGGTGAAAAATGTCAATCATTATTGAAAGTGAAAGCTGAGTTCTAGGTCTTAGATAAAAGCATTCAGGCCAGTGATGGAATATCTGTTTTTTAAGGTTTTGTGACTAAGACATGCTTTTAGTATTATTAAATCATACTGTGTGAAATCAGGACTCTATTATCAATAGTTGGATTAGTTTTAAGGAGAAAGAATGTGTTTTCACATGTCTGACCACTTAACAGCCAACAAATGCACTGTATACAAATCTATTAAAATTCTATGATTTAGTTGACATTTACAGTTTGATAATAGTGTTCAAGATAAAAAAAATGACCTTCTGTCTGAACCACTACAGAAACTGTTCACGATCAGAGAGACAGACTGGCACTTTACATTATGAAATATTCCAAAGACATCATTCAGTGAGTTATGATGTACTCCAAAATGAGTAAACTATTTCTTCTTTTTAAGTTACAGAAGTAAAGCGACTTTTGAACAAGATTCTATTTTTCAGAGTTTCTCTGTATGGAAAAGGCCATTGCTCTGTCATGACCTCTGTGACCACGGCCTCCTAACCAATCCCACTGGTTTTGCTTTCTACTTTCACCAGTTTTGCAGTTCTTTGATTTCCTCAAAGCAAAACAATATGCCCACGTTACAATGTGTTCTGCGGTGAAAGTGCCTGATGGGACCATGTTTAGTGAAAACCATAACATCAGATATATTGTATATAAGTGGTGGTAATGGAACCAAACCAAATGTGGTCCAAACATGAGTCCTGAGTATGGATTTGGACACACTCTCTTCTGTAGCCCCTCTCCTGTGCTTGTACCTGCTGTAATGTCTTTTCTTTCTTTCCATAAACAAAGATCACTGAGTGGATATTAGCTAAATGTGTCACTTATTGACTGTTCAAGGCGATGCTCCACGCGATGTGACTGATGATGTTCCAGACTTTCACTAATGGCTTTTGCCAATGGCTCCTTCCCTTTTTCAATGAGACATGTCAAATTACATACAGTCTGAGTATCCGCTGTTTGTTCATTGTCAGCCTTAATCAGCAGTTCACATCGATCACAGTGTGGAGCTACACAGCGGTAATAAAGGGATGTGAACAATATGCACGCTGTTAAGGAATCCTCGTCTCAACCTCAGCTTTAATCATTCGTGACAGTCGCATCAGAAACATGACGCTGTAAACAGGCCAATTACACTTCATTTAACAATAATAATAATGATAATAATAATAATAATGCATTCGTTTTACAGAGTGTATTTTTGGACACTCAAAGTGGCTTCACATAATTTAGTCACTCGTCTTCACACACACCTGCCCTGGGGCACGCTGACAGAACCGAGGCAACCAGGGGGGTCAAAACGCTAACGTTGAGAAACAGCCTCCAGAGTGGAACAGAACAGATACGCTGCTCAGTGGGGGGAAGTTTCACAGCTGTGTTAAGAATAAATGTGAATTCTCTGCCTTCTATGACCTCCACTTTCTGCTGGTACATTTGGACATGCACAGTAGCTGAGAATAAACATAAACAACAATGACGGTGGATCAACTAACTAGCTACGTATGCTTCGAGCGCTAGACAAAGGAGAACTCTACTCCTACCGGGTCAGACCTTTGAAGCTAACCGGGCCCTGTCCTGCTTAGCTTCAAAGGTCTGACGAGATCAGGCATTCCACATGTTTCAATATTTCATTGCTGTTGCATTATGACTGCATATATAAAGAATCAGGTTACACTAGTTTGAGGTGAGACTTCAATCTCTTCCCATCTTTTTTATTATTACATAAATCTTTATTTTACATCAATAACAGCATCAAAAGCAGCAGGTAGAGACTCTACAACAGGTCCACATATGTTTTATCTCTGCTGCTGTCTGCTGTGAGGCTTGCAGAGCAGATGCACAGGATGTGTTTGACAGATAGCAGCTGTCACATTCCACTGACGAATGTTCAATGTTTTATACAACACTAAATCCTGCTGCTGTACGACCACAGGATCAAAGAGAACTCGCTTTGGGACCATTCACACTTTTGATTTCTCCAAAGATCACGTCTTCAGGCAGTGTTTCAGGTGGTGATAGCAAAAGAACTCTCGATTGATATTGTTAGATATATGACCCTCAACGCAAAACTAAGCATTTTTAGACTTTTTAGGCACTTTTTAGCACATTCAAACTATGGCCTAAACAAGTTTAGATCTGCAGGCCTCTGGGTCAGCGGTCTGTGGAATGTTTGCATGTTGCATTGAAATAAAACATAATTTAAAAATCAAAAACAGCCAGCATCGACGACGGCATCGTGAAAGATAATTTAAGAGAGCCTCATCTTTGTGTGTGGCACAGAATCTTGAACCACATGGATACTGTACCTCATGGTACGATGACGGGACCTCTGAGCCTGGCCTCCTCCATCTACACCTGCGGACTGCCCCGCCCGACCCGCCTGGGAGTGCTTCGGTCCTGCACCGGACCTGTCCACGTTCAGCAGCCGTTGGTCCACGTTCTGTAGCTAGCTTAGGTCCTGGATCATTAGCCTGTCCGTCCGGAGGAGCCGATCCCTTTCTCAAATGGGTCTCCCTCCCTGTGGGTTTCCCTAGTTCTCCCCAAGGTATCTCACTTTTTCCCACTGGGTTTTTTAAGAGTTTTTCCTTGTCAATCCAGGAGGGTCTTGTTGGACAGTTAGTGTCCAACAGAAAGGATTGGTGATGATCAGGACACTTTAGCATTCTACAACATGTATGGACATTTTCTTCTGTGTGTGCTTTATATTCTTCATGTGTTTTAACTGTTGATTCTCTGATCTGTGTTGGTGATTTCAATGGTTTTGTTAAGTCCTCTGAGATGACTTCTGTTGTGACCTAGGGCTATACAAGAATAAATTGTATTGTATTGTATTGTATTGTATGGATAAAGTGATGACTACCAATTTAATTCATCATTGACATTGTGTTTGTTTTCCAGACTTATTATATCTGTTTTTCAAAGTCATACGTTAAATCTCCATTCCATGTTCACGTTCCTCTCCATGTGCAGTCATGGCAGTGTTGTACATAGCATTTTATTCATTTGGCATTTCTCCTTATAACTCTGTGCCAGTTTAGTCCCACAGCCCATAATCCCACATAATAGCAGCAGATGAATGGGCTTGAAAAAGCACTATTCCTCATCTCCTCCGGCCAACACACTGGACTGAGACAGAGGTGCGGCTAATTATCCGTATGCTCTCTGTCGCCCACTCCTTCCTCGCCGACATATGCATCTACTGCGATGAGAACAATAACACAGGGGAGGGTTCTGTACCGGCCTCTTTTATCCAAGCAGCTACGGGAGAATGGTTCATTATTTTGAATTTCGCTTTTGAAATGAAGCGCTTTGTATTTGTGGTAGTGAGGCTTGAATGAGAAGATGAAGAGCTGCTGTTGAATATAAAAGATCGATATGTCTCAAGGCTGGAGTCTAAAAACACCTCCTGACTTCTCCCACCCCAGACACAGATTGTCGGGTCTATATTATTAAAACAATATGCCAATCGCTGTTTAATGTTATGTCGGTTTTGTTCCAGAAAATATCTCAACAGACAGTTCTTGTAGTACTGATGAAATCTATAACTACATCCAGTTGAGAACTCGACTTTTCTCAAACTCCTTCCATAGACTTATAGAGATGGAAAAGCTGCTAGTTTTGGACTGAAAAGTAAACTCTCAACAGTCTGAGTCACACTGATACTTTTGGGCTTAAACATCTGTGTTTTTATGCTTTGTATAATCCTGATGTGTTTATTTTGATATTGTGTTGTAAATCCAGATATGATTTACCAAACAACTGACCCATCAGGGGCCTTCCATCCCCGACCTCGGCGAGCGAATGGGAACAGACCACACCGGATTGGCTGTTTGGTTGCTTGGGCGTTGCTTCCCACACATTTTGCTCCATAATTCTGCTTGTAGAGCCTGTAGAACCTTTAAGCTCTGATCGGCTTCTTCCAGAATAAGACAGACACTATGGGTGATGTCTTCCCTTTCCTAACCTGCATGCCTCAACCATGTTCCAGAAAACACAGGTGTGGCTGCAGGTTTTCATTCCAACAAAGCAGGAGCAGAGCAGACTCCACTTCCATTTCCCTTAAGCTTCCAGGTTAAGACTGGACTCACTTGAGGAAATAGGTTGAGCACTTTGAGGACAACGCTGTTCGACACTATAGAGTGGGTGATATATCAATATTTACTTTCTTTAAACTCGATATGAATTTCTGCATATCACATATATCATTATAATGTTTTCATTTAATTGTCGCCACTTTTACTCATTTTTCTGTGCTGAGCTCGCCCCCGCCTCTGTGTGTTTGCTACCCCTCCCTTTTGTAGTTTTTTGGGGGTTATTTAACCTGAAAAATATATAGATATGTATTCGCATATTGGGATATAGACAAATATATGGAGATATATATCCATATCCATCCATCCATTTTCTACCTCTTAATCCACTTCTGGGTCGGTCAGAGATGCCACCCAAGTCACAGAGCACCAGCCCCTCATTGATCCTCCTGCAGGTGGTGGATCTTTCAACCGGGGCTTCAGACTAAGTGGGGTTAAGTGTCTTGCTCAAGGACACAACGACAGCAGACCTCAGTGGGGGGCGGTGGAAAAGGTCTTGTGGTGGGCTCGAACCCACTACCTTCAGGCTCAAAGGCCTATGCTCTACCAACTGAGCCACTGTATATTTTTCTCTCCATATCGCCCTACAAAATTATTGTAAAAAAAAAAAAAGAAATATTCTGTGATTTGTATGGAGCTCCAGACAGTGCCACATCCATTGGCTTCTAAAAGAGAGAAGTCACCTCCGTATAAACAATAACATTTGTCTGTGTTTAGTTCATTAAGATAAAGAACAGTCTTTTGCCTTCAAGGAGACACTCATTTTGAATGTTTTTCTTTCTTTCTACTGTGCAGCCTCTCTAACGAGATCCATTATTTTGAGCAGAGGTGGGGCTGCTCATGTTTAGTGAATGGTGGCATTGAAAAACACATTATTGCTCATGTTACGCTTCTACACTCAAATAAAAGAAATGGAGGACTGGGAATGGTTTATTAAGAAGCGATAAAGGTTATGAGTTATGTGTTTGTAAATTAGCATCTCATAACATTTAAATTTGCAATGCACTTTTGAATAATTGCAAATGCAGTGGATGGATTATGAGTGCAGCCAGTGTGAAGGAACTAGAAATTGCCTTTGGCTTGAATTATGTTTTGGATTGTAAAAACAGTATCATGCTGTATCTGCTTTATTAAAGACCAGATTCAGATATATGTGCTACTTCCTGAGGTTTCTGTGTTTTTTCCTTGCGGGAGGGTCTAAGGACAGGGGACTGATCTGGCACATCGCTGTAGTTTTCTCTAGCAGTATTAAGAACATGACCGAATGTGCAACACGAGCGTTCACAACATAGTTTTGAGCATTCATATGGGAAAGTACAACCACAATATAAGTACAAAATATGCAAAACACAAAGAATGCCCAACAAAATAATTGTCATCTAACGCTTATCAACAGCGTGTGAGTTCAGTTTTCTTAGCGGTTGTGAGGTAGGACGCTGTGCCGTGTCTTCTTCACAGAGCTTCGTGTTGCATTATAGCTCCGCAGGTTGGCTTATTGACAAACTGTTATTCACATCAGCTTTTGACCTCAGATCTGCCAAATTTGTGTATACTCTGTTTAGGGCAAAATCCTAGCTCCTCTGTTTTTCTCGAGAATGATAATAATTCACGTCATTCAGCCGTAGATGGTGGAAAACTGAAACAAGTTGTCGTGCTCTTTGTTTGTTGCTGTGTATCACATTAACATGTCTGCACTGACGTCTCTCTGTATCGTATATACACATTTTTTGGCTTCAAAACTGTCTTAATCCTTTGTGGCATAGATTCAACAAGGTACTGGACAATTTCCTGCACATCTATAATGCAAATGTTCTCTTTCACCCCAAAGATGCTCTATTGGACTGAGATCTGGTGAAAATGCAGTGCACTGTATTAGGTCTTGGTTCAATAGATTATATGCAATCATTTTAATATTTTTTAATAAACACTGAACCAGTCCGGCCCTCGGCTTGTAGACAAACTGTTTGTTTGGCCCTCTGATGTTTTCGACTTTGACATCCCTGCTCTTTTAAGACTGTTTCTTTTTGTCATTTTTCCAAATCAACAATCATGACGCCCTCCAAAGTGACTGCTGTTATTTAGTTGGATAAAATGAAATGGGCATGTACAGCTATATTTGGTGAAATACTGTAAAGGAGAGACACTGTTTCTTAAAAAACAAATAATAATTAAAATCACTACTTTATGAATATACTCTTTGTTGGTTATAAAGGATTGTTCTTCACAACTATTATCATTATTGGTATTGTTAGCTACACTATTAGCATCATCGTTTCTTAGAGCAGTGATTCTCAAAGTGTGGTACCTATATTGGTAACACTTTATATTAATGGTACATGAGTTCATGCATGATTCTCATTCATGCATTACTAGATCATGAATTCTCATGAACTAACGTGATTACATGTTGGTTCATGGATGACTTCATCCTTGAATTAATGGTTGAACTACTGTAATGAGTTTACATGAAAATCTTAAAGAGTTATCATGATCATGATGATACCATGAATTTACTGAAAAAGCAATGAAATGACCAAAAACAACCTTTCATGATCCTCATGATCATGCATGAACACCGGGGTAGTCTTGCACAGTTTTTCCTATGTGGTTTTACTGCAAATGGCAAATACATGAATCTGAATCTGAATCTGAAATGGCGGAAATCTACTTACAAATTATGACGACACAATCATGAACTTATCATTAGCTAATGCTTAATACATGATGATTTCCTTATTTGCTAATGCTTAATACATCATGATTTATGGGTTGTTCCTTTGATTTATTTTACAAACTATCACACGTACAGCATAACGAAATAAGACCTCCAGTGCTGCACCTGAAGTAATAAAGTGTCTTTGATGAGTAACAATCCCATGGTGCATGGACACATAATTATATAGATGGCACTTTTGTAAACAGACTATGGTTTCAAATTTTACATAATACCCCTATTTTTTTATATATTTTTTTTGTGCTTTTGTGCCAAATAATATTGGCACAAAAACATTTAATTTCATGTGTAATAAATAACACCCAATCTCAACCCAACAGTCAATAACATTTCAATAAAACATTCTTTTTACATTATGAACAATAAAAAAGATTTAACATCTCAATAGTGACCTTTTAGAGTCAACCAGCCCTATAACTTTGCTGTGGGCTCTTGAATATCTTCTTGAAAATCTCTAGGTTGATGATTTTTTAGTCATTTCATATCTTTTTCAGTAAATTCATGGTAACATCATGATCATGATGATTCTTTAAGATTTTCATGTAAATTCATTACAGTAGTTCAATCATTAATTCATGGACCAACATGTAATCATGTTAGTTCATGAGAATTCATGATCTAGTTATGCATGAATGTATCATGAAGTAATGCATTAATTCATGCATTAGTTCATGAGAATCATGCATGAAGTCATGTACCATTAATATAATGTGTTACCCTATATTTAAGAGCAGTCTTACAGTTGAAACTGTGAAAATGTTACAATGGCTGACAATATTAAATATACGTCTTTAGGAATGAAACTTGTTTTAGATAAATTCTTAGGCTTACTACACTACTGTGTAGTGTTGGTCATTTGTGGTGGTACTTGAAGAGGCACGTATTTTCTGAGGTGGTACTTGGTGTAAAACGTTTGAGAATCACTGTCTTAGAGTAAACCTACTTACAAATAACCTTTAGTTTACCCAGTTCATTCTTTCCAAAATAAAGAAATAAGAACACTCCTTTTTTATGGCAAAGTACTACTTTGCTAAAACCGGTTTTGTGAAATGTTCCATATAGATAGAGAGGAAATACTTATTATTATCCTTATTGAAGTTACAGCACTTTGATTTACACAAATTTTTCTGCCATTGTAAGTAGTTTGCACAATGAAAAGACGATAAATAGATACAACCTGTAACCTGCCCATCGTCCATCACTGCCTACACCCCCCCTCACATACATACACACACACACGTACACACACATACGCCTGTAGGGACACATTATGAGGACCAGGCCTGTTAGTCTTGCACCAGACTATATATTTCCCGGCTCGTGGTGCCCAGAGCGGCTCAAACACGACCTCACAAGCTGTTGACAAAGAGTGATGACTCTACCATGTAATAATAGGTCCCCCCTTAAACCCAGTTCTATGTGTGGTAGAATGTAAGGTCATGAAATATTCACAAGTGGATTTAATCAAAATCCTTCATTTTCTCAATGTTAAAGGTAAAGGTGAAGAATGAGGTGGTTCATCAATAGTTACAACTGAAGGATGAGTCCATGTGCAATTACCTGTTGCCTTCAGATCTTAGAAAATACATTTATGTTAAATTAAAGCAGGGGTACCTTACTGTTTGTTTAATAATTGATGACTGAGTAAGAAAGTTTTGAACAAATCACACCAAAGCAGGCTGTAATTATCTTATTGGAAGAAATGTCTTTAAGAAAATGTATTATGTTCTCTATAACATAGAGAATATAATCAGGTTCCGTTTATGAAATAGGTTCCATCTTCATTGTAGGCCTATATTATGCAATGATGTTCATAGAGCTTTTATAAGTTATGTCCTATATATACGTCAAAATGCACAGTAAGCAGTGACATTTGTTATTGATGTTTTTGCTGCTTGTGCGGACGCTCACTGTCTCTCAATGCCTTTCCGTACACTGTATACGGTGCAGATGTCATGTATGTTCCTATACCACTGCTCCCCTGAGGCTTGGTCTGACCTGATCCCACGGCAGGGGCAGCTTGTATTAATAAGACATGGCTCTGTAGAATACTGTAGATCACAGGAGGAAACAGAGCCGTGGGCTATAGTGCACTGGAAGAGGGGCAGCAGTAACTGCCTCCAGACCGGAATATTAGACCAATGACTCTCCCCACACAAAAACACCTGCGAGACGTGTGGGTGAGAGGGGCTGATAAGGTCTGAGAATATGAACTAAGCTGGTGTAGGTTTATAAAAGGCCAGCTCTTTGGGGACTCAAGACATCTGAAGGATACCTTGGCTGTCTTAGGGGCCACTGGATAAGCAAAAAGCAATTCACCAAACATGAAAAGGCCGATTTAAAAGGTTGGTCTACAGAGGAGTGAGAGGTCTGAATCTGCCGCAAGCACAATGAGGGACTGCATGGAGAGAATCTATTGTGAGGAATGGTTCAAAGTGCTCCAAAAGAGCCAAGCACACAACACTGTTCATAGTAAGGCCATATGGGTTCAATATTTCAGAGACCCAGAGGTTCAAAAAGAACAAAATGTATCTGGTGAATTAACCTGGTGAATTAAGTTATTTCAGCACATAATGGAATGGAATGGAGTAGCTCATCTCAAATAAAGTGGAATTTGTTGAAAATTGTATTAGGAATGGCTTTGTTGTGTGAAATGTAATGTATATTAAACACATTTTCTAATCCTGAATTGATATCACTTCTCCACAAAGTGGCATAAAGATTTCACCATGGCAGAATTGTGTATTCTATACCATTATGCTAGTAGTATTAGTAGTAGTAGTAGCAGCAGCAGCATTGGCGGCACCAGAATATCTTTTTTGCAGCTGCTGCTGGGGTGCTAACCACGTCATAGATGGCGGACATTAATTCATGATTAAATGCCACACCAAGACACATGAATCACAAACATCTATAGCCAATGAAAATACACACTTTTGTGTGTGTGTAGTTCGGACAGTAAAACTTGACAATTATGTCAAGTAAGTAATCTTTATTTATATACCGCCTTTCACAGACCAGAGTCACACAGCGGTTTACAATTGTGGGCATTTGTCTCTCACTCCACACAGAGATGGGAGCGGGGTCGCCAGTACAGGAGGCGCATGCCAGACCTATTGTACATGTTTTTAGTGGAAGGGGAAACCGGAGTACCCGGAGGAAACCTACGCAGACACGGGGATAACGACCGGGATTCGAACCCGGGACCGTCTTGCTGAGAAGCAAGAGTGCTATCCACTCAGCCACCGTGCCCCCCAAGTCTTTGTAACTCTAAACAAGATGGATTCTTTTCTTACTCAAATGATCTGCCTTCCATTTACTTTGGCCTCAGTTGTAACAACGAGCACACTTGCATTATTCAACATCTAAACAGTCAAAAAACAGAATGGCTCTGGACTCAGTATTATTTATCCTATTGTCGAATCCTCTTTTCTCCGATAATACGCTGATGGTCTTTAACAAGGACACAAAGCTGATGAGCGGCTGCAGTCTGAAATGTCTCTCTGAAGCACACTGTGGATGAGAGCCATTGTGATGGTAATGCTGTCACCTCTAATGGACCGTTAGATATGGCGGCGATAGAGGCCAGCGTGTGGAACCGCTATGGCTACTAATTACCTCCAAATGTCCTGTCTGTTCTTGCACGTGGGTCAGTCAAGTCATGGAGCTCTAACCGTGGCCTGAATGTGAACATGGATGGTGTACAAATGAGATTCTGTATTATGAATGTGGAAAAGAAGAGAGAAATTCAATGAACATCTGGAAACGTCAGGATTCCTCTTGTGAGTTTGCTTCGGGGAAACAGCTGTGGATAATGGGAGCTTCCTATATTAACAAACTCATTAGATGTAGCTAATGTTGAGATCAGATCGAGCATGTTTATAATGGGTTAGGGAGTTTAGATATATTTATTTACTAAGAAAAGTCTGAAACTTTTGAGCCAGACCACAAGGTAGTACTGCTTGTACTTCGTCAAGGTCCTCAAGGACATGCAGTATATGTTTGAAGAAGAGGAAGAAGCCTGAGGCAGAATGTGAGGCTTTTTCCTCCTCATCAAACTTGAATACTGACACAAGGTCCAGGAAAATACAAACACATCATACAAATCAACACATAATCACAGCAATTACTGCAATAATTTCCTCACAGATGAGTCAAGATACTTTACTTTCAGCTGTTTTTTATTGGACATTTGGAACACCATGCGTTCTCATGGTTTGCCTTTTCCTGGAAGAAGCCGATTAGAGCTTCACAAACAGGATCCGTTGGCGGGAATCTGGATCTCTTCGATTATCTGCCCGGGTATAATCTCCTCTCCAAAACTCGTTAAAATGCCCCCGCTGTTCTTCACTGAACTCTCAGTGGCAACACAAGGGATTTCCCAATAGATTTTAATGTTACCAAAAACAAAGTGTTTTCAGGTCAAAGGGAACAACAGTTGGAATTCTGACCAAACTAGAGAGGGACTAGAAAGGGACTATGAAGGGACTAGAGAAAAAATCAGCCAAAATGCTAGTCTTTTTTTGCTTCAAATGAACACAGGCCATTGACTTGATTGGACCACACTGCAAAAGATGACAGAATTAAAGACAAAAAAATGCTCAAATTTGGCTAAATGTATCTAAATTTGAGCACGTTTTGACTGCCTTAAAACAAGATTTTCCAGTGGAACAAGAAAAATGATCTTGTTTTAAAAAGATACAATCTATTTCTCTCTTGGAATGAGAAAATAAAGCAATAGTTCTTTAATCAAGTCAAAATTGCTTGTCTCATTGGCAAATCTCATTTTAAGACAGTCAGAATGAACTTAAGTCAAGTTAAAAAAACTCGATTCTAGTAATCTCATATTTGATCATTTTTTGCAGTGTACCATCTTAGAAACTCAGGGGTTGACTAGAATCTGGAGCTCTATTTGGAGATAGCAACCCCCTAGCAACAAAAGAGCCAGTCAGGAGCACGGCTGGTACATTCAAGCAGTAACCGTGTTCAAGGCTAGAGGGCAGCTGATTGATCAGTTATTTAGTCATATACATTCAACTGACCAACAAAATACTTTATCTTTTTATGCACTTTCCTTAGGCTTCATAGCTAAGCAGTTTAGCATTGTCCATTCTTATACACAGCTACCCGCTATAATTTAGATACTGTATCTAGTCCCCCATTCCATACAGAATGTGTTTTTATTGCTGCCTTGTTGTGTGAAGAATATTAGTACAACAATGGCATAAGTGCATAATTGCTTCTCTCTGAAAGGGCAGTGAGCGTGGTCCAACAAAAGCCCACAGCAAAAAGTCTGCTTATTACGTACGGCATGCCACTGCGCTTCTCCCTGAACCAATTTCACCAGATTTATGAATCATTTTTGCTTAAGTTTTATGTCTCCTCTCTGTGTGGGTGATTTGTTGTGCCTGAAGTCTTTAAAGCTCTTTGCTGTTGTCGTTTGCTTTGAGGGAAATGCATTGAACATCTGTCCCTTCTCTCCGCTCGCAGGTAATGAGCTGCTCTACCGTAATCGCGATGGGGACGTTGTCAAGTTCAACGTCGACACCAATGAGACAACCGTTTTGGTGCACAACAAGAAATTTGTAAGTCAATTTTCAGTTGTTTTGTTTACGCCTACATTAACAAGACGCCTTTTACGCTCCCTGAAACCGGTTTAGTGTGAGCGCCTTTAGAATTGCAATGTTCTATCTGTAGTTTTGGGGTGGCACAGTCGGGCAATGGTGAGTGCTCCACAGTAAGAAGGTGTTGTGATCGACTTCACCTCCAGGTTTTTCTGTATGGAGTTTGCATGTCCTTTTCGTATCTGTGTAGGATTTCTCCGAGTGCTACGGTTTCCCCTATCACTGCAAACATGTACAAAAGTCTCCCATAAAATTCCCCAGGAAGAAAGATTGTGTGATTTCAGTGGGGCTTTCTTGGTTTAATAAAAGGTACAAATACATTCATAGTTCTACATAACGTCAGTAAACTTTAGTAAGACATAAAGTATTATTGTTATTTTATCATTGAAAGAACATTTGTCTAAAGTAGCTGCCATATTTTTCCAAATCCCATCCATGCATAATTATCAAATTACCACAAACTTTTATTGATAGATTGTATGTCAGTCTTAAAAGAAAATGTGGGTAGATTGGTCAAGCAAAAATATCTTGTTTTCTAAGATCTACTGTCTGATTTGTGAAATAAGAAATGTTGGTTTTGTCCGACTGTAGAGAAAATTAAAAATATTAACTATTAATGTCAATGTAAGTAAGTAAGTAAGTAAGTGATGTTTATCTATATAGCGCATTTTACAGACCAAGGTCATCCAAAGCGCTTTACAATGTTCAGAGATCAGATATTGTTCCAATCATTCGACACACGGTGATGACAGAAGCGAGTCGCCGAACACACTGGACCATCAGCTCCAATCAACACCATCCATTCACTCTCTCGTTTACATTCATACCTATTGTGCACGTTTTTAGTGGTAGGGGAAACCGGAGCACCCAGAGGAAACCTACTCAGACACGGGGAGAACGTACAAACTCCACTCAGGAAGGCCCTGTTCCGACTGGGATTCGAACCCAGGACCTTCTTGCTGAGAAGCGAGAGTGCTATCCGCACCGCCACCGTGCCGCCCCCGTGCCGCCCCACAAATGTAAAACCACTTGTTTCCAGCATTTACTAACCCTTACATTTTTATCTTGTTACTTGTTTAAATAAAATTGCATGAGCGTATTTTATCCTAAAGTGACTTGGTTTTGGCCTGAAGGTGTTTAATAGATGTGGAGAATATGAGCGTTGGCACCGCACCAATGCAATGATAATATGCAGCATTTTATCCAACGTCCAGGCTCGGCGTTAAGATTAATGCCGCTGTAATTTGCCTGCAGACCTCAATAATCCATCATCATAATATTCATTAGGGGGGAAAATTTCTCTGCATGGCTCACGGTCTTCTCTTTTCTGTCTTTTGCACCAGGAAATGTACAAAGCCACCAAGTATGAAGTTTCTCCCGACCTGAAGCATGTACTGCTGGCCTACAACGTCGCTCCGGTAAGATTTTCTAATTTGTTCAAGCTTGTTTTTTGAATTAGCAAACTGACAGGCAAATATGTCAACAGTGCAAGGGTTTATGGGTAGAGCGGTGGCGCGCGGAGACTGGGGGGTGCTGGGGGGCAGACATAATCATGGTGGTGCATAGGACCTGTCGCACTTGGATGGTCCGCACTGATCCTCCAGAGACAAACACTAGGGCTGGAAATGAGTAAAAGGAGTGTCACACGAGCTAGCACAGGCGAAGTGGAAGTTTCATAATATCCAATGGGAATTTGTAATGACTTTGCATGAGGTAATGTGTCCCCCGATGACATCACTTGGAACGTGTCTTTCATGTGCAGTATGAAGGTATTATGTCGGGTTAGCTATGTTTCTCCCATTCCATTACCAAAACAAAAAGCTGCCAAGAGAATGCAAATAAACCAAATAATAACAAAGCCATGTTTCCAGTTGGCAGATATTTCAGTTTATATAGACCATTATGAAACTTGAGAAACCAAAACAACAATAAAAATACACACGCAAAATTGAAAACGCAGAGTTCGCAGACTTCCTTGTTTTAACACATGACAGAGGGGTATATAATTGATAAGAACTCGTTGTACACCTGATGCACATCCTTTGACAGTCAGGATATGTTAGGAGTAAACTAAATGTTCAAATAAATCAATATGGGTTTCTTGTAATTATCAAAGTTTTGAGGGGTGTCAGCCAGCTTTTTTTTGTGCAATACCCCCATGACCTCCCTGAGCCAAGCTTCAAAGACAGGTGCAACATCTGCTCTCCAGTTTTTCCAATGCATCTTTTTGCTATTCCCATCCCATGTGAGGATATTGGTGACATTAAGCCACTTTAGAACTTTATTATTGAACACCAGAAAATCCTGAAGTGTTGAAAAAAACGGAAATGATGATCAAGTGTACTTTTACAGAACACTTGAGTTTTTAGTTTTGCATCTTTCACAAAAAGGTGAACAACCAACGGGTTCAATCAAAACTATGGTTTACAAACATACATTTAGTATGATGAATAAGGCAGTAAGAGTTTGTAGGATTGAAAAATAACTAACTCCTTAATAGAAAAGCTGCAAAGGAAATTGAATGTTGAATAATATTATTTTATTATGTTTGGACCAGTAGGCAAACACAGTTTCCTCAAATAAAGTGTTGGATTACATGGATAAAGTTAAAGGTATATAAAGGAGGTTTCTACTTCCAGGTGGATCATCAACAGTATTGGTCCTTCCAATTGTCAATCATTCTGGTGATAAGACCAGAGAGTTATGTTCAAGAAGTGGAGAGGATGTTTTTATCCTAAAATTTTGGAAACTCCTCCTGTAAACCTTTAAGTAGCCTTTTCCACATTACTCTGTCATGTTAGATTCATGGATTCCCTTCTTACTTAAAGCTGCAGTAACTCAATTTGTGAAATTTTCAAATGGGAACGCCTCCCTGCACTCACGGAGCTATTGCACCCCACTACCATGGATTGAATTTTCATAATGAATACAAAAATAAAGTGAGGTAATGCAGCTTTAAGGTAATCCTATGCAACAACATAGTTTCTCTGACTTCATCATATAAATCCAACAGTGTGTTAGTGTATGTGTGTTGTTGCCTCAGCTTTCATAACACAAACACACCTCAGGACACAATGTATTTACTCTGCATACACAGAGCACGTTCTTTCAGAATGATCTTTTGGATGCGTTTGAAGTTGAAGAATGCCAGTAGGTGTATTATGACCTTGTCTTATTGCTTGAGATGAATTGGAAATACCTGCATTTCCTTTTGCATTTATTATTCCATCAGTGTTTTTATCACCTTGATGTATGACAGCGGGTGATCTGTGCTCCCCCCACAGCTCTATAAACACACAAATAATGCAATCATGAATGCCCTCACAGAATATCAGAATTATGTTTTGTGTTATGGCATGAAAGGGCTGTCACGCTTCAATCAGAAAAGGACATCGACAAGGTCTGTTAGTAGAACAGGGAAAGCAGCAAAATCACAGTAATAAAAAGAATACATCGGGTCATGGAACTTGTACAATAAACATTACCTGTATTTGAATAAAGACTTTTATCAAACATGTTTGAAACAGTCCGGGCGTCTGTGAGGTGGAAAGTTGTTATTTCTATTATATCAAAATAAATGTAAACATTGCCATTTATGACGAGGACCGAGTTTACTGAGAAATGCTTTGAGATATTCTCATATTCAGCAGAAACCTCAAAGCTGAGAAATATCCTCAAAGTGTTCTTGATCCAGGCCCAGTTCAGAGGAACCATAGAGCGAACATTAGGAGAGGACTGACCGAGTGCGGACTTAAACATGGTGTTTGATTTGAACATAAACTGGAGAATTTGTTTTTATGGGCATTTGTTCCGATGCTGTTTGCGCCAAAACAGGAGCAGACATGATGCTAGGATGGTAAACACTAGGATCATACCTAGATGGTGAGTGTGACACAAATCACTGTCATTGAGTTGCGGTGACTTATTTATGAATCTAAATCAATTGGAGCCAGAGTTGAAGCAAAACTTTGTCCATGAGCACTTCCCTATTGGGCTTCATTTAGCTTTAGGGTTAGCATTTTCCTTCTATATACAGTGTATGGCGGAGACACAAATCCCCTGTCAAAGACCCTGCAGCGCTGTTGTGAATTACATCTACAATACTTTTACTACAGTAACTAACAACATTTTTACACTATTAAAATTGGCATAATATCGTTACTATTATTCTGTTAGCATTTAATTAATTGCAATGTCTGAAAAGATTTCTCTTTCATTAAATTTTTCAAATATCTGATGAAAAAGGAGGCTGCAAATGTTGATAGAAAACCTTTGCCTTTGCTCTAAAGCCTTGTGGAAAGTAGTTTAGTCCTCCCCCTCTCGCCGTATGAAGCTAAACTGATTAAAAACCCCATTTAGTCCTTCTCCGCGAGTATCCTGAGTGAAAGGATAGGGCTAAAATTGGGCTGCAAACTCCAAGGTTCACTTTGAAGCTTGTTGAGAGCAATTTGGGTGAAGGAGCTTAGATTTCACTTTACTAAGGCAAACATTATAAGCAAATGCATACCAATGTTCATGTAAAAGTATTAGAAGACGTCTTACTTAACAACCAATCTTTTGCGGCAAAGTGGATCCGCCCAGTTCAATACTAAATCTATCGCAGGTCATTTATGGCAGCCACTAGCGACTCTCCTTTTCATTTAAAGCTGGACTAAAGGCTTTTCAATTAAGCGTGGTTCGGCTCAGATCGGCTCTCTCCATCACGGCTGTGCTTTAAATCAGCCTCACTGCAGCCATAAAAGACTATTACAGACTCAGTGTGTGGGCCGAGCCAACGGTCACTGAACGTGCACGAGACAAAGAGGACACGACTTTCCAACCAAGCAGCTGTGTATGAAGTGACTGTTTCAAAAGTGCCTGAAATCACAAAAGTCACAAATACTGTATTGGGAGACTTTATACCCACTCCTTATTATGCAAAACTCAAGAGATTTTATACTTAAACTGTATTATTCTAAAGTTACAGATTATATACTTAATTCTTATTCTGCTAAAGTTAGAGATTTTTTCTGATTTCTTGCTTCTTCATTATGCTAAAATAAGAGTTTATATTGTCATGTTATTTTATTTTAGTTATTGTTCATTTATCTTGTGCTCCTAGTTTCTGCTGATCTATAACCGGTGGTGCAACCCTGAAATATCCCCACTGTGGGACGATTAAAGGAGAAATCACACATATTGAGGAGATTGTATGAGATATTGTAATTTTTATTTACATCTAAATCTGTATTATGTGTCCCCAGATAAATATGTGCAATGGACATGATGGCAATAACACATAATCTTCTTGTGATGGCAGCGCTAACAAACTCAAATCATTAGAGGGGGAGGGATTATGTCTGATTTGGTGTTTCCTGTTGCAGCCTCAAAGCGCCCCCATCAGGCCTAGCACATACATTACAATTACTGCAGTTGAAATTAGATTTGATTTCAGTTCAGTGTGGACAGATACATTTGCAGAGTCGGTTCCATCTGTTTGTAAAATGGTTTCAAAAATATGAGTTTTTTTTGAGTCATTTGTGCATGGATTGTTTCACTGACATCATTTAAAGAGCAGTGTACGGAGATTTATTTTATAGACCAGAAAAAAGTGCTCTATAAAACTTATGAATTATTATTATTATTTGCTGCTCTCTACCAAATCCATAGGAGAAAACAAAGTACATTCACATTATGTTCCTGCTTTATAATTATATATATATTGTTCATAAATGAATGCTAGCGATACACTTGACAACACAATGACAGAATCATATCAGAAAACTATGACAGTAACATAATACTTTCTGTAAACACACTTTTCCATCCTTGTTTCCAGTCTAACATGAGCCTCTGTCTGTCTCTTCCAGGTGTACCAGTACTCGTACACAGCCTTCTACATTATCTGCAGCCTGGAGACTCCGTAAGTAGGCGACAAGGCGACAGCTGTGGCCCATTTACCCCGTGTTACTTTTATCTTATCCATAAATATCTATCTGACCTCAGCACTGCTCTCCCCAGCGAGCGGCCGACCCTGTCAACGCGATATTCATCTTAAACAAAAGCTGCACATGAGGCGCCAAAGTTTATCCAGGCGTCTTCCCACCCTAAATGTTGCTCTTTGACCAATGACAAGATTGCTTAAGTACATATAGCAACAAAGCTTCAATTGTCTTGTTTTATTTTTGAGTAGGGGTAATACATGATGCTTTAACATTGCTCATTCTGGTCACATACAGTATAGCACGTTATATAACCTAGAAACACACAATAATCAATTCTGAGTGCACAGTAAGCATTTGTTGCCAAGTATAATTGTCTACGCAGAAGAGGCTTTACTCACCAAAGCAAAGGAAATAATTAGTCATTATAATACTGCCAAGTTTAAAATAAATCACTAAAAATAAGCAAGTATTAGAATGAGCCAAAAACACGACTATCCCTAATATAAGCAATATTTTAAACTGTCTAAAACAATTCCATTCAATTTATTCTTGTATAGACCTTAATCACAACAGTAGTTATCTCAGAGGACTTTACAAAATCGTTTAAATCGCCAACACAGATCAGAAAATCAAATAGGTCAAACACACAGACTAGAGGTATTGGTCCATAGAGCAAGTTGACCAGTGCCAAGTGTTGATAAATGTCCATAAATATTATACATGTCCATAAATGTTGTAACGCACACTTGCTCTCTGTGTAGTATAAGGGAAATAACAAGTCCCAAATAAAAAATAAAAAAAAAACGGATTTGTTAAAGCAAAAATCTTGGTGCGATAAAGCTGGTAATGTATGCACAGGTGCGAAAGTCTCCCTACGTCAATGAAATATATATATGCAGAGTGCCCTCCAGTGGCCGTGGCCAGTAGTGTTGCTCTCCTCCGTGACCTCATTCATCCTCAGCCTCAGACAGAGACATAAAAGCAGAGACGCCGCTAACTCTGCGACACAGAGCTTTAACCAGAGCGTCTCCTAAGCCACAGTATTTATGCACCTTTTAAAGCTGTGTTCTCTAATCTGCCGAAATTGTCCTATAATGTCAAAGGCTGAGATTTACGGATGTGGGCCGTTAAAAAATGACCAATATCCAGCCATGCCAATTTTAGTCGATTTGGGTCCACACACTAACTGTTTGAATTACATGTGTTTTCTGCATGGATGAATAAAATTACTAAACTGACTGGTGACCTGGGACATCACTTACATCGGCTTTAGTTAGAAGATCCATAATTGAAATCACAATAACTCAAAAATCATAGTTAAATATCAAAATGATCAGAAAACAGTAGGGGTGGGCAATATGAGCAAAAATATATATCTTGATATTTTTTCCCAACTCCAGATAACAATATTGTCGCAATATCTTTAAAATCAAAATGTTACACAACATGGCAGCTTTTTATTTGTAAAGTGCTTCACACGTCTTTGCAAAACATACACAAACAAATATTAACATCAAATTCAAGTATAACAGGGGAAGAACACATCCAAAAAGGCTTGCTCAATATTTACTGAAATGTACAAATAAAGCAGTGATTGGCTTTTTAGGCACGCATTTGACCAATGGGCATCTGGCCGGCTCTAATTTTAGTATTTACTGGAAAAGAATAGAAACAAATTTAAATAATACGCTAATAGGAAAAAGCATATCTTCAGATTCACTTGTGGGATATTATTGTCTACAATACTGTTTATATCGCCCACCCCTGGAAAACAGAGCATGATTCCCCTTTAGTGTTTTCAGTTGCTCTGATGTCCACAGCTCATTTGAACCTTTTCATTTTCTGCAAATACTGTTGTTTATTTCCCCTCTGTTGCCATAGCAATGCAATTAACTTTATTCCAAGGGAAATAAAAAGCAAAAGCAACAAAAATATGTGCTTTTAATTCACAGAGAGACATGGAACCTGAACCCTCCTGAAGTCAGAAATGCTCAGCTGCAGTTTGCAGGATGGGGCCCACAAGACCAGCAGCTGGTGAGTGATCCACAGGTCCAACAGTATGAACTGTAAGACAAAGGGTCCTAATTTTTTAATAGAAAAGGCACTTTCTGCAGTATCTTTGCTGGTTATTGAAATTTCCTAGGGTTGATCTTATCTTGTCTTGTTGAGACAAATCGCATGAGTCACATCAGATTATTTCAGATTGTTTGGAAGGAAAAACTCAAAACCCGTCCAAAATCAGCTCAGTACAGTGCTCAATAATGCTCTGTAATGCTCTATAGTACTCTATAGTGCAGCAGTCCATCTATCTATTTATAATAATCCATTTCTGGGTCGGGGGGATGGCAGTCAGAGCTTCACCCAGTCCACAGAGCACCAGCCCCTCACTGATCCTCCTGCAGGTGCTGAGTCCACAGGAGCTGAGATCTTTCAGCGGGGGATTCAGACCATGTGGGGTTAAGTGTCTTGCCCAAGGACACAATGATAGCAGACAGTAGGAGGAGTAGGAGTCATAAAGTAGGTCTTGTGGTGGGCTTGAACCCACGACCTTCAGGCCCAAAGGTCAAGGCGTGTGTAAACGGCTCACACATGCGACTCGCTCCACTTCTGAGTTAAGTTGCAAGAACAAGGTTTTGGACAATCAGAAACAGAATCATGTGTATTGCCTTGTAAGTGACAGGACGTCAAGACTAGGAAATTGCTTTGGCTCTCGGTGCAAACAACTCAAAAGTAGAGAAAGAATAAGCATTATGAAGAAATTCTTGAATATAACATTCTCTAAAATATAAAACAAAAGTAAAATTATTACGATTATTGCTCTATTCACGTGCACTCAGTGCACTCAAAATACAATATACATTAAGCAGCTCAGTAAGGTGACGGCATTAAAGTGACTTTATAAAGGGTAGTAAAGTGACTTTATAAAGGGTAGTAAAGTGACTTTATAAAGGGTAGTAAAGTGACTTTATAAAGGGTAGTAAAGTGACTTTATAAAGGGTAGTAAAGTGACTTTATAAAGGGTAGTAAAGTGACTTTATAAAGGGCAGTAAAGTGACTTTATAAAGGGTAGTACAGTGACTTTATAAAGGGTAGTAAAGTGACTTTATAAAGGGTAGTAAAGTGACTTTATAAAGGGCAGTAAAGTGACTTTATAAAGGGCAGTAAAGTGACTTATAAAGGGCAGTAAAGTGACTTTGTGGATATGTGAGCAGAAAAGACAGAGCAAGACTTTTGGCTCCTGCTTTAAGGGCTTGGTAGTTGTACCGTGATGACACACTGCATCTGTGGCCATGTCCACACGTAGCCGGGTATTTTTAAAACCAAATATTTCCCCCCCTCCGTTTATAAAATAATTAGCATCCACACATAACCGAACATCTGCGTTTTCAGTCCTCTGACGTCCTGCGTTGGGGGAAAAACACAGAAGTGGGCGGAGCTTTGATACTGACGCTGGTACTTTCTGTAGCGGCACTTTCAGTCATAGAAGGTAGTCAGGATAAAGACTTCCTGACTTGTATATGTTTACAAGCACTGACCCCCGTTCTCAGGCCTGGTTTGGTTGTTTTCGAGCGTGAGTCCCCTTGATCACTTTGCTGCTCCCTGATGTGGAGCAAGGATGTTCTCTGCTGCGAACCGCTCACAGCAGCGAACAGTTTTTAAGGCAGTAAGATCCATGCTTCAGAGATCGGAGGTTTTCAAAAATCTCCACTTTGCCCAGAGTTTTTTTATATATTCGTTTATGATGCGTTGTCATGTGGATGACAGGTGCAAACGAAGAAAAATATCTGCGGTTGAGGAGATACCCGGCTACGTGTGGAAAGGGCCTGTGAAGGCGTCACCACTTCACACACTGCTCCTGGTCACAAACCTCTCTCTTCGCTCTTACTCTTCTCTCTGTAACAAATATCACTGCTTCACATTGTGTGGAAACACAGACGTTTGAACACATGCAAACCAGTCCTATCTGCTATAATAACAAAGACTCAGCTCCAAAGGCCACACGTCGACATGTTTCTATCATCAACAGAATCAATAATGTTGAATAATGTTGAAGTGAATGAGCAGACATTTCATCATGTGACCCACTGCGTAGAACACCTTAGATTTTCTCTTTTGTTTATGGTTTCATTTCCATTCATTTTCATTTTTGTTGAGGCCCAAATCCAAACAGCAGTCTTCTCAGAGCTTTACTAGTTTATCAAACATTAATATAAGTTAGTTCATCCAATGTCCACAGTCAATAGCAGTAAATGGATTCTACCATGGAAAAAAGTTCAATGATAAGAACTGTATAGATTATTGTGCAGTCGATTCCCTTCGCGAGCAGCTTTGCATACACTATACGCAATAGAAAATCCAGCACACAAAATCTGATTGTAATTTCCCCCTTGTCCAAAGTTGCCGTCCTTACTCAAGGGCATTGCTCTTCTATACTTTGTTGTCTCTAATTGCATATTCAGCTCTCAGAACAGAATCAGCGAAGCATTCCTGTCACACCACAAAGTCAAACATAGATGGTTACACTAACAAAACGGCAGTAATTGAGTTGAGATGTTTCGGTCAGTGCAAATACATCGTCCTCCTTTTCCCGTTTTAAATCAGAACAAACTCAGAGTCTCATGGCTGGCTGCTTTAGCTGCGTTTGTATTGGCGCCATGGATTTGTAGTGATTGATGGGCACAAACAGCTGATAAACACTTCTTGCTTGTGTTACATTGACCGGAACGCCCTTGAATGCACCATTACAATCACTAATTGACCGGCACATAATAGATTTTAGGGTAGAGCTGGCTGTATACATAAATCACCTCTGTTTTAAAAGTTTGGTTAAGTGTTCCTTTGTCCAATTCACTCTGAGGAATAGGACGGAGCTTAAGACACTTGGGTTGTTTATTTGGCGGGACGCTTCGGCTAAAAATGTACACTTTCAAAACGAATCTGCTTCATATTGCGTTGTAGTCAAAGGCAGGGTTTGTAATGTTGAGAAATTCACATATTTTACCATTATTAAAGGGGAAGTACCTGACTTTTCTCATTGTGAATATTGCATGATGTTTTTCCCAATGGAAAGAATGTGAAAGTATAATGAGCAAATCAGACCACAACAGACTGTCTTCATCTATTAGAAGGTATGTGTTACGTATGAGAAGGATCCCTGTGAGTCCTTTTGGGCTGAGCTGCTGCTGTGTGTCTGTTTTTCACTTTTACATCTGATAAAGCTGAAGTGAAGATATGACAGAGGCTTAAAACTAAAACTTAATACAGAGGCTTAAAACCTTGCCTGAAAACTAGTGATAGAACCAAACTATTTTGAAAGAAAGAAACGAGTTACATGGTGTTTATATTGTGCTTGTGGTGAAGTACCCCAACTTTTACATGCATGATATGTGTTTAAGGCGAGGGAAGTTTATTTGTATGGCACAGTTCATACACAAGGCAACTCAAAGTGCTTAAAAAAACAAGATAGAAACAATCACACAAGGCGTTAAAATCATAAACAATCACAGTTCATCAAAAAGAGTAAAGATACAATCCTGCAGTAGTTGCAGCTAAACAGATCTGTTTTTAACCTGGATTTGACCATTGTCAGAGAAGAAGCCTGTCTCACATCTTCAGGAAGACTGTTCCAGGTTTTATCTGCATTCATTTGGGCACCAGCAGGAGGCCAGTCCCTGTGCTCCTCAGATTCCCAGTTGGTTGATATGGCACTGACATGTCTCGGATGTACTTTGGTGCGAGGCTTGGAGAGACTTGTTAACAGACTTAAAGTTTAAAAAGTAAAGTGGAAAATGGGTGAATATAGGTGGTAGGTGAAACAGACATTTTATATTCACTGAAGTGACGGATATAGCACAATGTATAAGATTAGTTGATAGAGCAAAAAGGATCCTTATAGATTATATTGTAATATTTCTCCTTTAACAGCAGAAGTAAAGAAACCACCCTCCTTCATGTCTTTATGGTGCATGACTGATTGGACTAATGGGCAGAGTGTTCGAAGATGAAGGTTATGTGATGTTGGTACAAGTCAATTGTAGTAGAGCACAGAGGACGTGTCCTCCAGACGACTGTGCGGCCAGGCCCAACTCAGGCCACATCACAGTCTGTCCAACCAGTCTGAAGTTAACCCATGACCCATGAGAAGCATAAAGCATAGGAAAGAGTTTGAAGAAAACTGGCAACTTCCATAGGGTTTCCCAATGACAAATAAACAGTAGAAGGGGCAAAATGTACCCAGATAAGCAAAATTCTAAAGGCAAGGGCATATCAAGGAAATTGGAAACATATAAACGTAAATCTCTTTTGTGTATCTTATATTTATTCATTGCATACAAAAATAGACCCTGCTCTTGGTTTCATTTTGGGGTTTGTTCACTTAAATTTGTGGATTAAACTTGTTGTAAAAGTGCCTTACAACATACTTTCCATTTCCCTTCCACAGTTAAAATGACTCCTGTAACACCTGGGACAAAGATTAAGAATTAGCCTAACTAATGCTGCGGCGTCAGACCTGAATAACAAAAGCGGTGGTGATGAATCTCCACGGTTACAGCTCTGCGCCACCTCTAAAAATGAAAAGTGTTCTGTGCGACTCATCCTCCCTCTCCTTTCCCATGCCCAAGGTAGTAAATCTGTCTAATTATCTGTGGTTTCCTAATGCAAAATGACTTCCGTACAAATGGTATAAGGAGAAGCTACGGCGCTTTAGTCATTGTCCGCCTCCGTCATCTCTGAACTTGTCAGAGACATAACGAGTCGCACTGATTACAGTCTACAATGTTATTTATTACCTCTATCTCACACAGTGGGCTAATTAGAACAGGGCTTGGCCTGGACTCATGCTGAACCAACTTTCCCACATCCTTCAACTTATTCTATCGCAGTGTTTCTCAAACTTGTTCTTGGGTTTTTTATAGAGAGGTGTTGTATATGGTGGCGTATTATTCCCCCTGTGCGTGATTTGATGAAAACTGTTTCCTTTTTCCTTTTATAGTGACATACATACTGTAATTCTAATGCCTTCGAGTTCATTTCCACTGAGCAACAACACAAGTTTTCATTGAAAAACCATGGGTCACGACTCGCGACACAAGCTGGAATAAATGGAATGTTAGATATACTTTGGTTTTGGCTGCATGTAATGCAGAGCACTGTTTTTGTTGTTTACATTTATTTTCAGACATAACATTATTTCTTTATAGTTTATTATGTAACTATGGTAACCGTCTCTGGTTCAGTCCAAAATGGTGAAAGTGCCATCTAGCGGTTGTTGTCAAAACTACAACAAAGTTTCGCTCTTGATATCTGTACTCTTGGGCAAACTGGAGTCTCCCCTGGGAATTAAAGCATCTGATTGGTCAATCCTTATATGGCTCATATCTGGATTTACAAAGAAAATATCACATTATAAACACCAGGATCACGACGAGTGATAAACCACAGATTTAGGCCAGCTCAGATCCAGATGGTGCGGAGACGCTGCAAAGCAATTTCCAAAAAACGATTAGGCTCCCTTTTCGAAGGGGTAAGCATCTACACAAAGACAAAAAAGTATGTATTTCTGGTGCCCGGCCAGTAGGGGCGGTGGAACTATACAACGCGACATGCGCAACCTCCATAATCACTTCCTCAACAACGTCCTCCTCAGGCCGCCGCAAAGACGTGAAAGAATGCACCAACATCATTCTGCATTTAACAGCAGCTGCAAAAATGGAAACTAAAACTAGAGCTTCACGTGGTTTTGTTTGGACAAAGGAGTAGAATTATCTTCTGTCTAGCGCTCGACACACATGTGCCATTGCTTCTGCGTATGTCCAAATGTACGTGTGGGGAAGTGGAGGTCAAAACAGGCAGAGAATTCACATCTTTTTCTTCACACAGCTGTGAAACACTGAGCAGCGTATCTGTTCTGTTCCACTCTGGAGGATGTTTCTCAATGTTAGTGGCTCCAGTCAGTTGTTGGCCTCACCGATAATACCCTAGATTGGTTCCGCTCATACCTCACAGGAAGAAAGGAGTATGTCGCCCTGGGGGAGGCTAAATCGTTGCCCCACACAGTTACCTGTGGGGTCCCTCAAGGATCGGTCCTGGGGCCGGTCCTTTTTACAATCTACATGCTCCCCCTTGGCCAGGTAATCAGAAACCATCAAGTCTCTTTTCACTGTTACGCTGATGATACGCAGCTGTACATGAAAATTGACTCCACATCCTCCTCAGTCCCACCGGCCACACTCCACGCCTGCCTGGAGGAGATAAAGGCATGGATGACTAGCAACTTCCTCCAGTTGAATAGTAGCAAAACTGAAGCCATCTTGATTGGCACCCGGCACCAAATCCAGTCATCCACCATATCCAATATTCATGTCTCGGGCCATAACATTCCCCTTTCCTCCTCTGTTACAAATTTAGGGGTCAGATTTGATCCTCATCTTTCATTTGAGAATCATATCCGCCACCTCTGCAAAGTGTCCTTCCATCATCTACGAAATATTGCCAAACTCCGCCCCTCCCTCTCACAGACAGAGAAATTGGTACATGCCTTTGTCTCCTCCAGGCTGGACTACTGCAATGCCCTCCTTGTCGGGATCCCTGGTAAGAGCCTGCTGAAGCTCCAGCACATCCAGAACTGTGCAGCCAGGATCCTGACGAGGAGGCGCAAGTATGACCACATCACCCCTGTCCTCCAGTCTCTTCATTGGCTGCCCATCCATTACAGAATCCACTATAAAATCTGCCTCCTCACATACCAATGTGTCCATGGAACAGCCCCGACATACCTCACTGAGCTACTCCACACACCACCACAAGGCGCTTACGGTCCACTTCCACCCATACTCTTCACCAGCCCGTGACCAAGCTCTCCACAATGGGAGATAGGGCCTTTAAGGCAGTTGCCCCTGGACTCTGGAACGCCCTGCCAGAGACCCTGAGGGCTCCCCAGAGTGTTGAGGCCTTTAAAAAAGGCCTGAAAACACATTTATTTAAAAAGGCCTTTTAGTTTGTTTTTGCTCTTGTGCTTGCTTTGTTTTACTATGTCATGTTCATTTTGTTTTATCTGATTTTAATTTACCTGTTGTAGCACTTTGAGGTTTCTTTGAAATGTAAAGTGCAATATAAATAAAATGTATTATTATTATTATTATTGTTAGTGTTTTCATCCCCTGTCTTTGTGTAAACAAAAGGCCAATCCGATACAAAACTCTATTATATTACTGCTGCTGTGTCTCTGTGTAAACAGCACATTAAGCCCAAAATGATTATGAGAAATGTGTACTTTGTTCCATGGGAAACCTGCCAGAGTTCATGAGTGTGATTCCTTAACCTCCTGAGGTGCACTGCGACTTAAGACAGACTTTTTTTGAAAGTCTCAAGTTTCTTTTGACCCTTTTCTATCAACACTTTCTTTCTTCCTCTTGGTGAAAAGTTGACACAAGTCCAAACCACACAGCAACCTTCCTAATTGCTGCCTTAACACGGGTCTGCGGTGTGAGGACGGCTATAATATGAAATATGTTGAGAACTTTCATTTCCACTTAATTAATTGGATGTTGTTGTTCATCTCTGTAAACAGTTGCTGGCAGCTGGTTCCCCTTGCCCTCCTCTCTAACAGGGGTCAAAAGAGAGTATTTTCCAAACAAAATTAAGATTTATAATTGAATCAACATTAATCAGTCCACCTGTTTTTCTCCCCAAATCTCACACGTGGTTAATTAAGCAGCACTTTCTCCACAGAGGAACAACCGAGCAATGTACATAAAGCAACAGCTGCTGAAGCACACGGCGAGAGCTCCGACAATGTCGGCTAAAGACTCCTTATATGCTATCTTATAATTATTATTCATTCATGATGAAGTCAATAGGGGTGCAAACGTTTGGCCAACACAAACATCTGGTGACTGCAGTCTCACAGGAGCATATTTGAAAAATGTTTGCCGTAACATTTTGACCTCAAGATTAAACATATATTTAATGAGTAAATAGGTAAGTAAGCAAACTTTATTCAAGGAGCGACTTTCACAAACCTGAGTTTACAATCCAGTGACAACATATAAACATTAGAAATACATTTAAAGGGGCAGTATGTAATATATTCATTTGATTTACATCTACTTCTTTTGTTCGTGTTGCCAGATAGCAGGTCAACATGCACACATCATATTTGATCTTTTCTGAACCACAGTTTAAATTTGTTATTCCTATTTCATTATCACAGGAAGGTCTAAATATACACACAATGACCCAGGTCACTCCTCATTCAACAACATTTAGGGGCAGGGGTCTCTGTGCCTCATGGGCCGATGTGTTTTATCATTGCATTTCTTGTGTTTAAACGGTTTGATTCTCTGACCTGTGTTTGCGAATTGACAGCTTTGTAAAGACGTCTGAGAGAACTACTGTGGTGATTTAGGACGATACAAGAATACGTTGAATTGAATACATTAGCAGCGACAAATGGGTGGTTTTGAAACTCTTAAATCGTGGAATATTGTGTTCAGCTCAAAAGCACATAGTGTTAAACATAAATCATTGCTTTTATGCCGCTCACTCTCTTTGAGCTTGGTGTGGGTCTCCGCTGTTTCTACTGACGCCAAAACCTCCTGTTTGAACGCACATCAAACAGTCTGTGAGGATTTGGGAACTCAAAGCCCAACAGTGTCTGACAGAGGTTATTTTGACCTTCCTAAATTCAACATTGAAACTTTAATGTGCGTCTGGAGTGGGAAACGAGATGTGAAAAGCTCTGAATAATTTGCGAGTGAAAAACTAATGTTTGATCAAGGTTTTGTGTTGTATTGATCCATGCAGAACTTTTAGGAAACAAAACAAAAAGTGGCATGTACCCGCTTTATTTCAAATACTTAACATACTCAGAAATACTTGGTGGCAGCTGTACACTGTGGTGCAGTGTACAGCCATCCATTTTCTCCTGCTTTATCTGCGGCCTGGTCATGGAGGCAGCAGTCAGAACAGAGTTCTAAACTCCCTCCAGCTGATGTGGGGGAACAAGAATCGTTCCCAGGCCAGCTGAGAGACAGTGTGTCCTGGGTCTTCCCGTGCCTGGACCCGTGGGCTGCACTCCCTCCCTGCCTGGGAGCCTCCTCAGTCCTGGCCTCGGCCCTCCGCCTGAGTCCTGGGTCTACAGCCCATCCATCCAAGTGGATCCCTCCCTCAATGTGGGCCTCCCTGAGGTTTCTCATTTTCTCCCACTGAGTTATAAGACATTCTGTGCGTGTACTAGTAATGCTCTCCTCCCAAAGCAAACTGCTGCAAAACACTGTTGGAGCATGAAAGCAGCCGGTCACGTGACAAACATGTCAGTGTCTCGGACTCTGCTGCCACTGCTTTGCTTTGTTGAAATGTTCGTTGAAAAGGCTGCAGATCTATAAATAGCAGAAGATCTGCCTTATTTGGTGGTAGAAAACCCTGGATTTAAACAAATAATTATTGTACTTCAGCCGCACTACAGTACGCTACAATGTGCTGCAGGAAAAAGAAAATAAATTTAGAATCTAATGAGCCTGAAATCGAAAAACAAATGAAATCGAGAATTTGGAGAATTGTGACACCCCACTTAATTATATATTAATATAATGATATATATTAAGAATAAGACCGCAATAAGAAACTGCAGGGTGCTATAACCAACTTAGTCGACTTGACATAACTTGAGATTATTTCATTATTTTCAGACATTTGGGATCGTAAACCCTAAAAAATGAATTTGATTGAATTGAAATTAGAAGCTGTATTGAAATGAAATTATATCTATCATTATCCCAGTGGACCTGTGGAACCCAGGAGGACTAACAACCACTTGTGGAAGCTAATGGGGATCCAAAAAAAATAAATGAATAAATACATAAAAATCTATTTATTTTATAAGTAGTGTGTAAGTAATCTTTATTTATATACCGCCTTTCACAGACCAGAGTCACAAAGCGGTTTACAATTGTTATTATTTTTGGGCACTTGTCCTCTCACTCCACAGAAAGATGGGAGCGGGCTCGCCGAACAGGAGGCGCATGCCAGACCTATTGTACATATTTTTAGTGGTAGGGGAAACCGGAGTACCCGGAGGAAACCTACGCAGACACGGGGAGAACATGCAAACTCCACTCAGAAAGGCCCTGGTCCGACCGGGATTCGAACCCAGGACCTTCTTGCTGAGATTTTGAGATAAATACGGGTTCCTGCTTTAGTGATTATTTGGCGGTGGATAGTTTTTCCACCCACTGGTGTGGCTCTGGCTGCAGGCTGGAGATATCCTGTAATCCTTGAGATCCTCAGTCGACTCTTTTCCCTGGATTGATTTGGGAAAGTCTGCAACATTTAAACATTCAGGTCGACCCGATGCTCACATTTCATCTGTTATGCTTCATAATGATAGACTTGACCTTCTCTGATTGATCGGCCCCACTGGCTGAACGCACACAGACATCTGAATAAGTCCAATTGCCTCAATACTAAACTTGATTTTGAAAATATTTTGACCAAAACAAGCGGTGGAAGTGTTCTGGAACATGGTCTTATTCTCTCCATCCGTCGTCCTCACTCAGAAGGCGTTCCCTGACCAGAGATCGTGCCTCCAGCAGGTCTTACTCTGTATGTGGTGATTGTGTGACATTAGTTGTGTTACTTCTGAAGTGAAAAAACACACAATCATCTCATGAATGATTTTATGTTTGTTTCTTTCATCACACTTATATTATGATTATTTCCGGTCTCTCACTTGTACACTGCATTGTCACTTTCTAAGAGAATACACAGTGTTATTTTTCAGCCACACCTTTAGTTCACAATGTTCAAAGATATAATTCCAGCAACAATTATTTGTGCAAAGACAAAAGCAAATGAATGGAAGATAAAAATGTCAATATCTTAAGGGGCAGTCTGAACTATTGTTTCTGCTCCGTATCTTGTTAATATTATATTATTAATTATTAATTTGAAGTGCTGTACTTGAGGGATGGAGTTGGAGTATTTAGTACAGCTGTGTAGAAAATAAGTTGCTTTGTCCACATGTAAGTCACACTGAAATATAAGTCACAGGTTCTCGTGTTGTTTAACACTTAAAAATAGCTGATGGATGATAGACGACAGTTTTAACTGATCACATGATTTAATGATGAGGTGTTTTAACACACGACTGATGATCAAACAGTCTCTTTTCACATTAGACTTCATCACTACTAAGCTGGAGTCAAAATAAGTCCTGTTTATTTCCCCTTTCACTTCCTCACTACGGCCGTCTCTGCTGTTCACATAAACACTCTGAAGCAGGAATGGAGATGAGAACAACTGCTGGAGCCTTGTTCAACCTTGTTTCTTCACTCTAGGGGGAGCTCTAGCACAGTTAGAAATGCATGGATAAGCCACATCTCTACGTCGGTCTGGACGTCATCTCCAAAGCTCCAACAATTAGTTATGAAACAGTTAGTAATTATTTGCATTTTTTTACAGATCTTCATCTTTGAGAACAACATTTATTTCCGCTCCAAAGTGGAGAGTCGCTCCATTCGTCTGGTGTCCACTGGAAAAGAAGGCGTGATCTTCAACGGCCTCAGTGACTGGCTGTATGAAGGTAACATTGTGTTTATGTCTTTAATGGCAGGTTATAAAGCACTGCACATTACAGTTTATATTCAATTGTAAAGTATAGACTTCTGCAGGAGGTCTGTTTTATAGATTTCGGAATATGCCACAATTTCAGCACTGTATAACTTTTTAGTGCCACCTTTTTCAGACAAAGTGAGTTTATTTTATATTCATCACTCAACAAGACCAGATCATTTGTTCTGCGATTCCATCTCTACGTCTATATCACTGAAAACAATCATGCTATTTACAAACATACAAACAACGTACTGGTATTGCCAAACCTTTCCTATCACCTAACAATGAGTATAAAATGTTCTCCAAATGCGTCAAAAAGGTGAGATGAAAAAAAAAAGTCTGCTGTTCCGACTGAAAAGTTGTGAACAAACTAGCACAAAACATTCTGCCTTCATCTTATTAGAAAAGACGTTAACTTTTCCATTCTTGTAAGTTTTACCAGGGATAAGAGTTGACAGGAGGGCGACACGGTGGCTGAGTGGAGTTTGCATGTTCTCCCTGTGCCTGCGTAGGTTTCCTCAGAGTGCTCCGGTTTCCTCCGTGTGCTCCTGTTTCCTCTACCCCTAAAAACATGCACACATGAATCCTCCAGGTCTGGTTGTCCTGACCAAGCCCAGCACCAACATCCGGAGATGGGTACCCACTCCTGATAGTCGCCCTAGTGGCATCAGGATGGGTCAAATGCAGAGGATGAATAGCTCTACGGGGACCTGCACTTGAAAATAAAGTAGAGCCATGAAGTTGTTCAGTTTGTGGATTTCATTACAAGATAGATAGTGTGTGTATGGCATTCACAGAGACTACATTTGACTTTAGAAAAGGCCCAAACCAGTCCGTACACTCGATCATTCTAAAACGCCTCCGCTCATTAGCACACATTAGACACATTAGTCCCTTTTTCACGCAGAGTCCAGAGTTCTGTTAATACATCCTTCAGTTTCACTTGGAGCTCAGAGCGTCTGGAGAGTAGTGTGAAAGTGCCTATTGACTCGAGCGCTTCAAACGGGCTGTAGTCACATGACCAGGGCTGCTCATTAAGTCCACGCAGCAGACGCAGTAATTACAGCAGACACCCCCGTCCCTGCGCTCTCCTCTCATCACGCCACAATTAAACACAGGAGCAAGGTCCACAGCGGCTCCGCCACGGTCAGAGAGAAGATTCACTTATGTCTGTGCTTAATCTGAAACAGTGTGTGGGAATCAAATGAGACACATGATACAAATTAGACTTCCCTGAGCTTTTAACCCATGTCACAACATTTTTACCTCATCAAAACAGACCTGGAGTTGTTTTTTAGGTCCATCCATGCTAATATCAGGTACTTCTGGCACAAACATGTAGCTCCGCCCCTTCTGTCTGAGATCTCCTGTGTCATTGCACCACTATGACATCACACTCAGAGCAGTTTTCTTTCTTTTAAAACAGTAGCTGTCATGCATACGTTTTGGCAGTTTCTTAATTTCTTAACAATCATGATCTGCGGACGATGGCCTTCACAAATAGCACAAATAGCTTTTATCCTCAGGTTGCGCGTCTGGAATGGCGCTCATGGTCATGAAAAAAGCGGTGTAACCTCGCACTACTTCTGAAAAATAAAACACGACAGGTCAGACCGCTGCCTTGACTCTTATATTCCACAGTTGAAAAGGGAACAAATGTCACCCTTAAGACTTGTTTCCTTTATTCTTGGTATTGTCTTCTTTATATACCATTTCATTATGTAAAACATGACATTTCAACCTAGATGTGGTTGAGATAAAAGAATAGAGAGCAGAGTTAGTGAATGGCTCCGTGAATAATGAGGGACTGTAGATAGTAACGAGGGAAGAGGAACAGAGTGTCTTGGTAGAAGTGTGTTCTGATTCAAAAAGCTTATTTATGGTAATTGTGTTATGAGAGTGTGTGGTGTTCAGTCATTCTTGGCTCTGGATATATTTGGCACAACAGCTGCTCTTCAAAGACATGGCAATCCAGGCAGATACAGGATGTTTTTGACTCGATCGCAGTGTGGTGATGAAAAGGGTCAAAATAAAGGAGTCTGAGGCGGTCTGTTGAAGTGAAAATATCTATAATTTATTAAAAATGGACTGCTATTAATAAGGACTTTTATACTGTATATTTTTTCACCTCTCGATCACCACACTACGATCGAGTCAAACACGTCCTGTATCTGCTTAGAAGAAATGTGATGACAAAAAATAAATAACGTCTATAAAATATCTTGAATTTATTTTTGTACATCCAGCTAATTCTGAATATCAAATTTTTTTCTTTTTTTTAATCACATTTTTGTTGTTAACTGGTATTTTATTGTTTTTATTATTAATATTACATTTGTATTGTTTTTACTTTGTGCATATTGTTTTACTTCTATTGTTTTCTTTTTTTTTTAAACATAAGGCTGGCAAACTTACATATTTTATCTCTGTGTAGCACTTTGGGGACTTGTTTTATAAAATGTCCTTTATAAATAGAGTGGAATATGGTCTGGCTACTGCAATGCTACAAACATACATTTACATTTTTGCATACGTTTTTTTTTTTTTAAGTTTAGCTAAAATGAGCAGGCTTAGAATACTAATTTGAGTATTTGTTTCCTTTTGCTGTGTGCCGACATCACTGCAGCCGGCTCCAGCTCCTTTCATATCAAACCAAATGGTTGTTAGTGGAGCAGCTTTTTGGATCCAGATAAGACGAACACGGACATGATACAAAACAAGGCGTTCTTCCTCTTTTAGACCACACCGCTGCCTTATCAGGAACACAGTGAGCGCAGAAACATAATGCTGGGATCAGACAAGGCCAAAAACAACGGTTACTTTAATTTTATTTTACCACGTCTTATCACTGCATTAGCTTCGTGACGAATAAAAGCAGTTTCATTCTTCAAATCCAATATCCAATCCACCCCATTTAAACATTAATCAGAGCGATATTGGAAGGACTGACCCTCTGACATGTATTTATGGGCTGCAGCAGACCGCCTGGTAATTTTCACTCATCTTTTATTGACCGGATAAATCTTTCACAAAGAGATTAAAAAACACTATCTCCTTTCATAACAGTGAAATATGGAGCCCACTCTAATAGTAAAGGCCTCATGGAGTAGAGGGTGCAAAGGTGAGGCTGGATGTTGTTCTGAAAGTGTAGACTCATTTGTGTTGTTTAACTTTATGAATGGAACCTTTTTGAACAATGAAATATGTTTAGTGATGTTAAAAAACACAGTAAGAAGATGGAAAATACTGCTGAGTGTAGAATCTGGTGATCTATGACTTTAAATACATTTTCTTGGTGTATTATTTTTGTCAGTTTTAGATTTTCTACTGCAAAAAGTGATGTAAAGTCAAAAAATGTCAAATTGGGCAAAATGTATCTTAATTTGAGCACATTCTGAATGCCAAATAATAAGTTTTATAAATGTACAAGAAATGCCTCCCTTGAAATGAGGAAATGAAGCAACAGTTCTGGAAAAGAAAAATCTTTAAAAACTAAATCTCTTTGTCCAATTGGAAAATGTTGTTTTAACAAAGTCAGAATGAACTCAAATTATGATAATAACATCTCACCTCGTATTTGATCATTTTTGGCATTGTAGGGTCTCATTGAAAGATATCACTCATCTTTTTGGTGTGTTATCATGTGCTCAGACTTCCCCCTCCCCAGACACTTTCTCCAGCTTGTTCCCAGGCTACAAAGACGTTCCTCCAGTGAGGTTCCAGAATAGATTCTTTAACTAATGGTTGTCTATTTTGCTCGGACAGTGAACACACTTCGCCAGATTGTCCCACACTCTTACTGTTTTACGCAACTGTGCCATCATTTCCCAGCTCCTCTCAACATGAGGGAGAAGCGGCTTTACTCCAAGCTCTTCTATCTCTGGGTAAGTGCCTAGTCACTCTGCAGAATATACCAATTTCTGCAATCTTGCCTTTAGAGTGATTACCCAAACAGTGTTTGGGTTTATATGTCGTTGTTCCAAGATGGCGTCCTATTCAAATCAATGGCTTGTGCTCTGTAGCGCATGGAACAGCCATTGGGGCCAAAAGATTGGTGGAATTTGCCAATGTTTTGGGCATCGTCTGGTCCTCCCGGTTCTGCGCAGTGGACAAGCTCCCATGATGCTTTGCGCTAAATACGCATTAGTGGCGCATATGCACATGCATAGAGGGGCTCGGCCGCTGTTTGATCAATCAGAGCGGCTGATCAGAGAAGGGGCCAAATGAGCAGAGTTTGTGGCAGTAAAGTGTGGATTTTTAGAAAACCGGAGGATTTAAGAAGAAAAAAAGTTCAGGATGACAAGGGACACTAAAATACGACTTTTATGAAAGCTGTAGGTTCTCTGTCAGCTGAGGTCAAGCTGATTTAGTTTGCATTGAGTTCTATGGGACATTTTTCTGGGTAGTCCGTGTGAATTTAGTCTGCAGTACCACGAGCGCCCTCTGTGCCCATCGGTGGGACGGTTCTAACTCAGTAATACTTTATCCAGATATTAGTATAGATCCATGGCCATGATGCACTAATTCTCCTTAATTTGCTTTAATATTTATGACCACATAGATTATTTAAAATATGTATTATTCATTTATTTATTAATTTCAAACCTGTACTTTCAACATACAGTAGTAACAACATACAAAGATACAAAGTTTGAGAAGGGGAATGACAAAGCAAAGGAGAATCCCATCTTACACATTTTCATTTATGGTTCAGCACTTCTCAGTCCAACCACCTCAATCCATTGTCTTTCATTACATGCGATGAGAGAAAGCATTTGGTGTAAATAATACAGCTTCTACATTACATTTCCTGGATCATATTAAGAAATGTCTCTTCCCTGTTCCTGCCAAATTGTTTTCTTAAAGCGTATATTGCTTGAGTAAACGTTGGCTCTGTTCCCAGTGTTGTTTTCAAATCGGTAGAGAATTTAGAAAAGACACCAGATTGCACTGTGTTTGCATTCATCAGCCAAAAGCCACACAGATTTCTGCTGCTTCTGTGCAAGGGCGAAAACGCGGTTCAAACGCCCAAAAATAATGATCCTCGGAGGGGCGCTAGCTAACAAAGCTTCTCTCTATCACCTCCAGCGTCTTAATCACGGAAGAAAGACACAGAAACGCAACCTAAATTAAAAAATCCAAACTCCAAATTTCTCTGGGGACTGCTGCGTTTATGGAAGCTATATTGATACAGCTGTTAGAGTATGAGGCTGCACAGACAAGATAAAAAATGAGAAAAAGACTGGTACTAACCTCTCCTTGCTTTGATTCGGTGGTGTTTTGCCCCACAGATGTTTGCAGAGATGACAGAGATGCTGCTGTTCTTCTTAATTGCTGTTTACGAGTGAAAGCCGTGGGGAGTGTTTGAGCAGACATGCGTTTGGCATAAAAACTGAAGGTTAATATGAAAAAGTGAAGATGGCAGCGTGAGCAAAGGAGAACAGGTTTTCAGGGGAACTGTGGGATTAAAGGTTGTTTTAAAGGAGACATAACTTTGTACCATCCTATATATTGTCTATATGATATTATAGAGTTTGGGTCATTTGTATTCTACGCATGTGTTCATATATATGTTCATACATTCATGCATATTCTACACATGTACTTTGCTGTTACTCGCTTTTATGTACTGTATTGCATGTATGTGTGGGATTTTGGATCAGCTTCTTTTCAAATGGAAAAGTGAAAAAGAGAGGACCACCCTCAACAACATCAATACAACACATTGATTTATACACGCAAAAATCAAGGACACAAAAAAAGAAGAAAACATTGAGAAACGAGCACATACTTGAAGCGATAAACTGCAGTTGAAGTGTTAAAGAAAATGTATGTATGTAAAAGTTGGGTATTTCATATATACAGTAATGACCCACGGAGCCACTTGAAAAACACAACTCTAGTTTTAATGATGTAATTTATAACTTTTCATGCGGGGTCTGTTTCTCTCCAAAAACAAATGGTCGTTTTGTTTATGTTGGACTCAGTGTCTTGTGAGTTTGAGTTATCTTGTTTTGAGGATTCAGCTCTATATTTTTACGCTCTTCTAAACAAGCATCGACTGTCATGTTTATAATAGTTCGAGCACCAACAACAAACCTTTGCAGACAGTGTGTGCTGCATACGATAAAGACACAGCAGTCACCTTACTCTGACTTCTTCACGTGACTTTACTGCCATCTATAGGTGACACAGAGCAGCTAATTATAATCTCTTTGATAATATGTTGAATAGATGTGGCGCTGCATTTGTCACTGCCTGGTTTGCACTAGCTACTGTTCTCCCTCATTATACCGCAGTGTCCAGTGAGCTCCGGGAGCCTGATGCATTAGTAATGACGGGGAATAATATACTCACATTGGCTTGAGATAGCATCGTTAAAACAGCCAGAGAGGAGAGAGGTTTGTCAAAAATACAGATTATACTTTTTCATTTTATGTCTTTTAGAGTCAGCTTGCTCAATTGTGTCTGGGGAAAGTTTGAGACATTTTGTGTCAAGGCGACTGGCCAGATCAGCTTCACTGTTAAATCTGCAGCCTGGTCCCAAACTACTGTTCGAACATTATTATTATGCGTTGTATGAAGATTATTCCTTATGTTAAGGTTTTTATCTTAAGTTGTTGGTGATTTAATGATGCCTAAACTAGTGCAAAATAAAGAAATCCACCCTTTTTTATCAGAGAGGCTAGATGCCACAAATAATACAACATTGAGATGTAAAGTAGCAGGGCATAGGTCCTGAATAATGTAATGTATTAATGTAATGTATTAATATAATGTCAGTGCTAATCAATTTAACCTTTAGGCAGAATCCAATATACTGCAAACTTACAACCTACATGTCTCACATATGTCTTGTTGTATTCATGTGATTGATTTTAGTCATTCTCTATCTGTTGTAAGCATCAGGACTCCACTCAGTGTCTGTTTCATATGAAATTTCTGAAAAATTGATCTGATAACTTGTAATGCAGACATTTGTTCTAATTGTGCATAAAGATTAGGGAAGCACACAAAAAACAATTCCAATTTGATTCCACCTCCAGACAGGACCTTTCTTATTGGAGTCTCTGCTTATTGGTTTCCTCCAGGTGCTCCAATTTGACCCTATAATAAAAACATGTGCAATACACCCGGCATGCTGCTCACAGGCTTCATCTCTGTGTGGAGTGAAAGACAAATGCCCACAACAATTTTAAAGCACTTTGTGATCTGTCTGTGAAAAGTGCCGTATGACTAAAGATTACTTACCCACTATATCACCAAGAGTGATTTATGGTTGACACTTTCTCTAAATGGTAAATGCTCCAATTTATGTGGCACGTCTCTACCTTTTCAAGATACTCTATGCGCTTTAAGGAGCCAAACACACACACATTCCTTCACCAGAGAACGCTGCCACTGGGGGCGAGTGTTAAGTGTATTGCTCAAGGACAGCATGCATCAATGGGAGCTGCAGGTTTCAGGGAGCAGGATTCAAACTGCCAACCTTCAACTCAAAAGACACACACACTACCACTGAGCTACTGCCATCTGAAATCATTTATTTGATAATTACTCTAAAATAAAGGCCTGATGTCAGAGTCTGCAATATTTGTGCAGTTGTAACAAGTTTTGGCATCAATTTCTAAATCTATACAACATTGACTGAGCTCATTAGCAAAACAGATGAAAAATGTTAAAACCCTGATCCACTTGAACCACTTTCTTTCAAATTCACTTCACTCCTTTGAGAATAAACAACATTTCCATGGCCGTATCAGACCACGGATGCACACCCACTTTGCTTTGCTTTTGTTTATCAAATATTGTGTGTATCAAGTCCCTCGCAGCAGTCGCGGCTAATGAAAATGCTAATTGCTTTGATAATTCCCCAGAGCTATCTTCTAGTCCTAAAGATAAACAACAATAATCACATTTTAATTGCTGAAGTTGATATAAATAGACCCTTTGGCAGTTTGTAACAAAAGGCCTGAGTGTTGGATCGGAGACTAGTTAACATTTTTCATATATTGTCATATTTAGAGCTGCTTCCCTTCTGATTTATGCTCCTTGCTTCTTTTTGACGTATGTTTTTTGAAATCCAGGCTATAGGGAACGATGAGGGGAGTAAACATAGACGCAGAAGGAAGTGATGCCCAAATATAGAAGCGGGTCAGATCGGAGCTGGGGCGCTGTTCTGCTGATGCGGCACTAAAGCCAGGCACACTTACTTTTACACTGATATATTCTGTGTTCTTTTGTGAATGGAGTAATAAAATGTCTATAACTTCAACCAAATAACAATTGGATTCATCAGAGGCACTTGGTCTTTTCTCCAGTTATGGACGGACATTTGACTGTTCCAATAATATAGTTTGTGCGGTCTCTTATTTTTTGATAGATATTTTTCCATCTAAAGGTCTAGGTTCTATCAGCTTTCACAAGAATGTGTTTAGATCAACAAGAGAGGATCTGCCATCATCTCTCAGCCCCAAGCTTCAAATAGTGACTCTCAGGGCTCTTTCTTACCCATGATAATGCAAAAGACAAAATGTTTTCTAATGAGATGAAGACACCATGTTGTGGTCGGATTTGTTCCCAACATTGTACTTTAACACAACTCTTTATTTTCATGAAACAAAAATGTAGTTACCCCAGCTTTAAGATTCACATTGATTCAGCCATTCTAATATCGGGTTTAGGCTATCAGGCTATCAAGACTGTGAAATCTAGTGTAGTCCAATGTCTTAATACTCCAAAAAGTCACAACGAGAACATTTTTCTCTTTTATCCCGCATGTAAGTAAGTAAGGTTTATTCATATAACGCATTTTACAGACCAAGGTCACCCAAAGCGCTTTACAATGTTCAGAAATCAGATAATTTTCCATTCACACTCGGTGATGACGGAAGCGAGACGGCGAACATACTGGCGCATCAAAGCCCCCAACTCATTACATTCATACCTATTTTACATACTTCACCCGGAAGCACAGGGAGAACATGTAAACTTCCCTCAGATAGGCCCTGTTAGGACGGGGATTCAAACCCAGGATCCACCGTCTGTATCCACCGTCAATGTGACATACACCAACAACTCATCCCGCTGTCGATGATCTCTGCTTCAACTCAACATTATCAATAATTGTAATTTATTGGTCCATAATGGCTGAGGTCACTGGCATTATTCACGGCGCCATTATAAAGTCATTTCACAGTGTCATAAAGCTCCGTCTCCTTTCATTGACTTGTCCATCTGCAGCGCATTAGTTAAGGTCACGGGAATTATTCATGAAACAATTAGGATGATTTAACGACACCGAAGGTCGAACCCAAATACCCATGGAAGTTTAATGCGCTGAAATAATTATAAATATTAATCGCTTGGATCATTTCATTAGATCCATCATGATTTTACCAGAATATATTGTTTTTTTTTCCCCCACCCCAATGTCGAATTTGTCCAACAGGTTGTTCAGGGGAAAAGAGAAATATTATTAAGCAATTTAAATCTATATGATTGCCATTTTCGCCACTTTCCCAAATACTTACTCCTGTATTCTGCTGCTTTGTCGACACTTTGTTGTGATGACATTTGCTTTGATGTAATGTAACAGCCCAGACAACAGCAGAGATTTCATTAAAGCTGGGGTTCATAGTGAGTTAACCATTCTTGGACGGCCAAAGTGTCAAATACTGATTCCCATGGCTCTTTTATACAAGTATGCAATAGTTCAAAGGTTTTCCTGTTTTATGAATGTGTCACTGTCTCAGATTCAAAATATAGTCTTTTTCTACAACTGCTTGATATTCTTAGAAAATTCTATTCTCCACCCATTCATCTTTTTACTTTTGTATGCACTGGAAACGGCAGCAAATCCTATGTAGCTCTGAAACTGTTGTTATTTTACTGAGATGTTGCAGCAGTAGAGTGGTCATGGTTTTGCACTGGTCCAGATCGGAGTGGAGAGGATTCATGGTCCAAACAAGCGGATCAGGCAAAAATCCACTGCAGGAATGCTAACTTTTTGAAAAATGCTAACAAAGCTTTTAGCATCTCACTTTGTACTAGAGCAGAGAAAATGGTCCGAACCATTTGATACCATTGTTTGCTATTTTGAGAATTATCTATTTTTTTGTTTTGATTGAATTAATGCATGTGTTTCTTCTACTACTGGACACCTGTATTTCTTCTATGGGGAATGAATAAAGTATCCATCTATTAATCTGTCTATTTTCTTTTGCTTTATCCTTTTCCGGGTTGCGGGGGCAGTAGTCTGAGCAGAGGCACCCACATGTTCAGGGAGAAAATGACAATAAGCCTTCTATACCTCATTCACTTTCTTTTGCAGAGGAGATTTTCCACTCCCACATCGCTCACTGGTGGTCTCCAGATGGCGCTAGACTGGCCTATGCAACCATCAACGACAGTCTGGTGCCCAAGATGGAGCTGCCCATGTTCACTGGGACGCCGTACCCTATGGGGAAGGAATACCACTATCCTAAGGTACATATGCATGTGGTTTCCAAAATATAAGTCTGCCAAGATTATGAGGATGTGTATTTGTGAGTATTCAAAGACGAAATGATCTTATTATGTTGTCAGTAACGTGACCAGGGATGTCAAAACATTTCAGTAACAGGGCCACTTTAGCTCAAATCAGGAACCACCAACATTGATCGGCTAATAATAATAACAAAATGAATGCATCAAACTTGTATTGCGGTTTTTTTGGACACTCAAGATGTTTCACATATTTACTACGGAAACGGGGATTACAGATAAGCTTGCTTGAACAGATTGGTTTTGAGTGATGATTTAAAGTTTGGTATTGAGAGAGACCAGAGAGAGACCAGAGAGAGACCAGAGAGAGACCAGGGAGAGACCAGGGAGAGACCAGGGAGAGACCAGGGAGAGACCAGGGAGAGACCAGGGAGAGACCAGAGAGAGACCAGAGAGAGACCAGAGAGAGACCAGAGAGAGACCAGAGAGAGACCAGAGAGAGACCAGAGAGAGACCAGAGAGAGACCAGAGAGAGACCAGAGAGAGACTAGAAAGACCAGAGAGAGACCAGAGAGAGACCAGAGAGAGACCAGGGAGAGACCAGGGAGAGACCAAAGAGGGAGAAACCAAAGAGAGATCAGAGAGAGACCAGAGAGAGACCAGGGAAAGACCAGAAAGAGACCACAGAGAGAGGAGAGAGACCAGAAGGAAACAAAGTTAACCTACTTTGTTTGGACAGGTGTGGTACACGGTGGTGGGGTCTTTGTCTATGGTCTATGGTCTATGTCTATAGTCTACAGTAAAGTCTATGTTTATAGTCTATATGTCCACAGTCTATGGTTCACATTTTTGTGAAATGCTCTTGAGCGAGTCCTGCTTCTAACAATTGATGTTAAAATATTAAATATTAAATTTCAATGATTTAGTCGATCATTACAGTTTGATATGAATGTTTAAAATATTTAAAAAATGACCTCCTGTCATAACCTCTACAGAAACAGAATCAGAGACAACCATTATGAGTTAAGGGGTACACACGTGTTCGAAAAGCAAAAATATGGAACTAATGTTATGAAATGTTGTTTATCTGTGAGGGGGGTTGATCTCTGGAATGGATGCAATTCACTTTACCACTTTAAAGGGATGTTTAAAACTATCATGCTGGATGGCTGCCTGAACTCAGAATTATGATATAGTCGCTTATCTAAATGCAATTGTATACGCTCACTTGTAAATAGTGTATGCAAAAAAAGTAATAGCTTCAGCTGACTCCTTTTCAGTCTTTTCTTTCTGCTGTAATTTACTGTCCTGTAACAATGTGTAAAAGTGCCCATAATAAATGTCATTCATTCATTCATAAAACACATGTCCTCACAGACACACATTTCTGATCCACATAGGCAAGGCAAGTTTATGTGAATAACTAAATTCATACACAAGGCAACTCAAAGTGCTGAACAAAACAAGATAGAATCATTAAAATCATAAATAATCACAGTACATTAAAAAGAAAGATAAAACATCCCTCAGTTCTTTACCTGGATTTAAACATTGTCAGATAAGAGGCCTGGAAAGAGATTGTTCCAGATTTTAGCAGCATGAATCTGAAAAGCAGCCTCCCCATGTTTAGTTCTGACTCTGGGCACTAACAGGAGTCCAGTCCCTGTGCTCCTCAGAGTCCGGGCTGGTTCATATGGGACTAACATGTCACTAATATATTTTGGTGCGAGGCCATGGAGAGATTTGTACACAAGCAGAGCTGTTTTAAAGTCTATTCTCTGAGCCACAGGAAGCCAGTGCAGAGACCTGAGAACTGGACTAATGTGATCCTACTTCCTGGTTCTAGTCAGGACTCGAGCTGCAGCATTTTGAATGTACTGCAGCTGTTTTATAATGTGGGTAAACTCTACAGTGTAATCTTAAAGTTCTTATTCCAGCCCATTCTAAATATACTGTATACCTGTGCCAGTGTAGCAGCGTATGGGAAAAGTACTGGAAAAGCATTGTTCCTGTAGGAGCTCACTTATAAATCACTCACTATTTGCCACTTTTGTATTTTCTCAGGCTGGAGAAGAAAATCCCCTCATCACTATTTCTGTGGTGAATCTGAACGGTCCGCTTCACACCATCGAAATGAGGCGCCCGGACGATACCAGAATAGGGTGAGTCTGTCTACGTCGTCATTTGCTTTAAAGTCTGGCTTTGTGTGTGGCTCTACTAGTTCTAATAAAAATAAGTTATATGTCAGAATTTTTGATTGTTCCAGTTCCAGTTCCCCACAGGCTCAGTTTGCGGCAAAACGGAGCTCAATGGAGCACCTCCAGACCTTCGTACGAAATGTAATTTGTACTATGGTGTGGTACGACCAGGCTATTCACAAACTGCTTCTAGATTAGCGATAGTTACAGGAGACATTCTTCCACCAGATCATAAAACCTGTCAGCATACATGCATTCAAAGCTGGGGTCCTATATTTCATTTCGAAATAAGATAATATCCAATTATACCACCAGAACAAATCAAAACATGATATATTTGGTGTTCCAGTGACAAAGAGCCCTCAGAGTCCCGAGCTGATTGGCTGAGTGAGGATGCTCTTCTCTTTTACACTTCTCTGTCTGAAAAAGCCGATCTAAATATGTGACGGAGGCCAGAAATACATGCATGCAAAAACTAGTGATAGAACAAGAGCATTTTGATATGAGTTAGTTTTATGACAGAGTAAAACATGGAGGTGTGAAATCTGAGTACGCCAGCTTTAAATGCCATCACCTTGCTAATGTGTTTACGCTGCTTGGACTCATAAAGGCTGCATTTCACAGGAGTTCATTAAAAAAAGAATTAGTGCTTAAGACAATATAATTCAAGCGGGTGTTTTGAAATATTCACCTGACCTTTCAGTGAGAAGATGAACACGCCTCACTCCATCGACCAAAACATTTAGTTCCCTGATTATTAGCGATGACTGCTGATGTGTCCTCCATGTTGTGTTTCCGACAGAGAATACTACGTGACGATGGTGAAATGGGCGACAGCGACTAAACTGGCCATAAACTGGATGAATCGCCCACAAAATATTTCTGTGCTGACGCTGTGTGAGGCGACCACTGGGGTCTGCACTAAGGTACAAGGGTTTCAGATGAGGCTTTTGTAACTCTATGGGAAAATCTACTGCAAAATGTGAAACCAGTGAATTATATAGAGTTTGGCTTACAGACCATTTTCAAGAGATTCCACATTTCTGCAATGGTTTTTTATAAGCTTTGAGCTGGTTATCAACAAATGAAGACTTGATTTAGCCGGCTTTGTGTGTGATGAGTCCGTCATAAAACTAATGGACCTGTGTTAATGCTAAAATTAAACTAATTAAAAAATGTTGTTCTCACCTGAAAAAACATTTGTGATGAAATAATACTATTGTGATTTTGCATGAGATCTGAGCTGATTCTGAACCAAAGTTTGTCTAAATGTTTGTTTTATACCCCCAATAATTAATATTGTATAATTTTGTATTAGGAGAGGCTAGGAGGAGGACAAAAACACAGAAAGAAACCAATCAGAAATACAAACAACATTTACATTTGTGAAATGTGGTCACATGAGGTCACTACATGAAAAGCAACCCATCTTTGTCTTTTTTTGGACAAGTCTAAGCATCTGAGAGTTTTTATTCTTATGATTTTTTTATCAGTAATTTGAAAAAGAGAAAAGTATGTTTTTGTGTGTCTCATTTATATTTTGTTCTGCAGAAACATGAAGATGAAAGTGAGGGATGGCTGCAAACACAGGTAAACGCACTTAAACAAACAAGTTTCCCTTACATCAATCAATCAAGCTTTATTCGTAAAGCGCTTTTCCTACACAAGGCAACACAAAGTGCTTCAAAACCCAATATTACATTAGGCATAAAGCATAAAAACCATTACATTTACATAAACATAAATAATAGGATTAAAATACACTGTTGAGTACAGTCATCTCTATTGTGTGGGTTAGGCTCACGCGAGGCCATAGAACTACTATTTCCCCTAGGATGTATAGATATATGGATATAAAAGATTTATGGATATATGGATGTATAGATTTATGGATATATGGATGTATAGATTTATAGATATATGGATTTAAAAGATTTTATTTATATCCATATTTTACTTATTTATTGAAGGATTTGTACAACAGTGGGTATGCTTCAGTACCTACAGTCTCCCCACTGTTGTACAGATACATCTTCTTTATCTCACTCAAGATTCCAATGTTTATTAAACACAATACATTTCTGCAACAGTTTTTTAAACGGATTGAAGATCTGCGATGTATGAACTACTGTACGTTTGTGTTTGTTCAGAATGAAAACCCGCTGTTTTCCAAAGACGGTCTGAAGCTGTTCTTCACACGAGCCATTCCTCAGGGCGGACGCGGAAAGTTCTTCCACATCTCTATGTCCACTTCACAGGTTAATTCACTGAGTCACACACTGGGACACACACTGAGACACACACTGAGACACACACTGAGACACACACTGGGACACACACTGAAGCACACACTGAGACACACACTGGGACACACACTGGGACACACACTGGGACACACACTGAGACACACACTGAAACACAAACTGGGACACACACTGAGACACACACTGAAACACACACTGGGACACACACTGGGACACACACTGAGACACACAAACTGAGACACACACTGAGACACACACACTGAGACACACACACACTGAGATACACACGGAGACACACACTGAGACACACACACTGAGACACACATCGAGACACACACTAAGACACACACTGAGATACACACTGAACGACACTTTATCAACACTTAGACAATAATGTGTTCACTACCAAATGAACATTCTCTCTAAGGATAAGACACAGTCACATCAGGCCAAAGCATCAGGCACAAGTGGTAGGGAAAACCGGAGCACCTGGAGAAAACCAGAGTAGACACGTGGTGAACATGCAAATTCCACACAGGAAGGCCTGAAGGTGGAATCGACCCCAGGACCTTCTTGGTGGTTGGCGTTTTGTTTGTCAGAGAAAGATTGAAAAACTAGCAATTTGAGTTGTTCTCAGACACTGTATTTGTATTTTTACATTTTGACAATCAACAATGGAAAATTACTTGATCATGACTGCTTTTGATTTTTTTCTATTATCCGCTGCCCTTTATTGAATGCTCATGCCGCCCCGTGGTCTGACCCATGGTCTGACCCCTCTGGTGCCTCACAGGTGAACACCAGCACTGACACACTACAGTCCATCACGTCTGGAGACTGGGACGTGACGCAGGTCCTGGCCTTTAACGAAGACAGCCAGCTCATGTGAGTCCGCGCCACACGCCCTCAAACACACTGAGAAGCATCTCTGAGCCAAAGCACAGCAGCAGTCAGAGCAGAGCAGGTCCAACTGTGGCCCGGGACCCACGTGCGGTCCCCAAACACTGTCCGCTGTTTAACCTGATGCTACCCGCTTGATCGTAGGTGGTCTGTTGCTAATTTAAATGAACTGAAGCTCAATGATGGCTCCATGTTTCCTTTTTATCTTTAAATATTTTTGTTCATCAAATACATATTTGTTTCACAGAAAATATGTTATGTCAAGTTAAAAGAAATGGTTACTGTGTGAAAATATGTCCGGCCCTCCACAACAAGACTATATCCCAGCGTGGCCCCACAATAATGTGTTTGTTTGTTGCTGGATTTGGTGGACAAAACTCTTAAAGTATTTAGAGAGTTTCTAAATCTACTACAGTTCTAGCACTCATTTTCACATGTATTTCCCGCGTGCATCAAATCTTTAGATCAGCTTTTTCAGACGGGGAACCTACCCTGACCCTCACTCAGCCCAAAACGTCAAACTGTGACTCACAGGGCTCAACTTCTTACAAGTTTTTTAAAGATTGGCATGTTTTCTGCCTAGCTAAAGATGGCATGATGTGGTCTAGTTTGTTCCCAACACTTTACTGTACATAAGACATATATATATAAGACAATTATTTAACAACACTATAAAGTCCTCCGAGATAACTACTGTTGTGATTTTGGGCTATACCAAAATGAAATGAAATGAATTGATATAGAATTGTAATGCTGAATGTTTTGTTTAAATATATTTAGGTTTATTCATCTGTGCAGAAGAACGTGCCAATTTTCAGCACTAGCATCCAGGATTAAGAATATGCAAATGATTACTAATACTTTAAAGAAAGAAAAATATGTACTTGAACTGAATTAACAAAAAGGTTTTGAGTATATACTATTACTACTGCTACTACTACTACTACTACTACTACTACGTGTGTTTTATTATTGTATTTAGTTGTCAATATTTGTGTTGTTTTTGTGTTAGTAATGCTACACAGACATGCAGGCAAACCACACGCGTCAAGGCCATCCATTTATCAAACCGTTTTCCCCGCACACAGGCTCTTCTCCACAATTTTCTCATATTTGTATAATTCACATTTCCATCTCACCAAACCAATTTCATTTGCTTCAGTTTTGGCCAGAACGGTCGTGCCGCACAGCCCCAAATTTTAATATATTTCCACATTGAATAAAAACACCTTTTGGTTCGCCAAATTTTGTTGACGCGGCTTCAGCACCACGGACAGCTCAGTGGGAGAGAAAAAAGCAGAAAACGATAAAAAGAGACTGTGGCTACACCCTTGTTCATTAAAACTCTCTTCTTCCTCGACCTTCCTTGCCCTCTCTACTCATTTTTATTGATCTTTGTGCATTCTATTTTACGTAAGTGGCACTAAAATATCTCTGTGTTAAATTTCACTTAACACCTGGAGCTTAATGTGCGCACTTTGAAACCACTTTGTGTGACGCAGCAGTGGCATCTCACACTTACACTGCTATTCATAGTTGGTCTGAAAACCTTTTTAAGATGTAGATTTCAAGTGTACTCTCGTTTACTGTTTTTGTGGAGCCTTACACCAAGTCAAGAAAAAAAAAAAATCCAACATGCCACTGTGGGGGCCAGAGCATTCAGCCACTCTGCCCCTAAACTCTGGAACACTTTACCGCTTGACACGCGACAATTAGACTCTTTGGACATTTTCAAATCACATCTCAAAACCTACCTTTTTAAACTGGCTTATCCTTTGTAATTTTATAATGTTTTCTATTTTGTACTTTTAATTATGTGTCTGATGTTTTTTATGTATTCTAAGGCGTCCTTGGACGTCTTGAAAGGCGCTATGAAATAAAATGAATTATTATGATTATTATTAACGTCAAAAACAGCCCTGGAGATGTGTTTAGCCTCATACAAACCTCTAGATTCTCATTTCAAATTAGTATGACAAAACCAGTGATGTCATGAGTAGTGTAGTTCTCTGTCTTTAAGTATTCCCTCCTAAATACTTTCTTTACAATACGCCTTAAATTGTACGCCATGAATTTGTAAATCTAAATATCTAAATATGAAATATGTTATCTACCAATTTCTGAATAAAGAATTTAACTTTACCCCCATTGCATTTTTCCCCCATTTTTTATGAATTGCAGACCAAACATAAACTCGATGTAGTGCCATCTGCTGGACATACATAGTAATTGAAGTATGGTGTGTGTCATTTTCTCAGATACTTCTTGAGCACCGAGGATGGACCAAAGAGAAGACATCTATACAGGTAAAAGTTGTATAGTTAAAAGCTACACTTTCTGCTATGACTGCACCTGAGGATCAAATAGAAATGATGAATTATACACATTTGTCTTGAAGTGCGGACACCTCCGGCTCTTTCAACCGTCGCTGTCTGACGTGTTCGCTGCCCGACGCCTGTGGATATGTGAGCGGTTCCTTCAGCCTCAACATGACTTACTTCCTCCTTGACTGCAAAGGTACGGCTGCTGCTACTACTGCTACTTCTGCTGCTACTGCTACTATAACTCCTTCTTTTGCTATTACAACTACTGGTAGTAATAATTCTTCTTCTACTTCTACTGCTACTGTTATTGTGACTACTATTGATATTGCTTCTTCTACTACTACTATCACTGCATTACTGCTACAGCTACTACCACTGACACTGCTCCTTCTTCAACTCCTACAACTGCTACGACAACTACTACTGCTGCAATCGATGGCGACTCTCAAATTCCACTGAAATGCAATCTGTCAATTAAAATGTGTAACTCAAACTTTCCCCTGAAGAGGGTTAAAGAAGCTGTTTTGACTGATCATCATGTTCCTAATGTTTATTTAACCTTATTTCAATGAAGGCTGTAATTGATTTATGCTGAAAAGTTTGCCTCTCCATCAAATTAAACGCAGGCAGAGCTACTGACCTTCTACTTTAAAATTCTTGCACTAGAGTGTGTTACAGAATTATGTACAAATACAAGTATTACATTTATAAACTGTATTTTATACTTTGCTTCTTTGTAGATAAAATTCTGTTTCATTTTTAAAGTATGAAATGCAGTTATTAGCCGTAGCACCAACTCGAAACCACTCCCCCCTCCCCTCCCCTCGCTTATCCACCAAACCAAACATCCAGGATTTTCTTTTCTTTGTCACAACAGGGAGAGTGGGTGGCAAAGTTGAAATTGGCATTTTCTGTTCAGCCCTGAATCCCATTGGTTTATTTTTACGGGTCCGCTCAAAAATATGTTGTATACATTTTTGGAGACTATAGGAATCTGGTCAATTCCATTACTATATGAAAGCACATGATAAATTGGCTACTGTTATGTTTTAGGGGCGTTTTCCCACAATATAAAAAAAAATGTGTCTGGAAAAAATCATTGATGCATCTTTAATATTCATCTATCTTGTGCTCTGTGCCCCTCATTCCTACTGTTCTGCAACACAATAATGTCCCCACTGTGCGACAAACAATGTTTTTTTTTTTTTCAGTAGTTTTCTCTAACCTTCCATAATGCTTAGTGAGGCTTGTGCAAAATTGCTCTTACCATATAGAGAAATTAGAGCCATGACATCCTGCTTATGTGCTTCAGGTCCAGAGATCCCCTTCGTGTCCATATTCAGGGCACAGATGGATGAAGACGCACAAGAGGGAGAGAGTGAGTCTTTTAGCACACATTGCATTACAAAGAAAACATATTTATCACTGTTTAGTGCTTTACAACCTGAAGTTCAGCCCTGTATAATCCGGAGCCCTGTCTCATTCTACACAAAACCATATTTATTTTACTGGAAACAACAATGGAGAGTATTGTGCATAAAAGCTCAGCACAATCCATCCATGCTTTTGTTTCACTGCTGCTTTTTTTTTACTGCAGCTTGTGTGAAGAAATGTGTGCCTGTGTCCAAATGTAAAATATAAGGTGTGTGTGTGTGTGTGTGTGTGTGTGTGTGTGTGTGTGTGTGTGTGTGTGTGTGTGTGTGTGTGTGTGTGTGTGTGTGTGTGTGTGTGTGTGTGTGTGTGTGTGTGTGTGTGTGTGTGTGTGTGTGTGTGTGTGTGGTGCACAGAGCAGGAAAATTTAACGTTTGTTATTTGTAAGGAGTGTTGGGGTTTTATCTACAGCAGCTTGAAAATCACTACCTGCAAAAGTTCCGATCCTAGAATACTGCACTGTACATTGCCCTGGAGCCCAAAGGTCGTGGGTTCAAGCCCTCCACAAGACCTTCTCCATCAACTCTCACTGATGTCTGCTGTCTGCCTGAACCCCCTGCTGAAAGATCAAGGCTGTGTGGGCACCGACACAGCAGCCATCCTCCTGAGGATATTTACAATGATGATGTATGTTTTGGAGAATGTAATGAGTCCCATGTTTGTGTGCAGGTATTGTTGAAGTTCACAGTCTAGAAAACAACCACAACCTGAGGAGGACCCTGGACTCTATGCAGGTGCCCATAGTGGAATACAGGGACGTCAACATGGACGACTACAGTGAGAGCCAAAACACTCTTTTATCAACATGCCGTGATAGACACAACCACAAAATCATGCTAAAAATCACTGGGATTCACCCTAGAGTTTGATGTAGTTCATGAAAGTCACATAAATATTGCTGTAAATACTAGGCCCAATATTAAAGATATTGTGTCAGACTGTCAATAGTCAGCAATATTATAAATACAGTCAAAACAACTGAAATGTTTCTGTAAATACTTACATTGGGAAAGTTGTGAGAAATGTATTCCTCTCGTTACGATCTTCATCATGTTTTGTTTTTGGATTTGCACAAAAAGGGGAAGTTTCTTTTAAGTGCAGTAAAATAAGGCTTTTGAAAATACTGCTTGGTAAAGATTTTGCATCTTTTATTTACTAATCTGGTTTTGAAATTGAACTTTAAAGTCATTTCATTTGTTGTAGTGTACGGTGTAAAAGCTTGTGTTGTGTCGTCTTTATTGCATGTGTGTAATATAGACTGATGTTGTGTTTCAGTTTTGTCGATGCAGATCGTGAAACCCGCAGGCTTCATGGAAACGTCGCACTATCCACTTCTTCTGCTCGTGTGAGTGACACGATACAAATTAAAACAAGGAACTTTCTTTGATTTGATGAAAGTTAAAATATATACAACTCTAAAGTTATAGAAGAGTCCAGAGCTAATCAAACAACACTTTTCTTTTTTTAAGTACTTATTTATTTCTTTTTAAAGCCTAAAATATTCTGTAAAGACATTTTCTGTGTAGTACAGGGCTCCATGAATGATGATTGATGGATTTTTGTGTTTTGTTTGGTATTGTGACTATTGCTGCAGCGATGGGACCCCTGGTGGCCAGTCGGTGTCAGAGCAGTTCCGTCTGGACTGGTCCACAGTTCTGGTCAGCAGCTTTGGAGCGGTGGTTCTGCGAGTGGACGGACGAGGCAGCGGCTTCCAGGGAACAAACCTGCTCCACCGCATCCAAAAGAGACTGGGCATCTACGAGGAGCAGGACCAGAGGGACGCCGTCGAGTATGTCCCACTCAGCAAAGTCAAATCTACATTAAAGCTGGAGCACCTATTTCTGAACACCACAGTGAATTTACTGTGAAATACAAGCCATGTGACCAAGTATACATCTGTACACTTTTATTACAATAGCAGTAGAACATACAGTAGGAATTGTGTTATGAAAACTATAGATTTAGTTGATTTAAAGCTGGGGAACCTAATTTTTAACATTATAAATAATACTTCATATCCCAGAGAACAGGTCCTGTAAAAATACAATCAAACAAGCAGATCACAACGTGCTTCCTGCATCTTATCAGGAATATTTAGTCACTATTCAGTCACTATTTAACACTTAGAGTTAAGATTGCCCGAGTCACACTGGTCCTCTCTCTTTTGATCGTTTTTGGTCTAAAAAACCTGATCTAAGGATGTGACAAAAATACTGATGTTGAAACTAGTGTGGAAGCAAACTGTTTTAAGAGCAAGGAACTAATCAGATGGATTTGATTAAATTAAATTTTTGTGTGTTGAAAGTTAGGTACCCCATCTTTAAATTAAAGTAAAACCAAATAGAAATGAACACTAAATGATTTTAAAGGCTGGTATCAAACGTGTGTTGTTTGCTATTGCTTAAACATGAATTAAATGAAACATAAAAACAACACTAAGTAACTAAATATATTTACACAGAAGAAGAAATTACAAATGTTTGATAATGATTAAAATGAATAGAGCTTTTATTATTATTTATTTATTTTACATTTATTTTTCGATATTTACAATTTATTAGATATTTGCTAACTCTTCTGGCTTGACAGTTTTCAAATGTGTGTGCACTAAACTACCAACTTACCAACCAATGCAGCAAGGTTTCCACCGGTTTGTCATGAGTATCTGATGAGCGTCCATTGAATTCTAATTTCTTTACTTTTTTCACTTCCATAGCTTGATGTTGAGAGAACCCTACATTGACAAGACCAGGGTTGGAGCTTATGGCAAGGTAAGCATCCCCTACTTACCTATTCCAAACCCTACGCAGCGTTGTTTGCAGACGGAATCACATTACCATACAAATGCAGCCATATCCTTCTCTTTCTGCCTTAAAACCTAAACATATTTGTGGTGGTTATAGGAGTACGGAGGCTACATCACCAGTCTGCTGCTGAGCGCCGGAGAGGGCCTGCCTGTAAAGTGTGGAGCAGTTCTCTCCCCCATTACCGACTTTGAATTATACGGTAAGAGGTTTTTGCACCAGCGCTGAATGCTAAGTTTGTTTACTCATAACTTATAGCACAAAGAGACAGAGAGAGACGCTGTTAGCAAACATTCCAGCTCCAAACGCAGAGCTAGAAGTAATCTGATAAGATGGAGATGGTATGGGTTTGATTTCTAAGATGGAACAGTGGAGTTTTTTCTCATCTGAAGGTTCATGGAATTCCCTGCAGTTGACAATGACTCCAGTATTCCAAATAGATTCAGATTCAGATTCAGATTCATTTATTTGCCATTTGCAGTAAAACCACATTGGAAAAACTGTGCAAGACTACCCCAGTGTGCACCAGACGACACACACCAGAGCTCTTGCCACGGCGCCATCTTTACGGCGCCATGCTAAAATATTACATGGCATAATAAAACCAGAACACATGTAAAATAGATGGCTAGTGTTTAATTAATTAATGATCCCCGCAGGAGAAATTAAATCCATACAAACAGATAAATATATAATGTTATTAGCAATAGTCACAAAATGCAACAGCGCTGGAGGTGCTGTAGCTGCAGGTGATGAGCTACTTCCTTTGTCCGCTCTGTTTGGACCATTTTTTCCCTGCTCTGGTTCAGAGTGAAATTCTTGGTGGTTTATTATCATTTACGCACAACAAAAAAAGAGCATTCCTCCAGTAGGTTTCCTCGTGACTGTGAATCCTCCCTGATCTGCCCTGGATCAGTGTTCTGTATTAACAATTACAGATAAAAAACGCAAAATTACAGAACATTCAAAAGTAAAAAGATCCTATCGTGAATGAATTGTTAAAGTTAATTAGGGACATGTTTCTACCACTTCAAAATGTAATGTTTATGAAAATAATTAACAGGGAAAAAAACATAAACGTCTGTGTTTTGTCCTCCTCAGCGTCAGCATTTTCAGAGCGGTACCTGGGCCTTCCAAAACCAGACCCAAGAGCCTACGCGGTGAGAGACCACACTTTAATGTACTTTACCAAAACTCATATTATTATTCCATTGTTTATGCATATAACTGATAGTTATACACTTATGAAGCAAATTCTGTCACTAATCCGTTCAGTCATCTGCAATGTTTTTTTGCTGTTGACCATAATCCTCCATAATCAACCCCTGCTTAAAGCTGAGGGCCCTGACTTTGAAACAACAAAAAGTAACTACCGCACTGAGCACATCTGTTGATTTGCATCAGTTACATTTAAATAAAATCAACTTTGTACAATAACAGAAGATGAAAGTTTTCATGAAGTCAGGTGTATGTGACTGAAATGACACAAGAAGGTCTGAGTATGCAAAAAATGATCATGTAATATTTGTGAAACTCACTAAGATCTTGGTATTTCATCCCGTACGAGGCTGGCTCAACCCTTATCCTTACTTTATCTCTAATTACAATTCTTAGTATCAGCCCCAAAAAGTGAATATTTCCCTCTGTTAGAGACGAAATACCAAGATTCTACTAAGACCCAGAGCATGCTGCTCATCTTAGCTGTTAGCTTCCATGTCAGAGCGATGGACGGAGTGACAGCATTTTAACAGTCTGTATTGAAGCTAAACGTCAGTATATTGCTTCTAAAACAAACACCCTGAATGCTTCTCAGTTTTTGTTTACCACGTTAAAGGTTACTTAAACCATCCATCCGTGGCATAGCACCAGCCCCTTACTTAAACTATACTCTTTCTATTCAGACAAAATGTATTGATGATGCCATAGAAGTTGGTACTCCAGCTTTAAGTGTTTCTTATCCTCATTCTTCTTTCTTTCTCAGATGGCCAATCTAGAACACAGAGCATCTCAGTTCATGGACAACAAGTTCCTCATCATCCACCCCACAGCCGACGGTAGGTCAGCGCAGCGTGGACTAACCCTGACCCTAACAGCAGAGTAAAGAGTTCATCAAATACACACCACCAGCCTTTGTCTGACCCTATCTACAGTCACTATGGAGCAACTTTGAGCCTCAGTGGCACCAGCATGGGTCAAATGCAGAGGATCAAATCCCATTAGAGGAGTAATAAACTGACCTTTACCTTACCTTACCATCAGTCTGAAGTATCCTTACTCCTTCAGTCTGAAGTATCCTTACCCCTTCAGTCTGAAGTATCCTTACTCCTTCAGTCTGAAGTATCCTTACTCCTTCAGTCTGAAGTATCCTTACTCCTTCATTCTGAAGCATCCTTACTCCTTCAGTCTGAAGTAAAAGGTTAACCTTGGTGAATGGTATTGGTACAAGTAATGTATTGTATACAGTCAGAATCTTTCTAGAAGATGAATCTCTTACAATATGCAGTGATGTTGTTTCCTAACTAACTCACATGACCCCTAGCTCCTCTGGCTGGGTCCCTTTGGTGCCTTTAAGTCCGTAAACACACTTTACAAAGTCGCAGTCCCCCGTTTGTAGTAGTTTTGTGTGTAACATTGGCTCTTGTCTTACAGAAAAAGTGCATTTTCAACACACGGCAAAATTCATCGCACGGCTCATAAATGCAAAGGCCAACTACACTTTACAGGTGAGTCCATCTGCAAACAGTCACACTGTCCCTGTTTAGTTATGCCTTGTCTTTTTCAATTTTCTATCCAAAAATACTTTTTTCAGAGTTCATCTGGTCAAAGCACATTTATTTTGGTCATCAATCCCCACAAGCTGTACATCATTTTGAAGACTGTTTTCTTATCGACATTAATGTACATGTGCAAGCAATGGCAGATTTTTTACTAAAATGATATAAAGCATATTATGGGCATAATATATAAATATAAAACAAAGAATTCTCATTGCTTTTCTTACCTTTGGCCTTGGTCTTGATGATCCACCCGGAAGTAGAAAATCCTCCTTTATAGCTTTAAATCTGTTTAAGCCTCACCAAAAATTCACAATCAATTTCAATGTTTGCTTTTCTCTCTCAGATTTACCCAGACGAGGGCCACTTCATCCGCAGTGAGGCCACGCGGCAGCACCTGAGCCAGTCCCTCATCAATTTCTTTGAGGAGTGCTTCCGACTGCCTGAGAGCGTGTTCGAGGAGACGCTGGAGGAAGACGCCGAAGATGAGGTCTAAAAATCCCAAGCCTCATCACTTTTTGGTCCGTCCATCTGCGCGCCCAAGCACAATACTGGATCCACACCTTTATGCAAACTTGTATCTGTTTTGTCCAATCCTTCTCAATGCATTCGGCTCCTGGGGTCAAGACTGCTTCACGCGCAGATAATAAAACTACCATCTTTATGACGACATTTCAACTACTCCTATAGGCTCCTGCTGGGGGGCTTATATGCAAAGACATGGCAACCTGACCTTATCCACCACTGGGTATTTGGAAACGTCTTTTTTTAACCAATGGACAATATCCTCGAAAGCAAATGACTTTCCTCTTGCGGATGGAGATTTTACAGAGCACACTGACTACATCGGTCTTGTACTTGTACATAGATAAATGAACTCAAACAGGATGCGGACTTTGTATCCAGTGAGAAAATGTGACTATTTTTCAAAGCCGTGATGACTCATGCTGGACTGTGGTTGTGTATTTTGTTTTCATGTAAGATAGCACACAAACTTGGACATATGTTCTTTTAGTTTCTCCTGAACATTGTTTTTAGTCTCGTTTGGTCATCCTGTATATTTCATGATAGAACATTCCTAAGTGGGAATCTTTCTGATTTGTGGACTTAACATTATGTGCCTTCATGTGCAAGCATCTTTAGGTTGGCATTTGCTACAATATTGTTCTATTGTTTAGAAATATTGTATTATATCAGTGTATCAAATATATCAAGATCATTCTTCTGTTGATCATTTGAGTCTCTTTCGCCTGTCTCCTTTTACTACACACGAGTTTAAATGCTGTGTCCACAATCTATGAGAAATGTACAAAGCATATTATTATCCTTGTTCCCTTTGTTCAGTCTAACATGTGAAATTCCACATTCTGTGAAACATTCTGGTTGGAAACTATTTACGATCGCTTCTTTGTTACAGCTCCCTCTTGTGGTGATTCTGGACACGGCAGGTGTACAGACTGCATGAACTATTATTTATATGATTATGAATGACACGTGGTTAGGGTGGATTTTATAGAAAACTTTATCCATGATGAAAATTAGACCCTGAGACACTTTTTGTGTATATAAGATGTATGTTTGGGGATGCCGAGGTGTGGTGCTGAATATAAATTATTACTCCATTGTCCTATTTTAAGTTTGTATTTTTCTACATGCCATTAGCTCACATTAGTTCCATGCATTTTTGTGCATGTCCAGATGGCGGCGCTCTCTCCTCTTTCTTTGTTTTGTCGTTTATTGACATCTTGAATGTTCCTGACTGGATTGTATTCCCACAGCTCCAGTGTATTGTGTTTGAGATCCCGTCTTGGTGTATAAATGTTATTCAAACATCTTTTTATTCTACTGAGAAAAGAAGATATTATCCCAGTGTAATTTGTGCATAAAGCATTTTGGAAGTCTGACCGCTCATTTCTCCAGTCGCTGTTTTTGAGTTTAATGTTGACTTTATACAGTAAAATGTCTGAATTTATTGACAGTGGTTTCAGAAATTTGTAATTCAAAGCAAAGGATGAGAACAGACTGTGGCATGAAGGTAAATGTTAGAATAAAAATAGATATTTTATCATCAATGTGTTGGACTTTTTTATGTAGTGATGAACTCAGGGAAGTCGTTCACTGTATTTAGGTGATGAACAAAGGTCAGCTTATAAAGACTGACCTTTATTTGGCCAGTTATGTATACATTTAGAAATATACACATACATTTAACACCAGACAAATCAATGAATAACATAGATACATGTAGATAGACAGATAGATAGATACTTTTTAAGAAGATGTCAAAGTCTGGGATTGTGTCTTAAATTCAGACAGAATACAATACAATACAATACAATACAATTTATTCTTGTATAGCCCTAGGTCACAACAGAAGTCATCTCAGAGGACTTAACAAAACCATTGAAATCACCAACACAGGTCAGAGAATCATCAGTTAAAACACATGAAGAATATAAAGCACACACAGAAGAAAATGTCCATACATGTTGTAGAATGCTAAAGTGTCCTGATCATCACCAATTCTTTCTGTTGGACACTAACTGTCCAACAAGACCCTCCTGCATCGACAAGGAAAAACTCTTAAAAAAACCCAGTGGGAAAACGTGAGAAACCTTGGAGGAGAACTAGGGAAACCCACAGGGAGGGAGACCCATATGAGAAAGGGATCCGCTCCTCCGGATGGACAGGCTAATGATCTAGGACCTAAGCTAGCTACAGGACGTGGACCAGTGGCCGCTGAACGTGGACAGGTCCGGTGCAGGACCGAAGCACTCCCAGGCGGGTCGGGCGGGGCAGTCCGCAGGTGTAGATGGAAGAGGCCAGGCTCAGAGATCCCGTCATCGTACCATGAAACAGACAATGGGACAACGGGTGAATAGCAATGAACAAACTACAGTCAGAATCCTAAAAATGCTAAACAGATAAAGTAGGAAGGAGGAGAGGATAGTGCTCAAGTTACCATACTTCTCCCAGCAAACTGACTCCCTATGCAGCTTGACTAACACTCTGAGGAGTTTAACCTTCTCCGAGTCTTACGGAAGGTAGCCATATGCTAAACTAAAGAGGACTGTTTTAAACCTAGCCTTGAATAAAGAATAACATACAGCATAATATATAACATAATATACAACATAACACAATACATTATTGAATAATATATAACATAATATATAACATAATACAGCATATATATATAATATATACACTACATATTATATATTACCTAATTATATGCTAAATTAAAGTAAAGTGCTTTAAGCCTGGCCTTGAATGTGGAGACCGTATCTGCTTCCTTAACATAAATGGGAAGCTGATTCCACAGTAAAGGAGCTTGGAGCTAAATGCTCTGCCACCAACAGTGACCTTTGAGACCTTAGGGACCACCAGACGTCTGGCGTTTTGTGAGCGCAACGCTCGACCTGGTTGATACGACACTAACGTGTCTTGGAGATAAGAAGGAGCCAAGCCATTTATGGCTTTATATGTTAAGAGAAGGATTTTAAACTTTATTCTGTACTCCACAGGGAGCCAGTGGAGTGATTTTAACACCGGAGTTATGTGCTCCCTCCTTTTGGTACCTGTTAAGATCCTAGCTGCTGTATTCTGAACGAGCTGGAAGCTCTTCAAAGAGGCTTTAGGGCACGCTGCCAGTAAAGCGTTACAGTAGTCGAGCCTTGAGGTGACAAACGCGTGAATGAGTTTTTCCGCGTCACTTTTAGGAAGGAAATTCCTAATTTTAGCGATGTTCCGTAAGTGGAAGTACGCCGTTTTAGTTGCTTGGCTTATATAAGCCTTGAAGGAGAGTTCTTGGTCAAAAATGACTCCAAGATTCCTCACAGTGTTACTGGGTATTATACTGACATTATCGAGAGTAACCATCTGGTTAGTGAGGGAGTCACGCAGGCGCTTCGGACCGAGTAGGATCACTTCTGTCTTCTCCGGGTTGAGAAGTAGGAAGTTAAGAGTCATCCACATTTTAAGGTCCTTTATGCAGGCACTGAGCTTTTCCAGCTGATCTGTCTGATTTGGCTTCATCGACAGATAAAGCTGTGTGTCATCTGCATAGCAGTGGAAATTAATTCCATGCTTTTTAATAATGTTTCCCAGTGGCAGCATGTAGAGAGTAAAAAGAATCGGTCCGAGTACCAAACCCTGCGGCACACCGAATTCCACTCCAGAATAAGGCGACGAGTCCTGATTCACATTGACGAAGTGATATCGATCTGATAAATAGGATTTAAACCAGCCAAGGGCTGTTCCTCTAAGACCTATATCACATTCTAGCCTCTGCAGTAGAATGCTGTGGTCTATTGTGTCAAATGCAGCACTAAGGTCCAGTAGGACCAGCACTGACACTTGTCCATTATCGGCAGCTAGTAGTAAGTCATTTGTGACTTTGACTAGTGCCGTTTAAGTGCTATGATGAGCTCTGAATCCTGATTGAAAGACTTCAAACATATTATTTTCCTGCAGGTGGCAGCGGAGCTGCTCAGCTATAAGTTTTTCCAGGATTTTAGATATAAAAGTGAGGTTTGAGATCGGTCTGGTTTGTAAGTATTTCTGGGTCCAGGTTTGTTTTCTTCAGAAGGGGTTTGATTACCGCGGTTTTAAAAGCTTGTGGGACATAGCCACATTGTATGGATGCGTTTATTATATTTACGATAGGCTCAATTATCAAAGGAAGTATGTCTTTGAAGAGCCATGTCGGGACTGCGTCTAACATGCAAGTTGAGGCTTTTGAGGATGTGACCACAGAGATCACCTCTGCTTGGCTCACAGCCATGAATTTATCGAGGCCCACTGAAGAGTCTAAGTGGGAAGTCACGTATGCCGCTTCAGCCTGTCCACTACCAACAGCAGGAGCAACCTCCTCCAGCTTGTCACGGATGGATGTAATTTTATTATTAAAGAAGTGGAGAAAGTCGACACTGCTCAGTGAGCTTGGAATTTTAGGCTCGATTGCGCTATGGCAGTTTGTGAGTTTAGCGACGGTGCCAAACAAAAATCTACTGTTGTTTTTATTCGCTTCTATTAAAGTTGAATAGTATTGAGTTCGAGCCCCGCGAAGGGCCTTCTTGTAGTTTCGGAGACCTGCTTTCCACTCCCTGTGGACAGGCTCCGAGTGGGAGTGGCGATATAGCCTCTCCAATTTACTGACGTCCTGTTTTAAAGTGTGGAGTTGAACACTGTACCAGGGCGACGATGATCTAATCCTAATGGTTTTCTGTTTTAAAGGAGCTGCTGCATTTAATGCAGATTTTAAAGACTCCATAGTGTTGCCCACCGTTTGGTCAATGACTGAGGGACTGCAGCTGCTGTGAACAGGTTCACCTGCAGCAGTATTCAACATAGGCTGTATTAGTTCTTTGAACCTTGTGATAGATTTATCATTTAAGGTTCTTTTCATTATGGTTTTATCTTGCGGGACAGGAAAGTCCTCCAAAGCGAGATCAAACGTGATCAAGAAATGGTCAGACAGCAACGAGCTTTGACGCTGGATGTCAACATTGGAGACATCACAGCCGTAGGTCAGGACAAGGTCCAAGGTGTGGTTATGAATGTGAGTAGGTTCCTCAACATTCTGAGTAAAACCAACACCATCTAGTACGGCGCTGAAAGCTTTGTTTAAGCTGTCAGTGCTGTCGTCCACATGTATATTGAAGTCTCCAGTTATAACTATGTTTTCCCATTCCAAAACTAGGTTTGAAATGAAGTCAGAGAATTCTGTTAGGAACTCGCTGTAAGGACCAGGAGGTCGGTATAAAACTATAAATAGCACCGCTTTTTGTTTTCTCCACCCAGGACAGGTGATTGAAAGTGTTAAGTTTTCAAACGAGTGAAAAGCGTTGTTGGTTTTGGGACTAAGAACTAAGTTGGTGTGTGATATAATCGCAACACCACCGCCGCGACCTGTAGCTCTGGCTTTCTGGTAGTTAACATGCGTTGGAGGAGTGCACTCATTCAATCTAACGTAGTCGTCCTGTTGGAGCCAAGTCTCCGAGAGCGCAAACAGATCCAAGCCCTTGTCTATAATAAGTTCGTTTATGAGAAGCGATTTAGACGAGATTGATCTGACGTTCATTAAACCACATTTAACAACCCTACCGCTAGAACTATTTCTGTCTGTCTGAACTTTTATTAAGTTACTGTGTCTGACACCTAGGTCAGATTTCCTCGCATATAGTGCTTTAGACTTCAAGCGGGGAACACACACAGTTTCAATCTGACTAGGTTCTGAGGCTAGTAAAACTGAGCACACACAGGCACACACACACATGCACACACAGTTTCAATCTGACTAGACCTCAGTCCAGCAGGAGACCATCCCTGTCTTCCTCAGATCCTACCCACAGGAGGGCCAGTCCCTGTGCTCAACAGAGTCCAAGCAGGAGGCCAGTCCGCTGTTGCTCCTCAGTCTGAGCAGGAGAGGCCATCCCGTGCTCCTCAGAGTCCCAGCATGAGTCCAGTCCCTGTGCTCCTCAGAGTCTTAGCAGAGGCCAGTCCCTGTGCTCCTCAGAGTCTTAGCAAAGGAGGCCATCCCTGTGCCCTATGTCCCAAGCAGGGAGTCCCAGTCCCTGTGCTCCTCAGTCTAGCATGAGGCCAGTACCCCTGTGCTCCTCAAGTCCCAGCATGAGGCCATTCCCTGTGCCTCCTCAGAGTCCCGCAGGAGGCCAGTCCCTGTGCTCCTAGAGTCGACAGCAGGAGGGCCAGTCCCAGTGCTCCTCAGAGTATTCCACGTGGTTCCTTTATAGCAGTAACATTTGGTGCGAGACTTAAAGCATGGCTGTGTCCTCTATTTTCAAAGCTCATGTAAAAAACTAATACTTATTTTCTGTCTGAGCCCAAAGGTCAAATAGTGACTCACAGGGACTGTTGGATCACGTCAAGCACATGACCTGGGGAGATGACTCGGATTTATCCACAATAAACACATTTCCTCACAACTTTTTCTATCGCGGACCAAACAACATTTTCAGCTCGAAACAAAACGTAGGTTCAGCAGCTTAAGTTTCTACTAAAATAATGGTTTAACTGTTTTTCATCACAACAAGTCTATTCTAGTTTTTTTAGCCTCGTCAAAGACTTTACCCAAGTTGACGATTCGTCGACACGGGATCAGAAAATCAAACAGGACACAGTGGTCTCTCGCTGTCTCTCTCTGGTCTCTCTCTGGTCTCTTTCTGGTCTCTCTCTGGTTCTCTCTCTGGTCTTCTCTGGTCTCTCCTCTGGTCTCTCTCTGGTCTCTTCCTCTCTCTGGTCTCTCTCTCTGGTCCTCGTCTCGGTCTCATCTCTGGTCTCTCTCTGGTCTCTCTCCCTAGTCCTACATCTCACTGGTCTCTCACTCGGTGTCTCTCTGTGTCTCTCTGGGCTCTCTCTCGGTCCGCACTGGCTCTCTCTGGTCTCTCACTGGTCTCCTCGGGGCCTCTCTCTCTGATGACAACCCTGGTGTATCTCTGGTCTCATCTCTCAGGCCTCTCTCTGGTCTCTCTCTGGTCTCTCTGGCCTCTCTCCTCTGGTCTCCTCTGGTCTCCTCTCTGCCTCTCTCTGGTCCTCTCTCGCCTCTCTCTCTGGCCTCTCTCTGGTCTCTCGTCTGGTCTCTGGCTCTGGTCTCTCTCATCTGGTCTCACTCCTGGTCTCTCTCTGGTCCTCCTCTCTGGTCTCTCTCTGGCCTCTCTCTCTGCCTCTCCTCTGGCCTCTCTCTCTCTGCCTCTCTCTGGTCTCTCTCTGGTCTCTCTCTGGTCTCTCTCTGTCTCTCTCTCTGGGCTCCTCTCTGGTCTCTCTGGTCTCTCTCGGACTAAACATGAAAATAGTAATTCTCACCTAAAACAACATCTTAACATAAAAAACATCAAATATCAGATATTAGTTTCAATGAGGTTCAAGTTCGAATCTCATTAACTTTTCAGTTTTTTATTTTGTATAAATTGTATGAAATCAAACTTTTAGCACAGTTACAAAAGCATGAGCGTGTTAATTACTTTACTTTCACTTTCAAAGGCTCATAAATCTCACCTTTCCCGCGTGCCCGTTCAAACCCTGCATTGGCCCTGGGGTTTAAAAAAAAATATTTTTATATGCGTTTTTTGACGACTGAATGGAAGGATCCACCGTTGCCTATGGTTACCACTTTGAATATACGTCATTTTTAAAACAGAAGTCCCTCCTCCTCCCCTCTCTACGATGCAGATTAAAGGGGGAAAAAAATGTCTGGGAGTTTTGATATATATTTTACTCCATTTTCTGCTGATAACCAGGAAAGCCTTGTTTCTCCATGTTGGGGTTTGTGCGCCAAGGATCCTTGGGTGTTGTTTCTTCTTCTAGGATTGTGTTTTTCTTTCTAAAGATCATTATTGACGGTTCTCTGTACGGCTAGCGCTGTTAGTAATGTGTCCACAAAGTCCGATTCTCACTTGGCATAAAGTCATTTATAAATAATATTGGGTTGTTTTTGTGGTTTGTGCTGATTGACAAGGGGGGGCGGGGTCTAGCTAGATGTCTCAGATCGGAAGATTCGACCCCGTAGCGTTCTGAGAGGGGCCAGAGACAAACATAAGGTGAAAAGTGATGAGAAAGATAAGCCCGTAAAAATGCTGGAAATTAGGCAAAACATTTGTCTTAAATTGAGGGATAGATCGTTTTAAGAGTTTTAAAGACTTTTTCAAGTGTATCTGTCCGGCCTGCAGTCGGAGGCTTGTCGAGTAGTGGGCGTGTCGGGTAGTGGACGTCACTACTCGACAGCGCCCACAGGTCCCGCGTGTATGAGCATGGATCTATTATAATATCGGTAGAGTAGTATGAGTACTATCTATGCCAATGAATTTATCGCAATAATGAATTTTAATGGCGCCTGTCAGTGTCAATATTATTTATTGGGGAAAATGGACGGAATTTTGTAAAGATCAAAGTAGTAAATTTGCCTACAAAAGCTGCCATTACTTTCAGACTATCAATCAATAGGGAGTTGAAGCAGCTCAGGACAAAAGTTAATGAGTCAAATACTGCCATGCATTATGTTAATGTGTACATTCATTATAAAAGGGGCCTATGGTTGTGGCTCAAATCCGGGCTGCCCCAAGTGCATCCAGTATTCTTGAGCAATGCTCTTCACCCACATGTGTGGCACATAGTGAGAGACTGCCTTGGTGTGGCCAATAGCACAGATAGTAGCCTGGCATCCTCCAACACAGCTGTGACACACTGTGTGGAATAAATGAATAAAGTAGTGTGGCGGTTTGAGAAACTTGTCAAACCAGGAATTGAAAAGTACATTACAAGTTAAAAGATATATTACACCACCACCACCACCACACACCCTACACCCATAGTCTCCACATTACTGATCATAAAGAGAACATGGCCATAACATTTTTGTGCCCAAACTTTGGCCTTTTGGGACAAGCAGACCTTCATTACTATTTGTGTTTATGTCAATTTGTAATGTAGAAGAGGGAGATTAAACAAAAAGAACAAATTGTTTTCTGGCAATTTATGTACAATGCTTTTTATGAAATTTGTGTTATCTGAATGGCTCTGAAATGTAGACACTGAATAAGTTCAACACAAACAATTCTCTTTATTTAATCATGAGAGAAGGCAGTCCAGGAGGAGAGCGCCAATCTCCATCTCTCTTGGAAAGCTTTCAGCCTCCCTAGCTGCCTCCTCTGTAAATGCCTCACCAGATCATTTGCAATCATTTTAAACTCACTGTCCATAAAGCAACAATCACAGATTAATTGTGCAGTGCACAGTGAAATATGTCCATTCAATATTTAAGCATCTTACCATGGTTCATAACTTGTGGCCCCTTTAATGAATGTTTCAATTGCCTCTTGCTGAGGCGGTGAATGCCCGGGCCATAGTGTGGAACTGTCACCAAAGATACGAGAAAAATGTGTTACATTCAACAACAACAGTTCACAAAACCACATGCAAGCCCTAACAGGTGTTGTGTCCTGGTTTAATATATGCAGTGGACTTGCCACTTAATGAACTTTATGGTCTCTGTACAGTCAACCATGTTGCAATGCAGAGTTTTAGTACAGTAACGTTCCCCCCCCCATGAAACAAGTACCATGACATGGTTATGTTTGAGGGGGGTTCAGTGTTTTAGCACACTTTCATTACAAAAGTCCCTGTGCCAGCCTGGTGCGCTCGGCCTACTAAAGTAAAAACAAACATTATATAAATCATGCTATACTTCCCGTAAGAGCGTGAGACCAATCAGAAAGGAAGGGGGAGGGAGCTTAGGGTTGTTTTTTTTTTCAAATCAAGTACCTCTCTGTCCTCTCTTTCTGACAAACACTAGACAATCACTTTTAAAGAACAAAGTGTACAATATTGCACAACACCTGGATCGAAGTAAAACATAGCTCCATGACAACCAGATGCCCTCTCATGGTTTGCACTTGTGTGACATTTGTGCTTCTCCGCCATGTTTAAAACAGTTCCACGACGGAGCGTGTTTCCTCCCCGGCTTCAGCACTGGATCCTGAATTCCCATCACAGACAAATAGCGATGCAACGAAAGCAGACATAAAAGCAGCCATTTGTGCACACTCAGAAACACAAATATCTTGGAACACAATCCCAATAACTAAGGCAGTGACTTCATGTAACTGTGATAGGAAACATCGTGAGCTACATCACATAATTGCCTAACTAAATTCTCCACTGTTCTTGGAAAACAGTAAAGAGTTATGTTTTTCTCCTTATTACCACTTTTTAACGATGCAAAAATGACTTGGGCAATATTATATTTGTATATATTATACTATTACCTATTATACTATGTACCTGACATGTCGATGGCACATGGACTCTTAGAGAAACCCATACAATTGCTTTCTCTGCCAATGTATTAGTTCACTTCTTAAAAAACATTTCTAGTCAGGGTGATAGTGCATTTATTCATAATACACTGTAACTGGAGGGACGGCCTAAAAAATACATAAAACACGTTTGTTTGGTTGACACTTACTGGTTTGCGTACGGTCCTGCCATGTCCTTTCCTCAACGGATATACTTGCAGAAGCTCAAGTGGATTCAAAATTCATGTGTAGCGTGTCGGGTAGTGACGTCACGTACCCGAACACGCCTACTAATCGACACGCGCCTCCGTACTGCAAGCCTCAGACAGACCCATCTCGTTTCCTTTTCGCAGCGCCCCAGAGCCTTCCTCAGTAGTGGAGCCATGAGAGGGTATTTTTTGGGCAGGCCGTCCCAAGGGGTGGTGCGAGGCCCCTGTGCGAAACTCGAAACGCGAGGGCCCTGCCTGACACTTTTTTCCCCAGATTCTAGAGGAAAGTTTTTTCCTGTTATCAATCTTTGACATAATTCCAGCACCACCTCGCGCGGTGCTATGAAGAGATCACACGCGCGTAACCGCGTGTCGTCGCTCCTATGCCAGCGGGTTGGGCGCGCGCACTCCACCACGCCACACACACTCTAACCTACGTGCAATATTGGGCCGCGGTCTTTTTAGCTGACATGTCGCTTTCCGTCCTGTGGCAAAATGGTAGAGCAACTCAAAAGATTGGAACCAAAAGAGTCTTTTCTTCTAATAGTTTAGATATGGGGCAAAATGCGCCAACATGGGCTATGAGGCGAGTCAATATTATTATTTCCTATCAATAACGATTTTTGCCATGCCTCCACGACACTCTGACAACATACACTCCTCCTCCTCCACCTGACAACACAAAAAACTCTTCACCTCCTCCTCCACGACAGAACTCTGACCACAACAAAAACTCTCCAGCTAGAGCAAAAGCTAGACATACAGTTGTTTGCCTAATGCTTTTAAAAATATGTTTTGATGTGGATATTCGACTAAACATGGCAATAGCAGCGCCACCACACCTGTCACACCGCTATCCTCCCTCCTCCTCCTCTGCTCCACACAAAGGGGTCTTGCTCCTCTGCTCACACCTAGTATCACTGCTCCGTCCTCCTCTCCTCCTCCGTCCTCGCTCTGCTCACACAAAGGGTCTGCTCCTCTGCACACAAACCTGTATCACTGCTCCTCCTCCTCCTCCTCCTCCTCCTCCTCTCACACCACAAAGGGGTCGCTCCTCTGCTCACTCCTGTCTCACTGCCTCCTCCTGGCCGCGAGTATCCCATCTCTCCTACACAGCGATCATTCCCGTTTACTTTCTTTGTATCCACCAGAACACTGCTAAAGTTATCTGACAGATTTATTCGGAGACCCGTTGCATACACCATACTGCCCAGCTAGCGCCCTGCTGTTTACAATCCTTTTGGTGAAAATTTGACTTTACTTGTAAAATGTCTTTTGATCAAACGAAATCAAAGAGGTCCAAGAAAGGGGTTAGGGTCCAATTTGGAGTGCGTCCTGCCTTTGGGACCCTTGAACAGTGTATTTATAAAATAAAATAAAGGAAGGAAGATTGCGAGGCCCCGACTGTGTGGTGGCGAGGCCCTGTGCGACGGGCACAGGTCGCACAGCCCTTAGGACGGGCCTGATTTTGGGAGAGGGGTTTTGTAATCAGAGAGGGCATTATTTTATTTTCTAAATTCAACAAAAAGAGATATAGACTGGTAACATTGGGTCCAAAGGCTGGAGTTAAACTCTCCGATTCAGTAGGGCAGATATCGGCGCAAATATTGATTCTTTAGCCCGCCTTTAAAGAAACAGAAGCAGCCCCATCAGTCCTGCGCATGCGCTCGCTCATCTTTTGGGTCCTAGCGTCTGAGGAGGGGGTCACGTTTTTACACTCTACAATGATTTTCGGTTTTAATAATTAGAAAACATTGAATGATCCAAAATAAAATGTATTTTATGTTGTTACAAATGGCAAATGTACAAGTCCAGAAGCTTTGAATCATGTTTATAAAGTCTGTATTTACATGATGGGAAAACGGAATGTTTAAGTGTGCAGGCCTTAACCCTGAGTTTTCTACTGTAGGTTTATGTGATGAGTGATAGTATTAACTCTGTCTGCTATAAATCCTGACAATTAGTTTTTTATGATTCATTATTTTTCTATAAGTCATTCAACAGTGATCGTGAATAAAGACACAGTTCTTGTTGAAAACATAGTTATATATTAAACAGTTTTCAGCACAAAAGACAAACAATAATAGTGGGAATACAATACGATGTATATATTTAGATATAAGTTATATATATGTTTATATAAAAGTTCTACTATATTTAGATAGACCACAGTCTCCTGTATATTCAGGCTCGAGCCCAAACTAGCTTTTCCTTCGAAGCACAAAGCCCTCTGCTCCATATGCCTCGTCCATGCTCCTGTCTGCAGGCCGCTCCGTGCTCTCCTCCAATACACACAAACCACGGACCAATCACAGCGAGCTCCTTGCTGCGAAACCTTAAAAGAGCAATATGTAAAAATCAGGGGCAAAGGTGGAACTGCACGTCGCACCAGTCATAATTTTAGCTCCTCCACTCTCCCTGACTCAGGATGCCAGATTCACAACAAATACCAGCAGCAAACAACAGGGAATTTATTTTTATCAGTTGTTTGTCCGCTCCATTCACATGGCCATGACAGCCGTGCTAATTGCCTTAATGAATGTTTTGATTAATGTTTTTTTATATTATTATTGACATTTGAGAGTAAAAAACCAAAAACAAAATAAACGCAATGTAATTATACATAGTTTATGGCAAAATAAATAAGCAATTGATGTTCAAAAATAGGAGTGGGAAGAATGGATGTTGGAACGTATTTCTTCAGCGTATCAACGATCGAGGGTTTGCTCAAGAGGAATATCAACTTACATTTTATTTATTCCTAACATTCGTAAAAGTCCCCGACATCAAAAAGAGACTAACATTATATTAATTGGGGTACATGTGGTCTTAAATGATTAGTTTTACAATTAAGCTATAATCTGCAAAAAAAAAACGACTCTGACCATCATCTTTTACCGTTTTTAGAGCAATCTGTCATAGAATGTGATAACATGCAGATAAATAACAAAATGACATAGCCCGGGATCGCACCCAGGGTTCCTGGCATCGTAAGCGCGCACAGTTTTAGACGCACTAGAGTCTTGTGGTTCCCAAAGTGGGGGTCCTGACCCCCCGTGGGTCGCGGAACCCTGGGGGGGTCGCAAGATGAATTCCACACAAAAAAAGACTATAAAATTATGTTTTAATAACGTTAGTATTTTGTCCCATCCATTGCAGCGTCATCAAATCATCACGAACACAGCTCAATGCCAGCGACAAAGCGTGTCCTGCTGTTGTTTGCTAACAACTAAAGTGTTTGGAGGCTACAAATAAATAATGACCTGCTTTAAACTGAAACGTGTTAATATCTAACAACAGAAAAACCGCCCGGAGGGGGAGAAAAGTCACTGTATCAGTGGCTGATGGTGCGAAGAGAGGGAAGAGGGCAGAGGAGGGAGAGGAAGGGCAGAGGAGGGAGAGAGGCAGGAGGAGGGAGGCAGGAGAGGGCAGAGAGGGGGCAGAAGGAGGGAGGAGGAGGGAGGGAGGGGCAGAGGAGGGAGCGAGGGCAGAATAGGAGGGAGGAAGGACAGAGAGAAGAGTAGGGAAGAGGGCAGCGGAGGGAGGGCAGCGGAAGGGAGGGAGGGCAAGGAGGGAGAGAGGGGCGAAGCGTAGGGAGAGAGGGCAGCGAGGAGAGAGGGCAGAGGAGGGAGAGGGAGGACCGAGGAGGGAGAGAGGAGGCAGAGGAGGGAGAGAGGGCAGCGGTAATACAGCGCGCGTTAAGAGGCCGCTGCTTTCCCGGAGCTCAGCGGTAAAGCGAGGTCCCACATTAAAAGCGGGTGGCCGCTTTCTGCTGTTACTTTATGCGGTTCATCCCCCGCGGCCTTCTCTTTCCAAAGTTACTGTCAGTAAAGGCATAAACCGCCCACCCCTTTTAATTGTGCGACCTCTTTACTTTGACTCCGAAAAGCCCGGGCCTCTTTAACGCGCTGTTCCTAGGGAACGTCTACACCCGCTGCCCTCATCTCCCTCCTCTGCCTCATCTCCCTCCTCTGTCCTCCCTCTCCCTCCTCTGCCCTCATCTCCCTCCGCTGCCCTCTCTCCCCTCCGCTGCCCTCATCTCCTTTGTCCCCTCCTCTGCCCTCCCTCCCTCCGCTGCCCCCCTCCCGCTGGCTCCCTCTCTCCCTCCCCTCCTTCCTCTGTCCTCCCTCCCTCCTCTGCCTCTCTCCCTCCTCTCTGCCCTCCCTCCCTCACCCCCCTCCTCGGGCCCTCTCTCCTCCTCTGCCCTCCCTCCTCTGCCCTCTCTCCCTCCTGTGCCCTCCTCTCCCTCCACTGCCCTCGTCTCCCTCTCATTCGCACCATCAGCCCCTGATACAAGTGACTTTTTCTCCCCCTCCGGGTTTTCTGTTTTGTAGATATTAACCAGCGTTTCATTTAAAGCAGGTATTTTTTTATATTGTAAGGCCTCCAAACACCTTTAGTTTTAGCAAACAACAGCAGGACGAAACGCTTTGTCGCTGCGCAAGTGAGCTCGTGTTACGTGATGAATTTTTGATTGAACGCTGCAATGACTGGGGCAAAATTACTAACGATATTAAAATATATTATATCTTTTTGTGTGGTAAATCATCTTGGCGACCCCCCCAGGGGTTCCCGGCCGACCCCCCGGGGGTCCAGGACCCCCCCAACTTTGGGTAACCACTATACTCTAGGTGTCTAAAACTGTGCGCTTACGATGCAGGAACCCCGGGTTCGATCCCCGGGCTATGTCTTTTGTATTTATTGCATGTTATCACATTCTATGACAGATTGCTCCAAGAAAAAACGGTAAAAGATGAAAGGTCAGACGTTTTTTTGCAGATTTTAGCTTAATGTGTAAAAATGAATCATTTAAGACCAACACGTACCCCATTAAAATAATGTTAGCTCTTTTGATGTGGGGGACTTTTAACATGTTAGAGGAATAAATAAAAGTAAAGGTGATATCCCTTGAGCCAACCCTGATGTTGATAACGCTGAGAAATACGTTCCAACATCCATTCTACCCACACCTAATTTTGAACAATCAATTGCTTATTTAACTTATGCATAAACTATGTATAATTACATTGCTTTTATTTGTTTTTGGTTTTTTATATCAAAATGTTCCAAGAATAATATAAAAAAACATTAACAAAACATTCAGTCACCTTACACGGCTGTCATTGCAATGTGAAGAGACGGACAAACAACCTGGAAAATAATTCCCTGTGTTTGCTGCTGGATTGGTGGTGAATCTGGCAACCTGAGTCAGGAGATGAGAGAGGACTTACAAAATATTGACTGTGACTGCAGTACCAGCCTTTTGGCCAGATTTTTAAATATTGCTCCTTTAAGGGTCGCCGCAAGTCAGCTCCGCTGTGATGTCCCGTGTGTGTGGTATTGAAGGAACACGGAGCGGCCTGCAGCAGGTGCATGGACGAGGCACTATGGAGCAGAGAGCTTTGTGCTCGAAGGAAAAGCATTTGGCTCAGAGCCTAGATATACTGGAGACTGTGGACTATCTAACATAGATATAACTTAATCTAACATAGATAAAACTTTATATCTAACATATATACACTCGTATTGTATTACCCACTAATTATTGGTTTGCGGTTTGTGCTAGATAACTGTTTAATAATAACTATGTTTCCAACCAAGAACTGTGCGTTTATTCACACATCACAGTTGAAATGACTTTATAAAATCATGAATCCATAAAACATTGTCAGGATTTATGCATACAGAGTAATACTAACACTAACACATAAAACCTACAGTAGAAACACTAGGCTTAAAGGCCTGCACACATAAAACATTCCGTCTTCCATCACTGTAAACTACAGACTTAAAACATGGATTCAAAAGGCTCTGACTTGACATTTGGCATTTTAACAACATTAAAAAACATTTTAATTTGATATTCAAATTTTTCTAATATTAAACCGAAATCATGTAATAGGGTAAAAACGTGACCCACCTCCTCAGACGCTAGACAAAGACTGAGCGAGGCGCATGGCGCAGACTGATGGAAGGCTGCTTCTGTTTGCTTTAATGGCGGGCTAAGAATGGAATATTGCGTATACTGCCACCTACTGAATCGGAGTGGTATACTCCATGCCTTTGGGACCAATGTTTACAGTCTATTTATCATTTTGTTAAGTTTAAAATAAAATAATGCCCTCTCTTGATTATCCCCTCCCCAAAATCAGGCCGTCCTAAGGGCTGTGCGACCTGTGCCGTCGCACCAGGGCCTCGCCACCACTCAGGGCCTCGCAATCTTCCATTCCTTTTATTTTATTTATAAATACACCTAGTTCAAGTGGTCCCAAAGGGCAGACTGCACTCCAAAATTTGGAAACCCAAACCTTTCTCTGGACCTCTTTGATTCGGTTGATCAAAAGAACATTTTTACAAGTAATGTCAATTTTCACCAAAAGCGATTTGTAAACAGGCAGGCGCGCGGGCAGCTATGTATGCAACGGTCCTCCGAAAAAACATGTCTAGATAACTTTAGCATGTCTGAGTGAGATACAAAGAAAGTCACGGGAAGGATCGCAGTGTAGGAATATGGGATACTCTGGAGGAGGAGCAGTTTGAGACAGGTGTGAGCAGAGGAGCAGACCCCTTTGTGTGAGCAGAGGAGGAGGGAGGAGGAGGAGGAAGGAGGAGCAGTGATATCAGGTGTGTGAGCAGAGGAGCAACCCCTTGTGTGAGCAGAGGAGGAGATGGAGGAGGAGGAGGAGAGCAGTGATACTGGTGTGAGCAAGAGCAGACCCCTTTGTGTGACAGAGGAGGAGAGGAGGATCATCGGTGTGACAGGTGTGTGAGCGCTGCTATTGCAATGTTTTTAGTCCGAATATCCACATCAAAACATATTTTTAAAAGCATTAGCAAACACACTGTATGTCTCGCTTATAGCTAGTTGGAGTGTATTTGTTGTGTCAGAGTGTGTGATGAGGAAGGTGAAGAGTATTTTGTTGTTGTCAGTGTGGGAGGAGGAGAGTTGTATGTTGTCAGAGTGTGTGTAGGCATGGCAAAAACGTTATTTGATGAGAAAATAATATTATTGACTCCGCTCATAGCCATTTGGCGCATTGTGCCCAAATCGAACTATTAGAAAAAAAAGACTACTTTTGGTTTCAATCTTTTTAGTATACTCTACCATTTTCGCCACAGGACGAAAGAGACAGTGTCAGACTAATAAGACCGGCGACCAATATTTGCCACGTAGAGTGTGTGTGCGTGTGTACTTGCGCGCGCCAAAACGCTGCATAGGACGAGAGACACTCGGTTACGCGCGTGCTGATTCTCGTCAAGCACCGCGCGAGGTGTGCTGATTCATGTCAAAGATTATAACAGGACCAACTTTTCTCAGATCTGTGGAAAAAAGTGACAGGCAGGGCCTCGCGTTTCGATTCGCACAGGGCCTCGCACCCCCCCTTGGGACGGGCCTGCCCAAAATACCCTCCATGCTCCACTACTGAGAAGGCTCTGGGGCGCAGCGAAGAAACGAGAAGTCTGTCCTGCGGCTTGCAGTTCGGAGGCCTGTCGAGTAGTAGGCGTGTCGGGTAGTGGACGTCACTCTACCCGACACGCCTACTACATGAATTTTGAATCCACTTGACCTTCTGCAATATATTCCTTGAAGAGAAGACATGGCGAGACCGTACGCAAACAGTAAGTGTCACCAACAACGGTTTTTTAATTTATTTTTAGGCCGTCCCGCCATTACAGTGTATTAATGAATAAAAGCACATCACCCTGACTAGAAATGTTTTTTAAGAATGAACTAATGACCATTGCAGAGAAGCAATTTGGTATGGGTTTTCTTCTAGAAGTCTAAACATGTGCCATCGACATGTCAGGTACATAGTATAATAGGTACATAGTATCAATAACAATATAATATTGCCCAAGTCATTTTGCATCGGTTAAAATGGTAATAAGGAAAAAACATAACTCTTACCTGTTTGCCAAGAACAGTGGAGAATTAGTAGGCAATTATGTGATGTACTCACGATGTTGCCTATCACAGTTACAGAAGTCACTGACTCCATATTATATTGATGATGTTCCAAGATATATGAGTTCTGAGTGTGCACAAATGGATGTTATATGTCTGCTTTCAGTTGCATCCGACTATTGTCAGTGATGGGAAATCATCTCCAGTGCTGAAGCAGGGGAACACGCTCACGGTGTGTAACCTGTTTATAAACATGGCGGAGAGCACAAATGCTCACCCACACGTGCAAACCCATGAAAGGGCATCTGTTTGTCATGGCGCTATGTTTTAACTTCGCATCCGAGTGTGTGTGCAATATTGTACAATTTGTTTCCTTTAAAAGTGATTGTCTAGAGTTTGTCAGAAAGAGAGACAGAGAGTTACTTGATTTTGAAAAAAAAACAACCCAAGCTCCCTCCCCCTTCCTTTCAGATTGGTCTACACTCTCTTACCGAATATAAGCATGATTTCATAAATGTTGTTTTACATTAGTAGGCCCGAGCGCCACCAGGCTGGCAACAGGGACCTATTGTAATGAAAGTTGTGCAAAAACACTGAAACCCCCTCGAAAGCAGAATCATGTCATGGTACATGATTCCTGGGACTACACTGTACTAAAAACTCCTGCATTGCAACATTGGTTTTGATGTACAGAGACCAAAAAGTCATAAGTGCAAGTCACTGACAATATATTAAACCGACACAACCCTTTTAGGGCTGCTTTGGTTTTGTGAACTGTTGTTGTTGAATGTACCACATTTTACTCTTATCCGTGTACAGTCACACTCTGGCCGAGCATTTTCACCTGCCTCATCAAAGGCAACTTGAAAAATTCATAAAGGGGCCAAAGTATGAACATGGTAAATTATTAAATATTGATGGACATATTTCACTGATGCCACGGCACAATCTAATCTGTGGATTGTCTTTATGGACAGTGAGTTTAAAATGATTGCAAATGATCTGTGAGGCATTTACAGAGGAGGCAGCAGGAGGCTGAAAAGGCTTTTCCAGAGAGATGGAATTGGCGCTCATCCTCTGAAGCTTTTCTCCATGATTATAATAAGAGAATTTGTTTTGTGTTGAACTTATTCAGTGTCTACATTTTCAGAGCCAATCAGATAACACAAATTCATAAAAAAGCAATGTACATATTATGCCAGAAAACATTTGTCTTTTTTTGTTTAATCTCCCTCTTCTACATACAAATTTGACAAAACACAGATAGTAAGAAATTGTCTGCTTGTCCCAAAAGGCCAAAGTTCGGCACAAAATGTTTTATGGCATGTTCTCTTTATGATCAGTAATGTGGAGACCATGGGTGTAGGAGTGTGTGTGTGCGTGGTGGTGTAATAATATCTTTAACTTGTAATGTACTTTTCAATCCTGTGTTGACAAGTTTCTCAAAACGCCACACTACTTTTTAGTCATGTTAATCCACACAGTGGTGTCACAGCTGGGTTGGAGATGCCGGCTACTAATCTGTGACTATTGCCACCACCAGGCAGTCTCTCACTATGTCCACACATGTGGGTGAAGTGTCATTGCTCAAGAACATACCAGACTGCACTTGGGGCAGCCAGATTTGAGCCACCAACCATAGGCCCCTTTTATAATGATTGTACACATAGACATAAGCACTGGCATTATTTGACCATTAAACTTTTGGTCGCGTGAGCTGCTTCAAATCCCTATTGATTGATAGTCTGAAGTAATGGCAGCTTTTGTAGAGCAAATTTACTACTGATATTTACAACATTCGTCCATTTTCCCCCGAATAAATAATATTGACAATGACATGCGCCATAAAATTCATTATTGCGCATAAATTCATTGGGCATAGATAGTACTCACTACTACCTACCCGTATTATAATAGATCCATGCTCATACCACGCGGGAGTGGGCGGTGACGATAGTGACGACACTACCCGACACGCCCTCTACTCGACACGCCGCCGTACTGCACGGCCGCAGACAGATACACTTGAAAAAGTCTTTAAAACTCTTAAATCGATCTAATCCCCAAATTAAGACACATGTTTTGCCTAATTTCAGCATTTTTTAGACTATTTTCTTCATCACTGTATCACTCTATGGTTCTGCCTCTGGCCCTCACAGAACGCTCGGTCAAGTCTCTCCGAATCTTGGACCTCATCGCTAGACCCCGCCCCCTTGTCAATCACAAACAAACCACAAAACCAACCCAATATTATTTAAAAAATGACTTTATCAAGTGAGAATACGACTGTTGTGGACTCACATTCCGAACAGCGCAGCCGTACAGAGAACCGTTTCAAATAATGATCCTTTAGAAGAAACACAATCCCTAGAAGAAAACACATCCCCAAGATCTGTCGCACAAACCCAACATGAGAACAAGGCTTTCCCTGGTTTATTCAGCCAGAAAAGGAGGAAAAATAATATCAAAAACTCCCAGACATTTCCCTTTAATCTGCATCGTAGAGAGGGAGGAGAGACTTTGTTTTAAATACGTATATTCAAAGTGGTAACCATGAAACGGTGAAGATCCTTCATTCAGTATCGACAAAAACAGCATATAAATATATACAGCAGATTGCAGTGGTTTGAACCGGGCCACGCGGGAAAAGGTGAGAATATGAGCCTTGAAAGTGAAAGTAAAAGTATAACACGGCTCCGTGCTTTTTGGTACCTGTGCTAAAAGTTTATTTCATACAAATTTATACAAAATAAAAAACTGAAATGTTAATGAATTCGAACGGAACTCATTTGAAACTATATTAGATATTTGATGTTTTTAGGTTAAAAATGTTGTTAGGTGAGAATTACTATTTCACTAGTTTTACGCCAAGAGAAACCAGAAGAGACCAGAGAGAAGACCAAGAGAGCGACCAGAAGAGAGAGACCAGAGAGAGACCAGAGAGAGACCAGAGAGAGGCCTGAGAGAGGCAGAGAGAGCCAGAGAGGAGAGGCCAGAGAGAGACCAGAGAGAGACCAGAGAGAGACCAGAGAGTGAGACCAGAGAGAGAGAACCAGGAGAGAGACCAAGAGAGACCAAGAGGAGAGGCCAGAGAGAGAGGCCAGAGCGAGACCAGAGAGAGGACCAGAGAGAGACCAGGAGAAGAGACCAGAGAGAGAGGCCAAGAGACCAGAGAGAGACCAAGAGAGCCAGAGAGAGAGACCATAGAGACACCAGAGAGACGATCAGAGAGAGAGCCAGAGAGACCAGAAGAGAGACACAGAGAGAGACCCGAGAGACCAGAGAGAGAGACAGAGAGACACCAGGAGAGACACCAAAGAGAGACCAAGAGGAGAGACCAGGAGAGAGACCAAGAGAGACCAGAGAGAGACCAGAGAAGACCAGAGAGAGAGACCAGAGAAGAGCGACGAGAGAGACCAAGAGAAGACCAGAGAAGACCAGAGAGAGACCAGAGAGAGACCAGAAAGAACAGAGAGAGACCAGAAGAGAGACCAGAGAGAGACCAACGTGTCTGGTTTGATTTTCTGATCCGTGTCGACGAATCGCCAACTTGGTAAAGTCCATTGACGAGGCTAAAAACCAAGAATAGAATTGTTGGTGATTGAAAAACAGTTTAAACCTTAGTTATTAGAAATCTGTAAAGCTGCTGAACCTAAAGTTTTGTTGTCGAGACTTATGATTTTTGCGCGATTGAAAAAGTGTGAGAAATGTGTTTATTGTGGATAAATCCGACGGCCTCTCCCCAGTCATTGGCTTGACGGTATCCAACAGGCCCTGTAGTCACTATTTGACCCATTGGGCTCCGACAGATATAAGTAAATAGATTTTAACATGAGCTTTGAAATTGAAGACCCCAGCTCTAATCTCGCACCCACATGTTAATGCTATAGACCCACGTGGGAACTCTGTGGAGCAAGGGACTGGCCTCCTTCTGTGACTCTGAGGAGCACAGGGACTGGCCCTCCTGCTGGGACTCTGAGAGCACAGGGACTGGCCTCCTGCTGGACCTCTGAGGAGCACAGGGACTGGCCTCCAGCTACGACTGAGGACACAGGGACTGGCCTCCTGCTGGGACTGAGGACACAGGGTACGCCACCTGCTAAGACTCTGAGGAGCACAGGGACTGGCCTCCTGCTAAGACTCTGCAGGAGCACAGGGACTGGCCTCCTGCTGGACTCTGAGGAGCACAGGGACTGGCCTCCTGCTAAGACTAGAGGAGCTCAGGGACAGGCCTCCTGCGGGACTCGATGAGCCCAAGGGACTGGGCATCCTTGCTGTGACTGAGGGCCACAGTGACTGGTCTCCATGCTGGACTGAGGAGCACAGGGACTTGGTCGCCTGCTGGGAACTCTGAGGACACAGGGACTGGCCTCCCTGCTAAGACTTCTGAGGGAGCACAGGGATGGCCTCCTGCTGGACTCTGAGGACACAGGTACTGGCCCTCCTGCTGGGACTGAGGAGCACAGGGACTGGCCTCCTGCTGGGGAACTCAGAGAGCACAGGGACAGTCCTCCTGCTGGGACTGAGGAGCACAGGACTGGTCTCCTGCTGGGACTGGAGGAGCACAGGGACTGGTTCTCCTCTGGACTCTGAGGAGCCCAGGGACTGGCCGCCTGGTCTGGGACTGAGGACACAGACTGGCCTCCTGCTGGGACTCTGAGGAGCACAGGATGCCTCCTCGATGGGACTCTGAGGAGCACAGACTGCCCTCATCTGGGACGCTGAGGAGCACAGGGACTGGTCCTCCTGCTGGTCCAGAGTCCAGGACTAAACAGTGGGAAGCAGTGTTTCAGATTTTATGCAGCTAAAACAGTCTTCCTAAAACGTGAGACGGGCAATATTCAGAATCCAGGTTAAAAACAGATTTTAATCCTGACGTTTCTATTTAAGCCTTTTCTTGTGATTGGCCGTGTGTAGACAGGGCTATACCAATAACCTTGCCTAATGCTAAAGGGTTATGAACCAATGACATCAGGACTTTTCCGCGTGGCCTCGCCCAGCATTTTGTGTTACAATTTGAGTAAACTTCTGAACCATCAAACGACAGAATATAAATAACATATGTACATGAAGATACTGATACAGGTTAAAAATCAAAGATATACAGAATACATACAGGTGAACAGAACCATGAACAGAACCATGAACCGAACCATGAACAGAACCATAACACGTCACAGCAGAGGAGTCATTCTGTGTCCTCCTAAAAACAACAAAGTGCCACAACCAGGTCTCTCCCCTGGTCTCCTCCCCTGAACTCTCCCCTTGGTCTCTCCCCTGGTCTCTCACCTGGTCTCTTCACCTGGTCTCTCCACTGTCTCTCCCCTGTCTAACCATTCAAGCCAAACCGGAGGGGAAAACAAAAAGAAGGCAACTGTGGATTCGTGACCAAAAATGGCTCTTGTGCGCCGAGAAGCAGTCAACAGTCCCCCAGCAACAAACTGCTTTCTTCTTTCTACAAGTACCTTCTCAGGACGGACCAGCCAATCAGAGGAAGGCAGATCCCACGGCCAGACACGGGAGCACGCCGTCCATGTGATGAACTCTTTGGACCAGATTGTGAACTTTGTTTTGTTTTTTAGGACGGACACAGAATGACTCTCATGCTCTGGCGTGTTCATTGTTCTCGTTTCATCGGTTCTGTTCATGAGGTTCTGTTCAACGTTCTGTTCACCCTTGATGTATTCTGTATTCTTTTATTTTATTACACCTGTATCCGTATCTACATGTACATAAGTTTTTTTATCTCTGTCGGTTGGATGGGTTCAGAAGTTTACTCAAATTTAACACAAAAATGCTGGTGCGAGTCCACGCGGAAAATCACTGATGTCATGATGTTTTCAAACCCTTTAGCATTAGGCAAGGTTAGTGGTATAGCACAGTCCACACACGGCAACTCCCAAGACAAGCCTTTAAATCAGAAAGTCAGAAATAGATCTGTTTTTAACCTGGATTTGAATATTGCCCGTTCACGGTTTCTGGAAGACTGATTTAAGCTGCATAAATCTGAAACACTGCCTCCCCATGTTTAGTCCTGGACACTGGGACCAGCAGAGACCAGCCCCCTGTGCTCCTCAGAAGTCCAGCAGGAGGCCAGTCCCTGTGCTCCTCAGAGGTCCCAGCAGGAGGCCAGTCCCCATTTGCTCCTCAGAGTCCCAGCAGGAGGCAGTCCCTGTGCCTCCTCAGGTCCCCGCAGAGGGGCCAAGTCCTGTCTCCTCAGAGTCCCAGCAGTAGACCAGATCCCCTGTGCCCCCTTTTTCCCCACCTCAGTCCCAGCAGGAGACCAGTCCCTGTGCTCTCAGTCCCCAGCATGAGGGCCAGTCCCTGTGCTCCTCAAGTCCCAGCAGGAGGCCAGGTCCCCAGTGCTCCTCATCCCGCAGGAGCCGAGTCCCTGTGCTCCTCAGAGTCCAGCAGGAGGCCAACCCTGTGCTCCACAGATCTTAGCAGAGCCAGTCCCGGTGCTCCTCAGAGGTCCAGCAGGAGACCAGTCCCTGATGCTTCCTCAGATCCCAGGCAGGAGACCAGTCCCGTGTGCTCGCCAGTCCCAGCAAGGAAGGCCATCCCTGTGCTCATCAAGTCCCAGCAAGGAGGCAGTCCCTGTGCTCCTCAGTCTTAGCAGGAAGGCCAGTCCCTTGCTCCTCATAGTCCCCAGCAGGAGTCCAGTTCCCTGTGCTCCCAGAGTCTTAGCAGGGAGGCCAGTCCCTGTGCCTCCTCAGAGTCTTAGCAGGAGGCCATCCCTGTGCCCTCAGTCCCCCGGAGGGCCAGTCCCCTGGCATCCTCAGATCTTAGCAGGGAGGCCCAGTCCCTGTGCTCCTCAGAGTCCCCCAGCAGGTGGCAGTCCCTGTGCTCCTCAGAGTCCCAGCAGAGGCCAGTCCCTGTGCTCCACAAGGCTACAAAGCAGGAGGCCAGTCCCTGAGCTCCTCAGAGTTCCACGTGGTTCTTATAGCATATAACATTAGGTGCGAGACTTAAAGCAGTGTCTCTCTGTTCAAAGCTCAATGTAACAATCTAGATACTTATTCTGTCTGAGCCCAAATGGTCACATAGTGACTCACAGGGACTGTTGGATCACTCAGCACAATGACCTGGGTAGATGACGTCGGATTTATCGACAATAAACACATTCTCAACACTTTTTCTATCGCGACAATCAACAATTCAGTCTCGAAACAAAACTTAGTTCAGCAGCTTTAAGTTTTCTAATAAATAATGTTTAACTGTTTTTCATCACAACAATTCTATTCAATGGGTTTTAGCCTCGTCAAAGACTTTACCAGATGTTGTCGAATCGTCGACACGATAGAAAATCAAACAGACACAGTGCGTGCTCTTCTCTGGTCTCTCTTCTGGTCTCTCTCGTTCTCTTTCTGGTCTCTCTCTGGTCTCTCGTCGGACTCTCTCTGGTCCACTCTCTGGTCTCTCTCTGGTCTCCTCTCTCTGTCTCTCTCTCGTCTGCTCTCGGAGTCTCTCTCTGGTCTCTCTCTGGTCTCTCTCAGGCATCTCCTGGTCCTCTCCTCTCTGGTCTCCTCTCTCTGGTGTCTCTCTGGTGTCTCTCTGAGTTTCTCTCTCTCTGGCTGCTCTGGTCTCTCTCTGGTCTCTCTCAGGTCTCTCTGGGCTCGCTCTCTTATTCTTCCCTCTGGTGTCTCTCTGGTCTCTCTCCTCTGGCCTCACCTCGTCTCTCTCTGGTCTCTCTGGCCACTCTCCTCCTCTGGAGACTCTCTCGTCCTCTCACTCTGTTCTCTCTCGGTCTCTCTATGGCCTCTCTCTCTGGCCTCTCTCTGGTCTACTCTCTGGTCTCTCTCTGGGTCTCTCCTCTCTGGTCTCACTCTCTGGTCTCTCTCTGGACTCTCTCTGTCTCTCTCTGGCCTCTCTCTCTGGCCCTCTCTGTGCTCTCACGGCCTCTCTCTGTCTCTCGCTGGTCTCTCTCTGGTCTCTCACTCTGGTCTCTCTCTCTGGGTCTCCTCTCTGGTCTCTCTGGTCTCTCTCTGGTCCTAAACAGTGAAAATAGTAGATTCTCACCTAAACAACATCTAACATAAAAAAACATCAAATATCAGATATAGTTTCAAATGAGTTCAGTTTCGAATCTCATTTAACATTTCAGTTTTTATTTTGTATAAATTGTAATGAAAATAAACATTTAGCACAGGTACAAAAGACTGAGCCGGGTTAATACTTTTACTTTCACTTCAAAGGCTCTAAATCTCACCTTTTCCCGCGTGGCCCGGTTCAAGACCTCTGCAATGCTGTATATTTTTATATGCTGTTTTTTTGACGACTGACTGGACAGGATCTCACACCGTTTTCCATGGTACCACTTTTGATATACTCATTTTAAAAACAAGTCTCCTCCTCCCCTCTCTACGATGCAGTTAAGGGAATGTCTGGTAGTTTTTGAATTTATATGTTTACTCCATGTTCTGGCTGAAAACCAGGAAAGGCCTTGTTCTCGATGTTGGTTTGTTGCGACAGGATCCGTGGGTTGTGTTCTTCTTCGAGGATTGGTGTTTTCTTTCTAAAGATCATTTATTGACGTTTTTCTCTGTACGGCATAGGCGCTGTACGAATTGTCCACAAAGTCCGTATTCTCACTTGGCATAAAATCAATTTTTAAATAATATTGGGTTGTTTTGTGGTTTGTGCTGATATGACAAGGGGGCGGGGTCTAGCTATGATGTCACAGATAGGAGAGATTCGACCCGGAGCGTTCTGTGAGGGCCAGAGCAGAAACATAGAGTGAAAAGTGATTGAGAAAATAGTATAAAAATGCTGAATTAGCAAAACTATGTGTCCGTAATTTGGGAATTAGATCGATAGAAGAGTTTTAAGACTTTTCAAGTGGATCTTCTGAGGCCTGCAGTACGGAGGCGTGTCGAGTAGTGGGCTGTCGGGTAATGACGTCACTACTCGACACCCCACTCCCCGCGTGTATGAGCATGATCTATTTTTTTAATAAATTACGGTATAGTAGTAGTGAGTACTATTCTATGCCCAATGAATTTATGCGCAATAAATTAATTGTTTATGGCCAATGTCATCTGTCAGTATTATTTATTGGGGAAAATGGACGAATTTAGTAAATATCAAGAAGGTAGTAATTTGCCTACAAAAGCTGCCAGATACTTAGACTATCAAATCAATAGGGGATTGAAGCAGCTCAGGACAAAAGTTAATGAGTCAAATAATGCCCAGTGCATATGTCTAATTGTACTTTTCATTTATAAAAGGGGCCTAGTGGTGGTGGCATCAAATCCTGGCTTCCCCAAGTGCAAGTCTGGTATGTTCTTGACAATGCACTCACCCACATGTGGGAACAGTGAGAGATGCTTGTGGTTCCAATAGCACCGATTAGTAGCCGGCAATCCTCCAACCAGCTGTGAGAACACACGGTGGAATAAATGAATAAAGTAGTGTGGCGTTTTGAGAAACTTGTCAACACAGGATTGAAAAGTACATTACAAAGTTAAAGATATATTACACCACCGACCACCACACACACACCTACACCCATGGTCCTCCACATTACTGACATAAAGATGAACATGCCATAACAATTTTGTGCCTCAACTTTGGCCTTTTTGGGACAAGCAACATTCCATTGACTATTGTGTTTGTCAAATTTGTATGTAGAACGAGGAATTAAACAAAAAGGAACAAATTGTTCTTCTGTCATTTTGATGTACATGCTTTTTTTTATGAAATTTTGTGTTAATCTGAATGGCTCTGAAATGTAGACACTGAATAAGTTTCAACACCACAAAACAAATTCTCTTTTATTATATCATGGAAGAAGAGGCTTCAGAGGAGAGCGCCAATCTCATCTCTCATTGGAAACTTTCAGCCTCCTGCTGCCCTCCTCTGTAAATCCTGCACCAGATCATTGCAATCATTTAAACTCCACTGTCCATAAAGAACAATCACGAGATTAGATTGTGCAGTGCACAGTGAAATATGTCCATCAATATTTAACTAATCTTGCCAATGGGTCATAACTTTGGCCCCCTTTATGACTTTACCTTGCCTCTGCTGAGGCAGGTAGAAATGCCTCGGCCCAGCAGTGTGACATGTCACCCCTAGATACGGATAAAACGTGTTACATTCACCACAACAGTTCACAAAACCAAATGCAGCACTATAAGGTGTTGTGTACCGGTTTTAATATATTACAGTGACTTGCACTTAGACTTTTATGGTCTCTGTACATAACAATGGTCAATGCAAAGTTTTTTAGTACAGTTAACCAGGAAACATGTACCATGATCATGTTTTATGATTGAGGGGGTTCAGTGTTTTAAGCACACTTTCATTACAATATCCCTGTGCCAGCCTGGTGGCGCTCGGTGGCCTAGCTATGTAAAACAAACTTTATATAAATCAAGCTATACTTCCGTAAGAGCGTGTAGACCAATCAGAAAGGAAGGGGGAGGGAGCAGGGTTGTTTTTTTTTTCAAATCAAGTTACCTCTCTGTTCTCTCTTTCTGACAAACTCTAGACAATGCCACTTTAAAAGAACAATGGACCAATATTGCACTACACCTGGAATTCGAAGTTAAAACATAGCACCATGACAAACAGATGCCCTTACATTGGGTTTGCACGTGTGTGAGCATTTGTGCTGTCTCCGCATGTTTAATACAGGTTACACACGAGAGCGTGTTCCCGCTGCTTCAGCACTGAGCATGATTCCCAGCACTGACAATAGGTCGATGCAACTGAAAAGCAAGACAAAAACATCCATTGTTGCACACTCAAAACACAAATAACTTGAACATCCATCCATATTTTAAAAACTAATTGGTCCAAGTGACTTCTGTAACTGTGATAGGAAACATCGTGAGGCTACATCACATAATTGCCTACTAATTCTCACACTGTTCTTGGAAAACAATGTAAAGAGTTTTATGTTTTTCTCGCTTATTACCAAATTTATAACGATGCCAAATGACTTGGGCAATATTATTATTGTATATATTATACTATGTAACTATTATACTATGTACCTGACTTGTCGGTGGGCACATGGACTCTGAGAAGAAAACCCATACAAATTGGCTTTCTCCTGCATGTATTAGTTCACTTCTTAAAAAACAATTCTGAGTTCAGGTATGTTCAATTTATTCCATTAATACACTGTAACCTGGAAGGGACGCCTAAGAATAAATAAAACACTTTGTTGGTGTTGATCAACTTATGTTTGCGTACGGTCTGCCATGTCTTCCTTCAACGGATATACTTTGCTAGAAGTTTCAAGTGATTCAAAATTCATGTAGTAGAGGCGTGACGGGTAGAGACGGTCACTACCCGACACCCTACTACTCCGACACGCCTCCGTACTGCAAGCCGCAGACAGACCCTCTTCTCGTTTTCGCTCCGCTGCGCCCCAAGCCTTCCTCAGTAGTGAGCAAGGAGGGTATTTTGGGCAGGCCCGTCCCAAGGGGGTGCAGGGCCCTGTTGGGAACTCGAACGCGAGGCCCTGCCCTGACCACATTTTTCCCAGAATCTGAGGAAAGTTTTTCCTGTTATAACTCTTGAACGATGAATTCAGCACCACCCTCGCGCGTGCTTGAACGATATCATCACGGCGCGTACCGAGTGTCTTCGCTCCTATGCAGCGTTTGGAGCGCGCGCACGTACACACGCACAACTCTCTACGTCAATATTAGGTCCGCGGTCTTTTTTAGCTGACAATGTCTCTTTCGTCCTGTGGCATAATGTGTAGACGCAACTCAAAAATTGAACCAAAAGGAGTCTTTTCTTCTAATATATTAGATTGGCAAAAATGCGCCCAAAATGGCTATAGGCGGAGTCAATATTATTATTTTCTCAGACAAATAACGTTTTTGGCCATGCCTCCCCCACACTCTGACAACATACAACTCCTCCTCCTCCACACTACAACCAACAAAATACTCTTCACCTCCTCCTCCACACACTCTGCCCACAACAAAAACCACTCCAACTAGCTAAAGCTAGACACTACAGTGTGTTTGCTAGAATCTATTAAAAAATATGATTTTGATGGTGGATATTCGCACTAAACATTGGCAATAGCAGCGCTCACAAACACCTGTCACACCCCACACAAAGGCGAACAACACACCGCTGATCCTGCCTCCTCCTCCGCTGCTCACACAAAGGGGGTCTGCTCCCTCTCACACCTGTATCACTGCTGCCTCCTCCCCTCTCCCTCCTCCTCCCTCTGCTCACACAAAGGGGTCTGCTCTCTGCTCACACCTCCTGTAACACTGCTCCTCCTCCTCGCCTCCTCCTCCCCTCCTCTGCACACACAAAAGGTCTGCTCCTCTGCTCACACTACTTCGGCCACTGCTACCTACCTCCGCGAGTAAAATCCATCTCTCCTCACACTGCGATCATAACCCGTTTACTTTCTTGTATCTCACTCAGACACTGCTAAAGTTATCTGACAGTTTTTTTGTCGAGAGGACCCCGTGGCATACAAGCTGGCCCGTCAGCGCCTCCTGTTAACAAATCGCTTTTGGTGAAAATTTGACTTTAACTTGTAAAAAATGTTCTTTTGATCAAACGAAATCAAAGAGGTCCAGAGAAGGGTGTTAGGGTTCCAATTGGAGTGCAGTCTGCCCTTTGGGGACCCAGAACCTAGTTATTTCTAAAATAAAATAAAAGGAAGGAAGATTGCGAGGCCCCTGTGTGGTGCGAGGCCCCTGTGCGACGGCACAGGTCGCACAGCCCTTAGGACGGGCCTGATTTTGGGAGAGGGGTTTAATCAAGAAGGGCATTAATTTTATTTTCTAACTTCACCAAAATTGATAAATAGACTGTAACATTTGGTCCAAAGGCATGGATATAACACTCCGATTCCAGTAGGTGGGCAAGTATACGGCAATATTGATTTTAGCCCGCCATTAAAGAAACAGAAGCATCCTCCATCAGTCTGCGCATTGCGCCGTCGCTCATCTGGGGTCTAGCGTCTGAGGAGTGGGTCACGATTTTACACTCTACATGATTTTCGGTTTAAATAAAATAGAAAACTTTGAATATCCAGAATTAAAATGTTATTATGTTGTTACAAATTCAAATGTACACGTCAGAGCCTTTTGAAATCCATGATTTATAGTCGGTAGTTTACAGTGATGGGAAGACGGAATGTTAAGTGTGCAGGCCTTAAGCCAAGTGTTTTCCTACTGTAGGTTTATTTAGATAGTGTTAGTATTACTACTGTTCCCTGCAACATCCTACAACAGTTTTATGGATTCATTATTTTAAAGTCATATTCAACTGGGATGCGGTGAATAAAGACACAGTTTCTGTTGGAAACATAGTATTATGAAAACAGTTTTCAAGCACAAACAGCAAAACAAATAATAGTTGGAAATACAATACGCATGTATATAGTGTTAGATAAAGTTATATATATGTGAGATATAAGTTAGATAGATGTTAGATATCCACATCCTCCTGTATATCAGGCTCTGATCCCCAACTGCTTTTCCTTCGAAGCACAAAGCTCTCTGCTCCATAGTGCCTCGTCCATGCTCCTGCTGCAGCGCGCTCCGTGCTTCCTTCCAATCACACACACACGGACCATCACCGCGGAGCTCCTTTGCGCGACCCTTAAAGGAGCAATATGTAAAGAATCTGGCCAAAGGTGGTACTCGCTGTCACAGTCAATATTTTGTAGTCCTCTCCTCCACTCAGCCATGGACTCCAGTTCCAGATTCACACCAACTCCACAGCAAACACAGTGGAATTATTTTTATCAGTTTTTGTCCGGCTCCATTCACATTGCCATGACAGCCGTGCTAATGCTGAATAAATGTTTGATTAATGTTTTTTTTTTAATATTATATATTGGACATTGGAGATAAAAAACAAAAACAAAATAAAAAGCAATGATTATACATAGTTTATGCAAAATAAATAAGCAATTGATGTTACAAAATAGGTAGTTGGAAGAATGATGTTGGAACGTATTTTCTTCAGGTATCAACATCCGGGTTTTGCTCAAGAGGATATCACCTTTACAATTTAATTTAATCCCTAACATGTAAAAGTCCCACAACAAAAAGGAGACTAACATTATTTTAATTGGGTACCTGTGGTCTTACATGATTATTTTTACATTAAGCTATAATGCTGCAAAAAAACGTCTTGACCTTCATCATTTACCGGTTTTTAGACAATCCTGATCATAGATTGGTGATAACCAAGCAATAAATTACAAAAAGACATTAGCCCGGATCGAACCCGGGTTCCTGCATCGTATGCGCACAGTTTAGACCACTGAGCTAGTGGGTTTCCCAATTGGGGGTCCTGACCCCCCGGGGTCGCGGGAACCACCTGGGGGGTCGCAAGATGATTTTCCACACAAAAAAGACTATAATAAATTTTAATAACGGTAGTAATTTTGTCCCCAGTCATTGCAGCGTACAATCAAAATCATCACTAACACAGCCACAATGGCGCATCGACAAGCGTGTCCTGCTGTTGTTTTGCTAAAACAAGGTGTTTTGGGGAGGCTACAAATAAATATACCTGCTTTAAAATGAAACGTGGTTTAATATCTACAACAGAAAAACCCGAGGGTGGAGAAAAGTCACTTGTATCGGGGCTGATGGTGCGAAGGGGGGAGAGGGAGAGAGGGCAAGGGAGGGAGAGAGGGCAGAGGAGGGAAGAGGCAGAGGAGGGAGGGCAGAGGAGGGAGAGAGGGGCAGAGAGGGATGGCGAGGAGGAGGCAGAGGAATGGAGAGAGGGCAGAGGAGGAGGGATGACAGAGGAAAGGAGGGAGGGAGAGAGGGCAGCCGGAGGAGGGGCAGCGGAGGGAGGGAGGGCAGAAGGCGTGGAGAGAGGCAGCGGAAGGGAGAGAGGGCAGCGGGAGGGAGAGAGGGCAGAGGGAGGGAGAGGGAGGACAAGAAGGGAGAGAGGGCAGAGGAGGGAGAGAGGCAGCGGTAGAACACGCGTTAAAGAGGCCCGCTTTCCGGGAGTCAGCGGTAAAGAGGTCCGCATCATTAAAAGCGGGTGGCCCGCTTTCGCTGTATACTTTTATGGCGGTTCCATCCCCGCAGGCTTTCCTTTCCAAAGTTACAGACAGAAAGGCAATAAACCGGCCACGCCGCTGTTTAAAGTGCGACCTCTTTACCCTTTGACTCCGAAAAGCCGGGCCCTCTTTTAACCGCTGTTCTACCCCGCTGCCTCTCTCTCCCTCCTCTGCCTCCTCCACCCTCACTCTGTCCTCCCTCTCTACCATCTGCCCCTCCTCTGCCCTCCTCTCCCTCCGCTGGCCCTCTCCGCGCCGCTGCCCTCTCTTCTCCCTCCTCTGGCTGCCCTCCCTCCCTCCCGCTGCCCTCCCTCCGCTGCCCTCTCTCCCTCCCTCCTTCCTCTGTCCTCCCTCCCCGTCCCCTGGCCCTTCTCTCCCCCTCTGCACTCCTCCCTCCCTCCATCCTCTGCCCCTCTCTCCCTCCTCTGCCCTCCCTCCTCTGCCTCCTCTCTCCCTCCTCAGCCCTCTCTCCCTCCTCTGCCCTCCTCCCTCTCATTCGCACCATCAGCCCCTGATACAAGTGGACGTTACTCCCCTCCGGGTTTTTCTGTTGTAATATAACCACGTTTCATTTTAAAGCAGGTATTATTTATTTGTTAGCCTCAAACACCGTTAGTTTTTAGCCAACAACACAGGCACACACCTTCTGTCGCTGCGCATAGTGACTGTGGTACGGATGATTTTGATTGACGCACGCAATACTGGGACTAAATTACTAACGAGATTAAAATAATTATAGTACCCTTTTTGTGTGGAAATCAGCACTTAGCGACCCCCCAGGTGGTTCCCCGCGACCCCCCCGGGGGTCAGGACCCACACTTTGGGACCAACTAACTCTATGTCTAAACTGTGCGCTACCGATGCAGGAACCCCGGGTTCGATCACCGGCTATGTCTTTTTGTATTTATTGGCATGTTTCACATTCTATGACAGATTGCTCTAAAAACGGTAAAAATGAAGGTCCAAGACGGTTTTTTTTGCAGATTGTTTAGCTTAAATTGTAAAAATAATCATTTAAGACCATCATGTACCCCCCAATTAAAATTATGTTAGTCACTTTTTGAAGTGGACTTTTACCTGTTAGGGAGATAAATAAAATGTAAAGGTGATATCCTCCTTGAGCAAACCCCTGAATGTGATAACGCTAAGAAATACTCCAACATCCATTCTTCCCACTACCTATTTAGAACATCGATTGCTTATTTATTTTGCATAAACTATGTGTAATTACATGCTTTATTTTGTTTGTTTTTTATCTCAAATGTCCAAATAATAATAATTAAAAAAACATTATCAAACATTCATTCAGCATAGCAACGGCCTGTCCATGGCAATGTGAATGGAGACGAGACAAACAACTGATAAAATAATTCTGTGTTTGCTGCTGGATATTTGGTTGTGAATCTGGCAAACTGGAGTCAGGGATAGTGAAGAGAGGACTACAAAATATTATGTGAACTGCAGTACCACCATTTGCCAGATTTTTTACATATTGCTACCATTAAGGGTCGCCGCAAGGAAGCTCCGCTGTGAATGGTCCGTGTGTGTGTATGGAAGGAAGCACGGAGCGCTGCAGCAGGAGCATGACGAGCGCTATGGAGCAGAGAGCTTTGTGCTTCGAAGGAAAAGCATTTTGGGCTCAGAGCCTGATACTACAGGAGACTGTGGACTATCTAACTTTATATAGAACTTATACTAACATATATATAACTTATATCTAACATATATACACTCGTATTGTATTATCAGCTACATGTAATGTTTTGCTGTTTGTGCTTGAAAACTGTTTTAATAATAACTAATGTTTTACCAACAAAACTGTGTCTTTTATCACCGCATCACAGTTGAAATGAACTTATAAAATAATGAATCCATAAAACTATGGTCAGGATTTAAAGACAGAGGTAGATACAACACTATCACATAAACCTACAGTAGAAACACTAGGCTAGGCCGCACACTTAAACATTCCGACTTCCCATCACTGTAAAACTACCGACTTAAAACATGGATTCTAAAGGCCGGACTTTGTACATTTGCATTTGTAACAACTAAATAAGCATTTAATTTGATATTCAAAGTTTTCTAATATAAAACCGAAATCAGGTAAGTGTAAAAACGTGACCCACCTCCTCAAGACGCTAGACAAAGACTGACGAGGCGCATGCGCAGACTGATGAGCTGCTTCTGTTTCTTTAATGCGGGCTAAGAATCCAATATTGCCGTATCCGCACCCTACTGAAATCGGAGTGTTATACTCCCATGCCTTTTGGCACCAATGATTACAGTTCTTTTATCATTTTTTGTTGAAGTTAGAAAAAAATAAGGCCTCTCTTGATTAAACCCCTCCCCAAAATCAGCCCGCCTAAGGGCTTGTCGACCTGTGCCGCGCACAGGGGCCTCGCAGCCACACAGGGGCCTCGCAACTTCCTTCTTTTATTTTATTTTATAAATACCCTAGTCAAGGGTCCCCAAAAAAGGGCAGACAGCAACTCAAATTTGGAACCCAAACCCTTTCCTGGGACCTCTTTGATTTCGCGTTATGATCAAAAGAACTTTTTTAACAATAAAGTCAAATTTTCACCAAAACGATTTGTAAACAGTGCAGCGTCGCGCGCAGCTATGTATGCAACGGTCCTCCCGAAAAAACTGTCAGATAACTTTAGCATGGTCCCTGAAGTGAGATACAAAGAAAGTAACGGAATGATCGCAGTGTAGGGAGATGATACTCGCGGAGGAGGAGCAGTGAGACAGTGTGAGCAGTAGAGCAGACCCCCCTTTGTTGTGAGCAGAGGAGGAGAGGCGAGAGGAGGAGAGCAGTGTATACAGGTGTGAAGCAGAGGAAGCAGACCCCTCTTTGTGTAGCAGAGGAGGATGAAGGAAGAGGAGAGGAGGAGCAGTTGATACAGGTGTGAGCAGAGGAGCAGACCCTATGTGTAGCAGAGGAGGAGAGGAGTATTCACGGTGTGACAGTGTGTGAGGCGCTGCTAATTGCCATGTTTAGTCCTACTATCCACATCACAAACATATTTTTAAAAGCATTAGCAAACACACTGGTTAATGGGGTCTAGCTTTAGCTAGCTGGAGTCGTTTTTGTTGTGGTTCAGAGTGTGTGGAGGAGGAGGAGAAGAGTATTTTGTAGTTGTCCATGTGGAGGAGGAGGAGTGTATGTTGTCAAGGTGTGGAGGCCATGGAAAAACGGTTATTTGATGAGAAAATAATAATATTGACTCCGCCTCATAGCCATTTGGCCATTTTGCCCCAATCTAAACAATTAAAGAAAAATGGAACACCTTTTAGGTTCATCCTTTTGAGTCTCTACCATTTTGCCAAAGGACGAAAGAGACATGTTCGCTAAAAAAGACCGCGACCAATACAGCTAGAGTGTGTGTGCGTGTGTACCTGCGCGCGCCAAACGCCTGCATAGAGCGAAGGACACTCGTTACGCGCGTGCTGAATCTCGTCAAGCACCGCGCGAGGGTGGTGCTGAATTCATGCAAAGATTATAACAGAAAACTTTCCCTCAGATCGGGGAAAAAAGTGTCAGGGCAAGGGCCTCGCGTTTCGAGTTCGCACAGGGCCTCGCACCCCCCTTGGAACGGGCCTGCCAAATACCTCCATGCTCCACTACTGAGGAGGCCTCTGGGCGCTGCGAGGAAACGAGAAGGGTCTGTCTGCGGCTTTGGCAGTACGGAGCGTGTCCGAGAAGTAGGCGTGTCGGGTAGAGACGTCCACTACCCGACACGCCTACTACATGAATTTTTGAATACACTTGAACTTCTGCACATTATATCCGATGAAGAGAAGACCATGGCAGACGCGTACGCAAAACAGTAAGTGTCAACCAACAACGTGGTTTTATTAATTTTTAGCCGGCACTCCAGTTACAGTGTATTAATGAATAAAAATGCACATCACCCTGACTAGAAAGGTTTTTCTAAGAAGTGAACTAAATACATTTCAGAGAAAGCAATTTTGTAGGTTCTTCTAAGAAGTCCCATGTGCCATCGACAGGTCAGGTACATAGTAAATAATAGGTACATAGTATAATCTATACTATATAATATAGCCCAAGTCATTTGCATCGTTAAAATGGGTATTACGGAGAAAAAACATAACTCTTTTACATGATTTTCCAAGAACAGTGGGAGAATTAGATAGGCAATTATGTGATGTAGCTCACCGATGTTTTCCTACACATTACAGAAGTCACTGACCATAGTTATTGGGATGAATGTTCCATGATAATGTGTGTTTCTGAGTGTGCACAAATGGATGTTTATGTCTGCTTTCAGTTGCATCCACTATTGTCATGATGGGAATCATGCTCCAGTGTCTGAAGCAGGGGAACACCTCACGTGTGTAACCTGTTTTTAAACAATGGCGAGAAGCACAAATGCTCATCACGTGCAAACCCATGAAATGGCATCTGTTTGACATGGGCTATGTTTAAAAAAAAAAATTAACTTCGAATCCAAGGTGTTTGCAATATTGTACATTGTTTTCTTTAAAGTGATTGTCTAGAGATTGTCTGAATGAGAGACAGAGAGGTACTTGGATTTGAAAAAAAAAACAACCCAAGCTCCTCCCCCATCCTTCTGAATTGTCCTACACGCTCTTACCGTAATTATAGGCATGATTTATATAATGTTATTTGATTACAATTATGTAGGCCCGACGCCCACCAGCAGGCACAGGGCACTATTGAATGAAAGTGTGGCATAATCACTGAACCCCCCTCAAACATAACATTCATGGTACCTGTTTCCTGGACGTACACTGTACTAAAAACTCTTGCATTGCAACTTTGTTGAGACAGACCATAAAAGTCCATAAGTGCAAGTCACTGACAATATATTAAACCGGCCACAACACCGTTTTAGGGCTGCATTTGTTTTGAAGAACGTGTTGTTTGAATGTAACACAGTTTACCTTATCTATGTGACAGTTCACACTCTGGCCGAGGGCATATCACCGCCTCAGCATGAGGCATTGAAAAATTCATAAAGGGGCCAAAAAAAAAGTATGAACCATGGTAAGAATTATTTAAAATTTGATGACAATATTTCACTGTGCACTTGCACAATCTAAATCTTGATTGTTCTTTATGGACAGTGGTTTACAATGATTGCAAATGATCTGGTGAGGCATTTACAGAGAGGCAGCAGGAGGCTGAAAGCTTTCCAAGAGAGATGGAGATTGGCGCGCTCCACCCCCCCTCTGGAAGCCTTTCACTCAGATTATAAATAAAAGAGAATTTTGTTTTGTGTTGAAACTTATTCAGTGGTCTACATTTCAGAGCCATTCAGATAACACAAATCATAAAAAAGCATGTACATTACAGCCAGAAACAATTTGTTCCTTTTTGTTTAATCTCCCTCTTCTACATACAAATATGACAATCACAAGAAGTAATGAATGTCTGCTTGTCCCAAAAGTCCAAAAGTTGGGCCCAAAAATGTTATGGCAGGTTCTCTTTATGATCAGTAATGTGGAGACCCATGGTGTAGGAGTGTGTGGTGGTGGTGGGGTGTAATAATATCTTTAACTTGTAATGTACTTTTCAATCCTGTGTTACAAGTTTCTCAAAACGCCACACTACGTTATTTCATTTTATTCCACACAAGTGTCACAGCTGGGTTGGAGGATGCAGCTACTAATCTGTGCTATTGGCCACCACCAAGCAGTCTCTCACTATGTCCACACATGTGGGTGAAGTGCATTGCTCAAGAACATACCAGACTGCACTTGGGGCAGGCCAGATTTGAGCCACCAACCATAGCCCTTTTATAAATGAATGTACACATTAGACATAATCACTGCATTATTTGACGCATTAACTTTTGTCCTTAGCTGCTTCAAATCCCTATTGATTGATATCTGAAGTAATGGCACGTTTGTAGGCAAATTTACTAACTTTGATATTTACAAAATCGTCCATTTTCCACCAATAAATAAGATTGACAATGACATGCCCATAAAATTCATTATTGCCATAAATTCATTGGGGCATAGATAGTACTCACTACTACTCATACCCGTATTATACATAGATTCCATGCTCATGACACGCGGAGTGGGCGTGTCGAGTAGTGACGTCTACTACCCGACACGCCCACACTCGCCACCTCCGTACTGCAGGCCGCAGACAGAACACTTGAAAAAGTCTTAAAACTCTTAAATCGATCTAATCCCAAATTAAGACACTTGTTTTCCCCTATTTCAGCATTTGTTAGACTATGTTTCTCATCACTTTTCACTCTATGTTCGGCTCTGGCCCTCACAGAACGCTCCGGGTCGAATCCTCTCCGATCTGTTGACATCATAGCTAGACCCGCCCCTTGTCAATCACACCAAACCACAAAACCACACCAATATTATTTAAAAAAATGGACTTTATGCCAAGTGAGAATCGGACTTTGTGGACACATTCGTACAGCGGCAGCCGTAAGAGAACCGGTCAAATAATGATCGTTAAGAAAGAAACACAATCCTAGCAAGAAGAACACAACCCAAGGATCCTGTTTTTTTTTTTTCGCACAAACCCAACATGAGAACAAGGGCTTTCCTGTTATCACCAGAAAATGGAGTAAAAATATTTTATCAAAAACTCCCAGACAATTCCCTTTATTCTCGCATCGTAGAGAGGGAGAGGAACTTTGTTTTAAAATGACGTAAATTCATAGTGGTTAACCATGGAAACGGTGAGAGCCTTCCATTCAGTCGCAAAAAACACATATAAAAATATACCGCAATGCAGAGGTTTTGAACCGGGCCACCGCGGAAAAGGTGAGATTATAGAGCCTTTGAAAGTGAAAAGGAAAAGTATAACACGGCTCAGTGCTTTTGTACCAGTGCTAAAAGTTTTATTCATAAATTTGTATACAAAATAAAACACTGAAATGATAAATGAGAATCGAAACGGAACCTCATTTGAAACTATATCTGATTATTTGTGTTTTTTATGTTAAGATGTAGTTTAGGAGAGAATTACTATTTTCACTTTTTAGACCAGAGAGAGACCAGAGAACCAAGAGAGACCAAGAGAGAGACAGAAGAGACCAAGAGAGACCAGAGAGAGACCAGAGAGAGGCCAGAGAGAGGCCAGAGAGAGGCCAGAGAGAGAGGCAGAGGAGAGACCAGAGAGAGACCCGAGAGAACACAGAGAGTGAGACCAAGAGAGAACCAGAGAGAACCAAGAGAGACCAGAGAGAGGCCAGAGAGAGAGGCCAGAGAGAGACCAGAGAGAGACCAGAGAGAGACCAGGGGGGGGGAGGGGGAGACCAAGAGAGAGGCCAGAGAGACCCCGAGAGAGGACCAGAGAGAGGCCAGAGAGAGAGACCAGAGAGACACCAGAGAGACATCAGAGAGAGAGCCAGAGAGACCAGAGAGAGACCAGAGAGAACCAGAGAGACCAGAGAGAGAGACCAAGAGACACCAGAGAGACACCAGAGGAGAGACAGAGAGAGAGACCAGGGAGAGAGACCAGAGGAGACCAGAGAGAGACCATAGAAGACCAGAGAGAGATACAGAGAGAGAGACCAGAGAAGACCAGAGAAGAGACAGAGAGAGACTCAAGAGAACCAGAGAGAGACCAGAAGAGACCCAGATAGGAGACCAGAGAGAAGACCAGATAGAGACACTGTGTCTGTTTTGATTTTCTGATCCGGTGTCAGACGATCGACAACTTGGTAAAGTCCTTGCACGAGGCCTAAAAACATAAATAGAATTGTTGTGAAAAATTAAAAACAGTTTATACATTATTATTAGAAACTTAAAGCTGCTGAACCTAAAGTTTTGTTTCGAGACTGAAAATTGATTGTTGTCGCGATAGAAAAAGTGAGAGAAATGTGTTTATTGTGGATAAATCCGACGTCATCTCCCCAGGTCTTTTGTGCTGACGTGATCCAACATCCCTGTGAGTCACTAATTTTGACCCTTTGGGCTCAGACAGAAAATAAGGATTAGATTTTTTACATGACTTTGGAAAATAGAGACCACAGCTTTAATCTCGCACCAATGTTAATGCTATAAGAACCACTGGAAATCTCTGAGGAGCACAGGGATTTGGCCTCCGCAGTGACTCTGAGGACACAGGGACTGGCCTCCAGGCTGGGACTCTGAGAGCACAGGGACTGGCCTCCTGCTGACTCTGAGGAGCTACAGGGACCTGGCCTCCCTGCGAAGACTGAGGAGCACAGGGACTGGCCTCCTGCTGGGACTGGGAGCACAGGGACTGGCCTCCTGCTAATACTCGGAGGACACAGGACTGGCCCCTGCTAAGACTCAGAGGAGCACAGGGACTGGGCTTCCTGCTGGACTCTGATGAGCCAGGGACTGGCCTCCTGCGAAGACTGAGAGCACAGGGACTGGCCGCCTGCCTGGACTCTGATGACACAGGGACTGCCTCCTGCTGGGGACAGAGGAGCACAGGGACTGGTCTCCGGCTGGGACTCTAGGAGCACAGGGACTGGTTCTCCTGCTGGACTCTGAGGAGCACCAGGGACTGGCCTCCTGCAAGACCTGAGGAGCACAGGGATGGCCTCCTGCTGTGGACGCTGAGGAGCACAGGGACTGGCCTCCTGCTGGGACTGAGGAGACAGGGACTGGCCTCCAGCTGGGACTCGAGGAGGCACAGGGACTGCCCCTCCTGCTGGGTCTGAGACACAGGACTGGTCTCCTGCTGGGACTGAGGAGCACAGGGACTGGTCTCCTTGCTGGGAGCTCTGAGGAGGCACAGGGACGCCACCTGCTGGGACTAGAGGAGCACAGGGACTGGCCTCCTGCTGGACTCTGAGGAGCACAGTGACTGGCCTCCTGCCTGGGCACTCCTGAGGAGCACAGGACTGGCCTCCGGCTGGGACTCTGAGGAGCACAGGGACTGGCCTCCTGGCTTGTTCCCAAGTCAGGACTAAACATGGGAGGCAGTGTTTCAGATTTATGCAGTTAAAAAAAGTCTCCCAGAAAACGTGAGACGGGCAATATTCAATAATCCAGTTAAAAAACAGATTTTTATCCTGCCTTTCTGATTTAAAGCCTTGTCTAGTGAGTTGCCGAGTGTGGACTGTGCTATACCAATAACCTTGCCTAAATGCAAAGGGTTTATGAACATATGAAATCAGTGACTTTTCCGCGTGGCTCGCACCAGCATTTTGTGTTACAATTTGAGTAAACTTCTGACCATCAAAACGACAGGAATAAAATAACATATGAACATGTAAGATACGGATACAGTGTAAAAAATAAAAGAATACAGAATACATACTTGAACTGAACCATTAACCGAACCATAGAACAGAACCATGAACAAACAATGAACCCGCTCAGAGCAGAGGAGTCAATCTGTGTCCGTCCTAAAAACAACAAGTTCCACAACCTGGTCTCTCCCCTGTCTCTCCCCTGATCTCTCCCCTGGTCTCCAGTCCCCTGGCTCATCGCACCTGGTCTCTCCCAACCTGGTCCCTCTCCCCTGGTCTCTCATAGAATTACCACAACCAAGTTAGTTTTATGAAAGTAGGAATCTGTTACATATGCGAAATGTCTGAGATTTACACACGTAGCGCTACACACGTTACAATACAATACAATACAATTTATTCTTGTATAGCCCTAGGTCACAACAGAAGTCATCTCAGAGGACTTAACAAAACCATTGAAATCACCAACACAGGTCAGAGAATCAACAGTTAAAACACATGAAGAATATAAAGCACACACAGAAGAAAATGTCCATACATGTTGTAGAATGCTAAAGTGTCCTGATCATCACCAATCCTTTCTGTTGGACACTAACTGTCCAACAAGACCCTCCTGCATCGACAAGGAAAAACTCTTAAAAAACCCAGTGGGAAAAAGTGAGAAACCTTGGAGGAGCACTAGGGAAACCCACAGGGAGGGAGACCCATATGAGAAAGGGATCCGCTCCTCCGGACGGACAGGCTAATGATCTAGGACCTAAGCTAGCTACAGAACGTGGACCAGTGGCCGCTGAACGTGGACAGGTCCGGTGCAGGACCGAAGCACTCCCAGGCGGGTCGGGCGGGGCAGTCCGCAGGTGTAGATGGAAGAGGCCAGGCTCAGAGATCCCGTCATCGTACCATGAAACAGACAATGGGACAACGGGTGAATGGCAATGAACAAACTACAGTCAGAATCCTAAAAATGCTAAACAGATAAAGTAGGAAGGAGGAGAGGATAGTGCTCAAGTTGCCATACTTCTCCCAGCAAACTGACTCCCTATGCAGCTTGACTGACACTCTGAGGAGTTTAACCTTCTCAGAGTCTTACCTTCCTAGCCATATGCTAAACTAAAGAGGACTGTTTTAAACCTAGCCTTGAATAAAGAATAACATACAGCATAATATATAACATAATATACAACATAACACAATACATTATTGAATAATATATAACATAATATATAACATAATACAGCATATATATATAATATATACACTACATATTATATATTTCCTAGTTATATGCTAAATTAAAGTAAAGTGCTTTAAGCCTGGCCTTGAATGTGGAGACCGTATCTGCTTCCTTAACATAAATGGGAAGCTGATTCCACAGTAAAGGAGCTTGGTAGCTAAATGCTCTGCCACCAACAGTGACCTTTGAGACCTTAGGGACCACCAGACGTCTGGCGTTTTGTGAGCGCAACGCTCGACCTGGTTGATACGACACTAACGTGTCTTGGAGATAAGAGGGAGCCAAGCCATTTATGGCTTTATATGTTAAGAGTAGGATTTTAAACTTTATTCTGTACTCCACAGGGAGCCAGTGGAGTGATTTTAACACCGGAGTTATGTGCTCCCTCCTTTTGGTACCTGTTAAGATCCTAGCTGCTGTATTCTGAACGAGCTGGAAGCTCTTCAAAGAGGCTTTAGGGCACGCTGCCAGTAAAGCGTTACAGTAGTCGAGCCTTGAGGTGACAAACGCGTGAATGAGTTTTTCCGCGTCACTTTTAGGAAGGAAATGCCTAATTTTAGCGATGTTCCGTAAGTGGAAGTACGCCGTTTTAGTTGCTTGGCTTATATAAGCCTTGAAGGAGAGTTCTTGGTCAAAAATGACTCCAAGATTCCTCACAGTGTTACTGGGTATTATACTGACATTATCGAGAGTAACCATCTGGTTAGTGAGGGAGTCACGCAGGCGCTTCGGACCGAGTAGGATCACTTCTGTCTTCTCCGGGTTGAGAAGTAGGAAGTTAAGAGTCATCCACATTTTAAGGTCCTTTATGCAGGCACTGAGCTTTTCTAGCTGATCTGTCTGGTTAGGCTTCATCGACAGATAAAGCTGTGTGTCATCTGCATAGCAGTGGAAATTAATTCCATGCTTTTTAATAATGTTTCCCAGTGGCAGCATGTAGAGAGTAAAAAGAATCGGTCCGAGTACCGAACCCTGCGGCACACCGAATTCCACTCCAGAATAAGGCGACGAGTCCTGATTCACATTGACGAAGTGATATCGATCTGATAAATAGGATTTAAACCAGCCAAGGGCTGTTCCTCTAAGACCTATATCACATTCTAGCCTCTGCAGTAGAATGCTGTGGTCTATTGTGTCAAATGCAGCACTAAGGTCCAGTAGGACCAGCACTGACACTTGTCCATTATCGGCAGCTAGTAGTAAGTCATTTGTGACTTTGACTAGTGCCGTTTCAGTGCTATGATGAGCTCTGAATCCTGATTGAAAGACTTCAAACATATTATTTTCCTGCAGGTGGCAGCGGAGCTGCTCAGCTATAAGTTTTTCCAGGATTTTAGATATAAAAGTGAGGTTTGAGATCGGTCTGTAGTTTGTAAGTATTTCTGGGTCCAGGTTTGTTTTCTTCAGAAGGGGTTTGATTACCGCGGTTTTAAAAGCTTGTGGGACATAGCCACATTGTATGGATGCGTTTATTATATTTACGATAGGCTCAATTATCAAAGGAAGTATGTCTTTGAAGAGCCATGTCGGGACTGCGTCTAACATGCAAGTTGAGGCTTTTGAGGATGTGACCACAGAGATCACCTCTGCTTGGCTCACAGCCATGAATTTATCGAGGCCCACTGAAGAGTCTAAGTGGGAAGTCACGTATGCCGCTTCAGCCTGTCCACTACCAACAGCAGGAGCAACCTCCTCCAGCTTGTCACGGATGGATGTAATTTTATTATTAAAGAAGTGGAGAAAGTCGACACTGCTCAGTGAGCTTGGAATTTTAGGCTCGATTGCGCTATGGCAGTTTGTGAGTTTAGCGACGGTGCCAAACAAAAATCTACTGTTGTTTTTATTCGCTTCTATTAAAGTTGAATAGTATTGAGTTCGAGCCCCGCGAAGGGCCTTCTTGTAGTTTCGGAGACCTGCTTTCCACTCCCTGTGGACAGGCTCCGAGTGGGAGTGGCGATATAGCCTCTCCAATTTTCTGACGTCCTGTTTTAAAGTGTGGAGTTGAACACTGTACCAGGGCGACGATGATCTAATCCTAATGGTTTTCTGTTTTAAAGGAGCTGCTGCATTTAATGCAGATTTTAAAGACTCCATAGTGTTGCCCACCGTTTGGTCAATGACTGAGGGACTGCAGCTGCTGTGAACAGGTTCACCTGCAGCAGTATTCAACATAGGCTGTATTAGTTCTTTGAACCTTGTGATAGATTTATCTTTAAGGTTCTTTTCATTATGGTTTTATCTTGCGGGACAGGAAAGTCCTCCAAAGCGAGATCAAACGTGATCAAGAAATGGTCAGACAGCAACGAGCTTTGACGCTGGATGTCAACATTGGAGACATCACAGCCGTAGGTCAGGACAAGGTCCAAGGTGTGGTTATGAATGTGAGTAGGTTCCTCAACATTCTGAGTAAAACCAACACCATCTAGTACGGCGCTGAAAGCTTTGTTTAAGCTGTCAGTGCTGTCGTCCACATGTATATTGAAGTCTCCAGCTATAACTATGTTTTCCCATTCCAAAACTAGGTTTGAAATGAAGTCAGAGAATTCTGTTAGGAACTCGCTGTAAGGACCAGGAGGTCGGTATAAAACTATAAATAGCACCGCTTTTTGTTTTCTCCACCCAGGACAGGTGATTGAAAGTGTTAAGTTTTCAAACGAGTGAAAAGCGTTGTTGGTTTTGGGACTAAGAACTAAAGTTGGTGTGTGATATAATCGCAACACCACCGCCGCGACCTGTAGCTCTGGCTTTCTGGTAGTTAACATGCGTCGGAGGAGTGCACTCATTCAATCTAACGTAGTCGTCCTGTTGGAGCCAAGTCTCCGAGAGCGCAAACAGATCCAAGCCCTTGTCTATAATAAGTTCGTTTATGAGAAGCGATTTAGACGAGATTGATCTGACGTTCATTAAACCACATTTAACAACCCTACCGCTAGAACTATTTCTGTCTGTCTGAACTTTTATTAAGTTACTGTGTCTGACACCTAGGTCAGATTTCCTCGCATATAGTGCTTTAGACTTCAAGCGGGGAACACACACAGTTTCAATCTGACTAGGTTCTGAGGCTAGTAACTGAGCACACACAGGCACACACACACATGCACACACAGTTTCAATCTGACTAGCTTCTGAGGCTAGTAACTGAACAGATGGGGGCTCAGAGGTTGTGGCAGAGCAGCTCTGCACCCGGGCCTCAGTTCTGCATCGTCATTTGAGCCGAGCAGAACAGTTTAGAGCCAGGGCCAAATTCTTAGCCAAAAGGGATGTACCCGCCAACGTTGGGTGGATATCATCCGAGCGGATGAGACCGGGCTTTCCCCAAAAGGCACTCCAATTGTCAACATGAACAACACCACTTCGAGGGCACCAGCCAGACAGCCAGCGGTTGAAAGCCGAGTGTCTGCTGAATGCTTCTGCACTGCTAGTGCTAGGTAGGGGCCCAGAGAAGATGACAGTGTCGGCCATTGTGCTAGCCAGCTTGCACACGGCGGCGACTTGCAGCTTCAACACCTCGGACTGTTTCCGCCGAACGTCATTACCACCCGCGTGAATAACAATTCGACGGAAACGCTGCTTGTGGGTCATCATGAGCCTCAGATTCCCTTCAATATCACCAAGCCTGGCCCCAGGGAAGCACCGAACAGTGGCTCCTGGGATCTTAACACCTCTAACAATAGAGGAGCCAATTACCAGCGCATCAGCGACTCCATCGGCTCTCTCAGCAGCTCTCTCAGCGGCTCTCTCAGTGGGGCCTTCTTCCCCGCCCGGCCGCGCGGGGGCGCAGCCGGACAGAGCGTCCCAGCGATTGTAAATGCTAACAGGAGGAGGCCCAATGGGGAAACTACCAACAACACGTCGCCCTCTCCGAACAGTCACAAAGCCATCACTATCCTGGTCTTGTCCCAGCTGCGGAGGACGGGCTGGGAGGCTAGGCTCGCTAGTTCTCCTCTGCCTTTCCCTAAAGCTGCGCTCCGCTGTCCCTGAGGATACGGCCTGGCTGTAGCTAATGCTAGCGCTAGCTCGAGACTCCAGTGCTCGGAGACGCAGCTCTAACTCACTGACCCTGGATTCCAGAGCTACGACTACACTACACTTCACACATCTATCGCTACCCTCAGAGAAGGATCCAGGGTTTAGACTCGCCATATGGCAACTCGAGCAGTAAAGGATTGAGGGAGAGACAGCAGCCGCCATAGTAGCGAGTTAGCGGCTAGGCTAGGCTAAGCTAGGCTAAGCTAGTACGGATCCGGGCCCGCACAACAGACTCCGAGACCAGACAAACAACCGCTACCTAAACCTCAGCTACAGTACAGCTGACTCGGAGTGCTTACACAGTTAGCTTGGTGTACAATACGTGGATTTGTAATGTGTTTGTTAGTGCAAACAGAGAGCAGAGTGATAGCAGTCAAGAAACACGCTCACCGGATACAGGAAGTCACGTCACCACTAGATAGACTCTACATGTTTTATTGTCGATGGTAGAGACAGCACGAACAACAGAATGCAAGTGTATTATACAGAGCGGAGGCATGGAGACCTCCAATCAGCAGCTTCCACGGTGTGCTTGTAGCTTGGCCTTCAGATAGACAAAACAAGGGAAAAGTACTGGCTTCTGCACATTGATAGAATGATGAGTTTAACTTTAACAAAAGTTCAGGTGTCCAGTAGTAGCAAAAAGAAAAAAGAAAACATAGTAACAATAGTTAGAGCTGTAGTACCTAACTTTGAAACCACAAAAAAATAATCGTGCGATGATGATCCTCGCTCTCACAACTGTTTGATTCTATTACTCGTTTTCAGATGACTGTATTTTTGGTCTCTGATACGTTCATAGATCAGTTTAATCTGTTGAAAAGAGGACCAACCTCAATCCGACAATCAGCTCTAAGTTTGTAAAAGATTAAATGTACTCAACTGAGAAATAAACAGCACATTGTGGTCTGGTTCAATAGTCAGCCATATACTGTGTGTGACCTATTGTGAGGTCTTGTTTTACATAAATTAGACATTGAGAAATCTTCTTTGCATCTCCATATAAAACAGTATTGGTCTAATACTTTGAGGAAATGTCAGTGCTATAAGCAGGCTTAAGAACAGTGCACTGTAGGTTAATAGTAGTGACTGACGTTAGTCTTTGGGCCAATTATGAGACTGCATAGCACACATTACTAAAACATTATAACGTAGTATTTCAATCAATAACATAAAATAATAATAATACTAATTAGGGGCGACAGTAGCTCAGTTGGTAGAGCATTGGCCTTTGGGCCAGTTCGATTCCCACCATGGGACCTACTCCAACTGCTCCCACTGATGACTGTTGTCGTTGTGTCCTTGGGCAAGACACTTAACCCCACATTGCCTGAAGCCCCCCGCTGAAAGATCAAGGCGGTTTCTCAACTGATGGAGCAGCCATCTTCCTGTGGACTCACCCCCTGCAGAAGATCAGCGAGGGACTGGTGCTATACATAGTTCCCACATGACGTCACTACATACGGGGATTTGCCGACCCGGCGCCATTTGTGTTGGCATTCTGTGGGCAAAACAATAGAAAAAGAAGCTGAAACGTGTTAATGTCGTGATAAAGTTGAAAATGGTCATCTCCTGCTGGGTCAATGGATGTTCAAATCGTGACGGAGGTTCCGTTAAACTTGGATTTTACAGTATACCCATCATTAGACTTCATGAATGTGAGAAGACTAAGCTTTTGTCAGAACAACCACGGAGGTTATGGCTTGCGAAGATAAACAGGCAAGAAACTCCCTCAAAACACGCAAGAATATGCTCGGAGCACTTTGTGTCAGGTGCGTATCGTATCTTATAATGTGTTGACAGACGTAATTTACTCAGTACTAACTTGTGTATGCTGATATCTGGTAACTTGAGTTTCATTATTTAGCGTTAGATTACTTTATTATGAGGAGGATCGGTGTCGCGTCCGAGGCTCTCGAGGGCAACGTAAATGTATTAAATAGATAATAATAGTTCTATGGTGGGCTAAAACAATGTTCACAAACAGCATTGCTTCTGTAAAAAGATCTGTGTCATAAAATAAACTGCTCTTTACGCCTGGAAAAATCAGTTGCCCACCATTCACCAAAACATACGGTCAAAAACGCGGAAATAAACAATAACTGCAATCCAGAGTGTCCGTGTGGCATTAGCATTAATTAAATTAATTGTTAATATAATTAAAATAATTAAATGGAGCTCCAACTGGTATTAAATCTAAAGTTTTTGAGAAATGTTTGCATTGCTTGTTAATTTTTGCTGCATAATTTGATCAAATATGTAAAACATGTCCGTAGCACATTAAATTGTGGTGCCATTGTATTAATATACAATTATTTGCTCAAAAGTTGCCCTTTTTTTCCAATTTGCGTTTGAATATCTACATTTATTCTCATTCTTCTGTTTAATGGAATGCACAAACACAGCAGCGTGCCATCAAAGATGGCGTCTCCGAGGAGGTCATGTGACATTCATTGGTCTGTGGGAACTATGTATAAGCATTGGGTGGCAGCTCTCATTGCCACCCCCCTGACCCAGAAATGGACAAATAAAGGGGTTGAAAATGAAATGAAAAAAAATGAAATGAAACATAAAATAAATAATGATAATAATGTCATGTAATATATATTGGCTGTGTGAAGGTGGTCCTTTCTTTTGTACTTTTCTGTCTGTGCTGATCCAAAACACCTGTACATAAAACTAGTGATCGCAAAGACTATATCGACTGCATATCAAACTTTCTCCAGCAGGTGGCACGATTGCTCTTTCTATAATATGAGTACAATATGAGCGCTGGAAAAACGAAAGTGAAAATGAAAGTTAAGTGTTGGGGACGTCATTGAACGCCATTTTAGTCTACTGTAGCTATATTAGCCTGCATATTACTGCGGACGGACGTGAAAGACATGGGAAGAGTTTGCTGGAGTGCGAACACAACAACAACATGCTTGTGTTAGTGTGTGTGACGCTCTGTCTGCTCTCTGCTGCAGCCGCGGTGTTCCCAGGTCAGACACTTTTTAATCTGTGTAGTCACATGTTGAAATTCTGTCTCTGGGGTTAGTTAACTTTTTTTCATTTTTTTTGAGGGTCACACTATTGGATTAAAAGCATTACTATATGCCATGGATCTTCAATAATATCAATATGGCGTGCACATTTCCGTGTACAGTAAATACAATGTATAAATTGACTTATTCGTGACATTAGAAGTTTACCGCAAGATAAAGGAGAAGGGGATGGATTAGAGGTAACAGGCCTCTACTCTCACTGTGTAAACGCAATATTCTTCCAGTTTGGTTACTACTTTGGCCTTTAGTGACCAACATGTTTTATTTCTAGACATATATTCTGTATTATACTAATACACGTTCTGGCTCGGGTGGACAGGAGCCTTGTACCTATGATCCGATCTTTACATAGGCTCACATTTGCTCAATAATGTTCCTTTTCCCTATTCATCCATATCGATCCTTTTTGTCGACTTATAACTGATTTGTAGCCTACAGTGTAATGTGAGGCTCAATATCTCTCTGCTGGGAGACCTGAGATGGGGGAATAGGGGCTAATATCAGGGGGAGATCATGTTTATGTCTTAAGGTTCACTGATTAAAGGTCATTGTTTTGTATTTTCTTAAAACTAAAGAATATATTGTGTTATTAATAGTGTTGTCTAATATAATATAATATCTGATAGTTGTTTTAATAAGCTGCTTGTTAGTTTGTGTATTATGTGATTTATCTTATTAAACAGGTATTCTTCCTGTCTGTTTTAGTTGAGTAGTTGAGTTGTAGTTGATATGTTGATATACACAGTGCTAAGTAAGGTTTCTTTTATTGGAAAGAAACGCAGGATAAGAGTTTTTGTAGCATTCAGGGCTTGGTTTGGCCAGGGGTTGGCACAGGGCGGGGGAGGCCCAGGGCTGGGCCTAAGGGTTCTCCACCTGAATTTAATCTGTTTATTACGATGAGTCAAGAATTATGCAGTTATCACTGTAATGTCAGGGCAGAAGAGCGGTCTATGCAAGGGTCGACTTGAAGAAGAGAGTCCAAATGTCACACCTAGAGCATGGTTCAGCTCTGTGTGAAATCCATCCATCCATCTATCCATTTATTTTAATCCATTTCTGGGTCGGGGGGTGGCAGTCAGAGCTGCACCCAGAACACGGAGCACCAGCCCCTCTCTGTCTTGCATATTCTGACATTTAACCTCATTGCAGGTTACAGAGATGTTAGGCAGCTCTCTGAGAGGACTCTTAGAATCTTTAGGCATACGTTCCTAGAACTATCGCCCAGTCTATATTCACAGTCTGACAGCTTGGACCAGGTGGTCAAACGTTTTATTCCATAACACATCCAAACCTCCAGGAATTCTACAGTCAGCTGTAGCTCCATAGAAGTCTTCATGTATGGAGTTGAACTTAATCAAGTCCTGCTTCGATAGGAAAGTCTCCTGTATACATAATGTCACAGGTTTCAAGAAGCTTGTTTACCACAGGGGGGGCGAGTTTTATCGGCATCACAGAGCCCAACGCGTAATCCTCGTCACAATGTTAATATTCATGAAATTGTTTTTTTATCAAAAAATGAAATGAATTGTTTTTTTATCAAAAAACAATTTAGTTTTTAAACAGAATCTTAAGACCTGAGCCTTAGGCCACAGCTAGTTGTTAAGGGTGAGTTCAGAACCCCAAAGCAGAGTGAGGCCAAAGCAGTTAACAGTCTTTAATTAAACAAAAATACTCCAAAAAGAAAGGAGCAGTGGAGACAGGTGTGTCTCGGCAGCAGCCCAGTAGAGACCGGTCATGCCCCCTGTCTCACACATGCTTTGGAAAGAAAACAGAATGGGAGGGAGACATCAAAATGAACAGAACCATGACACTAGCACTTTTATTTTTTGGCGATTTGGGTTTGCTTGGTCAAATGCCCTAAAAGCTATTGAGGAAAAACCCACAGTTTATGAGTAAAACACATGTAAAAATACAGTAGAAATGTCTAATGGTGCTTTTAGCCAGATTTCAGGCCTGAGCCCCATAGGACACAGGTAATACTAATTTTGTAATATGGTTTGGGATAAGTGGGTCAAATTCCCTAAAAGCTATTGAGGAAAAACTGTCTTTGAGTAAATAGACATTTTACTCTAAAAGATGGCAAGGCAAGTTTATTTATATAGCACAATTCATACACAGGGCAATTCAAAGTGCTGAACAAAATAAGAAAGCATTAAAATCATAAATAATCACAGAACATTAAAAAGAAAGATAAAAATATAAAATCCCTCAGCTGTATGCACAGCTAAACAGAACTGTCTTTAACCTGGTTTTAAACATTGTCAGAGAGGAGGCCTGTCTCACATCTTCAGGAAGACTGTTCCAGATTTTAGCAGCATGAATCTGAAAAGCAGCCTCCCCATGTTTAGTTCTGACTCTGGACACTAACAGGAGTCCAGTCCCTGTGCTCCTCACAGTCCGGGCTGGTTCATATGGGACTAACATGTCACTAATATATTTTGGTGCGAGGCCATGGAGAGACTTGTACACAAGCAGAGCTGTTTTAAAGTCTATTCTTTGAGCCACAGGAAGCCAGTGCAGAGACCTGAGAACTGGACTAATGTGGTCGTACTTCCTGGTTCTAGTCAGGACTCGAGCTGCTGCATTTTGAATGTACTGCAGCTGTTTTACAGCCTGTTTGGACAGACCTGTGAGCAGGCCATTGCAGTAGTCTAACCTACTGGAGACAAATGCATGGATAAGAATCTCCAAGTCTGCTTTAGACACTATGTTTTTGATCCTGGCAATGTTTTTTAGATGGTAATAATCTAAGTTAAAACGGGTGTAGGAGCCATAAATTGAATATAACAGTGGGCTGTGATTTGATTGGGTGATGTGCCGGGTGTGGGTCACGTGGTTACTGGAGCGGTGTCTACTTAGTTCTCACCTCTGTTTTATGAATGAAATCAGTAGTAGAGAGGGGGGCTGGGTCGCCGTAGTTTTTGTTGACCGTTCGTTTGTGTTTGTTTCTTTTGTACCTTCGTTTTTCTCACTGTTTTGTTCAATATCATTCAGTTCATAATATACGTTATGTTATCACCTCATCCGTGTTTCTTTTCATTAAAACGCCATCAAACTTAATTCCTGACAAAGTGTGCTCTGTGACAGCCAAGCAGCGCGTCATACAATAAGACGAACCCGGTTTCTCCTCTCCAGCGGCAATAGGCACTAGAGTCGCTACAACGGGTAAACTACAATTAAATGGCTTTTGCCCATAACCAATATCTTCCATGTTCATGTTTTTGATGTATTTATTAATTGATTGTATTATTTAGCCATCATGCTCTTTTTGTATCCACTTACATTATAGCGAAAAATTAGATAAACGTAACATTTTGACGGTCCCTAAATACAGGCGATGACTCGTGACTGCCCCATCCCTTCCCCACTCTGAATATCTGCCAAATATCCAATACCCTACCAACTTCACAATGACTTAAATAAACTACACAAAGGATGGATGTTGCATGTTTTAGGTCTGCAAAAATCATCTTGATGCTTTCTTTATGGCAGATGTTGAAGTGACCTGCATTTCAGTGGAAAGCTGTGTTTTGCCATGCCAGAGACAACAAGCACTTTCTATGATAATCTGGTATAGAAATCAGACCCCTTTGGCCTGGCTCCCTGATGTTCAAAACATCAAAAAGCCCAATAACAGGACCAGTCTCTTGCACCAAGAGCTGCACGATGGAATCTGCTCACTGTTGATCAAGAAAGTGATGCCTCAAGACTCTGGCATTTATAAATGTGACACGGTCAACAAAGGACTCGTCAAAACATCGCAGTATTACAATCTACGTGTGAACGGTAAGACATGTGTGATTATTTGGCTTTTTCAGGGCATCCATCTCATATTTATGGAGCCATTATTTTCTCATTGCAGTGCCAGTGAAGGAGGTGGTCATAGAAGAGTCTGGGGACTATCTAATATGCAGCTCAGAGAATATTTACCCCAGGCCACAGTGTCAGTGGACCAGTGCTGTGTTAAACTCCACCGTTGCTCAGGGCAACCAGGGCGTTTTGTTTACAACCCGCTGCATCACTGAACGGATGCACAACGCCTCGAACCAGAGCTGCACAGTCAGCAGTCGCCTCTCCTCACACACAAACACCTACATTCAGCGACGTAAGTACACTGTCAATTCTGCTGAATTCAATGCCATTATTTTGTTGGGTCGTTGTCAACTCACCCATAACAGATTAGAGAATCCAGTTTGAACACAGGAATTGCAATAATTACAAACACAGAGGGTCCATTGGTCCATAAGGAGTGGGATGAGTGTGGATAAATGTCTGTAAATGTTCTTTAATGTTTTTCAGTGTCCCAGATCCTCCAAAACCCAGTTGGGAAATAATAGAGAAACACATTTAGAGAGGGATCTGGTCCCATGGACAGACGTACTGAAGATCCAGGACTGAGGCTGTAGATCCAGGACCAGGACTGAGGTTGTAGATCCAGGACCAGGACTGAGGCTGTAGATCCAGGACCAGGACTGAGGTTGTAGATCCAGGACCAGGACTGAGGCTGTAGATCCAGGACCAGGACTGAGGCTGTAGATCCAGGACCAGGACTGAGGCTGTAGATCCAGGACCAGGACTGAGGCTGTAGATCCAGTACCAGGACTGAGGCTGTAGATCCAGGACTGAGGTTGTAGATCCAGGCTACAGTCGTAAAAAAATTAGCATTGCTGAAATTGTGTTGCTTTGAAGAGGAAATGTGATGCATTCGTTTCGACCATTATGATGATCATGATGATAAACACCCTCCCCGACCACCAGAGGGAATGGTTGAATTTGTTATGGTTTTTTTCCCAAATTTGAACATTTCTGGCTGCAAACGTGTCACATGATCCTAAGTCTTGTTTTAAAAAGAAGACCCAATACATAGTGATGCAATGACGTCATATCATTAAAGGACTGAGTAGCTCTTAGACAGAAGATAGACGTTTCTGATAATAGCAGGGGTGGATCCAGATAGGAATAATGTTGTAACATAGTTAATAGTAAAAAAAAAAAAAAAGCAATTTAGCAACCTATGTCCCCTCTAAAGCTGTTTTCCCTTCTTTATTTGGTGTGTGTGATGTGTCCAGCTGCGATCAGCGTCTCTGGGACTGAGGCTGTGCTCCTCTGTGCTCACACCACCTCTCCTGTGAAGACTGAGTCCTGGAGGTTCAACCACAATGAGACCATCGTGAGCCTGTCTGGAGAGGTGTCTGAGGGGTGGAGGCCGTTTGTGAAGAGCATCTCTGACAGCAGAAGCCTGACGCTGAACAATCTGACCTCACATCAGCAGGGGCGGTTTACCTGTGTGACCCGCACTGACACAGAGAGCTACACTGTGGTCACACAGCTGCAGATCAGAGGTCAGACATCTTTCACTAAAGGACGTCAGAGCATGTCTCTGGCCTGATGCAACTTTAATCTAATGTAGTGAATTTATGGACACTTAAATACAGTTTACAGTTACACACACAGAGTGTTGTCGTGATAACATTACAATCACCAGCGTGATGATAAAGTAAAATATAAACATCTGTAAGTACATCAGGATGTTGCTGACTTCACTGGTGACTTATCCTTGAACCAAGTGCAGTTGTTGATCCAGGGTTTTATTCTATTTCTATTTTATTTTATTCTCTATGATGTTAAATAATTGATCCTGTTTGATGTGTGCAACCCAATCCTCCTATTTTCATTAACATTGACATTGACATTCCCCCATCTGAACTGTATTTTTTCAACTGAAAAAATATATATATATATATTTTATTTTTATTTTTATTTATTTTTTGTGACTATTGATTCTTTCTAACAAATTTGGATCTAGTATTGCCACTACATTTTCATGTAATACAACACACAGCTTCAGTTAACAATTAAGTAGTTCGGTACTACAAGATGATTTTTATATGAAACAACTAAATAATAATAAATAAAAACATAAAAACAAACAAAAATAAACTGGGCCATCAAATAAGCTTCTTTTCAAATTAGAGAGTAATCATATCCACCAGTGTAAATAACTGTTGTCTTTTTTAAAGAATCTGTCAGGTCGGCAAAGCAGTTTGATATAAGTAAATCTTTCTAAAGGTAGGCTACGAGACATCTGCTTTAACCTCTGGATAAATTAAATCACATTGTATGAATTTTTTGACATGCTCTTTCCCACAAGGATTCACTAATATTGACCGATAGCTCCTCTTTCAGGAAACCAATTTCTTGATTATAACCTGATGGATTCTTGACAAAAGATTGTTATTTGATGCTACTTTTAGTATTGATTGATTATCTGAATATCAATACTTTGAACTTTACAACTCCTCCTTTACCTCCACACACAGTTGTGATAAACTACTGTAGCCACAGCTGCCCTGAGACAGATCAGACAGATCAGACAGATGGCCTGTCAGTTAGATTTACTCACACACACTCCATACTCGTCATGAGGCGGTGTGTCCTTAGGCAAGACTCCACAACATAAAGCTTTACCATCACTGTTTTTCAGGAGCTCCAGGTGCTCCAGGTCTGTCTGTTTTCAGCGTGATCAGTATTGTATTCACTGCAGTCCTGACTATCTTTGCATCAGGAGCTTATCGACGTAGCCAGGTTAAATTATACTCTCTACATGATGAAGACATTGTGGACAAGATATTTGGTTTGCAAAATGTTAATGACTTATTGTTTCTTATTTTCAGTGTTCTTCCGCTAACCATCTTCCTCAAAGGTAAGCACTTGACAATACAATGTGTAGAAAAATATGTGAGTTGGTATGGGATAAACACGGACAAATGTGGGGGTTTATTTCCTTCTGAGTTTGTGACATTGTTTGTGACATCACCACCACGCCTAAATACATTATATATTGCAGTGTGATGGTGCATTTAAATATATACTTTTATTTTATAAAATACATGACTTAATGTTAAAATGTTGTCTCATTCTGGAACACAAATTGTGAAAGTGCTCTTTTTCTCGTTGCGACTGTTAAAGATCCCATTTTTCACAGTTCTTTGTAATCATACAGTATGTGTGAAAATAAATTGGGTAATACAACGCTCAAAACTTGTCAATAATATTTATATAGACATTTCTTGTATATAGAGGTGACTGAAAGCTAACTGTTCAGCTCTCACCGGTACATTGTTATTTCACATCTGAGAATGAACTTTTTCCGACTATGTCCTCGATCCAGTATCAGACACTAATTATTTAGTTAACATGCAGTGAGTAAGTTGTACCTACAGAGTTCTTTTATTGTGGGAATAACACCAGGTTTGAAGATCAGCTTTTGAGTAAGTCCATTTTCATGGTATCTGTTCAGGAAGCAGTCTCCAAGTGTCACTCGCTGATGAACAGTTTTGTTGGATTTCTGAGGCAGATCCCAGTGAAAAAAGTCTAGCCACATATGCTTTGCCTTCGGGCCAAATAGTGTTACCACATATTTACACCCAAAAACACATTTTCTCCAAGTCACATGAGGCTGACAATAGCAGAAAAACAGTTTGACGTGAAGCAAACATAGGCCGTGATAGATGTGGGACCATATGCTGGACTCAAGAGAGAAGCTGGCTGTTCTGAGTTCACCCCTGTCAATCACCTCCTGGAAGAGGGTTTTTGCAGCTCGTGCTGCGTCCTTGATGTAAGGCTACGTCACAATGTGAATCGAGGCATTTTGCTGCCTCTGGAGAAAAAAAGATGGATCGCTCTCTAACTGAAGCTTTTAGGGAATCAATGAAAAACCTGCTCTGGACATGCGTTTGAAGGCCAAATAGAAATGTACTGATGTTTAAAGCAGAGAGAATGTAATATGGGACCTTTAACATGAATCACTCCAATTGGACTAATCTGAGCCTTCCTTGTCTCTCCCTCAGGGACTCTTCCCAAACAAAAGTGGACAGTTTCAATGCTGCGTGGATCATCTGCGGTCTTCTGGGTCTCAGCTCAGCTCTTCCCTGTTTTTTTGTGATCGCCAGTTTGTACTTCCAGCATCGCCTGAGCCAGAACTGGACCATGAATGTCCTAATTCTTGTCAATCAAGTGACTCTGATCCCTGAAGTGTGCAACTCTGTCTTTGTCCTCAGGTGCTCTGCCCAAAAGCACATCATGACATGCTTTGCCATGATCTCTGTGATGTTTGTGGTGGTGCTGATTGCCATGAAGGTGCCGATGGCTGAGGAGACGTTCTTCACGGTCAGCATGTGTGCCCATTGGTTGGTTTCATTGTTTAGTGGGATGATTCAGGGGAACCTAGAGGTGGAAGTGCTCTTACTGCCAGAAGCACACCAGCGTATGTTTTCTCGTGCTAAATTAAGGTCCAGGCTTGTAGCTTCAGCTGTTATGGTTTTGTTTCGGATACTTAAAGACACTGAATTGTCTTATTTCTGCCATTTCTTCTTTGCACTTTTCATTTCCTTGGCATCCATCATTGGTTACTGGGTCCTTCAAAAGCTTCCATTTGCAAAGTGTCATTTCTACAGACAGAGTCAAACTATTGAAATGCAAACCGCTAAAGAGCAAATGATAGGCCAAGATGAACCCCCTGATGCTACCTGGCTTGAGATTTTGTGTGAGGGGTATGTCGCATTAGTTCCAATCCTCACGTATTCTGTTTTTCCAGCAATTACAGCTAAAGTTCACACTGCTTATCCAGGAGAATGGGAGCGCTTCTTTATCCCTCTGTGCTGCTTTTCAGTTTTTTACTTTGCCTCCATGTTTGGTCCCAATTTGGCTAGTATTTCTTATGTACAAAAATATTTTTTTGGTGTGTTTCCCATCTTCATAGTCATCCATACAGTGTGTTTTGCTCTGTTTATATGTGGCCAATCAGTAACTTTTCCCTTGAAAGATCTGATATTCACAATCATTATATTTCTCTTCTCTCTTCTCAATAGTTTTTTGACAGAGCTTTCAATGTCCCATGAAACAAACGGCGAGAGGCATGCACACATCCACATTTCAAAGAAACTATGGAGGGCAATAGGTGGTATAATCGGTGCAGCACTTTCTTTTGCCATTCAGAGCACAATCTCGTTCCTGTCTCTTAATCATTGAAAATACATAGCACACTGTACATATTTTTTATATATTGCTATAACCAGTTACATTTCTGCCCACGTCCATTTTAATTCGTGCCTCGATATCTTCCTGTTCTTGATCTTAGGGCTTTCGGACTTGGAAGGAACAGTAAAAAAAAACACAACCAAGAGTTTACTGTATTGTCATAAATGTGCATTTTAAGTATTTTACTGACACAATGGTTTTGATAGAATATTTATATATTTCAACATATATTAGTGTTAATAATCATATATAAAATATGGAGTAAATGATACTGTGAGAAAGCAGACCTATGTAATGCAACGACAATTGAGTTTTATACGGTATGGTATTTTGTAAGAATGGCAGGAAAATCACTCACAAACTTGATCCCTAATTTAGTGCAATACTCCATCACAGGCTGCATTACAGATGGGGGAGAGCAGAGGGGGGTTGGTTTTGAGTCGCTGTTACTCAGGTGCTACAGCTAAGCTACTGCACCCATCATACTTAATCATGTACTGTGGAGAGTTTTTGTGGCTTTGATGGTTTCAAATACATGTATTGTTTTAAAAGGGAAACAAACTTGAATGTATTATTTAATATTAAATTGCGAAATGTCGTTTTGCATATATGACTATCTGTATGTGTGTGCCATTATGTGTTATTCCGTAGGAGAAATTCATGGGTCCAGTGGCAGTAGAAACACATCCACCCATACAAACAAAACAAATAAATAGATCAATCTACAATTAGCTAACAATAGTATTAAAATGCAACAGCACTTTAGGTCACAGCAGCAGAGGTGATGTAGCCACTTGGTTCGGACCATTTTCTCTGCTCTCGTCCAAACCATGGATCCATGGGTCCAAAAAGTTAGCATTACTCCAGTGGATTTTCACCTGATCCACTTCAGACCATGAATATTCTCCGCTCCGGTCTAGACCAGTGTAAAACCATGTCCACTGTACTGCAACATCTCAGGTACAAAAAAAGCAAGAGTAACAGTTGTAGAGTACGAAAAAAACTTAGGACTTTCTGCTGTTTACAGCACATTCAACAGTAAACCCAAAGTTTGATGTGCGCAACCTGTGTATTTTGTTTCATTGTTTTTTATACTCTGCTGTAATGAGCTCAATGTCCCACTGAGGGACGAATTAAGGTTCTTATCTCATGAGATAAACATCCTCAATAATAAATATATACTTTTAAAACACTCTTTGTATTTACACTTTTTTGTTTTGTGTGTTTAAGGAAATGTACAATATTCAATAATACAATCATTTTAAATCTGGTGAAGGAGTAAGCCTGCTTATGTTTTCCCCCTCCATAGTAAAGCTAATTATTTTTGGTTCATATGTTGTCGAAGCAGTTTATAGTTTCACTTATTTATTCCATTATTCATCTAGTTATTAGCTTTTCCACACAGCGTTATTGGCTCAAACATGAAAAGCTCTTGTTTGAGCCATTGTTTAAAAAAAAAAACCGCCCACTCCCCCAGAACATAACCTCGGCATCTTCCTGGACTCCATGTGACAAAAACATCACCCGTCTCTGCCCCTCTCTCCAACAAGGCACTTCTTTATGGCCTACCCTCAATATGCAATATATCCACAACTCCAACTGCCTGCTCACTCACACGCATTATGTTGTCCATAACACTTTTCAAGCTTTGGAACCCCCTGTCCTGCCTTCGTATTCAAACAAAACAATTAAAAAGTTAAGTCCTCAAGTGGATTTTAATACACCTGATTGTATGTAAGTAGTTGATTTCCTTTTGTAGTCACACTCAACCCTCACCTATTGCACATGTTTTTAGTGGTAGGGGAAACCAGAGCACCCGGAGGAAACCTACGCAGACACGGGGAAAATATGCAAACTCCACAGGTTGGAAACTGTAGCAAAGTCAAAAGATTTATGTAATACTAATATTTTAACCTTTCCATCTGTTAGATCATATAGATGCAGAGCGAGACTTGACGAACCTGTCCATCCGGCGGGATCAATGACAATCCACTCCAGTGTGAACTTATTGTCCTCGACCACATCTTCTTTCAAAAAAATCCTGATCTCTTTGGCATTGTACGTCAAAGAACTGCAAAGAAATATAAAAAAAATCAGAATCAGAATCAGAATAATTTTTATTGCCACGTAAGTAACAGGAAGTCACAGACTTGGAAATTTCTTTGGCTCAGTGCAACAGTCAAAAAGAGATAATAAAAAATAAAGAATAAAAAACCTTTCTAAGGAATACATTTAAATTTAAAATAGAGTTACAGTTACTATTTACAATATACAAGTGCACATGGTGCACACAATGTAAGGTGACAGTAGTACAGTGAAGTAAAGTGACGTATGATGGGCAGTAAAGTGACTTTATAAAGGGCGGGGGGACAGGTTAAGAAGTGTTCAAGAGTCCAACAGCAGAGGGGAAGAAACTGTTCTTGTGGCGGGAGGTTCTAGACCTGATGGACCGCAATCTCCTGTCTGAGGGGAGTGGTTGGAATAGTCCATGTGCAGGGTGAGAGGGGTCGGCTGTGATACGACCAGCTCGGCCTCGAGCTCGGGCGACGTACAGGTCCTGCAGCGATGGAAGGCTGCGGCCGATCACTTCCTCTGCAGAGCGCACAATGCGCTGTAGTCTCTGTTTGTCCCTGACTGTGGCTCCAGCGAACCACACGGTGACGGAGGAGGTGAGGATGGACTCGATGATGGCCGTGTAGAACTGCACCAACATCTGTGCAGGCAGCTTGGCTTTCCTGAGCTGCCGCAGGAAGTACATCCTCTGCTGGGCCGTCTTGATGAGGGAGCTGATGATCGGCTCCCACTTGAGGTCCTGGGTGATGGTGGTGCCCAGGAAACGATAGGACTCCACAGAGGTGATGGGAGAGTCCATTACGGAGGGTGGGGGCGGGGGGACAGTGCTCTTCCTGAAGTCCACAATCATCTCCACTGTCTTCTGGGCGTTCAGCTCCAGGTTGTTACCACTGCACCAGGACACCAGCCAGTCCACCTCCCTCCTGTAGGCGGACTCATCGTTGTTGGAGATGAGTCCAATGAGGGTGGTGTCGTCCGCGAACTTGATCAGCTTCACGGAGTCGGAGGTGCAGTGGTTGGTGTACAGGGAGAAGAGCAGAGGAGAAAGAACACAGCCCTGTGGGGCTCCTGTATTTATAATCCGAGAGTCCGAGACATTCTTCCCCAGACGCACTCGCTGCTTCCTGTTTGTCAGGAAGTCAGTGATCCACCTGCAGGTGGAATTGGGCACGTTGAGCTGGGAGAGCTTGTCCTGGAGCAGGGATGGCAGGATCGTGTTCAAGGCAGAGCTGAAGTACACGAACAGGACCCTGGCGTAGGTCCTCGGGGAGTCCATGTGCTGTACGATGTGGTGGAGGGCCAGGTTAATGGCGTCGTCTACAGATCTGTTGGCTCTGTAGGCGAACTGCAGGGGGTCCAGGAGGGGGGAGGTAAAGAACTTGAGATGGAAGAGGACCAGGCGTTCAAATAAATTCATGACGACGGACGTAAGTGCTACAGATCTGTAGTAATTGAGTCCTGTGATCCTGGGCTTCTTCGGGACGGGGACAATGATGGAGGATTTGAAGCAGGCCGGGACATGGCAGGACTGCAGAGAGGTGTTGAAAATGTCCGTGAACACAGGAGTAAGCTCACTGGCGCAGTGTCTCAGAGTGGCCGGAGACACGTGGTCCGGGCCAGGAGCTTTGCGGGGGTGCAGCCTCAAGATAACCTGGCAAGAGCCAGATTGATGATTGTGCACAGGCTGTTAGGTGCCTAAACAGAGGATTTTAATTCCTGCTTTTACCCCTTGTATCGTTTTGTTGATCGGTGCCACAGTGTCAGCTGTTTTTTATTCTTTTATATTCAGTGTATGTGTATTTTATATTACATTGTATCGTGCTTTTTATTCTGTCGGTGCACACAGAGTACCTTTTTTTGCAAATGTATTCCAATGTAGTTTTTATACTGCACATGGCTAATAAAATGAATCTGAATCTGAATCTGTGTAGAACTCTAATGCGTTCTCCACAATATTGATCTGGGACTTCTGCAGGAGAATCCTTTCGGGGAAAGGAGGGATAAGCAGCAGAATACTTCAAGCTGATTGGGCGAAGTGACGCTGTGTGCCCGCCTACCAAGGTTTGACTTAAACCAATCCCGGTAACATCTTTGCCGTCCAGAAATGCACAAAGCGCCTCTCGCTGTTCATCTTTCAAAAACGAAATTGGAGATTCTGCTAAAACTGACTTGATAGGCTCAGCTAGGCGTCCGTCCTCCTGCGTAGCCATGTTTGTTTTGCTTCGGCCCGGCACTTCTTGCTTTCGTCAAACCCGGATATCCCGCCCTAAACCCCCAGACTGGAGCGTGATTGGCTTGAACACCTAGATGTTCTACTCGAAAAGGGTTGGCGGGAGCGGGGCAAGATGTATTCTCGAGTGTTTGTGAACTCACAAATACCGCAAGAATTCAGCTTGCAGGCAAGGTTAGCCTCAAGAAGAGTTGTTTGATATCTTTAGAGGCTATTGTCAGGGTGGGGGCAGGGCTGATGGGTGGGTCGTTAGAGTAGTGGGGGGTGGGGGAGGTGTCAGGGGCAGCATCAAAGCGAATGAAAAAAAAGTTCAGTTCGTCAGCTAGCTTGTGGTCGTCAGCACGGGGGGGGGCTTTGGGCTTGTAGTTGGTGAGCTCCCGTAGGCCCCTCCAGACCGAGCAGTATCATTGTTACCCAACTGCTACTGTAGTCGTTCTCTGTGCCGGGACTTGGCTGCTTTCAGTTCTCTCCTGAACTGATATTTAGCTGCTTTGTAGCCGCTGCGGTCCCCCTCCCTGAAAGCAGACTCCTTTGCTTTCCTGAGCTGCCGGAGTTTAGCAGTGAACCAGGGTTTGTCGTTGTTATAGATGACCCTAGTCCTTGTTGGAATGATGCTATCCTCACAGAAGTGAATGTATGACGTCACAGTGTCCGTGTATTCATCCAAACTGTCTGTGGCAGCTCTGAAAAGGTCCCAGTCTGTAGATTCCATGCATGCGCGCAGCTCTTCCACAGCTTCATCAGACCACACTTTGGAGCTCCTCACTACAGGTTTCGAGAGCTTTAGTCTGTAATCAGGGATCAGATGTATCATGGAGTGATCTGAGAAGCCGAGGGCTGCCTTGGGAACAGCGCAAAAAGCACCGCGCACAGTGGTGTAACAGTGATCCAGAGTTTTCTCCTCTCTGGTCGGGCATTTGATAAACTGTCTGTATTTGGGTAATTCCTGGCTGTTAATGCTGGTTCAGCCAGGTTTGTCCTTAAACAGTCGCCAGATGAAAGAAAGGAAACTACAAAAGATAGATATAAAAGAAGGTTTAAATATATAACAATACATATGTGATGCGATCTGGGAAAACCCATCACATGGTGAAATTTGACCAATTTAAGATTCTGATACCATCTTAAAGCTGCTTTCAATCTCTTTTCAAATCCGTTTTCCTTTTTTTCATAGTAACAAAAGTTATCTGAGAAAAACAGGTTTAAAGTTAGACATGCTAAATAGAATCACCACAATCAAATATAACATGTTACATATGAATTACTCTGTTATGGCACACACTTATTTTAGTCACTATGTTGTAAAAGATAAAAAATGTTACTTTGGCACCAATTAAACACACAACACTCATGAATTAGATGGAAATCAAGAATGATTTCAAAATTCAATGAATTGAATTTGTTTTACAAAACTTTTCTAACTCTTCTTTTTTAGTTTCTTTCTCTTTATAAGTTACTGAACATTATATATGTATTAGACAAAGCCAGTATAATTCTATCCAATCACCCAGTATAAATATCCACAACCACCAAGCATTTTTAATGCAAGGAGAAAATTAGGTACCCGAGCTTTAATTTCGTGAGCGCATATGAGACACGGGGGAGACGTGGACTTGCAACAGGCTGGGGATTGTCTGAACGCGTGTCAATGGTTCTGTCCGCGTATGGTTCTGTCTATGGTCCTGTCAGAGTGTCTATGGTCCGCGTGTCTATGGTCCTGTCCAACTGTCTATGATCCGCGTGTCTCGCGTGTGATCCGCGTATGGTCCTGTTCGCGTGTCTATGGGTTCTGTCCGCGTGTGTTTATGGTCCTGTTTGCGTGTCTATGGTCCTGTTCACGTGTTTATGGTCCTGTCTATGGTCTTGTCCGTATGTCTATGGTCCGCGCTCGGAGCCCCGTTACAGCAGTGCTCTCACTGAGCTGTCAAAGCGGCTGTCACAAAGCGGCCGCAGCTGCTCCCGGGGTCAGAGCGGAGGATGTAACGTAAAGCCTAGCGTACATCGGACTGGCAACTGATTCTACGTCATGGTGCTACGTCCCTTAGGACTTCGCTAGTGGGATATCACTCGTGACCCCCAGGTCACACGCCAGAGAGATCAAAATAATTTGCTCCAATCACCAGCCACCTTCCTCTATAAATGCCCCTGCACAAGGCCGCACCCCCTGTTTCACTCTGGCGCCGATTGAGATCTACATTTCAATTACCTGGGGAAAGATGTCTTCTGATGCTCGTCCGAGTTCCCCTTCGCCATCCGGCGTCGGACGTCGTCGTTGCTCGACTTATCGGGTCAAGCTCCAGCGCAAGGACCAGCACTCCAGCTGCTTCCTGTGCCTGGGTTCGGGCCATGCGGCGTTGAGCGCCACCTGCGCCTCGTGTCTCGCTCTCCCCAGGGAGGAGAGTGAACGCAGGCGCGCGTTCTTCGCCGCTACAGCGCCCCGTCCGGACCCCTCTCAGGACGAGGAGTCTGCGATTGACTGGGCCCCCCTCGACCTTCCACCCGTGCCCGCGGAGTGGGGTGACTGCGAGGACGGAGAGGTGTCGGAGGTCGGCTCTCTCCTCACGCTGGACGGGTGGTGTCCAACCCGGAGCCGGACCGCTTCCCGCTGGACCACATGCCTGGGCTCTACGCCACGGCGGCGGCCATCATGGATGCCCCCCTGCCACCGCAACCGAACCAGAGGGTGGAGGACTTCACCTCTGGTTACGCCACCCCTCGAGGGAGGAGGAGAGCGCAGCCCACGTTGTGCCCGCGGATGGACCCGATCGTCCATTACGCGACACGTGAGTGGCCAAAGCCCCTAGCGGCCAAGAGGCCCGCTTTGGGGTATGGCATGTATTGTAACGTGCAGGACTGGTCCTGGACCGGCGGGGTCCCAGACATCGAGGACTCGGTTCGGGCGGCCCTGCACCCCTCCACATCCGTGTGGCCCAGCACCAGACCTCTCCTTCCCTCCGAGCGGGATAGGATGTCTTTGGCGATGCACGACAGATGTTACGCCAATGCGGCTCAGGTCGTCGCGGTGGCTAACAACATGGCCTTCATCACCGGGGCCCTGGATAGGTCTCTCTCCTCTGGCCAGGCGCTCAGTGGAGACACCTTATCCCAGGCGAGGACCACTTCAGCGGCGATCTTGCGCATGTGCCAAGCGCTAGCTGTCGATGGCGGCCGCACGATGGCAGCAGCACAAGTTGGGGCCAGACACCTCTGGCTGGGGCCGGTGAACCTCAGAGAGGCGGAGAAGAGGCAGCTGCTGGACCTGCCCATCTCCCAAACGTCACTCTTCGGTCCGGAGATGCAGACGCTGATGACTAGGCTGGACACCGCAGCTAAGGACTCTGCTAGCCTAGCCCAGCATCTAGCTGCGAGACGCGAGGCCCGCCCACCAGCGCGGAGCCGAGACAGAGGCAGGGAGCGCTCGCCCGGCAGGCGCCCCGGACCATATCCACGCTCCGTGGTCCATCGTTCCCCAGCGACGAGACCCCCGGGCCCAGACAGGCACACGGGAGGTTCGCGGGACCAACACACCCACCGACGGCCTCCCTATGGCAGAGGAGGTCGGGGTGGGAAAAATGCTTTCAATAAAGGCCGTCCGGCATTTCATCAGTACTCGCTGTCTGAGTCTCATTTGGGGGTATGTAACATGTCAAATTATTTGAATTCTGATTGTGTTACTTCTCGAGCATATAACGTGGCTCCGCTAGGCCTGCAGCCCCCAGAGAAGGGCGTGCAGCGTGCTACGCGGGCCACGGGCTCCGATTCACGGGTTCATGTTTTGCCCTCCCGGAGAGAGGGCAGGCGGAGGGATCTGGTAAGTGATAATGTGTGTGCTCCAGCCGAACGCGTGTTAGCATCTCTGAGCTACAAGGCTAACACGGGGTTTCCCACTCCAGGGGCTCGTCCCCCCCTCCATGAGGCAAGAGCCAGGGGGGGGCACAGCAGCCGTGTCACGTGTGGTGAGCAGAGCTACAAGGCTAACACGGGGTTTCCCACTCCAGGGGCTCGCCCCCCCCTCCATGAGGCAAGAGCCAGGGGGGGGCACAGCAGCCGAGTCACGTGCGGTGAGCAGTCCCGTACTTATGACGTCGGGCCTGCAGAACACGTGACCGCCCTCGGCGCTCACGGTGTGACGCAGGGGCCCCCCCGGCCCTTTCAGCCACCCCCCCTCCCTGCTAGGAACACCAGGAGGGGGCGGGGCCGTGACGTCTCGTGTTCCAACTCCCGTTCCGCCCCTCACAGATTTCTACAGCATCTGGAGGGAGCAGGGCCTACTGACAGATATTTGGCTGGAGAAAACTCTGCGCAGAGGTTACGCGCTGCAATTTTTCCGAAAGCCACCACCATTCCGAGGCGTACGGGCAGTACGCTCTCAGGTACGGGGATCGACAGAGGCACTACAAGCGGAGGTCTCCTCTCTGCTGAGTCGAGGCGCAGCAGTGGAGGTAGACCCGCAGGACGCCACCAGGGGGCTGTACTCCCCTTACTTCTTAGTGCCAAAGAAATCAGGCGGGGTGCGTCCCATTCTGGATCTGCGCGTGTTAAACGAGTGCATTTCCAAACGGCAGTTTCGGATGCTGTCCACAAGGCAGCTCCTCGAGTGTGTCAGGGAAGGAGACTGGATGACTTCCATAGACCTGACAGACGCATACTTCCACGTGCCCATAGTGCCAGAACACAGGAGGTTTCTGCGCTTCGCAGTGGGAGAGAGGAATTACGAGTACTGCCGTTTACCCTTCGGGTACGCACTCGCGCCTCGGACCTTTTCCAAATGTGTGGAAGCAGCTCTGGAGCCGATCAGACGTGCGGGGGTAAGAATATTAACCTATATAGACGATTGGTTAATACTGGCCCCATCCAGGGAAGTGGCCGTGAGCCACACGCACTGGGTCCTGTCCCACATACAGCGTCTGGGCTTTGTGGTGAACAGGGAGAAGAGCAAGCTGCAGCCAGCCCAACGCATGGTTTACCTCGGTCTGCAGCTAGACTCTGTGATATTCCGTGCTGCATTGTCCGTGGACAGACGGATGAATATTACCCGTCTGGCCCGGGAGGTTCTGGCGGGCCCCAGAGTCCCCGCTCGGCGCCTCAGGTCCCTGCTGGGAATGATGGCAGCGGCTCATGCTGTGGTGCGGCTAGGCCTGCTCCACATGAGAAATTTTCAGAGGTGGTTCTCGCGCCTCAGGCTTCACCCCTCCCGGGACGGGGGAGGCTGATCTGGGTTCCCCAAGGGGCAGCATCGGACATCAGGTTCTGGCTCACTCCGGGTCTATTGCGGGACGGAGTGACTCTGGCCTGCGCTGTGTCTCACGTCGAGGTTTTCACGGACGCGTCGCTCGAAGGATGGGGCGGGGTCCTTGGCCAGAGCTCTGTAGGAGGCTGCTGGTCGGACTCAGCCCGTCACATCAACCTGCTGGAGATGGAGGCAGTGCACAGAGTACTGCTGCACTTTGCCCCTCAGCTGCAGGGGAGACAGTGATGATAGATAGATAGATATATACTTTATTGATCCCGAAGGAAATTGTGCACTCGTCCCTTGCTCGCAATCATACAGCAATACATACACAGGTAAGAATTATAGGATGCAAAAGTTAAAAACGAGACAATAAATACATTAAAAACAATAAAAACATTAAAAGAGAAGTTAAGGCACTGCAAAACAATTCTCAAGACACCCCACCCCCCTCCCTCCCCCCCTGCTCCTCCTGAAGTGGCTTTGTTATAGAGCCTGATGGCGTTGGGGACAAAAGAGTTTTTTAATCTGTCCCTGGAGCACCTCAGAGAGAGGAGTCTGGAGCTCATGGTGCTTCTCTGGCGGGAAAAAAATGAATTCAGTGGGTGGCTCTGGTTGGACAAGATCACCTGATCTTGGAGAGCGTTCTTTGCTCTACCACCTCCTCCACTGAATCCAGACCCAGACCCACCACAGAGCCCGCCTTTCTAATGAGCCGGTTCAGCCTCTCAGTGCGCTCAGACAACACCACAGTGGTCTCCTATCTGAACAGGCAGGGGGGCACCAGGTCCCCCGCTCTCCATCGCATGGCGACGGTGACGCTGCTGTGGGCGGCGCTTCACCTCCTGTCTCTCAGGGCATGCCACGTCCCGGGGGTCCGGAACGTGGGAGCCGACAGAATGTCCAGGGGGGGCCCACTCCAGGACGAGTGGGGCCTGGCCCCACGGGTAGCTGCGGAGATCTGGCGGAGGTTCGGCCGTCCAGTAGTCGACCTTTTCGCCAGTGCAGAGAACGCACAGTGCCCGTCCTGGTTCGCCTTAAGGGCCGCGGACGAGCCGCCTTTAGGCGTGGACGCTCTGGCTCATTACCCATGGCCAGGCGGCCTGTTGTACGCTTTCCCACCGGTGCGTCTCCTGCCGGTCCTGCTGCGGAGGATCGAACAGGGAGAGGAGATCGGTGATTCTGGTGGCTCCGGACAGTCCGCATGCCCGGTGGTTCCCCTTCCTGAGGGGCATGGCGGTGATGGAGCCTTGGGCCCTCCCGGACGAGCCGGGGGCTCTAGTCCAGGGGGCAGGAGCCCTGTTTTCACGTCCGATAATCGGCCGCAGGCTCTGGGTTTGGAGGTTGAGAGGCGGAGCCTCGTAGATCTGGGTCTTCCCCCTGCGGTGGTGGAGACCATTCAGGGAGCGAGGGCGCCGTCCACCGTGAGGGCCTACGCCACGAGGTGGAGGCTATTCAGTGTCTGGTGCGATTCCCGTTCCTGGGATCCCAGGTGTTGCCCGCTGGAGGGGGTCCTGGGATTCCTACAGGAGCTCTTCGACAAGGGGAGGGCTGTCGCTACCTTGGCGGTGTTTGCGGCAGCCATTACTTCGGGTCACGACGGGTTCGGGGGGTTCACAGCCCGCTCTCACCCGTTGGTTAAACGTTTTCTGCGGGGGGGCGCGCAGGAGGAGGCCCCCGCTCCCAGAGAACGCCTCCGGTTTGGGACCTCAGGGTGGTCCTTAGGGGGCTGTCGGGTTCGCCTTTTGAACCGGCGGCGGAGGCGAGTCCCGAGTGTATCGCTTTTAAGACTCTGCTAAGAGGGCGGGCGATTTGTGTGCGCTCTCCGTCCATGCGTCGTGCCTGTCCTTTGGAGAGGACGACGGCATGGTGGAGTTGTGGCCCAATCCGGCTTTTCTCCCCAAGGTCATCACGTCGGCCTTTAGGTCGAGAGTCATCAGGATTAGGGCTTTCCACCCGCCGCCGCATGCCTCCCCCGAGGAGGAGCGGCAGCACCTTCTGTGTCCTATCAGAATGCTGAGGCATTACCTGGCCATGACGTCGTCATTCAGATCGGGTGATCAGCTGTTTGTGTGTCTGGGCCCCAAGAACAGGGGCGCCCCGCTGTCGGCTCAGCGGCTGGCGCATTGGGTCGCCACGGCGGTGCGACGGGCGTATCAGACGCAGGGCCTGGCCCCCCCGGTGGGTTTCAGGTCGCATTCCACGCGTGGGATGGCGGCCTCTACGGCCCTTCTCAGGGGGGCGTCGGTCGAGGACGTTTGCCGTGGGGGGGGGCCTTCGGTCTATTTTCCGCCCTGGTGCAGGAGCTCTTGGGAGAGGCATCCTACAGGTGCGGTACGTTTGTGTGTGTGGTCGGTCTGGTAGTCCACGTCAGGAGCTCTTGGGAGAGGCGTCCTGTGACTACGGATGACCTACGGCTTGTGTTACTTGGGGGTATCCTTGGTAGGAGTGGCCCCGTAACACGCTTGTTTCTTCTGCCCTGAGTCCTCTCACGTTGTGAGGGTCTTGCTCGGGCGGAGCTCCAATCACCCTTCGCTGGCCTGCTGGGAGTACATTTTCCTACGGCCTCCGCGTTGTGTCCCACTAGCGAAGTCCTAAGGGACGTAGCACCATGACGTAGAATTAATAGTTACTTAATGTAACTTAAGTTCTACGAATAGGTGCGTAGTCCCTTAGCTACGAGCCCATCAGGCCAGCCCGGCTTGGCAGAGTTCAAGAGGGGGTGCGGCCTTGTGCAGGGGCATTTATAGAGGAAGGTGGCTGGTGATTGGAGCAAATTATTTTGATCTCTCTGGCGTGTGACCTGGGGGTCACGAGTGATATCCCACTAGCGAAGTCCTAAGGGACTACGCACCTATTCGTAGAACTTACGTTACATTAAGTAACTATTAATTATATCCGTCGCATATGAGTTGCTGCCCCGCACACATCGACAATCTGACGAAAACGGGCAACTCCCAGTAGCGGACCAGTCTCGGGAATAACAGCGCGTTACTCCATCGACAGCAACTGGCCTCAACTACAGTGTGTTTTCTGACATAAACTGTAGAGGGCGCAATACACACACGTTGTTGGAGCAGCGCATGGAGCGCGCACATCGGGTCATATCTCCGAAACTGAGGACAACTAGTTGCCGAAAAGTAGAACACGGGCAACTGACTGAAACTGGAGACCGACTGTTTATCTCCAGTTGTAAGAGCGCGCACATAGACCGATTTTGGCAACGGCAACTGATCATCTCCCACCATCTCCTCTCAGTTGCCAAAAGCCACCTTGCAACTAGTTGTCCCCAGTTTCTCTGTCGATGTACGCTAGGCTTAACGTTCGGTTTATCAACACATATCACAATTTTTAATGTATAAAACTAGTGAATTTCACCTAGATATTTTCAGAAATTAAAGACAAGACGTTATATAATAATTATTTAATGAAAACACAATTTAGAAAATAGGCCACTAGACCTATTTTACTGTTTACTCGGAACATGCTAGCGCGACATCCGACGGGTTTTCCCAGATTGCATCACATATAAAAGACAGGCAGCAGCCTGGGTCTAACTGCACTGGTGGAGAGGCAAGGCACAAAGACCTCGCTGATAGCCCAGCCTACCCGCCTATCCAGAGGTAACAGGATATGAAGATTTAAAACACATGTGACAATATGACCTATGAACTCTAGGTTTGAAAACAATCTTCTCTTCCAACAGAAGAAGTGTCTTCTTTCATGAGACCAACTCAACCCAGATGTTTTCTGGCTTTTTGTTTGTTTATACGTCTAGTCTTTCACTCTTGTCTGGGGGCTGTAAGAATGCTGCCATCTCGCCACCCTCAATGCATGAGTTGGTTAACTAGACTAGACCCTACTAATCTACACACATTTATTAATTTATACACATAACATTTCTTGACACTGGCTCAAGTTTCCCTTATTAAAATCCCCCAGGATAATAATCAGAGAGTCCGGGTATAAATCAGCCGCAGATGCCAAGAAAACAGGCAATATGTCCATGGGAACGGTGGGTCGGATGTTCATAAGTTCCTCATGGGTGTAATAACAGCCAGATGCACAGTTAAAAAGTAAAAACAAAAGCAAAAGAGAGCAGCAAAGAGCCGTGGCGAGCGTACGAGGCGCCATCTTGTTTGTCCTCAATTAAAATAAGGACGAACAATTAAAACTGCTCAGGAACTTTAAACAAATGTACAAAAACTCATTTTCTCTTCATACGTGAATTTGAGGGAGCACGAAGAGCGAAAGATGGCAGGAGGCAACCAGTAGCAAAAGCCAGTAGGATCGACCAACACATTGGAGTAATAGGCCACCTGGAACTGGGCGTCATAACTACAAAAACACACACAATGAAATATATGCTGTAATCATTCATAGCCTCAATCTTCAGTGCTTCCTCAAAGGCAAATTCTTTGTAAAATATAGCATCCAAGTACATAGTACAAAAGTACATTTTTCTGCTTTGAGATCACATGTTCTTATTCATCCACAGGTTTCAAAATTATCAATAACTAGGAGCCAGAGACTAACTAGGAGCATAAGCTAAACTCATTAAAACAGCATATTACAATTTGAAGCTAGGGTACCTAATTTGTTTTGGTTCATTCATAAATACATGATAAACACATGTAGCGTGTGCCAACAGAAGTAGAACAGAGGATTGTAAAAACAAAATATGAACAAATCAGAGCACAGCATGAAGAATTCATGAGTCATAGAACCAAACTATTTTGAGTTTGTTACATCAATTGTTTTCTGGTTTTAAAGTTAGGTTCTTCAGTTTTACAAAAGAGATTCATTAAAAGAGTCATCTGGAAAATCAGATTGTTGCCTGGGAACCCACTGAAAAAACACTTAAAATCTGACGGCCAAAGACAGGTTTACATATTATTTGAATGAAGACTGTATCCTATTAGTTTGATGTATGAGCCCTGTGCAGTGTGTTCATAGATGGACTCTCACTTGTTCTCCAGGACGATCTCTGGCAGCCACAGCATGTTGGAGGGCAGACGCAGCATGTCGATCCCATCAAACTCTGTCATGTTCCAGGACAGCCTGCTGTGCGTCCACGACTGGAAACAAACACTGACACTTAACAGTATTTGAAATATAGTATTTCGGGAAAGTGGACAAAAAGGTTGAACAATGTACAAGAAATAATGCTGAGTTCTAAAATGAATCCCTCCATCAACAGAACTGAGACACAACAAAAGCAATTTCTCTCACTTTTAAACATCCGATTTCTTAATTGTGTACTGTTTATGTACATTATTTTCATTTTTCATTGATTTTTTCTCAAACGAGTGTCTAGATTCAATATTTGTCTTGGTATAGTACATTTTTGAAGTCACTGATTGCAAACTTTGAACAAACCAGTGACATTTGATTATGAAAATGTCACTGGTTAAAATTCGCTTTTACTCACATGATCAATCCATACGTTGCATGCAGCATATACTGTATATCGATGACAACTTTTGTCCAACTCGCTATTGTTCTCATTTTCAGTCATTCCACATCTGTCCTTCAAGGCTTCTGAAATAATGCTTTAATATTAGAGACACTTAAAGTATTAAACTAGCAATATGTAAGATTTTTATGTCAAGTCACAATTAAATGGCCCTAATCTGTCAAAAGGCATTAATAAACCATGCTCTTTTCCAATACTTCTTTAACTGATTACAGTAGTTTAGCCAAGTTTTTCTTAGTTTTACAGAGTCTTAATCTTGTTATTGTTTAAATTTCGAAGTCCCTTCCGCCACCGTTTTACCAATCAGAAAATCAGTGATCCAGGTTGCCAGAACTAACCATCGAGCTAATCGTTGAGCTAATCTCACTGGTGAAGTACCATGTGGCCACAGAACTAAAAAAGTTCTCGTTATGATTCTCAAATCATCAATTGCAAAACAAGGAATTAAACAAGGATGTCTATCAGAGATGTCTTTGTGAAAAAGGTGTTTTTTTTTGACAAAGCTCTTGTCTATTCAGATATTGTGGTCCCAGCTGGATTCGTCTGCATGTCTGAGTCAGGGAGAGTGGGAGAGTGCAGTACCAGGTTTGGCCAGATTTTTGCTCCTTTAAAATATAATTTGTATTTTTTTGTATTTCTCAGGAGGATGGAACTACACTTTTTTTAGCAGTAGAATTTAATGAATTAAGGGAAAATTTGTCTTTATTGAGTTTGTCGTTTAAGTTAGATATTATTAGGCATGTAATTTTGGCCTCTGTCACATTAATTAGATTTTTTACACAGAAATGTGACAGTGGGCAGACTCCCCTGGCCCAAGGAGGCTAACGGGGCTCTTCCTTACAGGTATGTCAAAGATAACATGTTTTCTATCAAGATGAAGAAATCATGCTGAGAACTGAAAATGTGTCCAATAAAGTGAAACAGTGATTACCTATACATTTTTATTTAAATCATACGTTTGTTTAAAAATCCTGACTATAATTTGGCAAAATGATGCAGCCCATTGCTCCAATACAAAGTTGTACCAGTGAGATGAGGTTGGAGAGCGTGAGAGCGAGAAAGACATCCACCGTGTCTTGCTGTCTCTCCACTGGACGCAGCTCTTTGTTGTAGCCTTTTTCTTTAAACAGGAAGTTAATGAGATGCTCATTGATCGCGCTCAAAAACTATTCCAATCGTTTGTGCAGAAAAAAGGTTTTTGTTTTTGAGATATTAATGATTAATTTTTAGGCCAAATTGGGGTCACGCAAACACAAATTGACCTTCAAAATTATCCAAACTGGTGTCAGTCGAAAGTGCTGGTTCTATATCATATGTTGCTTCAGCCTTTTAGGCTTTGCTATTGCATATCTATCGGAAGCGGTGCTTCCCGCTCTGAGAAGATCAAACGATCCACGGCCCCAATCACCTTCACGTCCTGGCGTAGGTCAGTCCCCTATAAATAGTGCCATGCACCACAGCTCTTCTCCTTTTCTCTCTCAGCTTGCCTAAGAGAAGCTTCGATTCAGTTGCTAGGATGTCTTCAAGCAAGATCCCTGCGCCTGAGAACTTGCCACCCTCCGGTGTCAGGCTGCGGATCTGCGACTTGTGCCCTGCGGCACTCTCCCAGGCTGACCGCCACTTGTCCGGCGTCTTCTGCCTGGGCTGGCGTCATGCCGCGGGAGAAAGCCCCAGTTGTTTGGCTTATCTCGCACTCCCCGTGGGAGGAGCGCGATAGACGCTGTGGATTACCCAATTCCGGCTGGAGTTGGTGCCCTTGGAGGCATCGCTCATGGTGTGTTTCTCTCTATCCACGCTGAACAGGTGTATAGCTAATGCACCACAGATGGTTGCCCTAACTAAAAACACCACTCTCCTCGCTACATCCCTGGAGTGGTGCCCATGGTGGCTCGCCCATGGTATGCTACCCTCTATCCACGCCGAACAAGCGTAATGCTAATGCACCACAGATGGTTGCTTTAGCTCATAACATCACTCTCCTCTCTCCATCCTTGGAGCGGTGTCCAGGGTGGCTCGCTCATGGTGTGGCACCATATATCCCCGTTGCTGCTTTGCCTGGTTCTTCGGAGATGTCCGGGCGATGCCGGTCCAGCCCGCCTCGCCTCCGGTGGACTGTCTTCAGTCCCTCACTCCTTCCCCCCAGCAGCGCAGACGTGACTTGTTAGCTCCCAGTTTGGAGCCTCTGCTTCACTATAACAGCCGTGAGGGGATAGGCTCATGACAGTCCCCGGCGCTAGCGTATGTAGTATATGCGGGTGCGGAGGCCTGGCCTTGGCGGTCAGGCTTCAGGATACTGACGCATAGCGACGACTGGTGATCCTGCGCCTCCTCATCAAACGTCCAGAGTGTTGAACCACGTTGCCCACTGAGGGTTTGTGATCAATAGGGACAAAAGCTCCCTTTGCCTTGCCCAGGAGATCCCGTTTCTGAGACTGGGCTTGAATTCCAGGAGCATGACTGCTTCACTTTCGACGGAGAGACAAGCGGCCGTTCAGAACCTGGGCCGGATCCTCCAAGGCGAACCCCAGGTCCAACCGCGGCAGATCCGGTCACTCTTGGGCATGATGGCAGCGGCCCATCCAGCAGTGAGACTGGGGTTGCTGCCCATGCGATATCTCCAGAGGTGAGGTGTGAGAACAGTCTCTGCCCGGTCAGGGCTGTGAGAAGCTATTTAGACTGCACATCTGACCTCAGACGGTCGGATCAGTTGTTTGTGGGGTTTGGCACCAGGAGTCAGGGTGCCGCTTTGTCTCCACAGCGCTTGGCCCACTGGCTTTGCCTTGCTATCCGTTTGGCGTATGAAGCTCAGGGCTTACTGCCTCTGGCCCAGTTGAGGGCTCACTCCACTCGCGGGGTGGCCACTTCGGTCCCCATTCAAACAGAGACCACGACCCATACTCCCCCAAGACCTGGACGCTGTCAGGAAACATCTCCAGGAGCTGTTGGACTCCGGAGTGATCCGAGAATCTGAATCACCTTTCGCATCACCCATAGTGGTGGTAAGGAAGAAGAACGGCAGTGTCAGACTTTGCATCCATTATAGGAAACTCGACACACCAACAATAAAAGACGCATACGCTCTTCCCAAACTTGAAGACACTTTCACAATACTTACAGGATCAAAATATTTCTCAGTTTTGGATTTAAAATCAGGGTATTATCAAATTGAAATGGAGGAAAGGGTGTTGTGGCAAGTTTCATATATTAGAATATATTGTACTAAAATTCACTGATACATTTGCAGACAAAGGCTGCCTGTCTTGTACAAAGAGGCCTTTACTTTCACATGACCTTGGCAGTCTCCCCTGGAGGCGATGGTACCAGGTACCACTCCTTTTGCTCGTTATGATGTTTAATGTTTGACAGGTGTACTATCATTCTTTTGCCCTCCCTTCTTTTACCTCGTCTTCCTGCATAACTCAACCCACCTTACCCCCACTGTGACGTGTCTTGTTCTTTGTTCTAGCTTTGGCAGGGCTATATTACCGAATGTTAGATGTGATCAGACCAGAGAGAGACGACGCAGAGCTTGGGAGTATGCTGCGTCGCTTCTGTCTGACTCTGCAGAGTTTTAATTGTATTTGTTATTCTCATCACCTTTTAAATAAATTGCACAAAGACAAGCTGTTTTCTCTCGGATTCATTCATTGAAGTATTTAAATTTCCACTACAAGGGACAAATGTAAAACGGCTTTTGTGTGCCCATTAGGATTCTGGGAGTTCAATCGAATGCCCCAAGGGGTCACGAATGCGCCATCTACGCTCCAACGATTAATGGAAAAATGTGTCGGCGAGATGAACTTGCGAGATGTTCTTGTGTTTATTGACGACTTGATTGTGTTCGCACGCTGGAGCAACACAAAGAAAGATTGATGGCAGTTCTAAACCGCTTAAAAGAATTTGGACTGAAACTCTCAGTGGAAAAATGCACTTTTTTCCAGACCTCTGTCAGATACCTCGGCCACATAGTTTCCCAATACGGTGTTGAAACAGATCCAAACAAATTTGAAGCATTGAAAACCTGGCCTGAAGTGGAGGCTCAATATTTTAACTGGCCCACTAAGGGATATACACTAGTTGAGGCGGCAACAGTATGGAAAGATTCCGGTCAGAGAATCTGGGTCCAGAGGGGGGATATTTCTCAGTCGTTGGTTTATTAACACATTCACAGTGTGTTACAATTATGTAACGTGTGTGTGTGTGTGTGTGTGTGTGGTCTGCAACAAAGAACAGACAAAAAATATAATGAATAAATGTACAAGCTATACACTGTACATAACTACAAGACATATATTATAATACATAACATACACAACAGCTCTAAATTGACACTGCAATGCTGTAAGAGCAAAATGGTGCGAGACGCAGCGGCAGGCAGTCAACTACACAATTCACGTAAAATAACAATATACTAAAAATAGAATTAACTTTAAACTATGAATTAGCAGGTCAATTAACATTATAACTCTACTTCACTAATGTACGTCAGATCACTCATGCTAAGTGAGACTGAAGAAAACACGTGTTAAGTCTAAACACGGACATATGGTTATAACAGGCACATTGGTCAACTAATCACACATTGCACTTACTTTTTGATCATTTACGCACACTGACACACAGGGAACAACGTTAATGAGTCCTTAATGCACGAAAAAAGTCTCTGCAGCGCATCTAGCTGCCGTGGTTGCTCTATTAATAGTTCACTTTGGAGAGACCCAAGAGGGAAAATGCAGTTAGAAGTTTGTTGATTGAGCATGTTTGGCGCCCCAGGCCCGGGAGAGATTCTGTTGAGCGCGGCGCTTGCTCGCACGCATGATCCCCCCCGGGGCCTAGGCACTGGTGGCGGCAGAGGCAGTAGGCAAGCACGCTTCAATGAGAAACGGAGGAGGTGGGGCGGCGGAGGCTTGCGGACTTCAGAAGGCTGGGAAGTGGGTGTCTCCGGCTTTTAACTTGCTGTCCTGGTGGTTATTGGTTGATTAGATGTGGGCGTTGCTGGTATGATGAGTCGAGGATGAGCAGGCTTGTAGATCTGGGCAAGCAGCGGCCGGGTCTACCACAGTGAACTTTCGCGAAGAGCTTCATTTCACTTTGGAGAGACCCAAGAGGGAAAATGCAGTTAGAAGTTTGTTGATTGAGCATGTTTGGCGCCCCAGGCCCGGGAGAGATTCTGTTGAGCGCGGCGCTTGCTCGCACGCATGATCCCCAAAAACGGGCAGAGTTATCTTTGCGCGCCGGGACGTGAGCGCTCGCATCACAATCAACCGGACGCTGCCTGGGACGTGAGCGCTCGCATCACGATCGATACCAGACGTTGAAGCAGAGTTGCCTTTAGGCGCCGGGACGTGAGCTCGCATCACGATCAACCGGACGCTGACTGGGACGTGAGCGCTTGCATCACGATCGATACCAGACGTTGAAGCAGGGTTGCCTTTAAGTGCCGGGACGTGAGCTCGCATCACGATCAACCGGACGCTGACTGGGACGTGAGCGCTTGCATCACGATCGATACCAGACGTTGAAGCAGAGTTGCCTTTAAGCGCCGGGACGTGAGCTCGCATCACAATCAACCGGACGCTGACTGGGACGTGAGCGCTTGCATCACGATCGATACCAGACGTTGCGGCAGAGTTGCCTTTAAGCGCCGGGACGTGAGCTCGCATCACGATCAACCGGACGCTGCCTGGGACGTGAGCGCTCGCATCACGATCGATACCAGACGTTGAAGCAGAGTTATCTTTAAGCGCCGGGACGTGAGCGCTCGCATCACGATCGATACCAGACGCTGCAGCTGAGTTTCTTTAAAGTGCGTGCCGCCACCAGAATCTTATAGTTCACTTACTTTGCTTTGTATTGCTTTGCTGGGAGCTTACGAGGAAGCCAGTTGCCGTTGTGCAGCCAGGATGGCGGACGCGTCTGGCCTGATGTAGGCGGAGAAGGCCGAAGAGGACCAGCGCCCCAGCTGTTGCAGAGAGGTGTGGGGGAGCCCCAGCGAGGCCGCGCGCGTGGCAGCGCCTATCCTGAATGAGCGAGCTGTGTAGAGCTGGGGAGATAATTTACAGAGGAGCAGTAGGGATCTTAGCTGAGCTCTGAACCAGGTTGCTGTCATGGGAAGAATGGGCCTCATTCACGAACGGTTCTTAGGAACAGATGTGTACGTAAATCCTACTTACGCGGTTTTTACGAAGAAAGTGGCATTCACGAATATTTCTCGTAACCAGAATTTATCTTGGGCAAGTACAAATCCTACGAGTCCTCAGGAGCACTCGTACGCATTCAGTGCCGACATGTTCACACGCGGGGGTTGTCCTCTTTGGTGAAGTTGAATAAAAATACAACATTCCAGTGATATGTCCGTCATATCGATGTATGTATTTATTTATTTGTAGTAATCTTTATTAGTAATCTTTATTTATATACCGCCTTTTTCACTGCAGATCTGGCCTACTTTTTAATTCATTTTGAAATGAAATGTGCCAACGCTTTATCAAATACATTGGAAATCTTGCCGTGTATTAGTGACCCCTTCCTATTTATAGGGGGCATTTCTTTATCCACGGGCCACAGAACAACGGCATATATACTGCTGCTGCAGGAGGCTGCGGGGTCCGCGCTGAGTCTCTGCGCTGGTCTCTCCTATGGATCTATACGGGTCTGCGCTGGTGTCTCCCATATACGGGTCTGCACTGGTCTCTCCCATGGATCTATACGGGTCTGCACTGGTCTCTCCCATATACGGGTCTGCACTAGTCTCTCCCATGGATCTATACTGGTCTGCACTGGTCTCTCCATACGGGTCCGCGCTGGTCTCTCAAGTCTGGTCTATGCGGTCTCTCTTCGGTCCGCGCTGGTCTCTGCGCACCGGTCTCTCCAGTCAGGTCACTACAGTCTATGCGGTCTCTCCAGTCAGGTCACTCCAGTCTATGCGGTCTCTCCTATAGGTCCGCACTGGTTTCTGTGTGCTGGTCACTCCAGTCTCTCCTCGGGTCTGCATTGGTCTCAGCGCTGGTCCGCGCTGGATCTCCTCCCAGGGTCCAAAATATTTTGAGATTAATCTCAAAACATTTTGAGATTCATCTTTAAAATAATACATAATATATTTTTAAATTAAGCTCATAACATTTTGAGATTAATCTCATCATATTCTTAGATTAATCTCATAATTTTGCTAGTTCGACTTTATTATCATAATATTTCGACTTTTAAGTCAACATTTTATAACTTTATTCTCAGTCTGGTAAAAGAATAAAAAAGGGTGACTTTTGCTCCGTGTAAAGGCCTGTTGCTGTTTCCTCTGCCGTCTGCACACGGCCCTGCAGTCCCTTATATGGGCATTAGTGGGCGGTTACTTATGCTAAGTACCTATGCTAATGAAGCACCTGGCACGCGCGCTCTACTTACGAGGAAATGGGATTCATCAATCTGAGAGAACAGCTGCGAACAATTCAGCGGCTTACGAGTGCGTTGATGAATCCCACGTGGGGACTTCTTAGAAATCTACTTAAGGACAACTTGAGAAGAAAGTTGAGTAGTTTCTTACAAAGTTATTCGTGAATGAGGCCCAATGTCTGGAGTGAGAAAGAGAGGTCCGTTAAAATCTCCTTTTTGCAGCGGAGGCGAGTGTAACGCATCATGGACCTGAAGGGCAGAGAGATGTGTCGGAGCGAGCTGTTACTATGTTGCAGGCTCCTTTGATTTTTGGAATGTTTGAGATGAAGGTTGAAATGGTCAGGGGACGTTAAGTTGGGTGAAAAAGAGCGACCTTTGTGTAATGCTTCCACTACATCGAGATTATCACACATGACAGAGATCCTCTTTCTCTGCCACGAGTGATTCCACAGTGCGCAGCCACGACCACTGGGAATATTTCGTGTAGGGCAGAAGAGATGCTCCGGTGGAAAGTAGCGGCCACGGCCAGGCAAACCAATGGTCCTGGAAGAACCCCCAAAACCCACGGAAGGGGCAGCGTCCGTGTAGAAGCGGAGACCTGTAGGGGCAGAGACATGTCGGAGAGGGCCATTGATGTTTGCAGGCGCCCTTACGCTTAGAATCTTGGGTTGGAGTAGATAATCAGGATAGTAGGATGGTCGGGAAGCCGTGTCTCGGACCGCATGAAGGTTGAGTGAGCAGTAGTGAAACGCTTATGCAGAGAAGCCATAGAAGGCGAGCAGGAAGATGCTGCGAGGAGGGCAGACATGTACTTGGAAGATGAGCCGGAGTTCAGTGCCGCTGCAGGATGGGCAGCATGATGGGGAACCTGCGATCAGAAGAGTGAAGAATACAGGTATGGATGCGTTTGATTAGGAGTCCGATTGACGGCTCAGCGCAGCAACTCGGCCGGCTGCATCTGATAGAATCAGAAAATTAAGTATAGAGATGAAGCATGACCGCCGAAGCGACCCTGGGAGCATAGGTGCGAGTCCAGCGCAGCGCGGCATACTCAGCCGGGCTGCATCCATTAGAAGCAGGATAAGCTTCTGAGAGAGTGGGTAGCAGCAGCTGCAGCATCTGTAGATAATAACAGCAATAATCCTGTATCAAAGCCACAGCAGTAGAATGTTGTTGTAGCTGTTCAGTGTTTCAGTAAAAGAGATGCCGGTGAAGAGAGATGGCAAAGTAAACGAAGCAGCAGCAGCGGTAGCAGTATGAAGCAGCAAGCAGTAGCAGCAGCAGTTGCAGCATCCGTAGATAATAACAGCAATAATCCTGTATCAAAGCCACAGCAGTAGAATATTGTTGTAGCTGTTTAGTGTTTCAGTAGAAGGATGCGAAGTGAAGAGAGGTGTCAAAGTAAAAGAAGCAGCAGCAGCACGGCAGCAGTAGCAGTATGAAGCGGCAGCGGCAGCAATAGCAGCAGTAGCAGCAGTAGCGGTAGCAGTATGACGCAGCAGAAGCAGCATTAGCAGGAGCAGTAGCACCACAATGCGATTCATACGAACAACAGACGTGTCACGCCAGTGTGCGCCGCTTGTCTCTGTGAGCCAGGTTACATACGTGTCTGAAAGAGCCGAGCCGTAGAGACAGGTGCAGCCTGGGAGCCCGCGGAGCGGCAGCGGCAGGAACAGCAGCAGCGGCACATGTAGTAGCAGGAGCAGCAGGAGCAGGCAGCAGCAGGCAGCAGCGGGAACAGGCATCAGCGGGATCAGGCATCAGTAGGAACGGCAGCAGGGACCGGCAGCAGCGGCGGTCAGAGAACCATGCCCATGGTTGTTGAACAGCCTGAGGAAATAATCAACCCGAATCCGAAACATTCCCATGCGAATAACAGATGTCCCCCGGAGCCATCTTCTGCTTTGGTTATGGCAGAGACGCATGAACGATCACTTTTCCACGCGTTCATTAGCTCCAACACCAATTCACACCCATTGCAGATCACATTGGCCCTTTTTCTTTCTGCTGCACTTTCAAAATGCAACAACTGCAGTTCAGTTACCAATTTAATACTAGTGACCTAGCTCTTTAAATGCATGGCCCCTCTTTCCTCCTGCAGATAGACGGATTTAAATACATTCATTTAACAATAGTGACCTGCGAGTAATGAGATTAATGCCGTAAAGATGGCGCCGTGGCAAGAGCTCTGGTGTGTACAGTCTGGAGCACGATGGGGTAGTCTTTGCACATGTTTTCCAACGTGGTTTTACTGCAAGTGGCAGAACATGAATCTGAATTAATGCACACTGCTCCTTTTATATCCCTCAGACAATAGAGATTTGATGCCATTTAAGATGCATTGCCCCTCAGTTAGCTCAAACACGTGTGAAACGGAGCCTGCAGACCAAGCACGGGGCGAAACTGGCGCCTGTAGTCAAGTGCGTAGGGCAAAACCAGCCGCTTGCAGCCCAGACTCAGGGATTAATCCGTCCGCAGGTCAGCACGCTCACTGTACTCACATGCCAGGAGACGTGGGAAAAGCAACGGGACAACGCGGCACCGCCAAACGGAGGCAGGGACACGCACGGCACCGCCAGACCGTCTGCGCGCGGCAGCAGACCACAAGGAACGAGCAGCACAGGACCCGCGGAGGGGGCCCCGCGGAGCAGCCCGCAGAAGAGCCCGCAGAGAGAGCAGTGGAGACACGCGAATCACAGCAGGTGCAGGGACACGGAAGAGGAGCAGACCACGAGCAGCCAGACTGAGGACAGCCGGGCCACGCGCACGAGCAACACGTGAGCAGAAAGCGACCCCTCCAGAACAACGCATGCATTTGCGAACAGGAGCGTTAGCGACATGCACCTTGCAGACTTCAGAAGCTTGCGGACTTCAGAAGGCTGGGAAGTGGGTGTCTCCGGCTTTTAACTTGCTGTCCTGGTGGTTATTGGTTGATTAGATGTGGGCGTTGCTGGTATGATGAGTCGAGGATGAGCAGGCTTGTAGATCTGGGCAAGCAGCGGCCGGGTCTACCACAGTGAACTTTCGCGAAGAGCTTCATCATACGTGCTCAGAAACGAAAGTGACACTAACATGCAAAAACGAAACCTAACACTAGGGGCGCACTTCTCGGCTTGGCTTTCCTACACAGCCGCCCCCAAATGTCAGCAATGACATTTGTAACTATTTAGAAAGACAAGCAGTGGGGTCCTGGTCATCTTCTTCAATCTTCGGCAGTACTTGTCTGCTCAAATAAACAAATAAATAAATAAAAATAAATAAATAAATAAAATAGAGATCAGCCGAGCAACGGGTTGAGTGTAAGTCTTTTTGTTGACCTTCACTGATGCAGTCCGTACGCGTCCGTCGGATCCTCTGAACGTCTCAGTCACGGAGCCCACTGGCCAGAGAGCCCGCGGCAGCTGTGGGTCGACGATGAGGACAACTTGGCCTGTGTCCAGTTCCTTTGTGTCAGTTCTCCACTTCTGACGTTCTTGGAGACTCGGAAGGTAGTTCCGGATGAAAACTGTCCAAAAGCTGTCCGCCAAGATCTGACAATGTCTCTATCTCTTCCTTTTACGCCGACCGATCTTGACAGAGAACGGACCAAAACAGTCCACTCCAGTGGAATAGAATGGATGCTTGTGCTGGCGTAAACGGTTGTGTGGAAAGTTGGATGTCTTCGAGATGGTGGGCTTTGCACGCCAGTGTTGACGCTCATGGCAGGAGTGCTGGAGCTTTCTGAGAGCTTCCCTGCCTCTGAGCACCAAATACTGACGTCTCCTCTTAATCAAGACTCTCTCAGGGCCTGGATGAAGTAGCTCTTCAGGAAACGAGTCCAACTGAGACTGAGCAAGTATTATCTTCTCTGCATGGAAAACATCATTAGACTTGTCGCTGCTTGGGTTAGCCGCCCCGTTGACAACCCCTTCTTTCTGATCTATCATCCAGTATGGCATACACTTGCATTGATCGATTACCATTGTGGACAAGGACACTCACTACTTTCAGCATGACGCGCTGTGATCGGTTGGGACGGTCAAAGTAGATTTGAGTGGAGGGGATATTGACCATGAGGAAAGGACCAGAAGTGGCTTTAACTGATTCATGGAGAATGGTGAGATGTGTTTCTTTACAGACTTTGCAGGGGCGCTTCAGAGTACAGGTGTCAGCAGCATGATTTCGACCGCATCTCCAACATCGTTTGCCATCTGTGATCCACTTTATGATCTCGTTTACACCAAGTTTCTTAAAGTCATTGCAGAAGTTCAGATAATGCTCTGTGTTATCACACCACGGACAATATGGCTTGGGCTTGGAGTTAAATTGGACTTTAGATGGAGTTAAAGCGGATACTTGTGGCTTACTATCAAGCGTTAGCAGAACCGGGGTAACCTTGTCCCTTTGCTGCGCACTCCTGTAAGTCTTCATCGGCTTTTGGATTTCAGCAGTGAACGGTGATGCTGCGCGACTTGAGATCTGTTTGGCTTGAGACTTAACCTGCAACCAAGCTGCTAGATCAGGAAGAGTGTATGTTCTGTTAGTACCTGTCTGAAGGATGCCACGGGTCAGGCAGTATTCCACAAAGCTGTCACGGAGGTGTGGCGGCATCTTGCTCAGCAAGCGATCGACGTGAGAGCCACACATCAGCTCGTAACTGTTATGACCCTCAAGTGACCTTAGCATTCCAACCAATGACTGCACCGCCAGGGCGAAGGAGTCGAATGCTGCAAAGTCTCCTGGTTTGAAAGCTGGCATGCTCAATATTGTACCCAGTTCAGATTGAACGAGCTGCCGTGGTTGTCCGTACTTGTCTTGAAGAGCTTTCAAGGCCGTGGTGTAGGGCTGTGGGTGGTACATGTGAGCTTTAGCTAGTTGGAGTGCGCTAGCGTGCTTCAGCTGGCCGAGTAGTACCTGATACTTGTACTGTTCACTGAGGTGAGTGTGGATACTTAGGAGGTTGTCGAGTGCCATCTTCAGCAGGGCAAAGTCGCTTTCACGTCCACTCTCAAAATAAGGCAAAGTAGGCCTGGGAATACCGTAAGTGGAAGCAATCAGCATATCTGATCCAAATGGTGGAAGATCACGGGGCTGAAATGATGGATAGAATGGCTGGGAGACTGCTGGTTGACCTTGGACTGGCAGTGTCTGTAGTGCAGGCGGTAAAGACTGGCCATACATCGGTGGAGACAAGGCGGAGGTCATTATGGGTGCGACATTAGATTGTGTAGTCATAACCGCAGGAGGAAGCTGAGCTGCATGATTGTCCGAGTGCGACTGCATCATGAGTGTATCCGTGCTCTGTGTGTGGATAGGAGGTACATACTGCGTTGGCTGCGTGGCTTGAAGAAGGCCCGGAGCGTTGTCTGGCACAGGTGTGGGTTGTCTTGGCACAGAAGGTGGCTGAGCTGCATGTGCAGTGGAAATAGTATCCATAACAACTGATGGTCTTGTGCTTCTAGCAGACGGTGTGGATATTGGTAGCTGGAGGTAGCCTTCAGAAGTTAATGAGGGCTCTGGTGAAACAGCCTGCGCATCTGTGTTTAGGACTGAGGAGACCAGTCTAGCCATTCGCACCCTTCTCTGGGCTTCCTGCAGGCGACAATTCCTGTCCAGTTGTTTATGAAGAGTCTCCTTAGCAAGTAGTGCTTCTTCCTGTGCGCGCTGCGCCTCCTTAGCCTGGAGCTGTAAGCGCTGATACTCCATATCTGCTTGAGTGTCTTCAGCTAGTTCCTGTCTAAGGTCATCAAGCTCGATTTGACTCAACCCTTCCTCCAGAAGAGCAGACTGCGTTGAGTTGAACTGTATGTTCGGGAAATGACCTCTACTTGATCTGCCTATGCTGCGGAAAGAGCCACTACCGGATCTCCTAGATTGGCTTCTGTGTTTACTGCTGGAGCTTGAGCAGGAACTGGTTGAAGCGGCTTTAGGATGGTTGGGTCGTGGAGGGTATCCAATATCATAATCAAGTAGATACGTAGGGAGACGGCGTTCTCTCTGTGGTCTTTCCTGGAGCTCTGGGGCATCTGCAGCTTCCATACTGTGCGGTGGGGGGTGCACTCAATCCGGCTCGAAGGACTAAATGAAGTGGAGGCTCAATATTTTAACTGGCCCACTAAGGGATATACACTGGTTGAGGCGGCAACAGTATGGAAAGATTCCGGTCAGAGAATCTGGGTCCAGAGGGGGGATATTTCTCAGTCGTTGGTTTATTAACACATTCACAGTGTGTTACAATTATGTAACGTGTGTGTGTGTGTGTGTGTGTGTGTGGTCTGCAACAAAGAACAGACAAAAAATATAATGAATAAATGTACAAGCTATACACTGTACATAACTACAAGACATATATTATAATACATAACATAGACATAACAGCTCTAAATTGACACTGCAATGCTGTAAGAGCAAAATAACAGCACTTATTTGAGTGCTCCCAAAAGTTACAGACATACCCTTTACTTTGGTGCGAGACGCAGCGGCAGGCAGTCAACTACACAATTCACGTAAAATAACAATATACTAAAAATAGAATTAACTTTAAACTATGAATTAGCAGGTCAATTAACATTATAACTCTACTTCACTAATGTACGTCAGATCACTCATGCTAAGTGAGACTGAAGAAAACACGTGTTAAGTCTAAACACGGACATATGGTTATAACAGGCACATTGGTCAACTAATCACACATTGCACTTACTTTTTGATCATTTACGCACACTGACACACAGGGAACAACGTTAATGAGTCCTTAATGCACGAAAAAAGTCTCTGCAGCGCATCTAGCTGCCGTGGTTGCTCTATTAATAGCATACGTGCTCAGAAACGAAAGTGACACTAACATGCAAAAACGAAACCTAACACTAGGGGCGCACTTCTCGGCTTGGCTTTCCTACATGGCCAATCCCAAAAAACCTGAAAGAACTCAGGGATGAAAGAACTCAGGGATTTTCTGGTTATTACAGAAGATTTGTTCATGGCTATTCCAACATTATCAAACCTCTACATGAACTTACCTCCGGATATCCACCAGAAACAAAGAAACAAAGACTCTTGATCAAACCAGAACATTATTACAATCCAAAAGAGCCATTTGCTGGTCGTTGGACACCTGCATGCCAAGAAGCATTCGAAACAATAAAAAAGAAACTTACCCTTTGCACCAGTACTTGCTTTTACCGATCCCAAAACTCCTTAACTGTTACACACCGACGCCAGTTCCACCGGGCTTGGTGCTGTTCTATATCAAGAACAGGAAGGCCAGAAAAGGGTGATCGCTTATGCTAGCAGAGGCTTGTCCCAGAGTGAGTCCAGATACCCCGCCCACAAGCTGGAGTTTCTGTCCCTTAAATGGGCAGTTACTGAGAAATTCAACGACTATCTGTACGGTACCTCCTTCACAGTCGTGACCGACAGTAATCCCCTGACATACCTCCTCACTTCAGCCAAACTCGACACTACAAGTTACCAAGGCAAGGCAAGGCAAGGCAAGGCAAGGCAAGGCAAGTTTATTTGTATAGCACAATTCATACACAAGGCAACTAAAAGTGCTGAACAAGATAGCATTAAAATCATAAATAATCACAGAACATTAAAACGAAAGATAAAAATATAAAATCCCTCAGTTGTATGCACAGCTAAACAGCACCGTTTTTAACTTGGTTTTAAACATTGTCAGAGAGGAGGCCTGTCTCACATCTTCAGGAAGATTGTTCCAGATTTTAGCAGCATGAATCTGAAAAGCAGCCTCCCCATGTTTAGTTCTGACTCTGGGCACTAACAGGAGTCCAGTCCCTGTGCTCCTCAGAGTCCGGGCTGGTTCATATGGGACTAACATGTCACTAATATATTTTGGTGCGAGGCCATGGAGAGATTTGTACACAAGCAGAGCTGTTTTAAAGTCTATTCTCTGAGCCACAGGAAGCCAGTGCAGAGACCTGAGGACTGGACTAATGTGGTCGTACTTCCTGGTTCTAGTCAGGACTCGAGCTGCTGCATTTTGAATGTACTGCAGCTGTTTTACAGCCTGTTTGGACAGACCTGTGAGCAGGCCATTGCAGTAGTCTAACCTACTGGAGACAAATGCATGGATAAGAATCTCCAAGTCTGCTTTAGACACTATGTTTTTGATCCTGGCAATGTTTTTTAGATGGTAAAAAGCTGCTGATTTTACTGATTTGATGTGGCTATTAAAATTTAAGTCTGAGTCCAGTATTACCCCTAGATTTCTGACCTTGTTTGAAGGTTTAGGGAGAGAGACTGTAGATGACAGATGACGCTCTCTCTTTGTTTCTGGGGACCAAAGACAATCATTTCAGTTTTGTCTGCGTTTAGCTGAAGGAAGTTGTTTTGCATCCACTCACTGATTTGTTGGATACAGTGAAGGAGTGAGTCCACTGGTCCATGTTCTCCTGCAGTCAGTGAGACATAGATCTGAGTGTCGTCTGCATAGTTGTGATAGGAAACTTCGTTTCTGCGTATTAACTGACCTAACGGCAGCATGTAGAGATTGAACAGAAGAGGTCCCAGGATCGACCCCTGTGGGACTCCACAGGTCAGGGCCATATGATCTGAGACACAGTTTCCAATCTCCACAAAGTACTTCCTGTCTTCAAGGTAAGACCTAAACCAACTTAGGGCGGTGCCAGCGACGCCAACCCAGTCCTCTAGTCTCTGTAAGAGGATCTCATGGTCGACGGTGTCAAAGGCAGCACTCAGATCTAACAAGATTAAGATTGAGACTTTCCCTGCGTCAGTGTTCAGCCGGATATCATTTGTAACCTTGACGAGAGCAGTCTCAGTGCTGTGGTGGGGTCTAACTCTAAAGCCGGACTGAAACATATCAAATGAGTTGTTGATTATAAGAAATCTAGTAAGCTGTAGGTAGACAACTTTTTCAAGGACTTTCCCCATAAATGGAAGATTTGAGATGGGACGATAGTTGTTAAGTACCGTAGCATCCAGACTGCTCTTTTTTAGCAGGGGCCTGATGACTGCAGTTTTCAGGGCCTTTGGGAATATTCCAGAATTAAAGAAGCTATACCCGATTTTTTTTCTATTGAGTTAATAAAAATCCGTATAGCTACATACAAGTTGTATTAAATACTGTAATTTAATTGAAAATTGGAACTAATTTATTCAGCATAAGCATGAGTTTAGGCTATTCAAAGTTCTGAGATGACTTCGAGCGGGCCGCTGGCTCTCCACCACTGCCATCACTAACTGTGACAAACAGCACTGCCTCCTCACGCGCGTGCACACCACAGGTAAACACTACAGCATGGCTGCCGAAGGAGGATCAACAAAGAGAGTGGCTATACCTGCTCTGGCTGTAACTGCATATACTGCAAAACATCCCAAACGACTCAAAAGTGAGGAGGAAAAAAGGGAACAAAAGCGAAAAAGGGACTATAGAAGAAGTAGAACCCGGGTGAATATAGGTACATTGTATGCTCGCTGGAGAGAGCTTCGTGACCGCCTTGGACTACATTTGGATGCGAAACTGTCTTCTATTCTACTTGATAGGTAATTTCTAAATTGTTGTACTGTAGATTTTGTCAGCAGTGCGTTGCTTTAGTATCATATTGAATAGTGTTTGCTGTACAGCTTCCGAGAAATTGTGCTAATGCTAACGTTAGCATTCCTATCAGATCGCTACTAAAACTAAATGGCTAAAGTTCTCGTTCCTTCATACATGTTCACTGTATTTTGCGCTCATACATTCATTGTACTATGATGTTAATCAAGGGCGTAGGTTTGCGTGGGGACCATGGGGACATGTCCCCACCAATATTTGGTGAGGACTAATAAGTCCCCACCAAAATGACATGATGTCCCGGGACCCGGACGGTCCGGGACACATGTCTTCCGTTTGTGCACACGTCGCGCCTCCTCCTCGCCTCCAGAGCAACAGCAGCAGCAGCAGCACGTGACCCGTTCCGTTCTCTGCAGTGATTGGCTGTCTTCTTCAGCGCCAAACTGAAGCACTGAGCGACTGTTTAATTTTTAAAAGTTAGCCAGCGTGAAGCAAGTGTTTTTTTTCGTTCCCTGAGCGTTGTAGCACGTGAGTAATCAGAGGAAAGTACTGTAGATCTATTACCATTCAAAGCAGGCCAGTCGCAAGGGGGGTGCGAGGCCCTGTGCGAACTTGAAACGCGAGGCCCTGCCCTGACACCTTTTTCCCAGATCTCAGGAAAGTTTTTCATGTTATAATATTTGACATGAATTCAGCACCGCCTCGCGCTGTGCGTGAAGAGATCAGCACGCGCGCAGACGTGTGTCCTCGCTCCAATGCAGCATCGCACGCACACACGCACGCACCCACACACAAACTGTTACCGCGCTTGGCATTGGTATATTGGTCGCGGTCTTTTTAGCTGACATGGCTCTTTCGTCCTGTGGCAAAATGGCAGCAACTCAAAAGATTGAACCAAAAGGAGTCTTCTTCTTTTTCTAATTGTTAGATTACGGCAAAATGCGCCAAAATGGCTATGAGGCGGAGTCAATATTTGTTATTTTTTTCCTCATCAAATAACGTTTTTGCCATGCCTCCACACTCACAACATACGCTCCTTCTCCTGCTCCTCCTCCTCCACACTCTGACCACAACAACATACGCTCCTTCTCAATCTCCTCCACCACACACTCTGACCACATTTTTATGCCCAAAATCCACTGCACTCACAGTAGCATGAACGTTGGACATAGAGTGTTTGCTAATGCTTTTATAATATGTTTTTGATGTGGATATTCGGGCTCAACATTGACAATAACAGCGCTCACACACCTGTTTCGCAGCTCCTCCTCTTCCTCCTTTGGTCACACTCCTCTCTCCTCCTCCTCATACGGAAGACGCGAGTATCCATCTCTCCGTACACTGGGCTCATTCCCGTTACTTTCTTCACTCAGACACTGCTAAAGTTATCTGACAGCTCCGTAAAGTTTTTTTTCGGAGGACCCGTTGCGTAGATAGCTGCCCTCGCGCCTGCCTGTTTACAAATTGCTTTTGGTGAAAATTTGACTTCACCAGGCCCGTCCTAAGGGCTGTGCGACCTGTGCCGTCGCACAGGGCCTCGCACCACACAGGGGCCTCGCAATCTTCCTTCCTTTTATTTTATTTTATAAATACACTAGTTCAAGGGTCCCCAAAGGGCAGACTGCACTCCAAATTTGGAACCCTAAACCCCTTTCTCTGGACCTCTTTGATTTCGTTTGATCAAAAGAACATTTTTACAAGTAAAGTCAAATTTTCACCAAAAGCGATTTGTAAACAGGCAGGCGCGCGGGCAGCTATGTATGCAACGGGTCCTCCGAAAAAACTGTCAGATAACTTTAGCAGTGTCTGAGTGAGATACAAAGAAAGTAACGGGAATGATCGCAGTGTAGGAGAGATGGATACTCGCGGAGGAGGAGCAGTGAGACAGGTGTGAGCAGAGGAGCAGACCCCTTTGTGTGAGCAGAGGAGGAGGAGGAGGATCAGCGGTGTGACAGGTGTGTGAGCGCTGCTATTGCCAATGTTTAGTCCGAATATCCACATCAAAAAACATATTTTTAAAAGCATTAGCAAACACACTGTATGTCTAGCTTTAGCTAGCTGGAGTGTTTTTGTTGTGGTCAGAGTGTGTGGAGGAGGAGGTGAAGAGTATTTTGTTGTTGTCAGTGTGGAGGAGGAGGAGTGTATGTTGTCAGAGTGTGTGGAGGCATGGCAAAAACGTTATTTGATGAGAAAATAATAATATTGACTCCGCCTCATAGCCATTTTGGCGCATTTTGCCCAAATCTAACTATTAGAAGAAAAAGACTCCTTTTGGTTCAATCTTTTGAGTTGCTCTGCCATTTTGCCACAGGACGAAAGAGACATGTCAGCTAAAAAGACCGCGACCAATATTGCACGTAGAGTGTGTGTGCGTGTGTACGTGCGCGCGCCAAACGCTGCATAGGAGCGAAGACACTCGGTTACACGCGTGCTGATCTCGTCAAGCACCGCGCGAGGTGGTGCTGAATTCATGTCAAAGATTATAACAGGAAAAACTTTCCTCAGATCTGGGAAAAAAGTGTCAGGGCAGGGCCTCGCGTTTCGAGTTCGCACAGGGCCTCGCACCCCCCTTGGGACGGGCCTGTGTCCATTACAGTGTATTCAATGAATAAATGCACATCACCCTGACTAGAAAGTTTTTTAGAAGTGAACTAATACATTGCAGAGAAAGCAATTTTGGTATGGGTTTCTTCTAAGAGTCCATGTGCCATCGACATTCAGGTACATAGTATAATAGGTACAAGTATAATAATACAAGATAATATTGCCCAAGTCAATTTTGAATCGTTAAAATGGTAATAAGAGAAAAAAACATAACTCTTTACATGTTTTCCAAGAACATGAGAATTAGTTACAATTAAGTGATTAGCTCGCCCCCCCCCCCCCCGATGTATTCCTATCACATTACAAAGTCAACTGACCATAGGGTATTGGATGCATGTTCCAAGATATTTTGTGTTTCTGAGTGTGCACAAATGGACATGTTTTATGTCTGCTATTCAGTTGCATTCCGAGCTGATTTCAGTGAGTGGAATCAGGCTCCAGTGCTGAAGCAGGGGAACACGCTCACGTGTGTAACCGGTTTAAACAGGCGGAGAAGCACAAATCTCACCCACGACAAACCCATGAAAGGGCATCTTGTTTTGTCATGGAGCTATGTTTTTTAACTCGAATCCAGGTGTTTGCAATATTGTAACATTTGTTCTTTAAAGTGATTGGTCTAGAGTTTGCAGAAAGAAGAGACAGAGAGGTACTTGATTTGAAAAAAAAACAACCCAAGCTTCACTCCCCTTCCTTATCAGATTGTCTAGCACGCTCTTACCGGAAGTAATAGCAATATTATATATAAAGTTGTTTTACATTAGTAGGGCCCGAGCGCCACCAGGCTGGCACAGGACTATGTAATGAAAAGTGTGCATAAACACTGAACCCCCCTCAAACATACACAAGTCATGGTACATGTTTCCTGGACTTACACGTACTAAAAACTCTGCATTGCAACATTGTTGATGTACAGAGACCATAAATCAAAAGTGCAAGTCACTGACAATTAATATACCGGACAAACAACACCTTTTAGGGCTGCATTTGGTTTTTTGTGAACGGTTTTGTTAATGTAACACATTTTACTCCTTACTAGGTGACAGTTCACAACCTGGGCCGAGGCATTTCACCTGCCTCAGCAAGAGGCGAATTCGAAAAATTCATAAAGGTGCCAAAGTATGACCAAGGTAAGATTATTTAAATATTGATGGACATATTTCACGTGCACATGCACAATCTAATCCTGTGATTTGTTCTTTATTGACAGTGAGTTTAAAATGATTGCAAATGTTCAGTGAGCATTTACAGAGGAGCAGCAGGAGGCTGAAAGGCATTCCAAGAGATGGAGATTGGCGCTCTCCTCTGAAGCCTTTCTCTCATGATAATAATAAAAGAGAATTTGTTTTGTGTTGAACTTATTCAGTGTCTACATTTCAGAGCCATTCAGATAACACAAATTCATAAAAAAGCATGTACATAAAATGCCAGAAATACAATTTGTTCTTTTGTTTAATCTCACTCTTCTACATACAAATTTGACAAACACAATAGGTAATGAGTGTCTGCTTGTCCCAAAAGGCCAAAGTTGGGCACAAAAATGTTATGGCTTTTCTCTTTATGAATCAGTATGTGGAGACCATGGGGGTAGAGTGTGTGGTGGTGGTGGTGGTGTAATAATATATCTTTAACTAGTAATGTACTATTTCAATCCTGTGTTGACAATTCTCAACAACGCCACACTACTTTATTCATTTATTCCACACAGTGTGTCCACACTGGGTTGGAGGATGCCAGTCTACTAAACTGTGCTATTTGGCCACCACCAAGCCGTTCTCTCACTATGTCCACACATGTGGGTGAAGTGCATTGCTCAAGAACAAACCAGACTGCACTTGGGGCTGCCAGGATTTGAGCCACCAACCATAGGCCCTTTAATAAATGAATGTACACATTATACATAAGCACTGGCATTAGTTGAACTCATTAACTTTTGTCCTGAGCTGCTTCAAATCCCTATTGAATGAATAGTCTGAAGGTAATGGCATCTTTTGTAGCCAAATTACTACTTGAATATTGACAAAATGTCGTCCATTTTCCCCCACTACAGAATATTGACAATGACAGCGCCATAAATACTTAATGCCGCTTAAATTCATTGGGCATAGATATTACTCACTACTACTGCATACCCGTATTATAATAGATCCATGCACATCACGCGGATGGGCGGTGTCGCGTATGACGTCACTACCCGACACCCCACAACTCGACACGCCTCCGTACTGCAGGGCCGCAACATATACACTTAAAAAGTCTTAAAACTCTTACATCGATCTAATCCCAAATAAGACACATGATTTTGCCTAATTTCAGCAGTTTTAGACTATTTTTCTCATCATTTTCACTCATGTTCTGCTCTGGCCCTCACAGAACGCTCCGGGTCAATCTCTCCGATCTGTGGACATCATACTAAACCCCGCCCCTTGTCATCAGCACAAACCACAAAAACAACCCAATATTATTTAAAAATGACTTTTATGCAAGTTGAAGAATACGACTTGTGGACACATTCGTAACAGGCGAGCCGTACAAGAGAACCGTCATCTAATGACTTTAAAAGAAACCCAGATCCTAGAAGAAGACACAACCCAAGGAATCCTGTCGCACAAACCCAACATGAGAACAAGCTTTCCTGGTTATCAGCCAGAAAATGGAGTAAAAAATATATCTCCAAAACTCCCAGACAGATTTCCCGTTTCATCTGCAGCGTAGAGAGGGAGGAGAGACTTGTTTAAATGACGTATATACAAAGTGGTAACCATGGAAACGGTGGAGATCTTCCATTCAGTCGTCTAAAAACAAGCATATACAAATATAACAGCAATGCAGAGGTTTGAACCGGGCCAACGCGGGAAAAGGTGAGATTATGTAAAAGCCTTTGAAAGTTAAAGTAAAAATGTATAAAACACGGCATCAGTGCTTTGTATCTCCGGCGGGGGGGGGGGGGGGGGGGGGGGGGGGGGGGGGGGGGGGGGGGGGGCCTGTGGCTAAAAGTTTATTTCATACAATTTTATACAAAATAAAACTGAAATGTTAAGATTAGATTCGAACTGAACTCATTTAAACGATATCCTGATATTTGATGTTTTTTATGTTAAGATGTGTTTAGGTGAGAATTACTATTTTCACTGTTTAGACAGAGAGAGACCCTAGAGACCAGAAGAGAGACCAGAGAGAGAGACCAAGAGAGACCAGAGAGAGACCAGAGAAGAGACCAAGAGAGGCCAGAGAGAGGCCAGAGAGAGGCCATAGAGAGAGGCCAGAAGGAGAGACGCAGAGAGAGACCAGAGAGAGACCAGAGAGTGAGACCAGAGAGAGAGACCAGAGAGAGACCAGAGAGAGACCGGAGAGAGGCCAAGAGGAGAGGCCAGAGAGAGACCAGAGAGAGACCAAGAGAGACCAGAAGAGACAGAGAGAGAGCCAGAGAGACCGAGAGAGACCAGAGAGATGCCAAGAGAGCGACCAGAGAACAACCAGAGAGTACATCAGAGAGAGAGCCCAGAGAGACCAGAGAGAGACCAGAGAGAGACCAGAGAGACCAGAGAGAGAGAACCAGAAGACACCAGAGAGACACCAGAGAGCAGAGACCAGAGAGAGAGACCGGAGAGAGACCAGCGAGAGACCAGAGAGAGACCCTGAGAGAGAACCAGAGAGAGAGACAGAGTGAGAACCAAGAGAGACCATAGAGAGAGACCAGAGAGAACCAGAGAGATACCAGAGAGAGACCAAAAGAGACCAGAGAGAGACCAGAGAGAGACCAAGAGAGACCACTGAGTCTGATTCGATTTTCTATTCCAGTGTCGACGACATCACAACTTGGTAAAGTCCTTTGACGAAGGCTAAAAACATAGAAAGAATTGTGTGATGAAAAACAGGTAAACATTATTTATTAGAAACTTAAAGTCTGCTGAACCTATAGTTTTGTTTCGAGACTGAACTGTTGTTTGTCGCGATAGAAAAAGTGTGAGAAATGGTGTTTTCTATTAGTGGATAAATCCGACGTATCTCCCCCAGGTCATTGTGCTGACGGATCCAATCCGTCCCCTGTGAGTCACTATTTGACCCTTTGGCTCAGACATAGAAATAAGTATTAGATTTTTACAGGAGCTTTGAAAATAGAGACCCAGCTTTAAGATCTCGAACAAATGTTAATGCTATAATAACCACGTGGAACTCTGAGGAGCACAGGGACTGGCCTCTGCTGTGACGCTGAGGAGCACAGGGACTGGCCTCCTGCAGGGACTCTTGAGAGCACAGGGACTGGCCTCCTGCTGGGACTCTGAGGAGCACAGGACTGGCCTCCTGCTAAGACTGAGGAGCACAGGGACTGGCCCTCCTGCTGGGACTGAGGAGCACAGGGACAGGGCCTCCTGCTACGACTCTGAGGAGCACAGGGACCTGGGCCTCCTGCTAAGACTCGAGGAGCACAGGGACTGGGCCTCCTGCCTGGGACTCTGAGGAGCACAGGGACTGCCTCCTGCTAAACTGAGGAGCACAGGGACTAGGCCTCCTGCTGGAACACTGATGTGCACAGGGACTGGCCTCCCTGCTGGAACTCGAGGAGCACAGGACGGGTCCTCCTGCTGGGACTGAGGAGCACAGGGACTGTCCTCCTGCTGGGACTCTGAGGAGCACAGGGACTGGGCCTCCTGCTAAGACCTGAGGAGCACCGGATGGCCTGCCTGCCTGGGACTCTGAGGAGCAAGGGACTGGGCCTCCTGCTGGGACTGAGGAGCACAGGGACTGGCCTCCTGCTGGGACTCTGAGGAGCACAGGGACTGGCCTCCTGCTGGGACTGAGGAGCACAGGGACTGGTCCTCCTGCTGGGACTGAGGAGCACAGGGACAGGTCCTCCTGCTGGGACTCCTGAGGAAGGCCACAGGGACTGAGCCTCCTGCTCGGGAAAGGACTGAGGAGCACAGGGACGGCCCCTGCGGGACTCTGAGGAGCACAGGACTGGCCTCCTGCTGACTCTGAGGACACAGGGACTGGCCTCCAGCTGGACTCTGAGGAGCACAGGGACTGGTCTCCGCTGGTCCCAGAGTCAGGACTAAACATGGGGGAGGCTGTGTTTTCAGATTTTATGCAGGCTAAAAACAGTCTTCCAGAATACGTGTAACGGGCAATATTCTAATCCAGTTTAAAAACAGGATTTAATCCTGACTTTCGATTTAAAGCCTTGTCCCTTGGTGATTCCGTGTGTGGACTGTGCAATACCAATAACCTTGCCTACTGCTAAAGGGTTTATGAACTTATGACATCTGTGGGACTTTTCCGGCGTGGCCTCGCACCAGCATTTTTTGTGGGTACAATTTGAGTAAACTTCTGAACCATCAAAACGACAGAATAAAAATAACATATGGTACAGAGGTAGAATAACGGATACAGGGTAGAAAAATAAAAGAATAGCAGAATACAGACAGGTAACAGAACCCATGAACAGAACCATGAACAGAACCATGAACAGAACCATAACACGCTCGAGCAGAGGAGTCCTTCTGTGTCCGTCCCTAAAAACAACAAAAGTTCACAACCTGGTCTCCCCTGTCCTTCCCCTGAACCCCCCTGGTCCTCTCCCCTGGTCTCACACCGGTCTCTCACCAAGTGGTCCTCTCCCCTGTCTCATCCCCATGGTCTAAACCATTCAATCCAAACGGGGAGGAAAACAAAAAGATGCAACTGTGATTTCCGTGGACAACTAAATTGGCGTCTGGTGCCCGAGAAGCATTCACGTCCCCTAGTACAACAAACCTGCTTTCTTCTTCTACAAGCACCACTTTCTCAGGACGGACGCAGCCAATCAGAGGAAGCAGTCACGTCCAGACACCTGGAGCACGCCGTCCATGTGGATGGAACTCTTTGGGCCAGATTGTGAACTTTGTTGTTTTTTAGGACGGACACAGAATGACTCCTCTGCTCTGAGCGTGTTCATGGTTCTTTCATGTTCTGTTCATGGTTCTGTTCATGGTTCTGTTCACACTGTATGTATTCTGTATTCTTTTATTTTTACACCTACCGTATCTACATGTACATAGTTTATATTTTATTCTGTCGTTTGATTGGTTCAGAAGTGTACCTCAAATTGTACCACAAAAAATGCTGGTGCGAGGCCACGCGGAAAAGTCAATGATGACATATGTTCGTAACCCTTTAGCATTAGGCACAGGTATTGGGTATAGCACAGTCCACACACAACGCAACGGCAACTGCACAAGACAAGGCTTTAAATCAGAAAGTCAGGATTAAATCTGTTTTTACCTGGATTTGAATATGCCCGTCACACGTTTTTGGAAGACTGTTTTTAGCTTGCATAAAATCTGAAACACTGCTCCCCATGTTTAGTCGCTGAACTCGGGACCAGCAGGGAGACCAGTCCCTGTGCTCCTCAAGTTCCCAGGCAGAGGGCCCAAAAAGTTTTTTCCCCCCTTGCTCACTCAATCCAGCAGGAGGCCAGTCCCTGTGCTCCTGCAGAGTTCCCAGCAGAGGCCAGTCCCTGTGCTCCTCAGAGTCCCACAGGAGGGCAGACTCCCTGTGCTCCTCAGAGTCCCCAGCAGGAGACCAGATACCCTGTGCTCCCTCAGTCCCAGCAGGAGACCAGTCCCTGGTGCTCCTCAAGTCCCAGCCGGAGGCACAGACCCCAGTGCCCTCAGAGTCCCAGCAGGAGGCCAGTCCTGTGCTCCTCAGTCCCCAGCAGGAGCCAGTCCCTGTGGCTCCTCAGAGTCCCCTACAGAGGCCATCCCTGGTGCTCCTCAGAGTCTTAGCAGGAGGCCAGACCCTGTGCTCCCAAGTCCCATCATTAGACCAGTCCCTGTGCTCCTCAGTCCCAGCAGGAGACCAGTCCTGTGCTCCTCATCCCCCAGCAGGAGGCCAGTGCCAAAACTCTCACTAGCTCATTTGTGCTTTTTTGAGGAGCATTATAGTCTTGTTGTGGGTGTGGCCCCCTTATTTGTCCACGTTCAATGTTTACTTTGTAAGAAGCAGACTCCTGCTTTACTGAAAAGTAGTCTTCATCATAAACTTTCAATTTGGCCTTTGCTGCATTAAGCTTTTTTAGACTCTCCAAGCGTTCAATTTCTCTTTCCAAATCCAGAACTGATTTCTTCCTCATAGCGCTTTCTTCTTGCTGTTTCTTTACTACAGCTGCTCTGTCTTGTTGTCGCTTTATCCTGCGTTCGGTTTCTTCCCTTTCCTCTAGGAACTGCTGTGACAATGCAATTGCTTCTTGTTCTGCACTTATGCGCTTGTCCTCTTTTTCTAATTCTTCAATGGTTTCTCTGTGTCTCTCTTGTTCAGTCATTATCTTTAGTACTGCCTTTGTAGATTCATACTCTGCAGCAGCCTCCTGTATTTTTACAGAGGATGCATTGGAGATGATTGTATGTGCCTTGGGGTGACTTTTTAGGAGTGACACACTTGAGGCAGAAGAGGATGCAAATATTGAGCTGACATCAGGCCATTTAATCTCTTCTTCTTTTGCTCCTTGAATCTGAGATGTGGTATTTTGCAGAACTATCTTAGTTACTGATGTGCACTTGTCCAATCTAGAGCGAATGTCATGAGGTGGCCGATCAATGGAGCGATATTCCTCATAAACTGAATTCAGCTCGTCCAGGTCTTTCTGAATGATATTAATATGTCCTTGCAGTATATCATTTGGATCTTTCTTAAGTACAGATTTTTTAGCCACTTTACTCATTGCTTTCCATCTGTCATAAATACAGTTAAATCGAAGTAGTAATCCCTGCAACTTGTCTTTGTGGAAATCCTTTCCCTTCTCTGACAATGTGCGAGGCCTTTCACTTCTACGAGGCTCACACTGATCCATTTGCTCTAAATCCTCTTCCACATCTGGATCTTCATGAACAGATTCTTTCCTTGCAGGTTCACTTAATTCAAACATGTTTTCTTCTTGTTGTAACATTATGAACTTGTTACTTATTTATTTTTAATCTTTTTAACTTGTCAACTTGACTTGAGTAATGAATTTGACTTATTTATTCATCACAGCTTGAACTTATTACCTTGCAGTTGTTATTTGGCTTAACACAGTTCCTTGTAGTCTCTTCTTCCTTTTGTCACTTTCCAAACATAAACTTCAATGTCTGGCCTTTTGGACGTCTTTACGAAGAAGGACTGATGAACACGTGTACCCATTAACATTGCATTACTTTGGTCTTGTTGCGATGACACGATGTCTCCACCAGGAGGCAGAGAGCATGGAGGTCCGAGTTCGACTATCACACCACCTCTGTATATAGTCAATTAAGAGTTCTTTTACTGATGGCTCTCTTCTTTATTATAGCTTGTACACGATATTTCAAGGGTAACATGAAACATGTAGCACAACGACGCCACCGTCGAACTAAAATAGGCAACATAAAATACAATTAGTAAAAACAAAACACTCAAATAATGCACTTAAGCATATTAAACACATATATACACATACCTCGCTGGATGACCCATACTTCAGAGGCAGAGTTATGACCTTGTCATCGCTCTTATAACACAAATCACATTTGCTCTTAGCAGCGAACTTTTACCACACACGTCACTTGACATGTGGACTTGCGTAACTCAATTAGCGTCACCGAAAACAGGTAACGAAACAAAGGTTCCTACCCAAGGATTTTCAAAATAAAGCAATACATTTACAAATAATTCTAAAATACACAAATCAAAAGTATGGCAGTAAAACGTAGTGTATGTGATCGTGTGGTCTATAAAGAAATAAACAGAAGTTTGAGTAAATGCACTGAGCTAATGCACAAATAATAGTCTGAGCTAATCTATGAATTGCTTATAACAGGGAAATTGTGAATAATAGTGTATTTGTGCCATAAGGGCTTACTGAGCTGAAAACCAAATAATATAATATATATATAATGGAAGCACGTGGCGCAACACGTCTCTGTGAAAAATATTAGCACACGAGCTAACTGTCTTAGGTACAAAACTCGAACTGTAATAAACATACTAACACAATATACATCTAAACATTCCTAACATAATGGCAAATGGCTCATGTAGTGTCCACGCCACTCTAATTAGCATGAACTTACTTTTTGTCAATAACGCACAACTCGGAGCTGCCGATAGATGCTGCACGCCAGAGCCTCGTGCTTAACTAAAGAAACAAATACGGCGTGCTCTAACTACAGAGGGTGCGCTTACATTATAATGCCAATAGTGGGCGCTATACCCTAACTTAACATTCTCTTAACAGTCTTTCTAACATAGCCGCCCCCCAATTTGCAAGGCAAATTGGAATCAAAACACAAGACTAATCTGGAGACGGTAGTCCATCATCGTCCTTCACCTGTGGGAGAACAATGAGTCTTACTACGGGTCGAACATAGCTCTTGCCATCAATCTTCACTTCCACTGTTCTGATGAGGCCGTCGGGTCCGGGCATGACTTTTGTCACTTCTCCGATTCTCCACTGACCACGCGGAACCTGAGGGTCTGCAAGAAGGACTACGGCTCCTTTCTGGATGTTGTCTGCTGGAGTCCTCCACTTGCTTCTGGTCTGTAGGTTGGGCAGGTAGTTCCGGATAAACGCTGACCAGAAATGATCTGCCAGGACTTGAGATTGTCTCCAGCTCCGTCGTCCTCGCATTTCACCATCAGGGTAGACTACTTGTGGCAGGGAACTATCAGGCCGCCCCATCAGGAGGTAGTTTGGCGTCACGGGGTCAGGGTCGGATATGTCGGACGAGACATAACCGAGTGGCTTTGCATTCAGAATGCCTTCGATCTCCACTAGGACCGTTGTGAGTACTTCTTCTTTGACGCTCTGTGGCGCAATGGTTGTGTACAAGGCTGTCTTAATGGAGCGTATTTCTCTTTCCCACGCACCACCGAAGTGTGGCGCTGCAGGTGGGTTAAGTTTGAAACGGATCTGCTGTTTGGAAAGCTGTTCTTGAAGGGCAGGAGACATTTGGGTGAAAGCTTCTCTTAGTTCTCTGTCCCCTCCTTTAAAGTTTGTACCCTGGTCCGAGTACACTTCTGCTGGCTTCCCTCGCCGAGCGATAAATCTCCTGAAGGCCATCAAGAAGGAGTCGGTATCTATTGATGACAGGAGATCTACATGAACGGCCCTTGTGGTGAGGCACTTAAATAGTATACCCCATCGTTTCTCTTGCCGCCGTCCCAGTTTGACCAGGAAAGGCCCAAAGCAATCCATGCCGGTGGAATAAAAGGCGGGTTTAAACAGCCGGAGTCGGGCTACAGGGAGGTCGGCCATCTGTTGAGAAGCAGCTTTAGCTTTCCATCTCCTACACTCAAGACAACCATGTTGGTGGCGTCTGACTGCCTCTCGTCCTCGCAGGATCCACACTGAACGGCGAAGCTCTGCGAATACTCGTTCAGGCCCTGGGTGACAGAGGCGGGCATCAAAGTCTTTAATTAGCAGCCTTGTGTAGGGATGGCTGGGGTCAAGGACAATGGGATGGGCCACAGACGTCTCAATGTTCTCAGCTTGACGTAATCTGCCACCCACTCGGATCAGGTCCATTTCTTTGTCGTACTGTGGGGCAAGACATGAGCGGCGACTGTTAGTGGCAATTGGTTTACCATTCTTCAGCAGGTTGTATTCATCTGTGAAGCTCTCTCTTTGTATTGACTGGAAGATCTGGTGCTCTGCCGTCTTATACATTTCGGCAGAAGGAATGGCTGAGAGTGTAGGATCTTGTTGCCCGGCCGCCCCGTGAAGCTCCTTCACCTTGGTTTCTATTAGCTCTGACCAGGTGGTGGCAATGGAATGGTTCGAGCCGGGTGGATCCAAGCTTGTGACAGCCATTGTGCATATGACTGATCTCTTTAGCTCTGACATGTCTTGAGGGGGTTCTGCCGCGGTGATGGAAGGATTCGAAGGTCAGTTATCTGCAGGTAGTGTGAGGAAATCTGGCCCCTGGCTCCAACGGTTTGGCTGTACTAGCTCTGGCAGTGTCTTCCCTCTTGTCAGATCGTCGGCAGGATTATTGGGAGAGTCCACATATCTCCAAGTGCTCTGCTCTGTCAGGTCTTGGATTTCTGCGATTCTGGTCCCAACAAAAACCTTGAAGTGACAGGAGGTAGAGTTGAGCCATCTTAGAACTGTGGTAGAGTCGGACCAAAGTGTGTAGCTCTGAATCTTAAGGGTCAACTCATTTTGCAGGAGCTTATGCAGCTGAGCTCCTGTGAGAGCAGCGCACAACTCTAATCTTGGGATAGAGAGCTGCTTTTTGGGGGCGACACGGGATCTGCCAATAAGGAAGGACAAGTGTACATTACCCTCCTGATCTTCTGTGCGGAGGTATGCCACCGAACCATATGCGCGCTCTGACGCGTCGCAAAATATATGCACTTCTCGCGTCACGTCAGGGCTCTCCATACCTGGGGCAGTGTAGCATCTGGGCAAAGTGATCTCTGGTAGTCTCTCCAGCTCCTTCTCCCAAGTTAGCCACTGCTGTAACAGCTCCTCTGGGAGTTGGGTGTCATCCCAGTCTCTGTGCTTAGCCCACAGTTGCTGAACAATGACCTTGGCTCTGGTTGTGAAGGGCAGGATATATCCCAGAGGGTCATACTGGCTTGCTAAGGTGCGATAGATGTTTCGCATGGTTGGCGCACCGAATGTTTTTTTGGATCGATGCTTGAATCCGAGAGTGTCTATATCACACCGCCAGCTCAATCCAAGAGTGGATTCCTGTGCCTCTGCTTTGTCGTGTGAAAGCCAGAGGTCTAGCTTGTCAGACCGAGCTTCTGGTGGGAGGTGGCAGATAACTTCCGGCTTGTTACTTGACCACTGGCGGATGTCGAAACCCCCGTGGGTCAGGAGAGCTCTGAGTTTGTCGACCAGCTGTCGTGCCTCTTCCACAGTGGTAACACTCTGCAGGCAATTATCCACATAGAAACACCGCTCTACTGTGAACCTCACATCTTCTTCTGGCTGGCTATTCTGGAGCACATGCTGCTGGAGGGCAAAGGTTGCACAGCAGGGACTGCAAGTGGTCCCAAAGGGGAGGACCTGCCACTCATAAATGTCTGGAGGCTTATCTCGGTCACTGCGCCAGATAAACCGCATAAGGGGTTTGTCCTCGGGTAGCAAGCACACCTGATGGAACATTCCTTTGATGTCCCCACTGATGGCTATGCTGTGTTCTCTGAAGCGCAAAAGCACTCCAACCAGGGACGGGCTCAGTGTTGGTCCAGGTAATAACCACTCGTTCACGTTGAGCCCTTTGTAGTAGAATGAGCAGTTAAACACAATTCGGTTTTTACCGTTGTGGTGGACCATGTGATGAGGTATGAACCAGCTCTCACTGCACTTGTTCTGGTCCTCTGGTCTGAGTCTGGCAACGACCCCTGTGGCCTCGAGCTTCTCCATCTCAATACGATAAGCAGCCGCCTTGTCAGGGTCTCGCACCAGGCGTCTCTCCATGCTCTTGAGACTTGGCAGCACAGCTTCTTGGGTAGCCTGGAAAAGAGGTGAGTCTTTCTTTCTCAAAAGAGGTGTGGCATACCTTAGAGTCCCGTTCACATTTACCCTCTCTGTCTTGTTGTGGAGAAGGTGTAACGCCTCTTTGTCTTCTCGGGATCTAGTGACTTCTTTCTCGTTTCTGAAAGGAAAAATATCAACTTGCCATAGCTTTTCCACATTCCTCTTCAGTTCAACGGCTTCAGGGCTGAGTGACGTGAAGAGGCACTGCTGTGGATGTAACTGTGACTCGACTGTTCTGGCTGGTCCTTGTAATGTCCAACCAAGGCGAGTGTGGATGGCAGCTGGACCACCCGGAGGGCCAAGACGCACACGCTCTATGGGAGACAAAAGGTGTGGATGGTCTGCACCAATTAACAACAATGGTGAGACGCGACTGAATGCATGCAAGGGCAGGTTTACAAGATGCTTATATTTCTTCTGGAGGGTAGCAATGGGATAGGAATGTTCTGCTAGACCCAGGCGCTGAGCTGTGAATGCATTCGTAATCTTGTAGACTTTCTTTGGCTGATAGGGAGAAGAAATCTCGAAGGACACTGAAGCACCATGCACGATCTGGGTGTCCTGTCTTATTGTTCTGAGGGATATGTCTTCGGGAGTACCTGTGACCTCCAGTTGTTGTGCTGCAGCGGTCAAAAGCATAGTACGGTCTGACCCGTCGTCTAGAACAGCGTACGTGTCTAATGTCTTGTCCCCGTGCCGCAGGAGTACTCTGATTACTTTGAGGAGGACACGGGCTGGGTCGGAAGGCTTATCCAGAAGCAGCGTTTCAGTAGCTGAGCTGACGAAGCAGTTACCGTCTTTTGGTTCTCTACTATTGACCTCATGTAATATGAGTAGGTGTTTACCCTGACATTTACTGCATGGCTTCTTTAAGTTGCACTGTGCAGCTTGGTGTGATCTGCCACAGCGCCAACAGCGTCTATTAGTTTTGATCCAGTCAATCATCTGAACCTTATCGAAGCATTTGAAGGTGGCGCACTGACTTAGAAAGTGGTCTTCGGTGTCGCAGTAGGGGCAATAAGCTTTAGGATTCTTGCCTTTCTTATTTGCTGGTGAACTACTAACACTTTCATCTTTGGGAGTGAGATCCTCTGCTCCGTGAAGGATATTAGTGGAGCGAGGAAACTGCCTCGACTCACGATGACGGTCTGGCTTTGAGGGAGCTTTCTCTTTCACTCCATAACTCCCCTTGTGTCCATCACTGGTTTGGCACCATGTTTCTAACTGCAGCCACGCTGAAAACTCTATCATATCATAAACTGCAGTGGCGTTGCGGCACATGTATCTTTTGAACTCTGACCTCATCTCAGTGGGAAGTTTACTGAGGAGGCGTGCAACATGGGACCCACAACGGAGCTCTATCTCTCCCTCCTGGCCCAGGGTCTGTAGCATGCCCACAAGTGCTCTTATCTGCAGGGCAAACCTCTCAAAGCCTTCTGTGTCCCCTCTTCTGATGTCTGGGGAGTCCATAACATGAGCTATTTTCTGTAGGGCCAGTTGGTGAGGTTGGCCAAACTTCTCTGTAAGAGCAGCCATAGTGTCTGTATATGGAGCAGGAGAGTTAAGATAGGCATCCGCTATTAAACGAGCGTCTTCCAACTTTAAATGATCCATCAGAATTTGGAACTTGAATAGCTCTGTGCTATCTTGAGGGAGCAAATTATTTAGAGCTATTTTCAGGCGGGAGAATTCACCTGGATCTCTTCTGGTGAAGTTTGGGATAGATGGAGTAGGCCCTTTATAGGTTCTCTCTTGGGTCCTAAATGACTGCACAGGTTGGAAGGCTGGGTCTCTATTTTGTGGGGAAAAGGCGCCCCCTGGTGGCTGATAATACCTCTGTGTATTATAGTCATATGAGGGTGGTACTCTGGACTGTGGCTGTGGAGGACCATAATAAGGTGTATTAGTCACTTCTCTGGGGAGAGTAGATGGATGTGGGGTTACTACTGCCTGTTCCTTTAAGAGTGTAAGTTCTGCCATCAGATTATCCAGTCTATCAATCATGGAGGTCTGTCTGACAGTGGGGTCTGGAGGAGGATCGATCTGAGGGGCCCAGTCTTCACTTTGAACATGGTTATAATTCTGTGCAGTATCACGTTGACGAAGTCGCTGTCTCGGTGGGATAGGAGGTGGGAGCTCTCTTGGCTGGCTTGGGAATGAAACAGGAGGCTGATTCCGGCGTGATGACTGAGGAAAAGGTTCTCTTGGTCTTTGATATGGGGATGAGTAACGAAGCGCACTCGTGGCCCGTGTAGGGTGCCCTAGATTCATGTCCTCAACCACGGAGGATGTCCACTCATCAACAGTGTAGTGCCACTGATCTTGACTCGCTGGACTGGAGGAACGTGATGACACAGGTGAGTAAAGGTTCTCTTCTGGAGCGCGCACTGGGCACTGTACAGCGTCTCTGATAGGCTGATCTGTATTAGTGCGCCGAGCTCCGGTGTAACTCACATCGTAGTCATGGAGATAGGGAGGAGGTTGCATATTCCGCTTGGGGCGAGTAGAATCATCGGCTCTGACATTAGACTGCATCCTGATGTCCATAGAAGATATCAAATCCGGCGAAAGGAGGACCAAATGTTAGAGAGTACTATCTCAGGACTAAAGGACTGTATAGGTGTAGGTCTGATATCCACTCTGGAGTGTCGGTCAGGACACAGGAGACAGGATGCGGATGTCACTTTAGCTGTCTTTATTGAAGCTCAATCAGCAGCATAGGAACCATACGTAGTGTATGTGATCGTGTGGTCTATAAAGAAATAAACAGAAGTTTGAGTAAATGCACTGAGCTAATGCACAAATAATAGTCTGAGCTAATCTATGAATTGCTTATAACAGGGAAATTGTGAATAATAGTGTATTTGTGCCATAAGGGCTTACTGAGCTGAAAACCAAATAATATAATATATATAATGGAAGCACGTGGCGCAACACGTCTCTGTGAAAAATATTAGCACACGAGCTAACTGTCTTATTAGGTACAAAACTCGAACTGTAATAAACATACTAACACAATATACATCTAAACATTCCTAACATAATGGCAAATGGCTCATGTAGTGTCCACGCCACTCTAATTAGCATGAACTTACTTTTTGTCAATAACGCACAACTCGGAGCTGCCGATAGATGCTGCACGCCAGAGCCTCGTGCTTAACTAAAGAAACAAATACGGCGTGCTCTAACTACAGAGGGTGCGCTTACATTATAATGCCAATAGTGGGCGCTATACCCTAACTTAACATTCTCTTAACAGTCTTTCTAACACCATGGATGTGGGATTCGGCATACACTCGACATGTGGCACGGGTCAAAAAATCTTGGGAAAAAGATCGTCCAGGTAATGCATATTGTACATTTTAGCATCTTTGTGTGGTAATATTGCATTTACTTATGTTTATGTGTGTAGGCAAGTCAAAAGAAGAGCTGCAAAAGTCTTGTAACCTGGACAAAAGACATTTGCAATCATTTTTGGTTTTGTGCTAAGACTGCATCAACCTTCAATGATTTTTTTGTGAGTATTTATTTCTCTTATGATTAGGTTCACTAAAAATCTATTTTGCATGTAATATGATTGTTGTGTTTTCCTGTAGGACATGTGGAGCGGTGTTCTCCACCATGTTACAGGAGAACATGAATGGACGCTAGGGGCGTGTTATCATGGTCCTCTGTCAGACGACAGGGACAAGACTCTGATAGTCAAAGGATCAGAGGCACATGAGGCCCTCTCTGGGATTGTCTTGAATGAACGCTGGCTGAGAGATGTGGAGAAGTTCCTGACTTTTAGGTGTGTATATGCATCTTATATTATCGGTATTTTGCACTTCGGTGGTTGAAATGAATGAAGTTATGACCTGCTGATTTTTAGCAGTTCAAACATAAGAATTGCTCTACATTGGGATGGTTTCGAAATAGAGCTGTATTGAATCTCTCATTATTCACAACTGACTTGACCTTCAAAGCATCAAACATATGCTATTCCTTTCATATAGTCATACATAATATTCATCTTTCACATAATATAACACTTCTTAGACTAAAATAAAACAATCAAGCATAACTTCCACAATGACAGTTGGAATTGTATGAACTATTTGCTTCCATTATATAATGTTTTTTCACCCCCATAATATACTTTCTATATAGATGCACCTCTGAGTTGGAGTCATTCCACAATCATATCCTCATGTACGCGGGTAAAAGATTTGGCTTTTCACACAAAGTGTATGAAGCACGAACTTTTCTGGCTGGTTTGGACTACAATCACCATGTGCACCGACCTGTCAGAAGAAATGCTGATGGTGAAGTGGAGTAAGTATACTCCTTATGTTGTTTAAAATTTAAAAAACATAATATAACATTAATATTAGTACTTCATTTTCGGTGTGGCCTTAGGTATAAGAGGTTATTCAACAAGAAGTCACGTCAGTGGAGACTTTACGCTCTTAGAGTTGAGAAGGACTATGCATACATTGAACTCCAGAGGGCCATCCTTCAGTGCAGGATATCTTCTGGGAAAGGCATGCCAAAAAAGATGCCACAAAGGCATGACGACCCTCTACTGGCATATGGACTTCTCCCTGCAGTTCCACGTCCACCGAAAGAGGAACTCTTGCAGACCCAAGTCAGCAGAGGAATAGGTATAACACTTCATTGATATAGAAAAAGCACAAACTGCCCTATTATTTGACTTAAAATGTATGATTTCAGTGGGTATAGTTTTAAATTTATTTATAACTATATTGTAACTCTGAATTTTGTTATACAAGAAAGTAATTGATCCTTTTCCTTTGTTTGTTTCCCAGGGAAAGAAGTCCAAAAGTGACAACCTTATGTGCTTCTTTGCTGATATGGGCACCTTGTATATTTTCATGTACAACTTTACAATAAAAGTACATTTCATAGATAATTTTATATTTCACGTATATTCTAGGACCATATTCACCTTGTGTAAGTATAGTCTGAACCTCTTCCTTTTTCTATACAAATCTATTTCATTTGTCATTTCAACCAGAAGTACATGCAAGGAATCCAAAACCTTTCTTGTTCTCTTAACCTTTATTGGAAAAACACTGCAGAAAAACATATGCACACAAAACCTCAATTCAAACACAAAGAAACATTAGAGTCTGCGTGGAATATATCCTACGTACTGCTGGAACGGATCTGGAAATTTGTCTCTGATTCTCCACACACAGCAACTCGGAATGACTATTCTTTTTCCTCGTCCTAATCCTCCATATTGCCAAACAACAAATTGGCGGTACGCTGCAAACCGTGATTGTCGGTTGTTCTCTCCACGCTCTGGCTGGTCTTCATGAGCCCGGACGTCATTCCAAATTCTCCGTGCTAAACGAATAACACCCGCATCCAGTACGTACAGCTCCATTTGTGGTAGTTGGGAAATGCAGCCTGTTGCATCTTTCCCACAACATTTGTTTTCAATGTCTCTGGGCATCTCTCTACATCTCCCACAAACACACCATTCTGGTTCATTTGGAGCAGGAGGGGCAGCAGGACAATTTTCAGTCAGAACATCAAATACTAAGCCAGGTTCTATTTGAAGGAACCTTATCAAATATTCCTGGCACTGTCGAAGATCGAGAGAACGCACAATGCTCTGGAAATACAAATATTCATTTTTAAATTTATGAAGGTATGTCTGTAGTATTCAGTAAAATTGGCACGTTAATTTTGAATACTAGTTCAGCACTGTTGCTGAACTGTATTTGAGGGAACATATAATAGATTCTTTGTGATATTAAATCTGTTATACTCTAGGTGCATGTGTAATGTGATTATTAGCATTCATAATGGTGGGAAATAAGTTCATTACAGGCAACAGGCAAAGCCTACGTTTTTAATAATGTACTGTTTACATATAATATATGTGAATGTGTAATTCATCATACATTGCATTTACACGTGCACATAATGGTAATAAATATTACAGTAATGAGAATATAGGACCCTTGGATAAAGTAACAAAGTTCAAAGTATTGTCCCAACCCTGCTCCTCTATGTAGGCTTACCTCTTGATGCTGGTTCCGATTGCGCTGCAGTTCACGAACTCTGTCTAGGTCATCAGCACCAACCAAAGTATCATGGGCATCAAACACTTGCTGTTGTTCTTCCTCTAGCTCAACCTCGGGAGCAGCATCTCTGTCACGGCCACGTCCCGAACCGCGACCTCGACTTCTTGCTCTGCCTCTGGGAGCTTTACCGCGACTGCGTCCCTGACCCTATGCCGTGTTTCAAACACATATATTTACAGCGTGATCTTATCAAACATGACTTTAGCAATTAGCGCACACAATTTATAGCAAACAATTATACGAAACTTTTGACATCACAAGACCACTTACGACCACTGTTTGTGAATTAGCATGTAGTGCCATTTTGTAATGTTTACTTCAAACATAGCATCCATACGTGTATCTTGCTACGGTTACAATGCTACGGTAAACCTGTCATGCTATTATCATTCAATAACGATAAGTACTTACACTGTTATGCTTTAAAATATATAGATAAATTACCTTAGACTGAGACATTTTATCCTCACAAGATTCTTCAAGAGGCCTCAGGGCTGAATTTCCTCCGAACTATAATGCACGCGTATGAGATGCGCATGCACTTTCGTGCACGTCAAGTGGGAGGAGAGCGGAGGGGAGAGAGGACTGCTTCTCAAAATGAGAAGCCTATGAAGGAGTTGGGGGGCGGTGCTAAACATTCAAACTGAGAAAATGTAGACAAATCGGGTATAGCTCCTTTAAGGGACATCTTTACTATCTGTGTGAGTGAAGGTAACAGACTGCTCAGAACAGACTTTAGAAATCTAGTGGGTAGTACATCCAGGCTGCATGTGGAGGAGCTCAAACTGGAGATTATCTCTTGGACAGTTTGATCATTTACAGGTGCAAAGTAAGTTAGCTCAAAGAGCCTTTCTGGCTGTTGGATTGTTATCTGTGGATTGGAGACAATGGCGTTTTTGATGCCTTGAACCTTGTCATTGAAAAAATGTGCAAACTCATTACATTTACGTTTGGAAGTTAGCTCTAATGGCATTTGAACAGGGGGGTTTGTTAATCTATTAACTGTTGAAAACAGAACACGCAGATTGTTGCGTTGATTTTGGGAAAAGAAATGACGTCATAACTTACATTTCCAGTCTGTCCATTCATCCCATTTTCACTCATTGGAAGAGTCTGGTTTAGTCCCATTTCTGTTTCCACAATAGATATCCGTGTTTGAAGAGATTTGAGCTGATTTTCCAGAGCACAACAGCCGCCGCAGACGCTTCTCCGTCTCTTTCGTCCCGACATGACTAAAGTTGATAAATTCCACAAAGCTGAAGTGTGTAGAAGGAGTAATCCTCGTTTTGTAAATAAAATGATTAAAGGAGAAACAAAAAATGTAAATAAAATGATTCAAGGAGATTAAAAGGCGAAGCAAAAGCAGAGCAGAGAGACACGACTGCTCTCTCGAGAAGCAGGAAGTAATGATAGTAATGATAGTGCAGATAACCACTGGTTCTACGTCATGGTGCTACGTCCCTTAGGACTTCGCTAGTGGAATATCACTCGTGACCCCCAGGTCACACGCCGGAGAGATCAAAATAATTTGCTCCAATCACCAGCCACCGTCCTCTATAAATGCCCCTGCACAAGGCCGCACCCCCTCTTTCACTCTGGCGCCGATTGAGATCTACCACAGTACTTACTTCCAGAGAAAAGATGTCTTCTGATGCTTGTCCGAGTTCCCCTTCGCCCTCCGGCGTCGGACGTCGTCGTTGCTCGACGTGTCGAGTCAGGCTTCAGCGCACGGACCAGCAATCCAGCTGCTTCATGTGCCTGGGCCCGGGCCATGCGGCGTTGAGCGCCACCTGCACCTCGTGTCTCGCTCTCCCCAGGGAGGAGAGCGAACTGCAGCGCCCCGTCCGGACTCCTCTCAGGACGAGGAGTCTGAGACTGACTGGGCCCCACTCGACCTTCCACCCATGCCCGCGGAGTGGGGTGACTGTGAGGACGGAGAGGTTTCGGAGGTCGGCTCTCTCCTCACGCTGGACGAGGTGGTGTCGATCCCGGAGCCGGACCGCTTCCCACTGGACCACATGCCTGGGCTCTACTCCTCTGCGGCGGCCATCATGGATGCCCCCCTGCCACCGCAGCCGACCCAGAGGGTGGAGGACTTCACCTCTGGTTACGCCACCACTCGAGGGAGGAGGAGGACACAGCCCACGTTGTGCCCGCGGATGGACCCGATCGTCCATTACGCAACACGTGAGTGGCCAAAGCCCCTAGCGGCCAAGAGGCCCGCTTTGGGCTACGGCATGTACTGCAGCGTGCAGGACTGGTCCTGGACCGGCGGGGTCCCGGACATTGAGGATTCGGTCCGCATGGCCCTGCACCCCTCCGCATCCGTGTGGCCCGGCACCAGACCTCTCCTTCCCTCCCAGCGGGACAGGACGTCTTTGGCTATGCTGGACAGATGTTACGCCAATGCGGCACAGGTCGTCGCTGTGGCGAATAACATGGCCTTCATCACGGGGGCCCTTAACCTTGCCTGCAAGCTGAATTCTCGCGGTATTTGTGAGTTCACAAACACTCGAGAATACATCTTGTACCGCTCCCGCTTACACTTTTCGAGTCGAACCACTGGGTGTGCGAGCCAATCACGCGCCAGTCTGGGGGTTTAGGGCGGGATATCCGGGTTTGACGAAAGCAAGAAGTGCCGGGCTGAAGCAAAACAAACATGGCTACGCAGGAGGACGGACGCAAAGTCAGTTTTAGCAGAATCTCCAATTTCTTTTTTGAAAGATGAACAGCGAGAGGCGCTTTGTACATTTCTGGACGGCAACCTTGGTAGGCGGGCACACAGCGTCACTTCGCCCAATCAGCTTCAAGTATTCTGCTGCTTACCCCTCCTTTCCCCGAAAGGATTCTCCGGGAGAAATCCCAGATTGATATCGCGGAGAACGCGTTAGAGTTCTACACAATCATCAATCTGGCTTTTGCCAGGTTAGGGGGCCCTGGATAGGTCGCTCTCCTCTGGCCAGGCGCTCAGTGGAGACACCTTATCACAGGCGAGGACCACTTCAGCGGCGATCCTGCGCATGTGCCAGGCGCTAGCTGTCGATGGCGGCCGCTCCATGGCAGCAGCTCAAGAGGGGGCCAGGCACCTTTGGCTTGGGCTTGCTAACATCAGAGAGGCGGAGAAGAGGCAGCTGCTGGACCTGCCTGTTTCCCAGACGTCCCTCTTTGGTCCGGATATGCAGACCCTGGTGGCTAGACTGGAGACCGCAGCCAAGGACTCGGCTAGCCTAGCCCAGCACCTAGCGCCCAGGCGCGAGGTCCGCCCACCAGCACTGAGCCGGGACAGAGGCAGGGAGCGTTCGCCCGGGAGGCGCCCTGACCCATATCCACGCTCCGTGGCCCATCGTCCCCCCTCGACGAGGCCCCCGGGTCCAGACAGACCCACGGGAGGCTCGCGGGACCAACGCACCCACCGCCGACCTCCCAATGGCAGAGGAGGTCGGGGTGGGAAGAATTCTTTCAATAAAGGCCGACCGGCATTTCATCATTACTCGCTGTCTGAGTCTCATTTGGGGGTATGTAACATGTCAAATAATCTTGTGAATTCTGATTGTGTTACTTCTCGAGCACATAACGTTGCTTCGCTAGGCCTGCAGCCCCCAGAGCAGGGTTTGCAGTGCGCTACGCGAGCTACGAGCTCCGGTTCACTGGTTCATGCTGTGCCCTCCCAGAGAGAGGTCAGGCGGAGGGATCTGGTGAGTAGTGGTGTGTGTGCTTCGGCCGAACGCGTGTTAGCATCTCTGAGCTACAAGGCTAACACGGGGTTTCCCACTCCAGGGGCTCGCCCCCCCCTCCATGAGGCAAGAGCCAGGGGGGGGCACAGCAGCCGAGTCACGTGTGATGAGCAGTCCCGTACTTATGACGTCGGGCCTGCAGGACACGTGACCGCCCCCGGCCCTCACGGTGTGACGCAGGGGGCCCCCCGGCCCTTTCGTCCACCCCCCCTCCCTGCTAGGAACACCAGGAGAGGGCGGGGCCGTGACGTCTCGTGTTCCAGCTCCCGTTCCGCCCCTCACAGACTTCTACGACATCTGGAGGGAGTAAGGTTTGCTGACAGATCTATGGCTGGAGAAAACATTGCGCAGGGGTTACGCACTGCAATTCTTCCGAAAGCCACCACCATTCCGAGGCGTACGGGCAGTACGCTCTCAGGTACGGGGATCATTAGAGGCACTACAAGCGGAGGTCTCCTCTCTGCTGAGTCGAGGCGCGGCAGTGGAGGTAGACCCGCAGGACGCCACCAGGGGGCTGTACTCCCCTTACTTCTTAGTGCCAAAGAAGTCAGGCGGGGTGCGTCCCATTTTGGATCTGCGCGTGTTGAACGAGTGCATTTCCAAACGGCAGTTTCGGATGCTGTCCACAAAGCAGCTCCTCGAGTGTGTCAGGCAGGGAGACTGGATGTCCTCCATAGACCTGACAGATGCGTACTTCCATGTGCCGATAGTGCCGGAACACAGGAGGTTCTGCGCTTCGCAGTGGGAGAGAGGAATTACGAGTACTGCCGTCTCCCCTTCGGCTACGCACTCGCGCCTCGGACTTTTTCCAAATGCGTGGAGGCAGCACTGGAGCCGCTCAGACGCGCAGGGGTAAGAATTTTAACCTACATAGACGACTGGTTAATTCTGGCCTCATCCAGGGAAGTGGCCGTAAGCCACACGCACTGGGTCCTGTCCCACATACAGCGTCTGGGCTTTGTGGTGAACAGGGAGAAAAGCAAGCTGCAGCCAGCTCAACGCATGATTTATCTCGGTCTGCAGTTAGACTCTGTGACATTCCGTGCTGCATTGTCCGTGGACAGACGGATGAACATTACCCGTCTGGCCAGGGAGGTTCTGGCGGGCCCCAGAGTCCCCGCTCGGCGCCTCAGGTCCCTGCTGGGAATGATGGCGGCAGCTCATGCTGTGGTGCGGCTAGGCCTTCTCCACATGAGGAATTTTCAGAGGTGGTTCTCACGCCTCAGGCTTCACCCCTCCCGGGACGGGGGGAGGCTGATCTGGGTTCCCCAAGTGGCAGCATCGGACATCAGGTTCTGGCTCACTCCGGGTCTATTGCGGGACGGAGTGACTCTGGCCTGCGCCATGTCTCACGTGGAGGTGTTCACGGACGCATCGCTCGAAGGATGGGGCGGGGTCCTCGGCCAGAGCTCTGTAGGAGGCTGCTGGTCGGACTCAGCCCGTCACATCAACCTGCTGGAGATGGAGGCAGTGCACAGGGTACTGCTGCACTTTGCTCCTCAGCTGCAGGGGAGACACGTGATGGTGCGTGCAGACAACACCACAGTGGTCTCCTATCTGAACAGGCAGGGGGGCACCAGGTCCCCCGCTCTCCATCGCATGGCGACGGTGACGCTGCTGTGGGCGGCGCTTCACCTCCTGTCTCTCAGGGCGCGCCACGTCCCGGGGGTCCGGAACGTGGGGGCCGACAGGATGTCCAGGGGGGGCCCACTCCAGGACGAGTGGGGCCTGGCCCCACGAGTAGCTGCGGAGATCTGGCGGAGGTTCGGCCGTCCAGTGGTCGACCTTTTCGCCAGTGCAGAAAACGCACAGTGCCCATCCTGGTCCGCCTTAAGGGCCGCGGACGAGCCGCCCTTAGGCGTGGACGCTCTGGCTCATTACCCCTGGCCAGGGGGCCTGCTGTACGCTTTCCCACCAGTGCGTCTCCTGCCGGTCCTGCTGCGGAGGATCGAACAGGAGAGGAGGTCGGTGATCCTGGTGGCTCCGGACAGTCCGCATGCCCGGTGGTTCCCCTTCCTGAGGGGCATGGCGGTGATGGAGCCCTGGGCCCTCCCGGACGAGCCGGGGGCTCTAGTCCAGGGGGGAGGAGCCCTGTTTTCACGCCCGATAATCGGCCGCAGGCTCTGGGTTTGGAGGCTGAGAGGCGGAACCTCGTAGACCTGGGTCTTCCCCCTGCGGTGGTGGAGACCATTCAGGGGGCGAGGGCGCCGTCCACTGTGAGGGCCTACGCCACGAGGTGGAGGCTCTTCAGCGACTGGTGCGGTTCCCGTTCCTGGGATCCCAGGCGTTGCCCGCTGGAGGGGGTCCTGGGATTCCTACAGGAGCTCTTTGACAAGGGGAGGGCTGTCGCCACCTTGGCGGTGTTCGCGGCAGCCATTACTTTGGGTCACAACGGATTCGGGGGGTTCACAGCCTGCTCTCATCCGTTGGTTAAACGTTTTCTGCGGGGGGCGCGCAGGAGGAGGCCCCCGCTCCAGAGAACGCCCCCGGTTTGGGACCTCAGGGTGGTCCTTGGGGGGCTGTCGGGTCCGCCTTTTGAACCGGCGGCGGAGGCGAGTCCCGAGTGTGTCGCTTTTAAGACGGCCCTCTTGTTGGCGTTGGCGTCTGCTAAGAGGGCGGACGACTTGTGTGCGCTCTCTGTCCATGCGTCTTGCCTGTCTTTTGGAGAGGGCGACGGCATGGTGGAATTGTGGCCCAATCCGGCTTTTCACGTCGGCCTTTAGGTCGAGAGTCATCAGGATTAGGGCTTTCTATCCGCCACCGCATGCCTCCCCCGAGGAGGAGCGGCGGCACCTTCTGTGTCCTGTCAGAATGCTGAGGCATTACCTGGCCATGACGTCGTCATTCAGGTTGGGTGGTCAGCTGTTTGTGTGTCTGGGCCCCAAGAACAGGGGCGCCCCGCTGTCGGCTCAGCGGCTGGCGCACTGGGTCGCCACGGCTGTGCGGCGGGCGTATCAGACGCAGGGTCTGGCCCCCCCGGTGGGCTTCAGGTCGCATTCCACGCGTGGGATGGCGGCCTCTACGGCCCTTCTCAGGGGGGCGTCGGTCGAGGACGTCTGCCGTGCGGCTTCTTGGGCGTCGTCCTCCTCTTTCGTCCGGTCTTATCTTTTGGATGTGTCGGACCGGTCGGTGGCCCATTTCGTGCTGAGTGCAGCGGACTGAGTTAGACCGTTAGGTCCCTCCTCTGAGGGGGCCTTCGGTTTACTTTCCGCCCTGGTTCAGGAGCTCTTGGGAGAGGCATCCTACAGGTGCGGTACATATATGTGTGTTTGGTCGGTCAGGTAGTCCACGTCAGGAGCTCTTGGGAGAGGCGTCCTGTGACTACGGATGACCTACGGTCTGTGTTACGTGGGGGTATCCTTGGTAGGAGTGGCCCTGTAACACGCATTGTTTCTTCTGCCCTGAGTCCTCTCACTGTGTGAGGGTCTTGCTCGGGCGGAGCTCCAATCACCTTTCGCTGGCCTGCTGGGAGTACATGTTCCTACGGCCTCCGCGTTGTGTCCCACTAGCGAAGTCCTAAGGGACGTAGCACCATGACGTAGAATTAATAGTTACCTAATGTAACTTAAGTTCTACGAATAGGTGCGTAGTCCCTTAGCTACGAGCCCATCAGGCCAGCCCGGCTTGGCAGAGTTCAAGAGGGGGTGCGGCCTTGTGCAGGGGCATTTATAGAGGACAGTGGCCGGTGATTGGAGCAAATTATTTTGATCTCTCTGGCGTGTGACCTGGGGGTCACGAGTGATATTCCACTAGCGAAGTCCTAAGGGACTACGCACCTATTCGTAGATCTTAAGTTACATTAGGTAACTATTAATTATCTGCACTATCCACCTACAGACGCAGACGGACTTTCACGCAGACCACATGGTGAAAGAAAAAACTTTTTTCAGATTCACAGAAACACATCTTGAACACCCCAATGTCATAACAATTGACCAACACATCGTGGAAGCTCTCTCTGACTGACAACTGGTATGCAGTGCTTCCCATTCAACTCCTGAACATGCTCTCGTCCATTCCCTTTCAATGTCCCCCAGCAGCCTACCGGAAAGCTACACTGCTGACGAGCAGTTTGCATCCTCTTTGGTTCCTCCGCTGAGCCCAGCTGACATTGCTGACAAGCAACGCACAGACCTTGTTCTGAGACACATAATCGCACAACTGGAGACCGGTGAATCACCAAACCCCTCTTTGAGGGATGAATTTCCAGAGCTGCCGCTCCTTCTACAGGACCTCAATTGCATGGAGCTCCACAACAGCGTCCTCGTGAGGAGAAGGCAGCTTGGCGACCAGCCCCAATATCAGCTTGTGCTACCCCAAGAGTGTTGTGCGGATGTCTTGTCCAGCCTTCATGACCAAATGGGCCACATGGGCATTGAACACACCTTGGCTCTGCTTTTATTGGCCACGGATGGCCAGCGATGTACAGACCAAGGTGAGGACATGTGAGCGATGTATTAAGCGAAAAGCACTACCAGAGAGGGCATTGCTTTACAATGCACTGGAGACATTCAAAGATGTAGCGGGGTGCGCGTACGGGCGGGTGGATCTAGCCCACTTTACAGATCCCACTAACTACAAATAATTGTTTGGATTTCTACAGATCCAGAAACAAATAACTACAAAAGCAACGCACTGCTAACAAAATATATAAGTAAAAGTATACTGCTAGTTTCGCGTCCAAATGTATTAATTTAAACATCAGAATATATTCGAATTTTTTATTATAATTTATTATACAGCTCCTCACAGCAGCAGTAGAACACTCCATTGATTTGAATGTAATTTCAAAACGTTCTATCGATCATTATTTCTTGATAACAAAACTCTCAAACCAATAATGACCGCTGCCCTTTGGCAACGCAATCACTGTTTGTAATTCAGATGTGTAAAATACTAACATTACTCCGCAAGTACAACAAGCTTTCAGTGCCTGTCACTACTTCTGTCTGTACAGAGAAGCTAGCGGAGCTAGCTGAGCCAGCTACGCTCAATAAACAAATACCAATCAATCAATCAACTCCTTTAAATGTTAATCGGGGAATAGATTATACATATACACTACCGTTCAAAAGTTTGGGGTCACATTGAAATGTCCTTATTTTTGAAGGAAAAGCACTGTAGATAACTTTAAACTAGTCTTAACTGTAAAGAAATACACTCCATACATTGCTGTCATGTGGTAAATGACAATTCTAGCTGCAAATGTCTGGTTTTTGGTGCAATGTTGTAATTGCTGCAAATGGAGGATTCTTTGACGAAAGCAAAGTTGGATGTAAAACAAATCTTATTTCAAATACAAATCATTATTTCTAACCTTGTCAATGTCTTGACTCTATTTTCCATTCATTTCACAACGTATGGTGGTGAATAAGTGTGACTTTTCATGGAAAACACTTGGGTGACCCCAAACTTTTGAACGGTAGTGTACATCCTTAACACACGTGCACGGAGGTTTTCAGAATTTAAGTTAACGTTTTCATGACAAAAATACTGTTTTAATGTGACAAAAAGTAACCATTAACATTTTAGGACCAGTGATGGGAATAACGGCGTTACTTTTTTCAGTAACGAGTAATCTAACTAATTACTTTGACAGTAACTATAACGCCGTTATCATTTCCGACATCCCGTTACTGCGCGTTACTAAAGACGCACAATGAACGTGTTGTCATGAGAGAAGGGAGGATGAGAAAACCTCTCAGCAATTATTGGCTGATGTAAAACTTATTTCCTTTACAATCCACATGTCTACAGTTGAGAGGATGGTCATAAATTGTGTTTTTGAAACAAATATGGGTCTTAGTCGCGCTCAACCACAGCTTGTATCACCGTGAGGGCTCAGAGGAGCGCATGTGAGCGCAGAAGTCGGCTGCATACAATTCCATCTGAAAGCTCCTTTCTCTTCCTGGTTTATCTGCTAAGGGCTGCAACAAGTTTGGCTAACATACATATAACACATTTTAAGATAATTTAAAATGCACTAACGGTAATTTTTCAATTACTATAGGAATGATAAGAAAGAGGACAAGTGTAAGACGGTTGATTTTAGAAATTGGATGCACCCGGCTGCACCTAGCAAAACAGAGTAGTTTACGGAGGACACACGCGTTTTGTTTTACTTTTTAAAACTCATTTCCAAATGGAGGATTACATATCTACGCTCAAACTATTATCTGGACTTAAACACAGAACTGGTCTGAACTGAAGTGGTCTGTGCAGGTCATTTATAAGGTAAGACCCATAACTCATAGTTTTGCGTTTAGTATGAACAAACAATGCGGCCATGAAACATATTTTGCTGTAGCCAAACAAATTGTCCACTTGATTTAGCTGTTATATGATATATATGTTCATCTGATTGGGCTGAAGTCAGTGCTTCACCGGTGTTTCCACATTCACAGTGGAGGGTGTTGGTGTTTAGTGCTTACAGCACAGAGAGAGATGAAGAGTGAACAGGACTTCAGCAAAACAGACTTTTCTAGATGGAAAATATTGGCAATATTCAAACTCACTGAGGTTAAAGGTAAAAATGCACACGTCGAGTGCACATTATGTTCCAGAACAAAACGAAAAAGTAACGCAATAGTTACTTTTACTGGTAACTAGTTACTTTTATAGTGGAGTAACTCCGTTAGTAACTCAGTTACTTTTTGGGAGAAGTAACTAGTAACTATAACTAATTACTTTTTCAAAGTAACGTGCCCAACACTGTTTAGGACACATTTGAAGAGGATCTGTTTATGGATTTAGGTTCGGTATTTAAATGGGTAACTCACTACTCATGTTCAGAATTCTTTGTTCAGTTTTCATAACCTTGCCTGCAAGCTGAATTCTCGCGGTATTTGTGAGTTCACAAACACTCGAGAATACATCTTGCCCCGCTCCCGCCAACCCTTTTCGAGTAGAACATCTAGCTGTTCAAGCCAATCACGCGCCAGTCTGGGGGTTTAGGGCGGGATATCCGGGTTTGACGAAAGCAAGAAGTGCCGGGCCGAAGCAAAACAATCATGGCTACGCAGGAGGACGGACGCGTAGCTGAGGCTCTCAAGTCAGTTTTAGCAGAATCTCCAATTTCTTTTTTGAAAGATGAACAGCGAGAGGCGCTTTGTGCATTTCTGGACGGCAAAGATGTTACCGGGATTGGTTTAAGTCAAACCTTGGTAGGCGGGCACACAGCGTCACTTCGCCCAATCAGCTTGAAGTATTCTGCTGCTTAGCCCTCCTTTCCCCGAAAGAATTCTCCTGCAGAAGTCCCAGATTGATATTGTGGAGAACGCATTAGAGTTCTACACAATCATCAATCTGGCTCTTGCCAGGTTACAGTTTTCCCGTAGTTCCAGAGAGTTTTTTTAACTAGCTAGCTTAGCTGTTACCTGCCTAGCATGTCACGGTGAAGAGTAAATGTAAGCACAAATGCGCATAACAGTGACAAATGCTTGGGAACCAGGTGAAAATCTCCAGGCAGCATTTAAATAAAGTAGATAAAGAGATATTGAGTGGACACTCAGTGGACAACTGTGCAAATTTCAGTAATGCACATGATTGCACATGGTGATTTACTACAGCAAACGTGTTAACATGACTCTTTCTGTTGTCAGAAACAAAATGTATTTAATAAACTAAATTTATGTTGTTGTTTGTGTTTTCCAAGTTGTCCACAGGCTGAAAAGCATTACATCATGACATTCCATTACACATTTTCTAGAATGTAGTTGAATGTGGTCTCCATAGCGACTGTGAAACCTGCAGATGCTTCATTTGAGCTGAGCAGTTGAACTGAGCAGACGCACACTTAAAGAGCAGGCGGATTTACGTCTACGAAACATATCTTTCTTTGATACGTGAACAGGTAAGTGTTATTAACACATGTGGTTGTTATTCTAGTTCAGGTCAAACTGATTTTATCTGTAAATAAGTTTGCTAGAAGGAGCTAACGTTAGCATAACATCAGTCAACTTGTGTTTCAAACAATTGCAGACATAAAATAAATAGATACTATATTTAACATGACTAAAAGCTGGGGAACCATAAAACCATGGACGTAACAACTCGTACACAGTCCTCACCCAACTGAAAAATATTCAAGTGTTTACACCTTTATAGATCCATGGTTTACACTCCTCGCTAATAACGTGAGCGCGTATTTCACGTTAGCTCCTGACGCACAGCTCTGTGAGTCTCTCCACGTGACGCGTGCGGTGTGAACGAGCGGTAACGGTCTGTAATAAAATCCATGTGACGAGTTTCTCACTCTCAAAACAGTTTGACTCATCACTTGCTTTCACATGAATGTATTTTAGACCTCTGTCACATCTTTAAACCTGCTTTTTCAGACAAAAATGGGAAAAAAGTGGACCCCCCTCACTCACAGCCACTGAGTAAAATAGTTTCTCAATTTAGTGTTGGATAAAGCCAGTATTGTCTGAGTTGTTTACAAGACTGTTATCTGCGTATGGCTCTTAATCCAGTTTTAAAAAAACATGTGTTATTGATGATAAAAGTGTTTAAGAGCTTTAGTTCTGCTCACTTCAAACATAAAGTGACAGGACTGTGTTAAGGCTGAAACAAAACAAAAGACTGCTGGAGAATCAAAACATGCTTGATTTGACAATATTATTACAGTCAGAATGACCAGCAGATAATCTATTATGATTAAAACTGAGATGAATAATAAAGTAATTTGGAGTTTTTAAATAACATGTTACAGTCTTATTTAGTAAATATATTTTGCATATTTGTAAAAAACAGCCTATATGAACTATATGACCTTCAGGTGGACTAGGTACAAATTAAAGTCAAAAGTAAATAAATGTAAATAGTTAATTTTGTCTTCTTATGTTTAAGGCTTTAAAGGGTTCTTTTAATAAGACAAAGTAAAAAAAAGCTAGTACTGCTTAAGTACCTGACATGTTTCGGCGATACACTTCCGCCTTCATCAGAGGTGACACGTGATGGTGTGTCGCGTCTCTTATCAGCTGTTGTTGCCGGATGCGGTCAGTCTGACAGATCTCACAGATCCGTCAGACTGACCACATCCCCCGCCGCGCTGTGGTCTCTGGAGAAGTGAATCCCAAGTGTGAGCCAAGGTGAAAGCCTCCTCGTCCCTGTTGATGGTCCGTTTGCCCCGCTTCCTGATTTCATTCGCGATTGAAATCATGAAACATGTCAGGTAATTAAGCAGTACTAGCTTTCTTTAGTTTCTTGTCTTATTAAAAGAACCTTTAAAGCCTTAAGGTCAAAAGTGTTTGTTTGTTTTAAACCCATGACTGATGTTCTTTGAGTTGTTTGCCACAAAAACCTGCTCTGACCGTTTGTGAAACATGCAACAGTTTAAAGCTGTATTAACAGTTTGGAACTCACTTTGCTTTTTGTGGTATTGTGGTAGTTTGAGTACCACCACTACTGCTGGTGATTCTGCCGGTGTATCGAGCCTTGAGTCACTTTTTGACTGTTTGGGTGAAGTGAGAGTGATCCACTCTTTTTCATTTTTCTTTCTGAAAAAGATCTAAATCTAAAGATTATAAATATCCTGTTTGTGTTTCAGTTTTCTCGTCGAAATGTCAATTTTCACCCTTGAGGATATTTTGGAGGCACTGCCTGAGCAATACACGATCACCGACATCTTGGAACGAGGAGGATTCGGTCAGGTGGTGAAATGTTTGACCAAAGACTCGGGTCAGGCTGTGGCCGTCAAGCTGCCCTGTCACATGCAGGACACCAGGAGGTAAGACAGTCCTCTATATTGTAATATATGTATACTAGGGCTGTCAAAATTATTGTGTTAACGCGTGCTAATTTTTTTTAATTAATTGTGTTAAAATTAACGCATTGATGCAAGTGCCAAATGACCCGTCCATGCATCCCATAATAACATGGGATAATAATAAGCCGCTCACAGGCTTCTCAATTTAAGAAACCCTCCTACTCTCCTCTACGCTCTCTACGCTCTCCTCACACTGAGCAATCTAGTTTTAGTAGCAATCTGATAGGCATTAGTTAGCACTAGCACAGCTTCTTATAAGCTGTACAGCAATCACTGATGAAATGGTACCAAAGCAATGCACTGCTATAACTTAAAGATTACCGCTAGTTTTGCGTCCAAAGTTAGGCTGAGTGGATAGCACTCTCGCCTCTCAGCAAGAAGGTCCTGGGTTCAAATCCCGGTTGGACCAGGGCCTTTCTGAGTGGAGTTTGCATGTTCTTCCCGTGTCTGCGTAGGTTTCCTCCGGGTGCTCCGGTTTCCCCTACCACTAAAAAATATGTACAATAGTTCTGGCATGTGCCTCCTGTACTGGCACCCCCACTCCCAAAAAATAACAATTGTAAACCGCTTTGAGACTCCAATGTGCAGTGAAAAGGCGGTATATAAATAAAGATTACTTTAGTATTAGTATTATATGTTAGTATTAGTATTAGTATTATATGTTAGTATTAGTTTTAGTATTATATGTTAGTATTAGTATTATATGTTAGTATTAGTATTATATGTTAGTATTAGTATTATATGTTAGTATTAGTATTAGTATTATATGTTAGTATTAGTATTAGTATTATATGTTAGTATTAGTTTTAGTATTATATGTTAGTATTAGTATTAGTATTATATGTTAGTATTAGTATTATATGTTAGTATTAGTTTTAGTACTATATGTTAGTATTAGTATTATATGTTAGTATTAGTTTTAGTATTATATGTTAGTATTAGTTTTAGTATTATATGTTAGTATTAATATTAGTATTATATGTTAGTATTAGTATTGGTATTATATGTTAGTTAAAGGCACACCGCGGACTTTGTGACCTAAAGAGTTGACACATATGAGTTATTTTATATGAATACTTGGGCCAATATCAGTGTTGGGCACGTTACTTTGAAAAAGTAATTAGTTATAGTTACTAGTTACTTCTCCCAAAAAGTAACTGAGTTACTAACGGAGTTACTCCACTATAAAAGTAACTAGTTACCAGTAAAAGTAACTATTGCGTTACTTTTTCGTTTTGTTCTGGAACATAATGTGCACCCGACGTGCGCATTTTTACCTTTAACAGTGCCAATATTTCCATCTAGAAAAGGCTGTTTTGCTGCTGAAGTCCTGTTCACTCTTCATCTCTGTCTGTGCTGTAAAGCCCGCCACTGTGAATGTGGAAACACCGGTGACGAGCGGTGAGGCTGGTGAAGCACTGACTTCAGTCCAATCAGATGAACATATACATCATATAAATCAAGTGGACAATTTGTTTGGCTACAGCAAAATATGTTTTATGCCCGCATTGTTTGTTCATACAAAACGCAAAACTATGAGTTATGGGTCTTACCTTATAAATGACCTGCACAGTCCACTTCGGTTCAGACCAGTTCCTTGTTTAAATCCAGTGAATGGTTTGAGCGTAGATATGTATTCCTCCATTTGGAAATGAGTCCAATGAGTTTTAAAAAGTAAAACAAAACGCGTGTGTCCTCCGTAAACTACTCTGTTTTGCTGCAGCCGGCTGCATCCAATTTCTAAAATCAACCGTCTTACACTTCACCTCTCTTTCTTATCATTCCTATAGTAATTGAAAAATTACCCTATGTGCATTTTAGATTATGTAAAAATGTGTTATATGTATGTTAGCCAAACCTGTTGCTGCCCTTAGCAGATAAACCAGGAAGAGCAAGGAGCTTATCGATAGAATTGTATGCAGCCGACTTCTGCGCTCACATGCGCTCCTCTGTGGCTGACCTCACGGTGATACAAGCCGTGGTTGAGCGCGATTAAGACCCATATTTGTTTCAAAAACACAATTTATGACCATCCTCTCAACTGTAGACATGTAGATTGTAAAGGAAATATGATTTACATCAGCCAATAATTGCTGAGAGGTTTTCTCATCCTCCCTTCTCTCATGACAACACGTTCATTGTGCGTCTTGAGTAACGCGCAGTAACGGGATGTCGGAAATGATAACGGCGTTATAGTTACTGTCAAAGTAATTAGTTAGATTACTCGTTACTGAAAAAAGTAACGGCGTTAGTAACGCCGTTACTAGTAACGCCGTTATTCCCATCACTGGCCAATATACAGCGCTTGACACTTGCAATGCTCCGAGCGGGGCTGCCCTCTTGAAATACCGCCCATGTAAGTTTCGAGCAGACGGACCGTCTGCCACCAGGTCACGTGACTTGGAAGAAAGACTTGCTTTACGGCTACAGGCGCTGATATACTCATGGAGCTAAGGCTTTTGCTACTCATTTTTCACCTGCTCGACTCCTGGTCATGGCTGAGGCAAGGAAAAATTTTAAACCTTCGGAGGAGGCTAAAAAGAGGAAACGCGAAAGGGATCGTGCTGTAAGCTGCATGTCTGTATGAGCGCTGCTCTTCACCTGGTTCCTGGATGTCATCGACTGCAAAGATGTCATTCCACGCAGCACGAGCTAGACGCAGAACTCCCTCATCCAGGATATAGAAGTCCATGTGTGGTAGATTACTAATGCAGCGGTCTGGAGGCTGACCACAGCAGAGTCTCTCAATATCTGTAGGCATGTCTCTACAGTTTGAACACACACACCAGTGCATGCTGTCTGAATACACACTCAAAAGACACCGGCTGACTGTTTGTTTACTTTTGCGACAGTGCTGAGTTGCTTGTGGCCACTAGGGGCGCTAAACGTGAAAGTTGCAGGTCTAGCGCCCCTAGTGGCCAAGAGTTACACGGTGTGCCTTTAAGGGAACTGTCCTGCAAGGCACACTGGTAATAATAAGACAGGCCAAGGTGCCGTTACATTAAATTTATTTTTACAAACAAAGCTTATTACAAAACTTGCAATTGAAAGACTATTTTAAAATAATTAGTTCCCACATACACACACAAGCAGCCCTAACGCCTGACAGTCAAGAACCAGGGAAAATACAGTGCGCTGAGCGCTGAGCATGTGAACAGAGCATTCGCATGCTGCCCGCTCAAAGCTTGCACTCCACGACAACGTTTTTATCTTTTTGACTGATATAGATAAAATAGTGCATATCTCCACCGGTAAAATGAATTCCTCTCCTCTGGCTCTGCCATGCTTTACAAACGCATGCAGCGGTAGTGCAGCTTTCCGCTGCTTTCCCGAGGCCGGTGCCGCCGGAAACGAAGTATTTAGGTAGTAACTGTATTATAATTAAACGTATTTTCATAGTAACGCGTTACACTACTACGTTACTCAAATTGTATTTTCGTTACAGTAACGCGTTACACCCAACACTGCTCTTGACAAGGGGTGGGCGATACGGCCTAAAATTCATATTGCGGTATAATTTGGGACACAGATGGTATACAGTATATATTGCGGTATAATTTGGTGTGTGAAATTCAATATAGGTCGAGCAGGTTCTTGCATAAAATAGTCAAGAGTGTTACTTATTTATATATTAGAATCTGATATATATATATATTGAGTTTGAAAATCAGGTGTGAGACAAATGCTGTAACATACATTATTTATGTATGTAAGAAAAACATTTAAAATATTAAAAACTCACAAATGTTGAAATCAAAGTCTGTAGCAGTTCGACATTACTTATAGTGTCAGAGTTTTGTGCGTGTACCTAGGGTTGCCAACTTGAGAACAAAAAAATAAGGGACACCATTTGGGTGGATTGGGTTGAGCACTTTTTAGTCCTAATTTCAGTCTACGCAGTAATCATGAAATTTCATAATCACAGTTTTTAGATTGTAATTTATTGACTACATATTTAAAAAAAAACAAATCCTTAGTCAAAAATGAAATTGAATAAAGAGGTGGAACTCTTTGGCTGGTTAAGGACTTAATGCATTCTTATTAGTAATAAAAAATATAAAAAAGACAAATACTGTAACATACATTATTTATGAATGTTACAGTAAAGACCAATTTCTGTAAAAGCAAATAAAGAAAACATATGTATTCATTAAAAAAACTTAAATTAAAAAAGTCTGTAGCAGTTCGATATGGTCATCATTATTTATATTGTCTGAGAGTTTTGTGCAGGTACTGCAAGTTTGTGGCTTCAGTAAAAGCTATTGTTTGTTTACAAAGCTGGTCTGGATATTTGTTGACGGTCCCTAAGTGCTTTTCTCGGCGCTTGCAGTGCATTGGATTCAGAGGATTTCTCTGCATTAAAACAGCGCATTGAATTTGTAAAATCAACGTAGAGATGATCATTTTAGCAAAATTACTTTTGTTTAACAAAGTAGCTTTTGTGAGCTATTGACCGCGGAAGTCCGAATTTGGGAAAATGACGCTACTTTCCCAAACTTCTGCTGTGATGATGCTGCGGGCACGGCCCACACTGGCGATTGTCAACATTAAACCAACTTATCTGATCAAGCCTAGGCCCCTTTGACACTGACACCTTTTGGCCGAAAGGTAGACGCTTAAACTGTGATCATTACTGTGTGTGCGGGTGTGACATGCAGTGAGTGAGTGATGCATTTAAGGTCGCTCTGAAAATACAGGACAAAAGCTGTCCCGTATCAGTTCAATACGGGATGCACATAGTTTTTCTATAATACGGGACAATTCCGTATTTCAAGGGACGGTTGGCAACCCTACGTGTACCATAGACTGTATATATTAACGTACAGTCACGCCTATCTCCGCCGTTCAAACAAATGGGCCAAAAATAGTGCTCTACTGGAGCTATCCATAAAGGCCGCGAGTTGTCCCGCCCACAAAAAAACGCATCTGCGCATGCGTCAGCCGACGAGAGCTCCATTCATTTGAATGAGTAACTTCCAAAAATCACAGCGAGTAAACCAGAGTGGTCCAAAAAAATTCACCGCCCTCAGCATTGACACACATGTGGAACAGAGCTTTGGGCCAAGAGCCAACTTTTGGACCATCCTGTAAAGACGTTTTTGAGAGGTCTGCCAATGCTATATGTTAGCATGGGCTAATTCTTATTCCGGGTCCACCCCATGGATGTATAATAATAACTGGATAGGGTATTACTAGCTTATAGCTGTCCCACCTATGGGCGCCCGTGGAACTGCAGACTAGATTCACAAGGGCTACCCAGAAACAAGTCCCATAGAACTCAATGTAAATTAAAACAGCTCGACCTCAGCTGACAGAGAGCCTACAGCTTTCATAAAGATCGGATTTTGTGGGGATTTTTTTTCTTCTTAAATCCTTCGGTTTTCATGCAATCCACACTTTACTGCCACAAACTCTGCTCCCTGCCTTCCCGCTCTGGCTCCGCTCTTCCGCTGCTCTGATGATCAGCTCTGATTGGTCAGAGCGCGGCCGAGCCCCTCTGTGCGCGTGCATGAAAGCCACACACACACGTTTGGCGCGACGCATGATGGGAGATATCTCCCATCATGCGTTGCGGTAATCCAATACGCAGAACCGGGAGGACCAGAAGATGCCCAAATATAGGCAAGTTCAGCTAATCTCCCGGTCTCCATGAAGTCCCAAAAATCACTGACTGCATCTGTACAGCACATGATGTACAAAAGTCTGAACATGCAATCCCTGGTGTTTGCTGGTAATAGGAGGGTAGGTAGGGTCCTGCACAAATGGTTAGTTCCGAGATCCTCCCCCTGTCTCCAAAGGGTGAGTGTTCTATGTGTAAAGTAGGACTCTCCCACTGTCTGGTCCTTAGCTGCCCGTGCACAATGTGTAATCCTCACACTCTTTCCAAATGAGTGTTACGTTCACTCTTCAGGACAAAAGTTTTCTACAAACAGCATAACCGTGAACGTGAGCAGAAAGCCCTTCTAGTCTCCAGGACTTAAAGCACAGCGCTGGCAACGGAGGACACCTCAGAGTGTCTCAAGAGGACACTCCTTGTTCATCCAACCACTAAAAGTGTTCTAGTCAAAGTCACCTCTCACTGGTTTAATAATGGTTCAAACTTGAACCCAACTTTGAAAACATCCCCATTACAGACAACTAAATCTATGCCGTCTAACTTACCTGTCTGCCCTGTGTGTTCAGATTGCCCTGCTTCAGGAGCTGATGGAAGAGAGGATGGACCAGCAAAACATCGTCAGGTTCATTGAGGTGTTTGACACCAGGTTGGGGGGAGCCATGGTGTTTGAACTGTTGGACATGAGTTTGGTGGGACTCGTGAATAAATATAATCCTCTGCCTCTGCCGGACATCTTCACCATTGTGCAACAGGTTATTAGTCCTTTTAAAACACTGAATTTGGGAACCATTATTGATTTATGATTTTCTGCTGCAGGTGGCCACAGCGTTGGGCGTGCTCAGAGAGCGCTCCTTGGTTCACTGTGACTTGAAGATGGACAATGTGATGGTGGTGAACCATAGTGAGAGGCCTCTGCACGTCAAACTTATCGACTTTGGTTTGACCATGCCAACAAGTGAGACTTACAAATTGTTGACGGTCCACCACGCGATGTACAGGTAAGTCAGGCACCAGCAGCTATAACCAGCAGGGGGCGACTGGAAGAGTTACCTACTCGCTTGAGTATCAAGTTTTGATCATATTTTTGAATTACTCTGTTCTCCTCCGCAGGCCGCCAGAAGTCATTTTAGACTCTGGTTGGAATGAAGGCCTGGACGTGTGGTGTCTGGGAGTCATGATGTCTCAAATGTGGCTTTGGTTTCATTTGTTCCCTAATGTGGAGTATGAGGTGGTAAGTCACTGGACGAACTGTACAAGCTGTGAGTAATGTTTCCTAGAATGTGCTAACACAAATGTGTCTTTTTCTGGATATAGCTGAGAGTGATGCACAAACTCCTTGGCCCTCCTCCTGACCTCATCCTCAGTAAAGGGAGTAATACCATGAAGTTTTACCGTCCAGGTCCCATTGGATGGGATTTAAGGGTGAATATATTCATTCTGTTTAGGCTTTTGCCATTCAAAATGAAAAAAACATTTCAAATAATGTCATTGTAATGTTCTTCTAGGCTCGAGAGGACATTAAGGATTGTGTGAAGGCTAAAAGAGAGGAAAATTATTCAGAATCTTTTGCTTCCCTCAGAGAGCTTGCCATGGTAATACTGTCGCTTTACCTTCCTCCAAACTGTGAAGTGGAGACAACACTGACCTGTTCCTTACTTGTTTCTAGGATGCTGTGCAGGAGGATAAGGTGAACACAGAACCAGCCTTAGACCTCCTCGAAAAGCTGTTGGACATGGACATGAACAATAGGATTACTCCCAAACAAATCCTGCAACACCGAGCAATCTGTTTTGAAAAGTACGTTGACTCTTGACTTGAATGTTTCACAAAAAATAGCTTCAATTTTTTATGATGTCTACGGTGTTGCACGGTTGTACCAGATTCATTCAATGCTGCTTGCGGCTTTATTTTGGTTTTGTTATGTGAAGCGTTTGTACTCTGTGTGATAGCATTTATTGTTACACTTACAATTACAAAGTTGAGAAAAGAAGCAAAGTTCAAAGCCGCCTCATTTGTTGATAGCAGCCCTCTATATGTAAACCGTACCAGGCTGGTCAGACAAGCTTGGAAATAGGGCAGAATAGAATAGATTTTTTATGTACTCATATTAGTATTGCAATATTCTTATGCTGTGTATACATGCTTTTAGTGAATGCGAATAGATTATTCACCAATTATAGTTAAATAAAAATGAGTCAGTTAGATGTACTGTGGACAAACATTGTATTCAAACATAACAAAGGCAAACATTTTGTCAGAATCTCATCTCTGGTGGATATTTGATCTCATTCTACCGCTGATGGTCGTAGATGGACTTATTTCCACAACCCTAACCCTGGGCTTATTGTCCCATCCTTGGACCAATAGATCCATGTGAAATGGAGCTTCGCGAAAGTTCACTGTGGTAGACCCGGCTGTTGCTGCCCAGGCCACAGGCTGCTCTTCCTCGACTCATCAATACCAGCAACGCCCACATCCAGTCAACCAATAACCACCAGGACAGCAAGTTAAAAGCCGGAGATGCCCACTTTCCGGCCTTCTGAAGTCTGCAAGGTGCATGTCGCTAACGCACCTGTTCGCAAATGCATGCGTTGTTCTGGAGGGGTCGCTTCTGCTCACGTGTTGCTCGTGCGCGTGGCCCGGCTGTCCTCAGTCTGGCTGCTTGTGGTCTGCTCCTCCTTTGCGTCCCTGCCTGCTGTGGTTTGCGCGTCTCCACTGCTCTCGTCTTCTGCGGGCTCTTTCTGCGGGCTCTCCGTGGGGCCCTCCGCGGGTTCTGTGCTGCTCGTTCCTCGTGGTCTGCTGCCGCGCGCAGACGGTCTGGCGGTGCCGCGTTGTCCCGTTGCTTTTCCCAAGTCTCCTGGCATGTGAGTACAGTGAGTGTGCCGACCGCGGACGGATTAATCCCGGAGTCTGGACTGCGGGCTTGGTTTTTGCCCCGTACACTGGACTGCAGGCTTCGTTTTCACTTGTGTTTGAGCTAACTGAGGGGCAACGCATGTTAAATGGTATCAATATCCATCGTCTGAGGGATATAAGAGGAGCACGTGCATTAATTCAGATTCATGTTCTGCCACTTGCAGTAAAACCACGTTGGAAGCTTCATACTGCTTGCTGCTGCTGCTTCATTTATTTGACATCTCTCTTCCCTTTACATCTCTCTTTCTGAAACACTAAACAGCTACAACAATTTCTACTGCTGTGGCCTTGATACAGGATTATTGCTGTTATTATCTAAGGATGCTGCAACTGCTGCTGTTGCTACTGCTACTGCTGCAACCACTGCTGCAACCACTGCTGCAACTACTGCTGCTGCTACTGCTTCATTTACTTTGACGTCTCTTCACTTTACATCTCTCTTTACTGCTGAGCTGTCAATCAAACTCCTACTCAAAGGCATCCGTACCCGTATTTTTCACTCTTCTGATTGCAGGCTCCCCATCCTGCCGCCCATCCTGCAGCAGCTCTGAGCGGCACTGAACTCCGGCTCATCGTCCAAGTACATGTCTGCCCTCCTCGCAGCATCTTCCTGCTCGCCTTCTATGGCTTCTCTGCATAAGCGTTTCACTACTGCTCACTCAACCTTCAATGCGGTCCGAGACACGCTTTCCCGACCTATCCTACTGTCCTGATTATCTAATCTCCAACCCCAGATTCTAAGCGTAAGGGCGCCTGCAACATCATTGGCCCTCCTCGGTATGTCTCTCTGCCCCTACAGGTCTCCGCTTCTACACGGCCGCTGCCCCTTCCGTGGGTTTTGGGGGGTTCTCCCAGGACCAGTGGTTGGCGGGGCCGTGGCCCGCTACTTTTCCCCGGAGCATTTCCTCTGCCCTACACGAGACATTCCCAGTGGTCGCGGCCTCGCTGGGGCTCCCCCACTCTTCTCTACAACAGCTGGGGCGCTGGTCCTCTTCGGCTTTCTCCACCTACATCAGGCCAGATGCGACCGCTATCATGGCCGCTCAACGTTTACCGGCTTTCTCGTAAGCTCCCAGCAAAGCAAGTAAGCAATATATTCTGGTGGCGGCACGCACTTTCCTCAAACGCGCATGTCTCAGCTCGCTCAAAGATTCCTCTGCTGCAGCGCTTCAGCGTCTGGCGAATATGAGCGTGCATCTCATATTCCCAGCTCGCTCAAAGACTCCCCTGCGCTGCGACTGGCTGAACATGCGCGTGCGCGCATGTTCCCAGTTTGCTCAAAGATTTTTGGCTTCAGCGTCTGGCGAATATGAGCGTGCATCTCATATTCCCAGCTCGCTCAAAGACTCCCCTGCGCTGCGACTGGCTGAACATGCGCGTGCGCGCATGTTCCCAGTTCGCTCAAAGATTCCTCTGCTTCAGCGTCTAGCTGAATATGAGCACGCTCATATCCTCAGCTCGCTCTGCCTAAACAAACACGGGCCCCAGCGGACGCAGCCGGCCGAAGCGACCGTGCGAGAAGCCTTATGCCGCGTTCAGACCAAACGCGATTTGGGCGGCGAGAGCGTCAGGATTACATTGACAATACATGGGGGACGCGCTTCAGGGAGCGGCGAGCGATCAAGCGGCGCGGCACGACCGGCACGCGCGGCGAGTCTTCAAGCGTTTTGAGCGATGTGAGCGGTGGACGCGATGTGAGCGGCCGACGCTGGAGTTGAACATTGTTGAACTTTTTCGCTCAGATCGCGAGCGTCGACCAATCAGGAGCTTTCTCCAACAGAGACCAAGTGACGTCACGATAGGAGAAGACAAACATTCTACAACATGGAGGAGAAGCTGGTTGTTGCTGTCGCCGCTCACTCCGAGCTGTACAACCCCGCGGAGTACAGCTACCGTGACAGGCCAAAAAAGGACCTTGCTTGGAGGAGGGTTAGTGAGGATATTGGTGTCCCGGGTAAGTTTTCTCTAACTTTTACAACAGTATGTTTCCCCGCTAGAATTCTGTAATGTTCGAGCAACTACTAGCTTCCCGCTTACTTTCCCGCTCATGTTTTGATTCAGTGGATGTATGCAAAAGGCGGTGGAAGAGTCTGAGGGACACCTATGCAAAGGAGTGCAGGAAGGAGAAGGACAGGAGAAAGAGTGGTGCAGGAGCAGGGACAGCGCAGCAGTGGAAGTTCCTAACGGTCATGTCCTTCCTCGAGCCCTTCTTGTCTCCCCGTGAAAGCTCGGGCAACATGGCGAGGCGAGGGGCCGAGGAGGAGCCGGTCGTAGCGGACGACCACCCAGGAGAAGCAGCAGCAGCAGCAGGACTGTCAGGAGGTGAAGGTCTGTGTCATGCAGCAGACCTCAAACACCAATTATATCGTGTTTTTACCTCCATTTTGCTGGCTTTTACTTATATATTGATTTCTATTAATTAACTTATTTGACAGTTTGTTTTTAAATGACAGCCAGGTGAAACTAGGCTTTGCCTGTTATTTTTAAACAATTTTTGATCATGTGTGATGTGAAACTTCACTGTTCCCTTTCAAATGAACTAATGTAATGTATAAACCTCAACATACACATGCTATGAAATAACTTTGTTTTGTTCTTGCCTGACAGACAACACCACTCAAGGCTCAGATAACCCTTTGCCTGAGCCTCCTGCTGCTGCTGCTGCTGCTTCTTCTGTGAGGGCTGACGCTTCCCCTGCTTCTGCACCCACAGGTATTTTTTAAATTCTTAATATTACAGGACAGTGTTACTGCATAATACACCAACATTGTCCCAAAGGCTATTATATCACTATAGACCATAGACAAATGTACAGTGAAACCACAAGATGTCAAGGCACTACAGATGATGAGCATTTGTGCTTTGACCTGATCCAATGTATCTTTACTCGATAAAAACATAACACTAAAATACCACATACAAAAATGTACTGAACAAATACATGCAATGGTTGCCACAAGATGACCGCTATAGTGTTTGATGCTATCTTTATATTTTGTGGCGAACTATGTTTGACTTGTCAACATTCTCATGTCCCTGTGTTCTTTGAAGGCCCACAAAGGAAGAGAGCTCGGCAGAGGCCCACGACCTCAGAGCCGGCGGAGTGGGAGCGGGAGATCCTGTCGACTCTTCGGGCCAGATCAGCAGCCGCACCACCCCAGCCCTACTCTGACGACCAGCACTTCCTGCTCTCTCTCCTTCCTCTCCTGCAAAAGGTGCCACCTCAGTCAAAAGACTATGTGAAATTAGAAATACACAAATTGCTATATAGAAGCAGCACCGTTCTGCTTAATTTGGAACCATTGGACAGCACAGAGTCGTAGTTTTTTGACTGAAGGCGACATCTTTTGCAGGGGAGGAAACAGACTTGTGTCCTTCCCTCTTCCACTGCTCCTCCTCCAAGCAAGGTCCTTTTTATTTGTTTATATGTACATTTTATTTATTTGTTTTGATGTACATTTTATTTGTTTGTATGTACATTTTATTTATTTTTTATATTTGTATTATTAAAACATTTTTCAAAACACTAAATTGTTCTACTTCAAGCCCATTATTACAAAGTCATAAAATACTGACAAAAGGCTATTTCCATTAATTATATGTATTTAGCAAGAGCAGACTGGGTTTATAAAAGAAAAAATAACTTACAAAAACATAGGCAAGAGCGACAAAGTTGTTGACTGTATGTTTTATTCATTTCACCTGTTTGAACAACCTTATTTGGGACAAACTTGAATGTGCACGTTGTGATTCATCCGAAGTCAGATGGAGCAGTGCGGTCTGGCAGCCCTTACCTACAAACAGAAGGAATACAGGTGAACAGTTTGGACTATGACCAGGAAACATGTCGACATTTTAATAATCAAGAGGCTCAGTATATTACATGTTTGAAATGAAGTGACTCTTAATTTTTTGTGGGTGGCTCTTAAAAGAGCCGTTGTGGGTCAGTCCTGTGGTGGACATGATTACTGCCATGGCACTGCTCCCTCCTCACTGAAGTGGGCCATGAAAACTTCTCTTGTGCCCACTGCTTCTCTGGTCGCGTTGTTGGCTCCCATCCGCAGCACACCTGGAAGTGGTGCTTCTCCATGAGCTGCAGCTCCCCTCTGTGCAGGCACCTGCCCATCTCCAGCCATCCTCATGAAGTTGTGAAGGACACAAGTGGCCTTCACGCACTTCTCCACAACTTCAGGGACAATTTCCAGCTGACGCCGAAACATTCTCCACTGCGCTGACCATATGCCGAACGCATCCTCCACCACCAGCCGGGCCCGGGAGAGGCGGTAATTAAATATGCGCTGCTCTGGGGTGAGGCCACCACGTCCTGGGAAGGGGCGCATTAAATTCCTTTGCAGGGGAAAGGCCTCATCCGCCACAAAGACATGGGGCTGGGGTCCTCTGTGGTCAGCTCCAGTTATGAGCTGGTCAGGAGGCAGGCCGAGTGTGCCCTCACGCAGAGCCTGACCGAAGGCAGAGTTGGCCATGATGCCTCCATCGCTGGTTCTGCCGTACCCTCCCACATCGATGACCCGAAACCTGTACTGGGCATCCACTACAGCAAGGAGAACCAACGAATGGTGCCCCTTGTAATTAAAAAACAAGGACCCAGAGTTGGGGGGTGCCTTCAGGGCCACATGTTTCCCATCAATGGCACCACAGCACAGAGGGAAGTTCCACCTGGCCTCGAACTCCTCCGCTATCGACCTCCACTCCTCTGCTCCAGGCACAGCCATGAACTTTCCCACGAGGCAGTCCCAGATGGCTGCCACCACATCTGGGATGAGCCCGGAGACAGTGGAAATGCCCACCCTGAAGCTCCCTGCGATGCTCCTGTAGGAGTCCCCAGTGGCAAGAAATCTGCAAATAATATTGTACATAACAATTAAAAATAAGATAATGTATGTGACTAGTCTTGATATTCAATATAAAATTAGTAACAAGCAGACGCCATATTGTTAAATATAGTAATTTCTGAGCTATTCAAATGTGAATAGGTAGAAAAATTGCACACTTTGGAAGTATTTAATAATTGAGAATGGGGTAAAACTACCGTAGGCAGATGGACAGGCGCTCTTCAGGTGGAATTGAGCGCCTGTAGTTGGTGTCCTGGTAGGTGATGCGAGCACCGATGCGGGTCAACAGGTCGTCAAACTGGGCCAGGGAGAGACGGAAGTACCGCTGAAAGCGACTCTCATCCGAGCGCAGCTCTTGTAGCAAATGGTGAAACTCACCAAACTCCCTACGCCCGCGGACAATCGGATGAATCCACACACGTCGCCGTTGCGCCCTTTGACGACGTTGTCTAGCACGGTTCAAAAGGCAAAGCAAAGCTACCTGCTCTATGTCGTCCATGTTGAACTATGGCAATAAAGAAGCCCCTCCCCAAAGCGCGCTGTTTTCTGATCGGCCGCGCGTGCCGCGCGGCAGAGTGTTTGGTCCAGCGTCTGGAGTCAAAAAGCACAAGCATTGCGGCACGCGCGGCACGGGCGATTTCGCCGCCCAAATTGCGTTTGGTCTGAACGCAGCATTACTCATGCTCTCAGGCCCGTGCAGTACGTCCTGCTATCCCAATTGCAGGCCCGCTTTTTCTGGATTATGCACGCGAGCAAGCGCCGTGCTCAACAGCATCCCTCCCGGGCCTAGGGCGCCAAACATGCTCAATCATAAACATGCTTAAATCTAATAAGTCTAACGGCATCTTCCTCATGGGTCTCTCCAAAGTGAAATGCCAGTATACATTTCCAACAATCACTTTTTTCTCAACAGAAGGGAGGCTTTGGATAACAGTCCAAATTCAGATCACAGCGAGGAAGAGGATGAGCACAAGTAAGAAATATTAGCTTCTATTGGAGGAAATAGCTCAAGGGCAAAGTCATTTACGTAACTGTTTTTGTCTGTGCTTAGGCCTTTGACTTGTTTGGAGATAAATGACATTCTTCCTGAAGAATACGTTGTCACAACTATGTTGGCCCTTGGAAAGTTCGGCCAGTTTGTCAAATGTAAAAACATCGATAAGTTTGTGACAATCAAGGTTCCACACTCCAACAACCGGACTCAGCGCGAGGTACGTATTCATGTGTGACTATCACTTCAACGCCATTTTGAATATTCTTGTTAGTGGATATAGAAATGAATTCTGGGTTCTCAGTTTGTGATTGGCCTGTGATTTGTTGTAAAATCTTTTCTCTGAAGTATTATAAACCATTATTAAACAATTGGAACCCTTTTATAAACTTGTATAAAGTTTTATCTTACAAAAGAAACACACTCAAGCATCATTGGTCTAAAATATTAAGGGGAATTCAATGTGCATAAATGTTCATCTCACTGGTTTGAACTCACTCAAACCATTGCTGTCCCATTTAGGTCAGGCTGCTCCAGAAGATCTTAGACGCTGGGATGGATCATAGAAACATCGTCAAATTCATAGACTCGATCCAAACCAGTCATGGAACGATGCTGGTGATGGAAAGTTTTGATGTGAATTTATCAGCCTACTTGGACATGTACCACGCTCTTCCACTGGGCCACATCCAAACCATTGTGAAGCAGGTAAGAATTGTTTACTCTAATGCAGGAGTCTCCAGTCTCCAAACCCTTTAAATATTTTCAAATATTTAAAGGGTTTTTAAGGTATTTAAGTATCTCATATTAAAAGGTTAACATGTCTTTCTTCCATGTATTATTAATCAGTAATAATGTGACAACTTTTTCAGATGGCCACTGCGTTACAAGCCCTGGAGTGCAAGAGTTTAATCCACACTGGGGTCATACCAGAAAACATCTTCATCTGCAGTCTGACCGCACAATCTCCCAGAATCAAACTGGCTGATTTTGGTTCTGTGATTCGGAAAAAGAAGGCCAAGGCAGGCATGAGGGTGCAGCAGCTCGCTACAAGCCCTGGAGTGCAAGAGTTTAATCCACACTGGGGTCATACCAGAAAACATCTTCATCTGCAGTCTGACCGCACAATCTCCCAGAATCAAACTGGCTGATTTTGGTTCTGTGATTCGGAAAAAGAAGGCCAAGGCAGGCATGAGGGTGCAGCAGCTCGCATACAGGTAAGAGGGTGTTCTCACAATACCCACACCTCTATTTGGTGAAATGGTGACGTTGAAAAATTAACCACCTTGCACCCTCAGTAAAAAAATTCATGGAGCCGTCCATGCAAATATAAGGAACTTCTGGCACAAACATGTAACTCTGCGTCTTAAAAAAAGCTCCTGTCTTAGTCCTGTAATGTCATTGTACCACTATGACAGTTTTCTGCCATTTCAAACAAAAGGTATTGGCCCCAAATGAGTTTTTGAGAATGTTTTCAATTGAAAGATTACGAATCTTTATTCATCCCACAGCGGGTCAATTTCAAGACAAATTAAATTAAATTCCTCCGTCTGGTGGTAATATAGGGATAGAGCAGGACAATCGCATTTTTACCCCTGATGCTTGTTGCACCAAATATTTTCCACTGAAGACATGTCATTGTTATGGCCAAAAACTGTGCATGGTATTTATTGTTTTACGTTAAAGAGACATTGCAACACCACAATTGCTCAACTTGAAAAATCTAATTGCCAAAGTCAGTCATGATGCTATTGCCCTTTTGACTTGAGATGGTCCAGCTTCAGAGGAGGATTTATTGCATGCACAAATTACTTAAAGACATGCACACAACAAGCAGAGAATAGTTCAGTGCGTGTATGGTCTTGGATATGACGTAACAGCAGCATCGTTCGCCGTGTTGTTGTTAGCAGCTCCCACCCGCTGGAGGTGGTGACGTGACGTCACTTGCGCAACGTGTGGATCACCGCAAGGCCCTTACGTAGCCTGCCGCGCACCCTCAAATGTCTAACTACGTAAGGGTTGCCGCAAGGAAGCTCCGCTGTGATTGGTCCGTGTGTGATTACTTTCTGTGAAGCATGGAGCGGCTGCAGGGAACATGGACGAGGCACTTCGGAGCAGACGTCTTTGCGCTTCGAAGGAACCGAAGAAAAAGCAGTTTGAGCTTGTGGCTCAGAGCCTGATATATGCGGAGACTGTGGACGAGAGTTCTGTTGCATATCTAACTTACAGTATATATAACTTATACCTAACATATGTCTAACATGTGTATAACTTATAAACTGTGCAGTCGTTACTTTTGCACTGTTCCTGTCTTTGTTCCATTCCTCCTGCACTTGTAAATAGTTGATGTTTGTCTCAGATATTTACCACTTATTGTTTTGCTCTTTGTGCTGAATAAAATTGAATAATAACTGTGTTAGGGAGGAAATTGAAGACATGCACAATTTACGTTCGATTTTAACACGTCTTTACTTTGAAAGATGTCCTTCAGAGACCAAACTAGCCCCGGTAAGTTTATTGTTGGACATTTTCTGGAATTTGGAAATATTTTAGAAATTAGAGTTATGTGTTGTATTCATAGCATGATGCCTTTTCTTGCAGAACCCTAAAGAGCTGACTGAATGCTTGGACCTGGCCGAGTACATGCTCTTTATTGATGGCATTGAGAGGATCACTCCTACTGAAATCCTGAAGCATCCCTTTATCCTGTACGTGTCGTGCTGCTCTGCTTCCTTTGATATTCAGATTCTACAAACACCTTCTAGATCAACTGTTCTAACGTTTATGTCCTGATCTATATTTGTAACAGTGAGAATGACAATGCTGGGCTTGTGCCAATCAAGAAAGCTCCTATAATCTCCCCCAAGGGCGTAGGTTTGCGTGGGGACCATGGGGACATGTCCCCACCAATATTTGGTGAGGACTAAAAAGTCCCCACCAAAATGACATGATGTCCCGTGACCCGGACGGTCCGGGACACATGTCTTCCGTTTGTGCATACGTCGCGCCTCCTCCTCGCCTCCAGAGCAACAGCAGCAGCAGCAGCACGTGACCCGTTCCGTTCTCTGCAGTGATTGGCTGTCTTCTTCAGCGCCAAACTGAAGCACTGAGCAACTGTTTAATTTTTAAAAGTTAGCCAGCGTGAAGCAAGTGTTTTTTTTTCGTTCCTTGAGCGTTGTAGCACGTGAGTAATCAGAGGAAAGTACTGTAGATCTATTACCATTCAAAGTACTTACGTTATTTCTAATCTGTCAGCGCACTGTTTGATGTTCCGAGGAGCTCACACGGCACAGAGACAGAACAGAACTGGCTCCAATAAAGAAACAGGTTGGTTGAAAGGCTGAAAAAATACTTATTGTGCTCTTACTATCCAAAATGTATAAGTGGGTGTGTTGTGTGAATCAGGATAAACTAGTGATGAAAATATTCCACGGATCCACGATTTACAACCTTTATCTGCTGATAATGTAATTTCTGTGAAATGTGTGACAGCGGGCACTTGCTGCTATTTGCTCTAAGCACATTCAAGCGATGCACTCGAATGTGCACGTCCTGGTGCAGCTGCTGCCGCTTTGTAATGACAGCCGCGGCGCTCAGTGAAAGCACAGCTCTAACATGGTACCGAGCTTGGACCATATGCAGACAGAACCATGTTGCAAGTGCGGGTCTCCCTCGTATCTCCCGCGTTTCTCCCCTGTGTCTCTGACATGTCTCTCCCCTGACTCTTCCCAAAGCGCAACCAGCGCTCCCGAAATTAAAGCTCGGATACCTAAATTTTCCATTGCGTTAACGATGCATGCTGGTTGTGCGCAAAACACACCACAACAGGTCATTTAAGTTTTTATTTTGAATACTTGAGAACCCTGTGAGTCATTACTTGCCTTTTTGGGTAGAGAGTGGAATAAAAAAAAGAAAATATAGAAAAATCCACACTGTTACTTATTGCCAAACTCTTGTTAACTCATTGTATTGAGAAATACTATGTAACTTTTGACATTGGCCAAGTTATATAAATGATTCTGCAGTTCATGTATATGAATGTCTGTTTTTGATTGTCTATACCTTCTTATATAATTTAGAAAAAATGCCACCTCCACAAAAAAAGATAAAAGATATCAGGAGCTTTTTTAACAGTTGGAAAGTAAGTAAGAGAAAGCACAAGTAATAGCAAATTATGAATTGTGATGATTAATCTTCTGTTAACATACATAGGAAACTCAACCAACAAGAGAGAACAATATAGGGAATGTTGAGGTAGAAGCAACAGGCCCTTCAGTGCAGCAGGCGAGGTTGGAATTTTGTAGGTATGCATGGGACTATGAATTGTTTTTAGAGATTGATCGTATATGTCAAACAATGTAGTGAGCTACTCACTGTAGATTCTAATTCAATATTTTCTCCTCTGTTTTTATTTATTATAGGAAATTGAAAGATCAGAACATGATTTATTTCAAGTATCGAGAGCAGTTCCTGAACTGTTAGAGCCTCAGGTGAGGGCTATTATGTAGATTTGGATTAGGTTTAAGTCAGTATAGAATCATACTAAAGTTAAAGAACATCATTTGGTTGGAAATTACCTATGCCAATTACAACATATTTTACTACTATAATGATGCAAAAAGTGTTGTCTGAAATCTTTTACTAAATATAGGACACTCTGAGAGATATAATGGAAATTCAAGAAGGAGATAAAGACAAGGACAAGACAGGACTCCAGGTGAGGTTAGGGTTAAAGGCACACCGCGGACTTTGTGACCTAAAGAGTTGACACATATGAGTTATTTTATATGAATACTTGGGCCAATATACAGCGCTTGACACTTGCAATGCTCCGAGCGGGGCTGCCCTCTTGAAATACCGCCCATGTAAGTTTCGAGCAGACGGACCGTCTGCCACCAGGTCACGTGACTTGGAAGAAACACTTGCTTTACGGCTACAGGCGCTGATATACTCATGGAGCTAAGGCTTTTGCTACTCATTTTTCACCTGCTCGACTCCTGGTCATGGCTGAGGCAAGGAAAAATTTTAAACCTTCGGAGGAGGCTAAAAAGAGGAAACGCGAAAGGGATCGTGCTGTAAGCTGCATGTCTGTATGAGCGCTGCTCTTCACCTGGTTCCTGGATGTCATCGACTGCAAAGATGTCATTCCACGCAGCACGAGCTAGACGCAGAACTCCCTCATCCAGGATATAGAAGTCCATGTGTGGTAGATTACTAATGCAGCGGTCTGGAGGCTGACCACAGCAGAGTCTCTCAATATCTGTAGGCATGTCTCTACAGTTTGAACACACACACCAGTGCATGCTGTCTGAATACACACTCAAAAGACACCGGCTGACTGTTTGTTGACTTTTGCGACAGTGCTGAGTTGCTTGTGGCCACTAGGGGCGCTAAACGTGAAAGTTGCAGGTCTAGCGCCCCTAGTGGCCAAGAGTTACACGGTGTGCCTTTAAGCAGTTAAAATCTTAGACCCATCAACCAATCCTAGTTTCATGAGATATTTAGCGACTGGTGTACCATGCCTAGGTTTCATTTTATTCAATGTAGAATGTGTGTTTTTATTAATACCATAAAGGAAAGTCAGACAAACAGGGAATGTGCAGTGCTGGTAGAGGATGAGGAAGTGGCTGGACCTTCAGGGCTTCAGGTGAGGTTGAAAGTATTTATTTGGTTTTGTTGGTGGTTTTATTTTGTATATGCTTAGATCTGATTTGTTTAATGCACTACATGTGTTTTATTTATTATAGGGAACTCGGGTATTCAGGGAAGATGTAGTGCAGGCAGATATCGAAGCTGGGCTTCAGATGAGGCTGGAATTATGAAGATAAAATATGGGATTTTTTAAAGTTTCATAACAGTGTATTTGCTATTTAGGAGGCAGCCAATGAGAGTCACTCTCAAGAAAGTGCCAGGGACAGCATATTTGAGATAGGTTGTAAACCATATCAGCCTGATCCTGAATACAGGATATATTTACTATCTTATTTACTATAAACATTTAAGCCATCTTGTGGACAAAGTTAGAATGAACGCAACACAAAACTCAGAAGTTCTGATCCAATTGATTTTGTTTTAACGATTAGAAAAAATCCTTAACTGCTTCTCATTCAGTCTACAGCTGAGTTTAGTATAGAAGGCAACACACTATTGCAAATATAGTGTGTGATTACACAACAAATTCTGGGGGAGAAACTCTGGACCCCGTGTCAATGGGTGTAGACTTAGGTCGTAGTGAATGTCCCCACCAAGATTGGAACCAAACCTACACCATTGATCTCCCCAAAGGTAATGGTGAAACTGATTCAACCAGAAAACACCAGAGATTCAAAGGAGGTTATCGACTCTCAGAGGAAGAGGTAAAGCCTAGTGTATACTTGCGCGGCGAGGCTTACGTTAGCGGTTGCGGTGGACCTACGTAAGCACAATTGATATTATACTGGCGCGTTCCCCTTACGGAGTTTTGAGGAGAATGTTGTAATTCCACAACAAACCACATGAGGGCGATCACACAGGAGCGGTCCAAGCCCCGGCGATCCAAGATGGCGCCCTATTCAAATGAATGGTTGTGCTCAGTGGCGCTTTGTGACAGCATGGGGGCTGAAAGATTAGCGGAAGTTGCCTGAAACTCGCAAAGATCTATGGGAAACTCGCCTGTATTTGGGCATCGTCTGGTCCTCCCGGTTCTGCGCAGTGGATGATCTCCCATAATGCGTTGCGCCAAACACGCGTGTGTGGGTCTCACACCGGGTCTCACGCACGTGCACAGAGGGGCTCGGCCGCGCTCTGACCAATCAGAGCAGTTCATCAGAGCGGGAGTTAGAGCGTGAGCCAGAGGAGCAGAGTTTGTGGCACTAAAGTGTGGATTTAAACAAAACCGAAGGATTTAAGAAGAAAAAAAGTTCAGGATGACAAGGGACACTAAAATCCCCACAAAATTCTATCTTTATGAAAGCTGTAGGTTCTCTGTCAGCTGAGGTCGAGCTGTTTTAATATGCATTGAGTTCTATGGGGAAAATTTCTGGGTAGCCCACGTGAATTTAGTCTGGTTCAGTCTGCAGTACCGCGAGAATCCCCTGAGCACGTGAGTTATTCAGCTACAAGCTCGTAATACCCTATCCAGTTAATATAATACATCCATGGAGCGGTCCCATTTACGCTGCTACTTTGTCCTCTTCAGAGCAACAATAGCAAACAAAGCTGTTTGAGCTCATTACATGTGTTTCTACTGTAGGTTTATGTGATAGTTTTATGGATTCATTATTTTATAAGTCATTTCAACTGTGATGCTGTGAATAAAGACACAGTTCTTGTTGGAAACATAGTTATTATTAAATAGTTTTCAGCACAAACAGCAAAACAATAATAGTGGTAAATATCTGAGACAAACATGAACGATTCACGAGTGCAGGAGGAAAGCAACAAACGCAGCTACGATTCAAACAAAGACAGGAACAGTGCAAAACAAACGTCTGCACAGTTTATAAGTTATATATATGTTAGATAGTCCACTGTCTCCTGTATATCAGGCTCTGAGCCCAAACTGCTTTTCCTTCGAAGCACAAAGCTCTCTGCTCCATAGTGCCTCGTCCATGTCCCTGCTGCAGCCGCTTCATGCTTCCTTCCAATACACACACACGGACCAATCACAGCGGAGATTCCTTGCGGCGACCCTTACGTAGTTAGAAAATTTCGATGCTGCGCGGCAGGCGACGTAAGGGCCTTGCGGTGACCAACGCGTTGCGCAAGTGACGTCACGTCACAAGCTCCGCGCCGCGCGAGTATAAACTAGGCGATGTTGCTTATGGGAGTCGAGGAGGGGGCCGCTTGACATGATGACAGCGTTGCTCCCCTGTCTATAAATTGAGAAATCGCAAAAAAGACAACCAAATGGGACTGTGACCTAATACTATTGAAAGCTTGAGTGACGAAACCCTGTTGGAACACTTTTTGGTCTGAAGTTTCGCTTAAGGTGAGGAAAAACAACATTTTAATTGAGGCGCGGGAAAAAGTCAAGAAGCTAGCTTTTATATTTCCCGACGGCAAAATGGAAAGAAACTGTGAAGTACAGAAGCCAACGGGGGAGATATCCACACAAGAAATGGAAACCAGTGAGAACAAGGTTCAGGGTGCTGTAAATGTCAACGAGAACAGTACACCTGTTAATGCAGCTGAAAAGTCTATCCACAAACGGAAAAAAATTTATAGTAACGGGGACGGCGCCAAGAATGAGGCAATTAGCCTTTGTGATGTGCTAGCGTCACTGAAGGAGCTGTCCAGAAAGCAAGATGAAACTTTTCAGAAAGTTTCAGCTATTGAAGCAACAATGGAAAATACATCCAAACAAATGGCAAATCTGACAGCTACGGTGGCGCGGGTTGTGGTGGATGTTGACCGTCACGGGAAGAATATAAAAGATGTTCAGTCTGAAATTGTGAAGCTGAAGGAGGAGAACCGGCTTCTTAAAACAGCGGTGGAAGAGTGCAAGCGGTACAGTTGGAGATGGTCGCTAAAACTACATGGCCTCAAAGAAAATGTGAATGAAGATGTGAGGAAAGAAGTCATCATCGTCCTAGGGAAAGTCGCTCCCGGTTTGCAGGTTTACCTGGAGGATGGTGTGGATATCGCTCATCGTCTTGGCCCAAAGAGAACGGATGGATCCAACAGACCAGTCATCATCCTATTTGCTCTTCGCCGTATCCTTGATGCTGTGTGGAAGTGTGCCAAAGGCTGCAAATTTCTCCGCGACAACAAGCTTCGTCTCACTCAAGCGCTGTCTCCCGAGGACAGACTTGCAAGAGAGAAACTCTGGCCCCTGGTGGACAAAGCCAGGAAAGAAGGGAAGAGAGCCACCCTCATCGGTCCCTTCGCGCTAATCGATGGGAAGAAGATTAACCACTGGGATGTGAAGTAATGCATTTGGTGCACTACATTTAGCCTCATTCTACTCTCCAGCACCTTTATGCTTTGGCAATACTGAAATAATATTATAAGTGCATTCTTTTTGCCTCAAAATTATGTAATATTTCAGTACTCTGCCTATTAACATGCAAGTAATTATCTTGGCATAATTTTTGTTTGCATTGTATTGAAAGTTAATTCTTGGTCACAAAATTAGACATTTATTTCATGGTTGTCTAGCTGCTTTCTCGTTCTTTGATCTAAAGCAAGTCTAAAGTTTTAGCTACTGTTCGAAAGAGAGCTCTTTTTTGTGTGTGTTCTTATGGTTCAATTATCATCTTTAAATGTAACTTCATTGAATGTCAGGGGTATTCGTGATTCAACTAAAAGGAAAGCACTGTTTTTATTTCTTAAAAGAAGTGATGCTGAGTTCATATTCCTTCAAGAAACTCATTCAAATGATGCTGATGTGAAATTCTGGAAGAGTCAGTGGGGTAACAATATTTACTTCAGCCATGGCTCAAACCGTTCAGCGGGAGTTGCCATTTTGATTCATAAGTTTAAAGGGGATGTAATTGAAGTATTTACAGCAGATACAGGTAGATGGATTGTTTGTACGATCAAGCAAGATAACTTAGTTTTTACTATTTGTAACATATATGGACATAATATACATTCACATAACAACTCACTCTTCTCCCAAATATCATTCAAACTTAACGAGTTGTTACAAAAATATGCAAACTCTCAGATTATTTTATGTGGTGATTTTAATGAATGTGCAGATGAAACAAAAGACAGATTCCCACCTAAAACTGTTCAAGCACTTCAGAGCAATAACATAACAAAACTATGTTTGGATTTATCACTCACTGATGCCTGGCGCTTCTTATACCCTGATAAAAAGGATTTTACTTGGTCTAATAGAAGTTTATCTTTAAGATCCAGAATTGACCTGTTTTTGATTTCGTCATCGAGCCTTTATCTTCTCAAAGAGGTTTCGCATTCTTCTGCTCCTTTATCAGATCATATGCAAATTTCACTTGAACTGTGTGGTGAATTACACCAGTCCAAACTAAGAGGATATTGGAAATTCAATAATACCCTTTTGCAGGATGAGGAGTTCAATGAAAAGGTTATAAGGCTAATAAATGAAATATACTTAGACACTGAGAATGGTAATCACAAGCAAAAGTGGGAATATTTTAAATATAAACTGAGGGCTGTTGCAATACAAAGAAGTAAAAATCTTAAAAAAAAAAAAAAAAAATGAGATGGATTTAATTGAGAGAATAAATGATCTCCTTTCTAAAAACGTTATGTCTGAACTGGAACAGGTTGAATTAAAAGAAATGCAAACAAAACTGGATCAGTTTTATTTAGACTTAGCAAAAGGTGCCTATATTCGGTCCAGAGCTAAATGGATCGAAGAAGGGGAGACCAACTCCTCTTACTTTTTTGCTCTTGAAAAAAGAAACGGCAAACAAAAATCTTTGACTTCTCTCAAGCTTTAATGATACAATAACCACAGATGCAAAAATTATTTCTAATCACGTGGCCTCATTTTATAGTAATTTATACACTTCTGAATTTGATTCAAAAGCTTGCATAGAATTTCTTAGTAAAATAAGACAATATTGTCCAGTAGTAGATGATAGTTTTAAAGAATTGTGTGATTCTGATTTGACTCTAATTGAAATTAAAGAAGCTTTGTTTTCAATGAAAAAGTGCAAAACTCCAGGAATTGATGGTCTGTCAGTTGAATTCTTCTTACACTTTTGGGAGACTCTTAAAGATCCCCTATTTGATATGTACAAACAGTGCATAGAGGAAGGAGAAATGACTCCAACAATGAAACAGGGTGTTATTTCACTCATCCCAAAAGCAGATAAAGACACTTTGCTGATAGAAAATTGGAGGCCCATCACTCTTCTAACAACAGACTATAAAATATTATCCCTTGTTTATGCCAATAGACTGAAAAAAGATCTAAACAAAATTATAGCAGAGACTCAATGTGGTTTTATCAAAGGTCGCCACATTAGTAATAATGTCCGCTTGGTTTTGGATTTATTGGATTATTCTGACTTGGTGCACTCTGACGCATTTATCTTGTTTGTGGATTTCTACAAGGCTTTTGATACTATTGAACACAAATTTATTCAAGAATGTCTTCAGTTATTTCAATTTGGAAAATCTTTTACACATATGGTTGATATGTTTTACAATGGTATCAATAGCTCTGTTATTGTTAATTACACCACTACAAAAAGGTTTGATATAACACGTGGTGTAAGACAAGGATGTCCGATAAGTCCTTTTATTTTTGTTTTAGTAGTGGAATTGTTATCTATAAATATTATCAGTAGCCCGGAACTGAGAGGTATTTCGATTTTCGATAGAGAAATACGAATTTCACAACTTGCGGATGACACAGCTCTTTTTCTGAAAGATAAAAATCAGATGCAGAAGGCAATTTCATTAATTGAAGAATTCACTAAGGCCTCAGGCTTGAAACTCAATGTATCCAAATGTGAGCTGTTGCCAATTCATAGTTGTGAAGATCTATTTCTAGAGAATATTCCAATCAAACAGTCTGTTAAATATTTGGGTATTCAAATTACAAAAAACAAGGCAACTAGACAACAATTAAATTTCCATCATAGAACTGTTAAAACCAAAAGTATCTTTAAACCTCTGGCTTCAGAGAGACTTAACCTTGTATGGTAGAGTTCTTCTGTCTAAGGCAGAGGGTCTGTCTCGCTTTGTTTATCCTCTACTGTCACTATATGTAGATGAACGCATATCCAAAGAAATTAACACTCTTTTTTTTTATTTCATTTGGAAAAACAAACCTCATAAGCTCAAAAAGGCTGTACTCTCGAATGCAAAAGTGGAAGGAGGGCTCGAAGTTTTAGAGTTTTCCGACACTGTAAATACATTCCGAATTAACTGGCTAAAAAGGTGTCTTGCAAATTTAGAGTCTATCTGGTACTTTATTCCCAATCATATTTTTGAGTCAGTTGGTGGACTACCTTTTCTTTTAACATGTAATTACACACCTACAAAACTTCCTGTGTCATTAGCTAATTTCCACCAGCAATGTCTTCTTGCTTGGAAACTGTGCTTCAATCATAATTTCTCTCCACATAAATATTCCTTGTGGAACAACGAACATGTTACAATAAGAAATCGGTCTTTGTTTTTTCCCAAATGGTTCCAAAAAAATATTAACACGATTGTGTCTCTATTGGATGAACAAGGATCTTTTTTACCATATGAACAATTTATGGTGAAGTATGAATTCCCTCTCCCCTTCAGAGAATACAACTCTGTGATCAGAGCCATCCCTCCAGAGTTGCTCCATCTTATGAGATGCCATTTATCCTTTAACAACATCAACGATATTGGTGATAGCTCTATTGTGCTCACCTTAAATGGAATTAATTTACTTGATAGAAAATGTAATAATCACCATATCCGCCAAATGTTTCAAAGTCATAACAAAATCACTCCTAGGTGTAAATGTTTCTGGAACTCCTTAATAGAGGAAATAGACTGGAAGAAAACCTGGCTATTGCCATATAAATACTGTATAACAAACAAAATGAAAGAAGTTCATTTTAAGATTGTTCATAAAATCTACCCTGTCAACTCGGTCGTCTCAAGGTTTGCAGATGTTGATAAAAACTGTACATTCTGTCAAACACAGGAAGAAACTCTCGAGCACTTGTTTTTCTATTGTAACATTGTTCAAACATTTTGGGCTGAATTGAATAATTATATTTTCCAAAATTGTCCAACGAGTCATTGTTTTACACTTAAAGATATTATCTGTTATTTTGAAGATAACACAACCACAAAGTCATTTAACTATGTAGTTAATTTTTTCATTCTGTTTGGTAAATTTTTTATTCACAAGCAAAAATTTTTGAAATCACCGCTGTATTTTCCTCTATTTTTAAGTGATGTAAAAAATGTTATGAACTCACTGCTGTATGTAATGAACAAGAAAAGCCAACGACTCCAAGACTGTTACAAAGACTTCTTTAATGAAACCCCCTGACACAAACTAAATGAACTTTTTTTTTTGATTATTAATGTAATTTTATTTCATATACTGTATTTTGTTATTTTGATATGAGCTCTATATTTTCAAATGTCTCGTCTTTGACGTTTGTTGTAAATTGAAAATAATAATAATAAAATAATAAAAAAAAAAAAAAGTATAAACTAGGCTTAAGGCTTGGTTTTGGCTGGGTTTTTAAAGGGCCCACACCGGTTTTGTACTTGTCTTAAAAGCGAGCGCGGAAGGAGAGTGTTGTAGTTAGTTGTGGTTGACCTCAAGAGATTGCGTTGAACGGGAAGGTTGTAGTTTGGCAATGGCAAAAATGCGATAGTAAAGTAATCCGGTCTGGTTCTATCAAGAAATTGAAACCGGAGCAATAGGAATGTTTAGCAAATGTAAAGAAAATTGTGGGGCTACTCCCCACGGGCTCCATTAGCAGCAAAGGAGATGGCTAGGCTAAATGCTAACGACTCACTCAGGCGCATTACATACGTCACAGTAAACTCAGATCCAATCGTTTCAATCTGCAAAAGGAGTTAACCCCTCCCACCTGTTAACGGAGCTCAATGGAGCGCCTCCAGACCTTAGTAAGAAATGTAATTTGTACTATGGTGTGGTACGACCAGGCTAGTACAAACCTTGGTGTCAGGTTTGACTCCAAACCTCACTTTTGACACACACATCCAACATCTCTCCAAAACGGCCTACTTTCATCACATTCTGCCCCTCTCTTTCCCTCTGTGATGTCAAGAACTTGGTCCACGTCTTAGTCTCGACCAGGCTGAACTAGTGTCACGTCCTCCTCGCCAGGCTCCCTGGCAGAATCCTTCATGAGCGTCAACATATACTGTACTGACGAGGACGCGCTAGATCGACTACATAACCCCTGCCCTCAGTAAACTCCACTGGCCCTTGAACCTATACATTGAATACAAAATCTGCATCCTCACTCACCAATACATTCATGGTAACACTCCAGCATTTCTGAAAGATCTCCTCCCCCTACAGTCCACATCAAGATCTCTCCGGTCCACAAATACTTACTGTCTCAGCCAATCACTCGGCTCCGTTCCATGGAGGAAAGGACTTTTTCAATAGCTGCTCCACCTCTGGAACCCTCTGCTACAAGACCTGTAGGCACCACTGTCTGTGGAGCACTTTAAACAGCACCTTAAACCACAGCTGTTGATTGGCACCTTCTGCCTTTTTATCCATTCTTATACTTGTTTGTACTTATTCTGATGCTCTGATGCCGTAGCACCTTGAGCATGTGAAAGCTGCGTTATAAATAGTATGCATTCATATTATTATTATTCTTTGTCCGAAAAAGCTACCAGATGACTTTGTTACATCATTTCTGTTTTATGCAACTATAAAAGTCGCTCTTCTAATGTTGATGTTGTTTACAGACGCAGTGAAACCAACAAGGCTGAGCTCCAGGAAGCTCCTGCGACCTCTCCCAGGGTCATTTTGGTGAAACCGGCCTCACCAGAGAACATCTTTGAATTACAGGAGGTCGATGATGTTCAGAAGGAGAGGTGAGGTTTGATTTTGGCTAGCACACCTTTTTTATACTTGCCTTAAAAGCTACAGAAACACATTCTGTTCATTGATACAGTTATCCTTTATACAATACAGTGATTGATACAAAATACTGTGAAAAGTAATTGTTTTTTTGTTTTGTTTTTAGTCACAAGGTTCTGATGTCCAGAGAGAAGGCTCATAGAACCTTTAACATGACCCAACAGAAGAACAGGTGAGACTGTTTCAGGGACTTTGTGTTTGCTCTAACACTCCATCGAGCAGGGGTGTCAAACCGGTTCCAGAAGGGGCCAGTGTGACTGCAGGTTTAGTTCCAACCTGAGGAGTCTGGTGTGTTCCTGCTCAGGTTGGAATTAAAACTTGCGGCCTCACTGGCCCTTTAAGGACCAGTTTGACACCTCTGCCATAGAGCCTGATGAGTTAGCTCTAATCCTCCATGGAGCATTTGTTTGTCCCCAAAAGGCTCCCAGAAGACTTTGTTACATGATGTCTGCTTTAAGAAACTGTGAAGATTGCCCTTTTTAATGTAGATGTTGTTCACAGACGCAGTAAGAGCAACAAAGCTGAGGTTCAGGAGGCTCCTGTGTCCTCTCACAGGGTCATTATGGTGAAACCGGCCTCACCAGAAAACACCATACTATTACAGGAGGGTGACCACGGAAAGAGGTGAGGAGCACAGGGTTTGTACTTGTCTAAAAGCTTGAGAAACACAATCTGTTCAAGGACAGACACAGACTTTAGTCAAGACAACTGGCCGTTTATGTTTGACTACCATAAACATGAATCCTACAAAGAGTGATGAATCCATAGCTTTGACAGCAGACGCTGCTCCTTCTTTACCGCAACAGTTATGATATAGCAGCTGCAAGGGCGATTACCTGTAGAACTAATTATAAAAAAACGCTTGTTTTGCCAATAACAATAGCCCTCTCCAATACGTAGTACAAATATACAGCTGTTTTCTTTAGAGCTGGGATCCTGTCATTGGAACGTTATTTAAATTATAATTTTAATAATTCCTTTTTGTGACTAGACGTATTGTAAACTGAAGTAGATTAATCTCAGGCTCCAGGAAGTCTGGGGGGTTTGTGTATGTTAAACACCAGGAGGAAGGTCTTGTCATTGATCTTTGCTGGGTTTGTTCTTCCTCTCCTATCTGCATACGAAGGTGTGTCTTGTACTATCCATAGACTGTATATATTAACGTAGACGTAGTCACGCCTATCTCCGCCGTTCAATCTAATGGGCCAAAAATTGTTCTCTACTGGAGCTATCCAAAATGGTCGCGAGTGGTCCCGGCCACAAGAAAACTGTGAAATAACGCACCTGCGCATGCGTCAGCCGGCGAGAGCCCCATTCATTTGAACAAGTGCCTTTAAAAATTCCCAAGCGAGTGGTCCAAAAAAATTCACCCCCCTCAGCAATGACACACATTTGGGCCATGAGCCAACTTTTGGACCATCCTGTAAATACGTTTTTGAGAGGTCAGCTAATGATATATGTTAGCATTGGCTAGGAATGTAAATCGGTGACTGTTTAACCGGTGGTTGACCGTCACAGCGTTAACCGGTCAAAGCTGTCGGTTAAAAGAGAAAAAGGGGAGAGGGGAGGTCTCTTCATAACGCTATTTTAAGCCCTATTTGCACGGTGTGACGAGCGGTCCGTATCTAGCTGTGTGCGCCAATGTATCAGTAAACTCCGGGCTGACTCTCATGCCGCACAGACACACACGCACACAAACACATACTTTCCCCCCCTCCATTGATACGTAACATCCACACGCATCATCTCTCCCCTCTGTTACCGCCTGCTAGTTGCACACTGGTGCATGTCAGAACTACATTGGAGCTTATATTTACACACATACACAAACACACACACACACACATACATGTATCGTACACACACACACATACACACCGGTCTGTCGCGCTCCTCTGTGTCACGGAGCCCAAAGGATCCGCGCAAATACGCGGCTTCAGTCAAACCACATGGACCATGTTAGTGCTTATGGTCCTTGTCATTAGATCAGCTCCACACACATCACTTTTAAACTTTAGAGGAGACTGCGAGACGCGGCTCGTCACTCGCTGCTCTGACCATGTGGACGAGCCGTCTTTTGCTTAAAAATGCTTTAACTCGCAGCACAGCAGAATGGGAAGATTAAAAAAGCAGTTCTCTGTGCGCAAAGGTGCCGAAGCTGTTGCGGGTTTTGGCGCCGCTGTCTCGGCTCTGATCCAGTAGAACGCAGAGCTGCTCTTATGAAAAGTACGCGGCTCGAAATGGCTGTTATTTCAAAAAAACGTGGACTATTATAAACTACGCGGTTTAAACGGTTTCAACCGGTGGTGGGTCATAAACGTTCATAGTTTTTTACATCTCTAGCATTGGCTAATCTTATTCCGGCCCGGGGTGGTATTGCAAGCATGTCAGCGTACAACATTTTGGCCACTTTTGAGCCGGGACCCGCCCCCACTGGTAGTCTCAAAAGAGTTTGCAGCCTCGACTGAGTGAGATCCAGGGTTGCCAACCGTCCCTTGAAATACGGAATTGTCCCGTATTATAGAAAAACTATGTGCGTCCCGTATTTAATCGATACGGAACAGCTTTTGTCCCGTATTTTCAGAGCCACCTTAAATGCATCACTCACTCACTGCATGTCACACGCGCGATACACGCACACACAACACACAAAGTAATCACAGTTTAAGCGTCTACCTTTCGGCCAATCAGTGTCAAAGGGGCGTAGGCTTGATCCCATACATTGGTTTAATGTTAACAATCGCCAGTGTGGGCCGTGCCCGCAGCATCATCACAGCAGAAGTTTGGGAAAGTAGCGTCATATTCCCAGATTCGGACTTCCGTGGTCAATAGTTCACGAAAGATACTTTGTTAAACAAAAGTAATTTTGCTAAAATGATCATCTCTACGTTGATTTTTCAAATCCAATGCACTGTTTTAATGCAGAGAAATCCTCTGAATCCAATGCACTGCAAGCGCCGAGAAAAGCACTTAGGGAGCGTCAACAAATGTCCAGGCCAGCTTTGTAAACGAACAATAGCTTTTACTGAAGCCATGTACACGCACTAAACTCTGACAATATAAATTATGACCATATCTAACTGCTACAGACTTTGATTTCAACATTTGTGAGTTTTTTTTAATGAATACATGTTTTTCTTTTTTATTTACTTTTACAGAAATTGGTCTTTACTGTAACATACATAAATAATGTATGTTACAGTATTTGTCTTTTTATATTTTTTGTTAATAATAAGAATGCATTAAGTCCTCAACCAGCCAAAGAGTTCCACCTATTTATTCAATTTCATTTTTGACTAAGGATTTGTTTTGTTTGCAATTTATTGACTACATATAATCTAAAAACTGATTATGAAATTTCATGATTACTGTGTAGACTGAAATTAGGACTAAAAAGTACTCAACCCGATCCACCCAAATGGTGTCCCTTATTATAGGCAACCCTAGTGAGATCTGGTTTTGGAAGTAGAGACAGAGCACTCTCTGCTATGTCTTTGCTTCAAAAGTCACCTCTCCTTGGAAAAGGCAACCAATATTGAAAATACCGGAACGATGTCTTTTGTGGATGTGTTTTTGTGAGGGAGAACTGTGGTTAAAACAGCATTAACAGATCCCTAACTATATTTGCTTGAAAAATTACATTGTGATTGGAGTATCACTTGTTTATATTGATCATTTGTTCCTTTATATATTGCTTTCATGTCAAATGGTAATAAACACAACATGGTCATTTTTTGATCACAAAATAAGAAAACACTTTATTGATCTCAAAATGAAGAAATTTACAATGAATCACAACTGCATCACAAATCAAACCAGATGCAGTATTCTGAATCATAAAACTCCCATTTAGATTCAAGGTGGATCAAAGTAGATCATGGGTTAATAATGTGTGGGCACTCCTGATCTAAGACTGGTCTAAAGATGTAACAGAGACCAACAACACATGGACTTGACACTTCAGAATCAGAATCATTTTTATTGCTGCGTAAGAAACAAGAAGTCACGGAGAAGGACTTTTCTCTTGTTTAATCAAAGTTACTCAGCTTTAACCGTCTCTGAAAACAACCAAGTGGACAAAAAGAGACTAATCCCAGATGTTTTCTTTAGTGTGACGAGTGTGGAGCTCCACTCCGCAGAGAGGACCACACAGAGAGACCCTATCCAGGACCAGCAGCAGAGTGACAGGTCAGGAAGGACTTCAGTCTGTTTAAATGCTTTGATCGGTCTTAGTAGCTGTAAAGAAAGTTTGATCCTTGTGTGGAGTCTACAGTAACATGTTGTTTTCCTGCAGTTGACTTAATATGGAGACAAAGGCTAAAGCCAGAGAGCCCGCTCCGATACAGACTCCCACGTCTACTCGCTGTGACGCTGTAGACGAGCAGCTTAAAGACAGGTTAGATTATTTTGTCCATTTCTGGTACAAAAAGCACAGTATTCCAATCCACAAAGTTTAACTGATGTAAATGTTGTCTCCTCAGGCCTAAAAGCAAACTTTGGATGAAGAGAACAGCCAAAGTGCAGCCTCTGAACGACACCACACTGCCCCCTACTGAAGGTAAGAGTCTGCTCACCCTCATTAACAGCATGGAGGAAACGGATAATCATGATTGTGTCTCTTTAGATGATTTTGTCCCAAAGAAGAAGAGGAAAAACATCTTCAGGAGGGCGTTTTCATGGCTCAAACGCTGCAGCTGTTTTACTTAAGCTAAGTATTTCTTTCAGCTTTGGGTAAAAGGTGTTCTCCCACTATGATCTCTCTATCCATTTGTGAAAATGGATGGAAAGATGATCCATCCATTGTCTAAATCCAAAACCTAATCGAGGAATTATCTTAACTTCAGTTCACAAATGTTCTTGATGGAATCTGACAGAGCAGGAGTTGTTACGTAAAGCGGAAAGGGAAGACAAGTCAGTCTGTAGAAGTGCTAAACTTTTAGAGACGTCTAGAGTCTGATTTTATTCCCATCTCCTTTGCACAATAACAGCTCAGGCTCAGTTAGATTAAATGGAGAGTGTTGTGAACAGTTTGTTTTCAGATTTTGACACAGTTTCTGGATTGGTTTTTGGTTTGGACCTGGTTTGTGACCTCTCCCAGGGTCATTATGGTGAAACCGGCCCCACTAGAGACGGTCATAGATGTCCAGAACAAGAGGTGAGGTTTGATTTTGGCTAGCACACCTATTTTATACTTGCCTTTAAAAGCTAAAGAAACACATTCTGTTCATTTATACAGAATCCTTCAATACACTGCCCTTTTTAATGTTGATGTTGTTTACAGACACAGTAAGAGCAGCAGAGCTGAGGTCCAGGAAGCTCCTGTGTCCTCTCACAGGGTCATTATGGTGAAACCGGCCCCACCAGAAAACACCATACGATTACAGGAAGGTGACCACCGAAAGAGTTGAGGAGCACATGGTTTGTACTTGTCTTAAAGCTTGAGAAACACAATCTGTTCAAGAACAGACGTAGGACCAGACGCCTCAAACTTTTGTCAACAGAACTGGCCTGAATCCATCCTAAAAGAGCAGTGAATCCATAGCTTTGACAGCAGACGCTGCTCCTTCTTCACCACAACAGATACCATATAGCAGCCACAAGGGTTATTACCTGTAGAACTATTTACAAAAAACAAGTCGGAAAACGTACCTGCATTTTGCTGGGTTGCAACCATGTGACCAAAAGGGGGTTTGTCCTAGGACAGGAAGTATTTTTTTCCTATTCCTATTAGTTACAATGGCTGTTGTGGGAAAATGCCCAAACAGGAGCATTTCTCATCTTAGAATACTCTTATTTTTAGTGAAAACTATTTTCAATGCAGCGTACGCCTTGTAGAGCTTGAATGAGTCCATTTTTTTTCACAATGAGGAGGATTAAGCAGCTGTTATAGTGACAACAGTGGAGCTCGTCACTGATATCCTTAGAGCCACGTCCAAGATGACAGTTCTGATCAATAATACAATAAATAATAAATAAAGTTTAACTGATGTATTTACTGATGACGTAAATGTTGTCTCCTCAGGCCTAAAAGGAAACTTTGGATAAAGAGAACAGCCAAAGTGCAGCCTCTGAACGACTCCACACTGCCCCCTACTGAAGGTAAGAGTCTGCTCACCCTCATTAACAGCATGGAGGAAACGGATAATCATGATTGTGTCTCTTTAGATGATTTTGTCCAAAGAAGAAGAGGAAAACATCTTCAGGAGGGCGTTTAGCTTCGGGGGAAATGTGTTCTCCCATTTATGAAAATGGATGGATAGATGATCTATTTTCTCAATCCAAAACCCAAGGAACTCGAGGAATTTGTGAATTATCTTAAAACTTCAGTTCACAAATGTTCTTGATGGAATCTGACAGAGCAGGAGTTGTTACGTGAAGCAGAAAGGGAAGACAAGTCAGTCTGTAGAAGTGCTAAACTTCTCCTTTGCACAATAACAGCTCAGGCTCAGATTACATGGAGAGTGCTCTGATTTTGCTACAGTTTCTGGATCGGATTTTGGTCTCGTGGATTGTCCTCCTAATTGTCAATCATTCTGGTGACAGTGACGTAAGGCCGTCGTACGTGAGCGTCCCTCAGTTGCATGGATCACTGAGCGGAGAGAAAAGCGGCCATGATCAAAGGTAAAAAGTAAAAAAAAACGCTGTAATTTTCAAGTGTTGAAGTAATTCAAAGAGAAGGCTTCTGTGACGGACTTTCTCTGTTATAACACTTGTATTTACAATGATCATTAGATTCTAAAAAAATACATTTTATGTAAATATGTGATTTATTTGATCATGGCCCTGGATTTTGCATCAGGTTATATAAAGTAATTTGTGTTAGGTCTAAATGTGGATTTGAGAGATGAACACCTGTAAACATTTGGACACAGAAGATGCGTGGGACGTGCTCTTTCACCAGATTTCAGGTCATTTCTGTATTAGTACTTTCTTCAGTCTTGAAAGCAAACAGCCTGTTACTGATCATGTAGAGCAGCCATTCCCTAAGTCAGTAACACCGCGGCCCCCTAAAAATCTGACGGGTCTTCGCGGCCCCCCAAAATAATAACCAAGAAGACAACGTTAAAAATAGGCTCTTCTCGTTATTTTATTTGGGAGAAATAGCCTCTGCTTAACCCTAACCCTCTTTGGGACCCCTCTTTGGAAGACACTGATGTAGAGTATAAAGGGATAGATGTATTCAAGTAGAAGTATAAGTACTTAAATAAAAGAGACATTCTGCTCAGTGATTCTGAGGTTGGAGAAAACAAACACAAGTGTAAATAAAATATCACTTTTCATGACACACAATGATGCTTCACACAAAGAACTCAATCATAAAAAACATGTTTTATTTCTTTCCAGATTCTGAAATGAAGCTGAAGCGCAACTTCAACCTGAAAGACCGGCCACGGCTCTCACCGGCAGGGCCAGCCAATCACACAGCCCTGCCAGCCTCTCGAGCCTCTGCCAATCACACAGCCCTGCCAGCCTCTCGAGCCTCTGCCAATCACACAGCCCAGCCAGCCCCTTGACAACCCACTGGCAGCAAAGCGGCCAGTTTAAAAACAGCTACTCCCCGATAAACGGCCCTTCCTGAAGCTCTTAACACCCACCACCTCCCCAGCGCCTCCTCGGCTCCTGGTTCCGGCTCCTGGTTCCGGCTCCTGGTTCCGGCTCTGGCTCCTGCTCCTGCTCCGCCTACGCCCCATTCACACCATGCTTCTAGCCACCACCAGTGCTTGACCCCGGGGGGTCTGAAATCATCTACAGCAGCTGACCATCTCCTCCTCTGTAAGTGTCACTGCCGGGGTCAATGCGCCAATCAAATAAATATTATAATGCACTAATGTTTCTGTCTCTTCAGATTGAAGCAACACTAAAGAAGAGACAGCAGTGTCAGAGGAAGACGTCGCGGATTCTACTGCTGCGGTTTCTGCTGTTATTACTGCTGCTGTTTTTACTGCTGATGTTATTACTGCTGCTGTTATTACTGCTGATGTTTTTACTGCTGATGTTTTTTCTGCTGTTGTTACTACTGCTGCTGTTATTACTGCTGATGTTACTAATGCTGATGTTATTACTGCTGCTGTTTTTACTGCTGATGTTTTTACTGCTGTTGTTACTACTGCTGCTGTTATTACTGCTGATGTTATTACTGCTGCTGTTTTTACTGCTGATGTTACTAATGCTGCTGTTTTTACTGCTGATGTTATTACTGCTGATGTTATTACTGCTGATGTTATTACTGCTGATGTTTTTACTGCTGATGTTATTATACTATCATATGTTTCATGTTTGTTGTTGTTAATGCTCCTGTTACTACAGTTATTCCTGTTGTTGCTGCTGTTATTACTTTTTCTTGTTTGTTTTTAATTATTACTGTTGATGCTGTTTCTGTTGTTACTGCTACTGTTACTGCTGCCATTTTCCCTGCTGCTGTTCCTGCTGCTTCTGATGTCTTCAGATCATGTGAGGGGCAGAGCCACTGGTCTCTAACTCTCCATGACTTATGGGCGACACGGTGGTGCAGCGGTTAGAGCTTGTGCCTCACAGCAAGAAGGTCCTGGGTTCTATTCCATCTCCAGGCCTTTCTGTGTGGAGTTTGCATGTTCTCCCCGTGTCTGCGTAGGTTTCCTCCGGGTGCTCCGGTTTCCCCTACAACAACAAAAATATGTAAAAGTGGTCTATATAAATAAAGATGACTTACTAACTAGGAGTTTGTCGTAGTTTATTTAATAATCCACGGTGAAGCTGGAGCTGAAAGAAGCAGAAACCAGGAAGAAGAAACAAGGGTGTGTGTTTTTGACGCTGTCAGAGAAAGTCAAAGTTCATTTCAATTTGGAGAGACGAGAAAGCGAGAATGCTTTTGAGTATTTTAATGAGAGGTGGTTTGGTGCCCGGTGCGGCCTTCAGTCGGAGAGGCTCCTGCGATAGAGCGCGCACAATTCCCCGGGACCTAGGCACTGGTGGCGGCATTTTGGCAGCAGGAAGCAGATTGGAGGCAGGGTGAAGAGGAGGAGGAGGGGAGGCGGTGGTTGCGAGGCTTCGAGAAGGCTGTGAAGTGGGAGTTTCTCCGCTTTTAAGCGGCTGCCTGGCCGGCACGGATGATTGGAAGGGGGCGTTTGCTGTGCGATAGGCTGGGGATGCGAGCTGGCCTGGAGGGGGTAGCTTTTGGCTGACGTCTTCTAAATTGAATTTCCGCGAGCTGCATTTCACCAGAGACCTCTGAGCAAGAAGAACACGCACATCTTGGATTTAAACACCACACATTTAACTTTCTTTACTTTAGGCAATTTTATTGTTTGTGTCACATAAATGCTAAACTTACATTGGCGCAATCTCGTTTTTAGATCAAATCATTTGGCAAAATAGAACAAAATAAAAAAATGTACCTTTGAGAAAATGTGTGAGTGAGTTTTCTGTAGATGTCTCAGACGCACCATTTATTGCCAGCACTTGTTTTACATGTTTTTGTCCACATGATGGCGTTAGAGTAAATTAATCACCTCAGAGCTGCAATTCCTCATTGCTTCACGGGGCTTCATATTGCTTCACGGGGCTTCATATTGCTTCAAGGGGCTTCATATTGCTTCAAGGGGCTTCATATTGCTTCAAGGGGCTTCATATTGCTTCATGGGGCGTGTGAAGCAAAAGCAAGAAAAACATTTGGTCTTTCTTCTTTGTCAAACGTGAAAAGCGGCCACAGATCTATTCTTTATCTCCCAGCCGTGGACTTGTTCTTGTTATAAGTTTACAATAGCTTCTGTTCACCGCTAAACAAAAATTAAATAATAGAATTAAAAGTCATAACACTGTACAACTTTTGTAGATGGTTAATAACAGTTTGTCACCGATGAATCACGTCACCCCCAATACATCTGTGTTGTTTGCTCTGCCCACAGTGGTTTTTGACTCGTCTCTGACTTTTTTGCCTCACCCCCTTGTGTAGTGTTGCTCCGCTAATTGATCTATTGTTTTTTTTATTCCTGCCCTCCTCTGTCTCCAATTTTTGCTTCACTCCCTTTTGATAAGTTTTCCAGTATGGATAAGAGGTGGATGGAGGGTTTCTTAACTCAAAAGAAATGCCCAGATGGCTTTTAGTAAAGAGTAAATGGAATAAGATATTTAGAGAATTATGTCAAGAGTAAGAATATTGCATCTATAGCGTAAGTTATTTCATCTTCTTTAAATGATTCTATATTTTCTGTAGATGAAGACGTATCTTATGACGGTCTCTGCTGGGTGGACACACGTTTGTTCTGAGGTGGTGGAAGTGTGATGAGAGGAGTCTCTCTCCATGGTGCTGAAACGGGTGTTCCATGTATCGCTTCTGTCTGTCATTGTATATTTTCTCTCAGTGGAGACGTATGATCACAAATTGATCCGGCAAGATTCATTATGAGGATAAATAATTTATTTAAATCATAACACTGTACAACTTTTGTAAATGGTTATTAACAGTTGGTCCATTTTATCTATTGCAGTGCCAGATTGGCTTGCCAAGCTCTCCAGCCAACTTTTATTGAAATCCAGAATTCCTTGACCCGTTTTTTCCTCACCCCAAATACATCTGTATTGTTTGCTCTGCCCACAGTGGTTTTAGACTCCTGCCCTCCTCTCTGACTCAGATTTTTGCCTCACCCCTTGTGTTTGTTGCTCCGTTGAGTGATCCACTGGGTTTTGACTCCCGCCCTGGAAATGTGGGCCCACCATCTGCAGAGGGGTCCGTGGTGGCGAAACGGTGCTGAGAGGACTGGGCAGCAGTCGAAGGCGGAGACCTCGGCGACCCAGTCCGCACACACAACATCTGGCTCTTGGGACGTGGAACATCACCTCGCTGGGGGGGAAGGAGCCCGAGCTCGTGCGATACCGACTAGAGATAGTCGGCCTCACCTCCACACACAGCTTGGGCTCTGGAACCCAACTCCTTGAGAGGGGTTGGACGCTCCACTTTTCTGGTGTTTCCCGCGGGGAGAGGCGGCGAGCTGGGGTGGCCATACTCATTGCCCCCCATCTCAGCCGCCACCTGTTGGAGTTCTCCCCGGTGAATGAGAGGGTCGCGTCCCTCCGCCTTCGGGTGGGGGACAAGTCTCTCACTGTTGTGACGGCCTACGGGCCAAACAGCAGTGCAGAGTACCCGGCCTTCTTGGAGTCCTTGGGAGGTGTACTGGACGGTGCACAGCCCAGGGACTCCTGCGGGACTTCAACGCCCATGTGGGAAATGCCAGTGACACTTGGAGAGGGGTGATCGGGAAGAACGGCCCCGCTGATCTGAACCCGAGCGGTGTTCAGTTGTTGGACTTCTGTGCCAGTCACGGTTTGTCCATCACGAACACCATGTTCGAGCACAAGGGTGTCCACCAGTGCACGTGGCACCAGGACACCCTAGGCCGGAGGTCGATGATCGACTTTGTTGTTGTATCATCTGACCTTCGACCGCGTGTCTCGGATACTCGGGTGAAGAGAGGGGACGGAGCTGTCAACCGATCACCACCTGGTTGTGAGTTGGTCGTGTGTTCCAATTATCGTGGGATCACACTCCTCAGCCTCCCTGGTAAGGTTTACTCCAAGGTTCTGGAGAGGAGGCTACGGCCGATGGTTGGTCGAATCTCGGATTCAGGAGGAGCAGTGTGGTTTTTGTCCCGGCCGCGGAACACTGGACCAGCTCTATACTCTCCATCGGATACTCGAGGGTTCATGGGAGTTCGCCCAACCTGTCCACATGTGCTTTGTGGATTTGGAGAAGGCGTTCGACCGTGTTCCCCGGGGTGTTCCTTGGGGGGTTCTCCGGGAGTACGGGGTCCGGGGTCCTCTGCTGAGGGCTGTTCGGTCCCTGTATGACCGGAGCCAGAGCTGTGTTCGCATTGCCAGGGGGCCGGAGGGGGTCCGGTTCGGGGACCACAGGATTTCATCTCTGCTGTTTGCGTACGATGTTGTCCTGTTGGCTCCAACGAGTGTGAAGCGGCTGAGATGAGAATCAGTACCTCCAAATCTGAGGCCATGGTGCTCGACCGGAAAAAGGTGCCTTGCCCTCTCCAGGTGGGTGGAGAGGTCCTGCCTCAAGTGGAGGAGTTCAAGTATCTCGGGGTCTTGTTCACGAGTGAGGGAAGGATGGAGCGTGAGATTGACAGGTGGATCGGTGCAGCGTGCGCAGTGATGCGGTCGCTGTATTGGACCGTTGTGGTAAAGAGGGAGCTGAGCTGAAAGGCAAAGCTCTCGATTTACCGGTCAATCTTCGTTCCCTCCCTCACCTATGGTCATGAGCTTTGGGTAATGACCGAAAGAACGAGATCGCGGATACAAGCGGTCAAAATGAGCTTCCTCGGCAGAGTGGCTGGGCGCTCCCTTAGAGATAGGGTGAGGAGCTCAGTCACACGGGAGGAGCTCGGAGTAGAGCCGCTGCTTCTCCACGTCGAGAGGAACCAGTTGAGGTGGCTCGGGCATCTGTTCCGGATGCCTCATGGACGCCTCCCTGGGGAGGTGTTCCGGGCACGTCCCACCGGGAGGCGGCCCCGGGGAAGACCCAGGACACACTGGAGGGACTATGTCTCTCAGCTGGCCTGGGAACGCCTTGGGGTCCCCCCGGACAAGCTGGAGGAAGTGTGTGTGGATAGGGAAGTCTGGGCGTCTCTGCTTAGACTGCTGCCCCCGCGACCCGGCAACGGATGAAGCGGAAGAAAATGGACGGACAGACGGATGTCCAACACGCATACTATCTGATCAGGGGCGTGAATTTGTAAATGAGGTAATATACAACTTAAATGCCTGAATATCATTTCATGCAATAATTGTATATAATGCTTTCAGCTCAACACTCAACTCTGTGACCTTCTGGGCATTGAGCAGAGTGTAACGGCTGCTTAGACAAATGGATTGGATTTTTAAAAAACAAATCACAGCATAAAACACTCATTTATCTAAAAAAAACATAAATGTTTTGTCAATATCAAACCTCATTCAAAAAGGACTTTACACTATGTATACCTTGCTTCAACTTTCAATATAGTGAATGGAAACATTCTGTTACAGAGCTCTCATGAAGGTGGTTCATGTTTATTTGGAGGCGACTTTATTTTCGCTCAGGTCCAAGCCCCACTGGTCCACAAAATATAGCCCCTTCAGGTTGATGTGCGGCTGGGTGGCTGTGTTTCCAGCAGAGGTTCCTGTGGTTATCCCAGTAAGCTTGATCGTGGCAACCTGTAATTAATTGTTTACCACGTTAAATATTATGTGAAATATCTTTTGTGCTTCCCATTGTGCTTCCTGAGGAGGAGGATGATGTGGAGTCATATTTTAACCTGGATCAGCGGGTAGAGATGACTGTTTGACAAATGTGGAGGTCAACATAACACAGTCCTAACAGAAGCAGGGCAGAGCAAATGGAAAACGTAAATTAAAAAATGATCGAATCCAGGACGTAATTCTCAGGCAGTGCCTCCAAAATATTGTTTTTGCTTAGTTTTGCCATTTTCACTGGAAAAGTTAAACACATTGCACACACACCTGCATAGTTTGGTTTCGTTGACAGCCTTATATCGCCACATCTCTTTGCTAAACATTACAGGATGTTGTGAAATTGTGTTTTAAAAGAAGAGTCAATGGATCAAAACAATAGCGGTGTTGTAAAGGCGTCTTTGTTTTTGACCCGAGAGGAAATGTTTGTTGAAAATAAACAATCTCTTCACAAAGAATATCAAAAGAAAATGGAAGCAAGAGTAAAGACTCACAAAGCACATTACAATTGTGGGCATTCGTCTCTCACTCCACACAGAGATGGGAGCAAGGTTGCTACACAGGACACACATGTCTGGCCTATTGTTTTTAGTGGTAGGGGCAACCAGAGCACCCAGAGGAAACCTACACAGACACGGGGAGAACATACAAACTCCATTCAGAATGACAACACTTTCCATAATGACAATGAAACAAGCCGTGAAGCCGTGTTTGGGCGACTCCCACTCGCTGGCTTCCTGAGGAGTTCAGAATCCTCCTTGGTTCCTAAAACGTCAAAAAAATACAATCGGCGTGAAGCGACCGAGCTTCTGTACTGTGGAATCAGCTCCCCATCCACGTCAAGGAAGAAGCTCACAGTCTCTACTTTCAAAAGGGCTTAACATAGTCCTCTTGTATTCAGCATGGAACATAGGAAAGACTCAGGTTAGACTCAGAAATACAACCTTAAAGTGATTGTCTGGATTTTGTCAGAAAAAAAGAGAGGTACATGATTTGAAAAAAACGACCCATGCTCCCCCCCCCCCCCCCCCCCCTTCCTTTCTGATTGGTCTACGCCTAAGTTTCCGTAACAATCAATCAACACATTTAAATGTTAATCAGAGAACACATTATACGTATACATTATTAATACACATGCACAGAGGTTTTCAGAATTATCTGTTGTTTTCATGACAAAAATAATGTTTTAATACACAAAAACGATTTCGGTAAACCCGAAAGTAGCTATTATCATTAATTGAACATTATAGGCAGAGGATCTGATTATAAATGATTATGGATATAGGTTCAGTATATAAAGGATTATGGATATAGGTTCAGTATGAAAATGGGTAGCTCAGCGTGGATGTTCAGAATTCTTTGTTCAGTTTTCATGTAGTTTCAGAGCCTAATAGAGGCTTGATTCGGAGGCTCTGTGAAAGCTACGAGCATGAGCGCCGATGATTGACAGCCCTTGGCATCACTTGATTGGTTAACGTGGACAGCATCGTGGATTTTGAGCTATAGATAAGAGAAGGGAAGACAGAACTTACCCGTAATATTAGAATTCATAAAATGACTTATTTTAAATCAACATTTAAGGCCAGGAGGTCAATTTAATACAATTCTTATAATATGCAATTCATTTAGAGTTCCAGACTATCACTTTAAGTCTAAAAGCATAGATTGTCAGTCAAGCTGCATATGGAGACCCGTTTATTGTCAAAATCGACTGGTGAATGAGTCGTGGAAGCAACTAGTCATAAAATCATGTTGTGACCAGTTAAAGTAATCTCTCTGCTACATCTAGTGCCGTGTTCTTTGGGGTCTCGTGTTGGGGGCAGTCTGACCACAAGAGACAGTAACCGGCCCGACGGGCTGATCAGGAAATGTGTTTCTGTGATGGGGAGAAGTGTGGACTCTGTGGGAGCTGTGCTGGAGAGAAGGATGAGGGCTCTACTGCAGGGTAACCTGGGTAACTCCCAGACACCCTCTGCATGACACTATGGCCGCTCAGAGGAGTCATCGAAGCAACCGTGTCCTATCATCCTCTCAGGCTCCACCGCAAGGACCGCCACGACCTGTGTTTCCTGTGCCTGGGGGTCCTCCATTTCCAGGATCAGGAGGAGGTTAGCTGCGCAGCGTGCCTCGCTCTCCCCCGGGAGGAGAGAGAGCGCCACTTCGCGTATGCTAGCTTTGCTTTGCGGAAGAACCTGCGGTGGAATACGTGCCGCTCGACTTGCCTCCCGCGCCCAGGGAGTGGGGAGACTGCGTCGTGGAGGGCGAGGTGGATGAGGACCAGGGTTCCTTTGTCACACTCGATGAGGCCATCTCCTGGTGAGAGGGACAAGACCGCTGGACAACATGCCCCGCCTCTTTGCAGCCGCGGCAAGGAACATGGATGTCCCCCTCCCTCCCCAACCCACCCCAGCGGTAGAGGACTTCACTTCGGTAGGTTCTTCGCAGCGTGGGAGGAAGAGGCTCGCACGTTCGCTATGCCCGCGAATGGACCTAGTGTTCCATTACGCCATGCGTGATTGGTCCAAGCCCCTCGCAGCCAAGAGGCCTGCGCTGGGCTATGGTGCCTACTGCTCAGTCCAGGACTGGTCAGGACTCAGCGGCGAGGAGCTCTTGAGGGCCAGAACCACATCGGCGGCGCTCCTCCGGATGGTCCAGGCGTTCGCCATCGACGGGGGTCGCACCATGGCCGCCGCACAGCTCGGAGCTCACCACCTCTGGCTTGGGCTGGCGGACATCAGAGAGGCTGAGAGGAGACAACTGCTGGACCTCCCAATCACTACAGACTCCTTCTTCGGTCCAGACATGCAGGGGCTTGTTCAGAGACTCGACAGCGTGGCCAAGGCTAGGCTAGGCTGGCGCCGCGTCGGGAGTATCGCCAGCAGCAGCAGCAGCAAAGGAGCAGCACAGAAGCAGCGAGTGAGACCGCTCTCCCAGACGTTGCTTTGCCCCTCCCCAGTCGCCGTGCGTCCTGCTTCATCGAGACCCCGGGACCCGGACCGGACCTCCGGGGCTCCCAGAGACCAGCGTCCCCAGCGCCGCACTCCCTACGGTGGGGGACAACGGGGAGGGAAAACTTTTTTCAATGAAAGAAAAGATTTCTCGTATTCTCTGTCTGAGTCTCCTCTGTTCTTGCACTACATGCCGTCACAGGTAGAGGGCATTAACAGATCTGACGCTTCATCTCCTCGAGGAGTTGTGAGGCGCAGAGTTTTCACTGCCACTGTCCAGACATCAGTACAGGGCTCGGCCAGGACCAGCGCTTTCTCTTCATGGTCAGGGGTCAAGCGTAGAGGGCAGGCTTCTATGAGTGAGATAGAGGACCAGGGTCCTTCTATCTCACGCAGCACTACACGGGCAGACTCCCTTCTCTGCCGGGCGCCCGGGCATAAGCGGCAGGCTCTGGAGCCGCTCAGATGCGCAGGGGTCAGGATTTTAACCTATATAGACGATTGGTTAATCCTGGTTGGTTAAAGCCCAGACGTTGTATGTGAGACAGAACCATGTGCGTGTGTGAGCCGCGGCCATCTCCCTGGACACGCTTGGTTCTGTCTCACATACAACGTCTGGGCTTTGTAGTGAACAGATAAAAGAGCAGGTTACAGCCTGCCAACGCGTGGTCTATCTCGGTCTGCAGCTTGACGCGGTGCGGTTCCGGGCTGCGTTATCCGAGGACAGGCAGGAGAGCATCACCCGCTTGGCCAGGGAGGCGCTGTCCGCTCCCAGAGTGCCAGCTCGGAGCCTCAGATCGCTCCTGGGGATGATGACGGCGGCCCATGCCGTGGTGCGTCTGGGCCTCCTTCACATGAGGAGATTTCAGAGATGGTTCTCTCGTCTCGGGCTTCACCCATCACGGGACGGGGGCAGATTCTGGCTCACCCCGGGTTTACTGCAGGAGGGGGTGCCCCTGGTCCGTGAACACCTCCACGTGTGTCACGGACGCTTCTCTCGAAGGATGCGGAGCGGTCCTGGACCAAAGCTCGGTCGGGGGCTCCTGGTCGGGCCCGACTCGCCACATCAATGTGCTGGAGATGGAGGCGGTGCGTAGGGTGTTGCAGAACTTTTCCCCACGTCTGGAGGGGAGACATGTAATGGTCCGTTCGGACAACACCACCGTGGTGGCGTATCTGAACAGGCAGGGGGGCACAAGGTCCCCGTCCCTCCATTGTCTGACGACGACCATTCTGCTGGGCTGCGGTGCACCTGCAGTCCCTGAGAGCGTGCCACGTTCCGGGGAATCGGAACACAGGGGCGGACATAATGTCCAGAGGGGGCCCACTCAAGGAGGAGTGGGGCCTGGACCCGAGAATAGCGGAAGAGGTCTGGCTGAGGTTCGATCGCCCTGTGGTCGACCTTTTCGCCAGTGCAGACAACGCTCAGTGCCCGCTCTGGTTCGCACTACGAGCCGTGGACGATCCGCCCCTGGGGGTGGATGCTCTGGCTCATTACCCGTGGCCAGGGGGCCTCTTGTATGCGTTTCCCCGACTCGCTTCCTGTCTTTTCTGTTGAGGAGAATCGAGCAGGAGGGTCGGGAAGCGATTGTGATCGCCCCGGACAACCCGCATGCCCGTTGGTTTCCATTCCTGAGGGGCATGGCGGTGATGGAGCCGTGACCCCTCCCGGACGAGCCGTGGGCTCTGATCCAGGGAGGGGGGACCCTTCATATGTTGGATTCATATTTTAAGTTGGATTACAGAATACGATTGATTTTTGAACGATATTCTTCAGAGTTTCACCTGTCATCCCAGAGTGTAAAGAGTTCCATACTAGAGCATTTAGACAATTTTGTGTCATCAGCATTTGCCTTTTCACTTAACAACACAACGAAAGATTCTCACTGAGTTTTTATTAACGGTTTAAAAAGAATTTCTGTTACAATATATTTTTCCCCATAAGTTTGGTTCTGTTCTGATCTCAATTTTTTCCCCCTTCCGTCCTTCATCGTTGTTGTTGTGCGGTCGTTTACAGCCGCCGCAGTGAAATTTTTACCGCGTGAGATTTAAGAGTTTCATATGAACCAGACTACAAGGCCTGACAGAGCTGTAAAAGTCACCCGCTCCACACCATCTTGGGTTCATCGACACAACAACAGGTTCTTTTCACAAACACGCTGTAATAAAACGCCATCGATTGAAAATATAGTGGAAGGGAGTGCTTCCAGGGCACGCATGAAAGTGGCTGCGTAAAACCACCTAAAGAAACCACCTAAAGAAAACCCCATACAACTCGAAAAACAACGGGAAACTTTGTGAATACGGTCGTAGTAAGAAGGGGTGAAGATGAAAGAAACAAAGGGGTGAACAAAAAGCTGCAGAAGTTGAAAACATGGACTACATGTGATGCAATCATTGATAAAAATGCTAATTAAATCGTTAATAGGTGTTAGCATTTATGGATATTACAATGTACATTGTGGTAAATAAATCTAAGGCAACCACAGTGAGACTGGCATAATGTAAAAACGAATATTAGCCTTGTTAGCATGTTTTATGATATCAAGTAGAGTTAGCTAACTTGCCCAACACTAATTAGCTTGAATCTCACAAATAAGGCTAAAAGGTTTAAAGAGTTGCACACTATTATGTACAAAACGGATGAAAATATGTTTATACCTTGTTCAGATGACAGTGAAACCTCCTACAGATTCCAACCGGACTGCTGTCTGCTGCTGTGAGATGGCCTTCTCCTACGTCATCGCCGCCATTTTGCCCCCCCCCCCTAGCGTTTCTATGCGGAAGTGAAAAGGTGCCACTTCAAAGCCGTTTTTTTAACATAATTCATCTGAACATGTCAAAATGAACACCCTAAACACATATTGTAGTTATATATTCCTGATAGCAGCATATTAAATTCTAGTACTACTTTAAAGTGGTTCTCACCCCCGCTCCTCGGAGCTTACGTCACTCACATTTCCTGTTCAAATCTTCCTCTAAATGGGCGTAGCCTGGAGGACTAAAGGGGGCGTGAACGAGACTGGGCCGTTTACATTGCTCTGGGCGGGGGGCTGCTGACGTCAGGTCCAACTTGCAGACGTCAGGTCCAACTTCTGTGCCAGTGTTGGCGCCAGATTCAAAATTCAAATGTAGTAATACAGGTCGCCAGCAGATGGCGCCTCACAGACGGTTTTAGGCAGAAAGATTTACTTTCAACTAATTTGCACCAAAGTGACAAGATTATGACCAGGATATGTAGACAACACTATTGGACACTCATTTAAATCGTTTATCAGCAAAAAAAAGTGGATTTGAGGGTGAGTTGTCCTTTAAGAACAGGACGTTTTCTGATTCAGGTTTGAAAGTTAAAATAACATGTGAACACTAGCTTATATAATATAATATGTTAACTCTCTTTAACATATCCGTCATGTAAATGTTAATTAATGTCTATTTCCAATATTTATTTTATTTATTTTTCTTATCCAATATGCCGGGAGGACAGAGTCTAAACATGTACAGTGCAGTGCATAAGGACACTCCACCAGTGAGCCCGCTCCTCATTGGGGACAACTCTCCCAAAGACTGAACAACATCAAGTCTTACAGGGTTTCTTACCTAAAACCCCACTAAAGGAGGTTTTTCTTTCCTTGTTTTAATGTTTATTTGTTATGTTTTCCGCTGTGGTTCAGGACAGCGCTGTTCAAACTGGTATTATTGACATATGGAGGGACTTCTATCCATCAGAACGGGACTATACACATTTTTCTGCTCCCCACTCAACTTACTCGAGAATTGATTATATGTTTACCTTTAAGAAAGACCGATATAGAGTTAAAACGTGTGATATAGGCACAATTGATTTATCAGATCACTCCCCAGTATACTTATCAATTCATCTTAACGAAGTATACAAATCAACAAATTGGAGACTAAATTCCAACATTTTAAAGTGATAGTCTGTAACTCTAAATTAATTATAAATTTTAGGAAATGTGTTAAATTGACCTCCTGGCCTTAAATGTTGATACAAAATAAGTCATTTTATTAGTTCTAATATTACGGGCAAGTCCCGCCTTCCCTTCTCTTAGCTATAGCTCAGAATCCACGGTGCCGTCCACATTAACCAATCGAGTCATGCCAAGGGCTGTCAATCATCAGCGCTGATACTCGCAGCTGCGCGCATGCGCAGTTGTTTGATTTCGCGTAACCTCCGATTCAAGCCTTGATAGGCTCTGGAACTTCATGAAAACTGAACAAAGAATTCTGAACATCCGCGCTGAGGTACTTATGTATATACTGAACCTATATCCATAATCAGATCCTCTGCAGATGTGTCCTATAATGTTCAATTCATGATAATAGCACTTCCGGGTTTGCCGCGATCGTTTTTTTGTGCATAAAAACATAATTTTTTTCATTAAAACGTTAACAAATAATTCTGAAAACCTCCGTGCATGTGTATTAATAATGTATATGTATAATGTGTTCTCTGATTAACATTTCAAAGTGTTACAGAAACGTAAGTGTAGACCAATCAGAAAGGGAGGGGGAGGGAACATGGGTCGTTTTTTTTTTCAACTCAAGTACCTGTCTCTCTCTTTCTGACTAACTGCAGACAATCACTTTAAATTACCCTGAAATTCGAGATCAATTTAAGGAGGAAATTAGGTTGTATTTTCAAGAAAATGACAATGAAGAAGTGACTCCAGCTGTGCTATGGGATGCATACAAGGCGGTTATTCAGGGAAAACTGATCCAATGCACTTCAAGGCTTAAGAGACAAATAATTGAGAGATTAAACAACCTTCAGGTCAAGCTTAAGGACATGCAAAGACAACATAAGAATACAATTGACAATGATAAGAAATTGGAAATAAAAAGACTACAGAATGAAATTGAGGCTATATACTCAGAAGAAACAAAGACAAAATTACTATTTACAAAACAAAGCTTCTACGAAACCAGCGGTAAGTCAACTAAATGGCTAACTTTCAGATTAAAAAAACAGCAAGCAGACTGTACAGTTTACAAAATAAAACATCCAAAACAAATGCTCTTCATAGCGACACTCTGGATATACAAAAAAGTTGAGACTTACTACCGAGACTTGTACTCCCAACCTAAATTAAATAATGACCACAAAATTGATGCATTTCTGCACTCACTGAACCTCGCTAGGGTCTCAAAACAGGAAAATGACACACTGATAAAAGAAATCACTGACAACGAAATTAAGGCTGCCATTTCTAGATTAAAATCTCGTAAAAGCCCAGGTTCAGATGGCTTTACGTGTGAATGGTATAAAACCTATAGAGAGGAATTAACTCTGAGACTGACGAAGGTGTGTAACTGGGTACTTTCAGGGGTGGTGAAGTTCCTCCCTCCTGGAGGGAGGCAGTAATCTCAGTCATTCCAAAAGAAGGGAAAGACAAATACAATTGCAGCCAATATCGTCCAATATCAGTCTTAGATTTGGACTACAAAATATTCACATCCATTAAAACTAAACGACTGGACAACATCATACCTAAACTAATAAACTTGGACCAAACAGGTTTCATCCGTCAAAGACAGACTCAAGATAGTATAAGACGAACACTCCGTGTTATGAATCATATTAAATAGAATAACATAGAGGCTATGCTGATGGGGTTAGACGCTGGAAAAGCGTTTGACTCTGTGAGATGGACATACCTATATAAAGTAATGGAGAAATTCGGATTTCACAACACTATTATCAAGACAATTCAATCATTATACAACAAACCAACAGCAAGGATCAAAATCAATGGACATTCATCAAACTTTACACTAGAAGGCTCCTGTCACCAGGGTTGTGCTCTTTCACCAAGTCTATTTGCTTTGTTTATGGAACCTCTTAGCCAGAGCATCCGGCAAAGCGATCTAATCAAAGGTATTAAAACATGAAAGCTGGGGTACAAAAAATGTCTCTTTTTGCTGATGATGTCCTGATATACTTGGGAAAGCCCAGCACATCTCTACCTGCCCTGATGACAAAATTAGAAGAATTTGGAGCCCTAATGAATATAAACTAAATATTCATAAAACTCAGATTATTACGCTCAACTTTGATCCTTCAAAGGAACTTAGAACTAAGTACAACTTTAAGTGGAGCACGGACTCTGTGAAGTATCTGGGAGTTGTTATAAGTAGAGATCTTGGAAAACTCTTTGAAAAAAACTACAACCCAACCATTTCAAAAATAAAACTAGACATATCAAGATGGAGTCTCATACCAACTCTTGGTTTGATGAACAGGATAGAATCTATTAAGATCAGTATCCTTCCACGTTTTCTCTACCTCTTCCAAACACTGCCCATCCCCATCTCAAAACAATAGTTTGCAGAATTGGATAAACTAATCTCTCGTTACAAATGGTTGGGGAAAAAACCCAGGATAAGATATAGTACACTCCAAATAGGGAAAGAAAAAGGGGGACTATCTCTACCATGTCTGAAGAACTACTATTAAAAAAACCCACTAATTTGCTTATTTAATCCAACTTTCAAAGCAAAATGGAAAGAGATTGAAGAGGGACTAACTGATGGTCCTCCATTGCAAGCCATGATAGCAGACCAGACACTGCAGTCCCATCTGGAGGACCCAATAATTTACTTTAAATATCTGGAAGGAAGTTTGTAAGGAGAACAAGTTAAACAGAGCAGATCAGATTTTAAGATGGTGTGCTTATGACACAGACTTCCTACCTAATTGTAATGACAAACAATATCGAATATGGGTAAATGCAGGTCTTACCTCATATCTAACCTTCTTGCCTAAGGGGCAGCTATCTGATTTTCAAACTCTGAAGTTGAAATATGGACTTAAAAATAAGGATTTCTTTAGGTACCTACAAATGAGGAATCGATTTAATGAGATTATGTGTGCCAATAAAGACAAAAATGACAGCAAGTTATTAACAATATTCAATTTTGCATACAACACTAATAGTAAGTAGTAAGTAATTATTTATATACCGCCTTTTCACTGCAGAGCTGAGTCTCAAAGCGGTTTACAATTATTATTTTTTTGGGGCACTTGTCTCTCACTCCACACAGAGATGGGAGCAGGGTCGCCAGTACAGGAGGCGCGTGCCAGAACTATTTTACATATTTTTAGCGGTAGGGGAAACCGGAGTACCCGGAGGAAACCTACGCAGACACGGGGAGAACATGCAAACTCCACTCAGAAAGGCCCTGGTCCAACCGGGATTTGAACCCAGGACCTTCTTGCTGAGAGGCGAGAGTGCTATCCACTCAGCCACCGTGCCGCCCAATATGCTAATATGCTATGCTACAATATACTAATATGATTACAAAAGTTATTTCAAGGATATACCATGGTCTTCAGGAAAATGCAGCTGATAATACTTTAAAAGTGGGAAATGGGCTTAGGTGTGGCTGATCAGGACTGGGATCTAATTTGCAAAATACAATGGAAAACAACATTTTCGACAACTTTGAGAGAATTTGGCTGTAAAAATATTATACGTTTTTTCATGACCCCAACCCGAAAAAGGCATCTAAATGTTGGAACGGGATGTTGGAGACTGTGTGGCAGCCAGGCGGCCAATCATTATCATCTATTCTGGGCATGCCCAAAAGTGATGCCTTTTTGGCCACAACTTTAAAACAAAAACAGAAAAATATCTGCTTAGAATTATTCTTTTATCTGCCAAGAAAACCATTACAAGAAAGTGGCTCCAAGTAGAAGCACCAGAAATGGATGATCTGTATAATACAATTCATCAGATATTTGTGTTGGAGAGACTTACAATGTCTCTGCGACTTCAGAAGGAAAAGTGTGACATGTTCTAGAGAGGGTGGTTCCAGTACGGACCGGAGACCAGACTTTATCTGAACTAAGAGGGGGTAGGGATACTTTACTAAAGTAAATAATGATAATAACACACTTGTCAAAGTTCTGTTTGTTTTTTGTTTTTGTTTTTTTAGTATGTCTTGCTTTGCATGTCTAATTTTTATTTCTACTCCCATGTTTGGAAAAAAACTTCTCGTTATCTCAGCTGTTTGTATTCTGTTTGTCACCGAACTGGATGAGAACCTTGTTTTTTTTTGTACTGAAGGAAATAAATAATAAAATAAAAAAATAAATAGAAAAAAGTTAAGAGTCCTCAAGTGGATTTTCGGCTGATCCGCTAGGTTCGGTCCATGAATCCTCTCCGCTCCGGTCTGGTCCAGTGCAAAACCAGGAAGACTTTACTACAGAAACATCTCAGCAAGAAAAAAAAACAAGAAAAATAAAAACTGTAGAGCACAAAACAACTGTTTCAGAGTTACTTAGGACTTGCTGCCGTTTCTAGCGCATTCATGTCCCTCCATAACCGGGGTCCCTCACATCACGTCCCTCCCAGTGGGGGTGGGTCACGGCTGAAAAAGGTCCATGAGCATGTGCGCTGACCAGACTGTAAATAAGCGCCGACATGCTTGCAATGCCACTGGTGGGGGTGGACCCGGAAAGAGAATTTTGAATGATGTTTTCTTACCTCTCGATAACGGCTTTTCATGATGGTTCAAAAGTTGGCTCTTGGCTCAACGCTACTTTCTAAATGTGTGTCAATGCTGAGGGGAGTTTTTTTTCTTCCTCCTTTGGATCAGTGGTAGCTAATGCATGAGCAGGTGCGGGTTTTTGTACTTTTTCCTGTCCCACGGCCATTTTGAAACTCCCCACAGAAGGCAAAAGTGGTGGCATATTACTTACAACAGCGGAACCTAAGTGACTAAGTTCATTAATATTTACAGTCTAGGTCCCTCCATAACCCGGCCCCCTCACATCACTGACCTCCATAACCCTCAAGGCTCCTCACATCTGCAGACTCCTCACTCTTTTCTCTCTGTGGGGAAACTCTCTCTATATGTGTTTATTCAAACTATTTATCTAATAGTTTGTTGAATACTTTTTCAAGGGTATGGTCTGCACCAACATACATAAACGATGAAAAACTGACACGAAACATTTAAACAACTTAAAACATAATTTATTAACGTCTTCCTTTACACATGTCAAGTTAAATTTTGCCGTATAAATAGAATGTCCATTCATGATAGAAGTAAACAAATAATACAAACATGTATATGTAGTAGGTTAGAAAATGCCTCATAAAATGTTTTTGTTGTGGAAACAGACACCCCCTCTATTTTTTTGTAATTTTATAAGTGTTTTATTTTGCGTAACATACCCACTCCAACCAGTAGGTGGTGCTGTAGCGCTACTGTGGTGACTAGAGGGACAGCGGAGGCGCAGCTCTCAGTAGTAAAGAAGCTGTGGCCTGATAAACATGTGTCCTCTCTGTCTATCCACAGGTATGGTTCAAAAGTTGTTTTTATTAACTTTAAACTTGGTCACCATATGCTATGTATTTTTTTATGTGCACAAATTGTACAGTTAAGTAGTTTTGAGGGCCTAGCAAACGTTAGGAACGCATTTTTATACTGTGTTCTGTAGTCCCGTTTCTAACGTTTGTATGTCATGTTTGAGTCAAGTAAAGTAGTAGTAGTGATGTGTTTCAAGTCCTATCCAAGCAGTTAATATGCTAACGCGTGGTGTATGTGTATGTATAAGTGTTATTACCTAGTTTGTGTTGCGAGTGCAGACAGTTTTAAGATTCAAGTGCTAGTAGTTTTTTTCTAGCCGTTAAACCAGAGACTTTTTCCCGCCGTTGGAGGCGCATTCTGTTAAAATGGCCGACCTGCGTGTGTGTGTGTGTGTGAGGCAGGGAGAGATAGAGACTAAGAGAGACAGATAGGAATTATAAGTGAAATGTCTATTTTTATGCATTTTCTGTACTGAAGTAGCTGTTGTGTGGTATGGAGTGAATGTATAAATGTATGTTTTATTATTTTATGTAATTATATGTATTTTCAGTTGCACTTTTTGGGTTATTTTAGCATTTATTATTTTTGTCAATTTATAATTTATTTTTGTGGTCCAATTGTGTATTTTTGTGTGTATTAATGTTGATTTGAATGACTCAGTAGTAAAGAAGCTGTGGCCTGATAAACATGTGTCCTCTCTGTCTATCCACAGCTCCAGTTAAATAAGCGTCACAGAGAAGTCATCTGTGTGCGCACTTGTTACTGCCCAGCTTCCCCTAGGGCTGGTGCCGGTAATAATTGGGGGCTCGTCCGGGATCTCAAAGCAGTGCTTCGTGGTGAAGAGAGTTCCATCATCAAGACGAGATGGCAACTAAGGCACCAAGGCGGGCGCTGATTGTCCAGATCCAACGACGACTTTCAAGTTTTAGCACAAGTCAGCTGCTAACAATCGTTAATGCCATTGATGACGGCAACATCACAGCCATCGATGATGAGTCAAGTGACAGTGACCTGTATGAACTCATTGTTGACTATGTGAGAAGTGACAAGCTGAAGGCACTTGAGGATGAAGGCATGTCACAGCTGCTTGTTTTGGACGATTTGACGAGCGATCTACTGAAACCTGCTGCTGCCATGGGTCCTGGAGGCGATGATCCTGCCACAACCCACACCAGCGATCCTTCATCTCCTCAGCACAACGAACTCCACTCCTTACACCTCAACGACATCCCTGGAGAAGATCATAATACAGGAACACCTCTGAGGCGGCTCCCTGCCCCAGACCAAACCAGCGGAAGTGTTGGACTCCCACGGGGTGGGGCTAGTCCATCATCTAGTATGAGAAACCAGGTATTGAGTATCAGTGATGTGGCAAGCCTGCTCCCCCGAAGAGAGTTCAAGCTCCATGGTGGACAGATTTCAGATACTGGTTCAGAAGTGTCTTACGGTAACCTGTGTAAGCAAATGGATGTAGGTTTACATGAGGGGTTTTCTGAGTCAGAAGTTATCAGAAGTGTGCTTAAAATCACAAAACCTGGTACATTCAGAGACATGTTACTCAACAAAGGTGATCTAAATGTAGATGAGCTTAAGAAGTTTCTACGCTCTCACATTCGTGATAAAAACAGCACAGAGCTCTTTCAAGAGTTAAGTAATGCTAAACAAGCAGATAAAGAGAGTCCACAACAGTTCTTATATCGAGTAATGGGTTTAAAACAACGTGTTCTTTTTGAGTCACAACAAACCAGTTCTGGGTTTACTTATGATGTTAAACTTGTACAAGGTACTTTCCTCCATACTCTTTATCAGGGGATGAATGAGAAAAATGATTATGTGAGACGTGACCTTAAGCCATTCCTTAATGACATGCAAGTGAGCGATGACCTCTTACTAGAACAAATCACTAAATCCACAAGTGAAGAGGCAGAAAGACAGAAAAGACTGGGTACAACTGTTAAGACTAAGACAGTGACTGTTGCAACAATTGACAGTGGTGACAAGACTAAAGACATTAAAGTTGACAAAGAGCGACAGACACAGCAGGACGCTATTAGAGAACTAACAGCACAAGTGTCCTCCTTGACTAAACATCTAGCTCAAATGACCAGGCCACCGGATAATCCGAAACCTGTTGACTCTGGCCCACGGAGACACAACCCACAAGTACGAAGTGAAACACGGGGCAGATGTAAATCCTGTGTAGAACAAAACATTACCCCGTGTCATCATTGTTTTGTGTGTGGTCAAACAGGACACAGGGCCATAGGTTGTCTACAGCGCAACGTGTCGGGAAACGTGATGCGGTCACAGGAGAGGGGCAGCCAGTGACCGAGACACCCCAAACGTCCCAGATGTTTAACAGCAAAAGACAAGCATCACAGCCGCCTCGCTCGTCACCACCGCCAAAGAAACGACTGGCTCAGCTCATTGGTAAAAGATGTATGGTCTCATGTGCTCTCGATGGTGCTCCAATTCAAATGCACTGGATTCAGGTGCACAAGTGACAATGGTGGGGAAAACATGGATGCAGGAGACATTACCAACTGTTCCTATTCAACCACTCACCTCACTGTTTCCAGACCAACCTTTTGAAATCTCTGCTGCAAATGGCAGTGACGTTCCTTTTGAGGGTTGGGCAGATATGGCACTTGAACTCAAGAGCAATAACCATGGGCACGTAACTATCCAAGTCCCAGTTATAGTCACTGAGAACTGTCTTAACCATCCCATTCTAGGCAGTAATGTTATTGCTGAAGTGATTAAAGCTAATAAAGAAACCAACACTAATATTACTGATTTGCTGAAAGAGGCTCTAAGTGTTAACGAAAATGCAGTTGAGGCTTTAGTGTCAGCACTTGACGTTTCCACCTCAGATGATAACTACCTTGAATACACAGTTAAAACTGGCAAAAAGGGTGTAATGTTGCCTGCTGGCCAGATTTGTGAAATTAGGTGTAGGGTCAGAGAGTGGCCAGCAGGAGGTGCAATGTTATTTCAGCCTAGTGTGCAGAACAATCATCCAGATGGGTCAGAGTTGTTTTCAGCATTAGTGAGTGTTCCTAGTGGTTTAACAAAAACAGTAAAAATCCCTATACAGAACACCACTAAACATGAAATCTATCTTCCAAAAAGGACTGTTTTGGGAACACTGGAAGAAGTTGCAGAAGTAAAATCTTTTAACAGTGTTTCAGACAACCCAAACTTGAACCAACCAGCTTGTGTGAACACCTGTTCTGTAAATTCCAGTTCAGTACAAAACACCAGTGATATTCGTCAAGCAAAGGACACTGATGTGAAAAGTGAAAAATGGCACCCACCAGTAGATTTGTCACATTTGAATGAGAAAGAACGAAAGACTGTTTGTGATATGCTATTTGAGGAGTCAGATGTATTTGCAGGAAGTGACTCAGACATTGGCTGTATCCCGAGTCTGCAACTCAAAATCAATCTCACAGACAATGTTCCAGTTCAAACAGCCTACAACTCCATCCCAAAACCCTTGTACAAGGAAGTGAAAGACTATGTTCAAAAACTGCTCGATCATGGCTGGATCAGGAAATCCACTTCTCCCTATTCCTCGCCTGTGGTCTGCGTGAGAAAAAAGGACATGTCGTTACGGTTGTGTGTTGATTTTCGGGGATTAAATCGCAAAACTATTCCTGACCGTCACCCACTCCCACGCATTCAAGACTTGCTGGACAATTTGGGGGGTTACTCTTGGTTTTCAATATTAGACCAAGGTAGTGCTTACCACCAAGGTTTTGTAGAAGAGAACTCTAAACACCTGACCGCTTTCAGCACACCTTGGGGGTTATATGAGTGGAACCGCCTCCCATTTGGCCTCACCAACGCCCCAGCAGCCTTTCAAAGATGCATGGAAGGTGTCCTTGAGGGTTAAGAGATGATTGTTGTTCTCCCTACTTAGATGACGTGTTATGTTATTCTAAGACTTTCACTGACCACGTAAACGACTTAAGACGTGTTCTACAAAGACTTAGAGAACATGGTGTTAAGTTACGCCCTAACAAGTGTGAACTTTTTAAACGTCAAATCAGATATGTAGGCCGTCTTGTGACTAGTGAAGGTATCCAGGTAGACCCCAAAGATCTAGAAGCTGTTTATCAGCTCAGGGACAGAGAACCAAAGAATGTTGGAGAAGTTAGAGCTCTCCTAGGTTTCTTAGGATACTATCGGACATTTATTCAGGACTTTTCCAGATTGGCCAAGCCACTTTATAAACTTGTTGAAGGCCCTAGTGAAAAACAAAGTAGGCCCACTAAACCCGGCAGATCCAAGAAAAACAGTAATGGTCAACTTCCTTCCAAAACACCGGTTAACTGGACTCAAGAACACAGTGCAGTTGTGTCACGTTTTGTAGATATGCTTACTAGTCCACCTATTTTAGCATACCCAGACTTTGACTTGCCTTTCGTTCTCCATACAGACGCCTCTAATGAAGGACTGGGTGCTGTACTTTATCAGCAACAGAACAACAAACTCCGTGTCATTGCATATGGGTCCAGAACACTAACGCCTGCGGAAAGAAACTATCACCTCCATTCCGGAAAGCTTGAGTTTCTCGCGCTTAAGTGGGCGATCTGTGACAAATTTAGGGATTACCTTTATTATGCCCCTACCTTTGTCGTTTTCACTGACAATAACCCTTTAACATATATTTTGACCACGGCCAAGTTGAATGCAGTGGGGCACCGCTGGGTTGGTGAACTAGCTGATTTTCATTTTACTATCAAGTATCGCCCTGGAAAGTCAAACGCTGATGCTGACACACTGTCAAGATACCCAGTTATACTGTCTGATCACATGTCAGAATATACAGAGACAATGCCACCTGAAGTTATTTCTGCCATTTGGCAAGGTGACAAAGCAATCAGAGACAGTGAAGTGCCTTGGGTTGCTGCTTTACAGTTAAACTTGAATGCAAATGAACCAGACACTACAGGCACCCCTGTCATTTCACCTGAAGATCTCAGAACTGCTCAAAATGAGGACAAGTCTATCTGTGAAGTGATACAGTTAAAAAGGAAAGGATGGACTCCAAATGAAAAGGACAAGAGATTAATGACACATGAAACAAGGAGACTAATACATGAGTGGAACAGATTAAAACTGGAGAAAGGACTGTTGTACAGATTCACTGACAAAAGGAAACAGTTTGTTTTACCAGACAATTTGAAAAAAACTGTTTTGAAACATTTGCATGACGATATGGGTCATGTAGGAGCAGATAAAGTCATTTATCTAGCACGTGAACGCTTTTATTGGCCCTTCATGCAGCGTGACATAGAAGATTATGTAATTCGCCAGTGCACTGTCTTAAACAAAAACGTGTTCCTGAAAAAGCTCCAATGGGTTCAATCACAACAAGTGCTCCATTTGAACTTGTATCGGTTGACTACATTCACCTAGAACCAAGTAAAGGTGGTTACGAGTATATATTAGTTCTAGTAGACCACTTCACGCGTTTTGCACAAGCTTATCCAACTAAAAATAAGTCAGGCAAAACTGCGGCAGAGAAAATATTCTATGACTTCATCCCGAGGTTTGGGTATCCTGAAAAGCTCCACCACGATCAGGGTCGGGAATTCGAAAACACCTCCTATTCCAAAGACTCCAACAACTCGCAGGAATAGCTCACTCTCGAACTACCCCCTACCATCCTCAGGGAAATCCTGTTGAACGTCTAAACAGGACTATTCTACAAATGCTACGAACCCTGCAGGAAGAAAAGAAAACACAATGGAAAGATCATTTGCCACACATTCTCCATGGATACAATTGTACCAGACACGAAGCGACTGGATACTCACCCTTCTTCCTTCTGTATGGTCGAATGCCGAGATTGCCAGTTGATTTGTTGTTTGACCTAAAACCTGAAAGTGACTGTAAAACAAAAGAAGAATATGCTGAAAAATGGGCAACTCGTATGCGAGAAGCTTATAAAATTGCTTCTGAAAACAGCCAAAAGAGCTCAGCAAAAGGTAAAAGGTACTATGACCAACATTCCAAAGGCATCCCGTTACAACCAGGGGACCGAGTACTGGTCCGGAACCTCTCAGAACGAGGAGGACCTGGAAAACTAAGAGCTTACTGGGAGAAATGTGTTCACAAAGTTGTTGAAAAAATGGGTGACGGTCCTGTATACAAAGTTCAAGCAGAGACAGGAAACCGAAATCTCAGAGTCTTACATAGAAACCTCCTATTACCAGTCAATGACTTACCACTTGAGGAAGAACAAAGTCAAAAGATGAACCGGACAAGACAAAAACAAAGAAAAGAACGTAGACAAAATCAGGAAGCTGTTGACCCTGAATCTGAACAGTCAGATGAGGAGGAAGAATTAACATACAACTGGCCACCTGCGCCTGTGTATCAAAGCAAACCTCAGTCACATCGTGAACTCAGGGCCACAGCACCTGTATTTCAACTTGAAAGACAAAGCACTCAAACGAGTCATGTGCAAGAGGGAAGTGCACAACCACCAATTGACATACAGAATCCAAATGTGTCAATCCCAGCTGTCGAAATGGAATCAGGACCAAGGCCAGAGCCACTCGACCCAATTCCAGCTGAGGAATTACCCGTAATGGACAATATAACTGATTTGGAAATGGAACAACTGCCTAATACAGTGTTTGATACAAAATCACATGAGGAAACAGTTCGCAAATCAGTCCGAACAGTTAAGCCAAGAGAAATGTTCACTTACACTCATTTGGGACAACCATCATACCAAGCATGGAGACCGGCAGCGAACATGATGTTTGCCTATCCTATGCCCTGTTACCCAACACAACCTGACATGTACTACTATCCCACCCCAATGTGGACATGTTAGAGTTTACTTAAGTGACCTTTTTTTTTTTCATTAGCAGACCAAGTACTATGATTCTTTAAAGACTGTGTGTTACTTATCTTGAGACACTTTGTGTAAGATGCCGGAGTCATCTTTTAAAAGCAGGGGAGAGTGTAGTAGGTTAGAAAATGCCTCATAAAATGTTTTTGTTGTGGAAACAGACACCCCCTCTATTTTTTTGTAATTTTATAAGTGTTTTATTTTGCGTAACATACCCACTCCAACCAGTAGGTGGTGCTGTAGCGCTACTGTGGTGACTAGAGGGACAGCGGAGGCGCAGCTCTCAGTAGTAAAGAAGCTGTGGCCTGATAAACATGTGTCCTCTCTGTCTATCCACAGGTATGGTTCAAAAGTTGTTTTTATTAACTTTAAACTTGGTCACCATATGCTATGTATTTTTTTATGTGCACAAATTGTACAGTTAAGTAGTTTTGAGGGCCTAGCAAACGTTAGGAACGCATTTTTATACTGTGTTCTGTAGTCCCGTTTCTAACGTTTGTATGTCATGTTTGAGTCAAGTAAAGTAGTAGTAGTGATGTGTTTCAAGTCCTATCCAAGCAGTTAATATGCTAACGCGTGGTGTATGTGTATGTATAAGTGTTATTACCTAGTTTGTGTTGCGAGTGCAGACAGTTTTAAGATTCAAGTGCTAGTAGTTTTTTCTAGCCGTTAAACCAGAGACTTTTTCCCGCCGTTGGAGGCGCATTCTGTTAAAATGGCCGACCTGCGTGTGTGTGTGTGTGTGAGGCAGGGAGAGATAGAGACTAAGAGAGACAGATAGGAATTATAAGTGAAATGTCTATTTTTATGCATTTTCTGTACTGAAGTAGCTGTTGTGTGGTATGGAGTGAATGTATAAATGTATGTTTTATTATTTTATGTAATTATATGTATTTTCAGTTGCACTTTTTGGGTTATTTTAGCATTTATTATTTTTGTCAATTTATAATTTATTTTTGTGGTCCAATTGTGTATTTTTGTGTGTATTAATGTTGATTTGAATGACTCAGTAGTAAAGAAGCTGTGGCCTGATAAACATGTGTCCTCTCTGTCTATCCACAGCTCCAGTTAAATAAGCGTCACAGAGAAGTCATCTGTGTGCGCACTTGTTACTGCCCAGCTTCCCCTAGGGCTGGTGCCGGTAATATATACAGTAAAAATATGTATAAAATATATTCACAACAATTCAAACTACGGTGGATATATCCGTAACAAGAAACTCAGTCCACATTTGGCTTTTCATCTATTAGCACTACTGTAAAACAATCGTATAGTGTTGTTATGGGGATAATGGAGTGTAATTAAAATGACATGAACATGGTTTAAGCATAGTGGGTGAAATGTGATTTTAACAAATGGCTTTGTTTTATGGCAGGAAGGTGTTTGGGATGATGTTTAAGTAAGTTTAGATGCAGTTGTGTAAGTTATTGGACAGTCATTGACCATCTCCTTTGATGTGACTGTTTTCCTTCTCATGTGGATGATGTGATCTTAGAAGAGGACAATGTCCTGTTCCTGCGTCCTCTGCCCGTCCTTTCCGTCCCCTTTAACCCCCCTTGTTTCTCTGCTCTTCCTACCTTCAGTTACCTATTTTCATGTAATCAGTGTAGATGTGTTTTTCCTGTGGCCAATGAGGGACTTGACCATTCTGATAAAGCTTGTGTGAATCCCATTGTGCGTGAGAGAGACTGATGCAGGGTCCGAAGAGCGGACTGCAGAAGCTTTCAGCATTTGCAAATGCTTGTTCTTATGTACTTTTTACTACCACAAAAAAATGCAACTCCGTTTTCATGAATCATTGAGGATATTTCTACAATAGTAGAAAATATAGAAAATATGCTGTCATTGAATTAAAATAACTCTCCCTAAATTGGCAACGTACCTGACCGGAAATGGCATCAAAGTTTTATTGACTGAATAGTAGTAAAGTAGTACATACATGTGTACATGTGCAGACTTTTTAGGTTAAATAAATAATGAATTCTGTATTATTAGGACTATACATATCATTGTATCATTGTAGGCCATTCAAACATTCTTTATTCATGAATGTTGTTACCTGGTCTTCACCTCATGTTTACAGTAGTGCTAGTGCAGCAAGCGTGGGTTCTCCTCCTTGTAGTTGTGGGAGTCTCCTTTAAAGGGCAGGGGAGGGGGGTGGTTAAACAGCCCCATGAGGAAGATGATGATTGTGCCAAAGAGCATGACAGGAGTGACGAGGAAGAGGCAGAGGCGGTCCACTGTGCGGGCGATGCCACTCCAGTTGTCTTTCTCCTACGGAGTCACAACAAGATTTACACTTTCAGTCAAACTGAGCAGCAGTTTTTGCTCTTGTCCTTTGACCTGCTCCACCCAACGCTACACCATCTCCTCTGCTGTGACCTAAAGTGCTGGTGCATTTTATTACTATTGTAAGCTACTTTTAGATTTCCGTATTTATTTGTTTTGTTTGTATGGATAAATATGTTTCTGCTGCTATTACAATAGTAGATACAAGTTTTAAAGTTTATTCGTCTTATCTTTTCCAAATTAAGCCCCTTCTTGACCCCTATTGGTCAGCTTGGTCAATTGTTATGACCCAGGTTGTCTGCAGTTATTGAATAATATTTTTTTGCATATTGTAAAATCTGTAATTACAGGTTGATTATAGTTATATCCTCAACCATTAGCCATTAAATTGTCTTCCCTGTCCTGTTCATTATTCCATTCACAAAGCCTCTAACATGTTCAAAGTTCAACACCATTTTTTGAAAGGCATCCATTTTTCTTGAACTGGTTGTGTGTTGCCATCGGAGATAATCCTATTTATATCTATAAACCTACGATAGTATTAAACACTTATTAGGCACATTGCAGCTTGAAGTAAGATTGACACATTGTAAAGTTTAGCGTGGAGTGAGCCGAGTAGAAAATACAATATCTGACCTCGTTGTAGTCGTTCTTGTTGCGCATGTGTTTGATGATGTAATTGGCTCCGTCCACAGCTGGTTTGATTTCTGCATAAAGCTGATCGGTCTCCCCTCCTTCCACTGGAGGCTTCACCACTGAGCACACACAAAGGACTCTCATGAAACTCTCTGGAAAGTTTCAATGTTGTGAATCTACTTCCAGCTCATACATGTCTCCAAGGCACGGGTTTGCCCTGAAAACGCACAGGCATAAATAAAAACAGGCCAACTGATTTCTACGCTGTTGACAATGTGCATCATAATTTATAAATATACAAGTCCTATCAACAAAAAATGGGACAAAGTCCAGTGTAAGGGTGCCCAAACTTTTTCATCAAGGGCTGTAACACAAAGGGCCAAAGACTCCAGCCCTGGGTCTGTCCTGGTCAGTCCTGGGTCAGTCCTGCATGGTCAGTCATGGGTCAGTCCTGGGTCAGTCCCGGTCAGTCCCGGTCAGTCCTGGGTCAGTCCTGTGTCAGTCCTGGTTAGTCCTGGGTCAGTCCTGGGTCGGTCCTGGTCAGTCCTGGGTCAGTCCTGGCCAGTCCAGGTCATACCTCCTGCGTGTGTGGGGCGGGCCGACAGTCCGTGTCTCTCTGACTGCTTCTCAAACATGAGCTCGCTGCGAGACTTGACGCTGTAGTATTCTTCTGCTTTGGCGATGTATCCCACGGAGCTGGAGCGCCGAGGCAGCGCTCCGTCCCAGAACGGCTCCGAATCCTCTGGCTTCGACATGCGCAGGATCCGGGGAAGGCGCTCCAGGAAAAACTACAGCAGGGAACTTGACTTTACTTATAATAAATAATAATGAATATAAGCAAAATTTGTAACAGTTTGGGTTAAAGGAAATGTCCTGGCATGACTCTGGTGCAGACTCAGAACTAATTAAAAATATAATTTTAATCTAATAAAACAAATTCAACCATATTTTTCAGATTATTTGTCATAGTTTTGTCATAGTTTGGCTAGGGCTGGAGCGACTTATGTGTGAAATTATTACATTATATATTTAGTTGTTCAGAAGAGACACTGAAGGAGAAGATTTCATTGGGTTTAGTGATTAGGAGTGACACTGATTCTTTGGTAAACTTGTAGAATATTCTATTTGCTAACTCTCATTTTGTTGTTTATGAATCTTATAACGTACGCTTATTCAGCCTGTGGTTCTCTTTTCTATTTTTAGGCCCGATCCCTGAACGGGGTAAGGGCCTATTGCTTTCACAATGGTGAATGCAAATTGTGGCGGTGCATCCGTCACTCACCACAACGTGACGGTTGCGTGCGTAAACTCAAACGCTTTAAAATGATGTATCACGTGCCATTGAAACCTATAAAGTTTTTGGTCGAGACGTCAAAAAAAAAATCCTTGGTTTGGTTTCTTTTTTCTCCTGCAATTTGAGCCTTAATTTGATCATCAAGTTTGTTGTAGAGTCATGCAATTTGGTACACATGTTCCTCAAGTCAAGACAAGAAGAAAATATTATTGTGGCCCCGCCCTTTGACCAACAGGAAGCCCATAAATGTCACTGCAAAATGGAAAAATTAACAGCAATAATTTTCATACATGTTGGTTGGAAAGCAACTCCTCCTCGGCCGTTTCACCGATTCGCCTCAAAATCACTCCACATCATCTCAACACATGTACCTTCAAAATGACCTCAGGGATTTTTGATCAGTGAAACGTTGTTTGAGCAGCGGAGCGGCAAAATGTGACCTTTTTTTGGCTGTTTTTGACAGTATTAAATTTGCTCCCGTTTGCACAAACAAAGTCTGATTTGCACAAAACCTGAATACATTGTTCAACTCTAGGGTCTTGGTCATTTGAAAGTGAAATGTTTCAAATTGACACATTAGCGCCCCCTACAGACTATTTCAAAGTTTTATATGGGAATTTTCAAATTTAGTTGTTTCAAAATGTTTGAAATTTTGCACATACATTTGTTTTGCCCTCTTGATTCAAAATGTCAAAAGGGCCCAAGGCTTATTTTTTACCCTGTTGCCGTGGCGACGACAAAGTCTCCCAATTCATTGTCTATGGCAAATGTGCACCTCGCACAAACATCAAACCAGCCTCGGCCGTTTCACAGATTTGGCCGAAAATCGCTCTACATCATCTCAACACATGTACCATCAAAACGACTTCAGGGAATTTTGATCAGTAAAACGTTGTTTGAGCAGCGGAGCGGCAAAATGTGACCTTTTTTCCCCATTTTGACGATAGAAACATAGCTCGCTTTTGCCCAAACCAAGTCCGAATTGCACCAAATTGTAATCGGTTGTTAAACTTTTGGGTTTGGGTAAACTGAAAGTGTAAAACATTAAATTTCAGCATTACCCCTACAACCCCTACAGACTGAGTCAAGTTTTACATGGGTGAGAATGGCATTTACTAAGTCTGATTTGCACTAAACTTGACTCGGTTGTTCAACTCCTGGGCCTAGGTCGCCTGAAAGTGTGAACAATGACATTGTCCCATTAGCGCCCCCTACAGGCTGAGTAAAACTTTTACATAGGGGACACAGCGCATTTAGTTTTTCTGTTGTTTGATCTCACACAGTATTTGACCCACTGGAGTGAGAGTTGCGCGGGCCGGGGAGGCACCATCTCCTTTGCGCTATGGCGTGGTACGGTGTGGTGTGGGCCTGTGCGGGGCGGTGTGGCATGGTGTGGTGCAGTGCGGCGCGGTGCGGCGTGGTAGGGGGCGGCTTGGTGCAAGGTGGCGTGGTGCGGGGTGGTGCGGGGCGGGGCAATGCGGCGCGGTGCGGGGAGGCGAGGCACGGTGCAGGGAGTTGCACGGGGTGGCGAGGGCCGTGCGACGCCGCTTGCGGCTTTAATCTATTTAAAATGTCTTTTCAGTTGAAATGTCTATTCTTGGTGTTAAATGTTATCAAATGAATTTACCCAAAAAAATTATATTTACAGTATACTCTAGTGCAGGGGTCCCCAATTAAATTGGCACGAGGTCCACCTACTTGATTAGTTCAATAGATCAGGGTCCGGACATCAGACAAATATTTTATTTCATATAAATCCATTCAAGCTTCAACCTTAAACGACGACTATAGTAGTAAGAACTCTTTGAAAAAAAAAAATGAATACAATCTAAATATAGATGTGTATAATTCACACATAACAGCAATGTACTTTGTTTATTTCTACACAACACACCACAAACCTCTCCCAAACTCTCAGAGTAGAGGGTGCAACACATGATGATTGTGGAGGATCAGGGGATCCACACTCTGACCCCCTCCTCCTCCTCCTCACACTCTGACCTCCTCCTCACACTCTGAACCCCTCCTCCTCCTCACACTCTGACCCCCTCCTCCTCCTCCTCACACTCTGACCTCCTCCTCACACTCTGACCCCCTCCTCCTCCTCACACTCTGACCCCCTCCTCCTCCTCCTCACACTCTGACCCCCTCCTCCTCCTCACACTCTGACCTCCTCCTCCTCTACACACACTTTGACCTCCTCCTCCTCTACACCAGTGTTTTTCAACCACTGTGCCGCGGCACACTAGTGTGCCGTATGATATTGTCTGGTGTGCCGTGAGAAATTCGTCTACTTTGTCTAAAAATAGCTGCATTCGCTGTTGACGAGCGGTGACTTGTTTTGAACTGTGAGTAACCATGTAATACTTTTTCAAATCAGTAGATGGCAGCAGATAGCTAAGTACTTTGAAACTGAAAAATTGGATGCGACCACTGGCTGTAACAGGTCAGCATTGTGGCGAGAAAGGTAAAATTGGATGCGACCAACAAATGTGGGAGGGAGCGAGACAAGAGCTTTGTGGCGAGTGAGAAGTGAAAGTGATAGAGACGTTTTTGAAAATGAATTATGCCGTTTCTGAACAGGATTAACATCCTCCGCTCTGCCCCGGGGCAGCTGTGGCCGCGTTGTAGTGGTTTAACTATGAAATGTACAATTTTTGTACAACAGCTCTCGCGAACGCACTTCTGAACTGGGTACCGAGCGCAGACCGTAGTCGAGTGGACAGAACCACAGACATGCGGACCGGACAGAACCATGGACTCGCGTTCAGGACCTCCCGTGTCCCTCATCCAAAACTCCTGAATTTAAAGCTCGGATACCAAAATGTTTCCCATGCACTAACAATGCATGTTCTTTGTGTGAGTTATTATTTGACTATTTGGGCAGAGAGTGGATTTTCTTAGTTTTTTTCCACACAGTTAGTGCCACTTTATTCCCAAACTCTTGTTAATTGTATCGAGAAATATTAAATAAAGCTTAATTTCAAGGCCTGGACTTAAGCATTTTGATGAGAATAACTGTATATTGTGAATATAGGCTACAGAGTATACTGTATACATTATAAGATAAGATATACTTTATATATCACACAGAGTATGTACAGTATATATTTTTTTACATTAGTACTGTATACATTTTTACATTTTCTCCTGGAGGTGTGCCGCAAGATTTTTTCAGTGAAAAAAGTGTGCCTTGGCTCAAAAAAGGTTGAAAAACACTGCTCTACACACTCTGACCACAACAAGGCTTTTTATGCCAGAAATCCACTGCACTCAGTGAGCACTAAAGTAGGGCATACGCTGTTTGTTAAAGGAATAGTTCACCGTTTTTACATACTGACATATGTTCTTACCTTACCTTAGACTAGTTAATACGTACCTGTCTGGTCTTAGTCCGTGCGCTCTGTCATGCAAACGGAGCAAAAACGGGACCACAAACGCAGCCCACTGCGCACTAACTTCTCTCCGGAGACTTCTCTCCGGAGACTTCTCTCTCGCTGCTACTGTGTGTACTACAAGTCACGCTGCTTCTATTGACGGAAGTGAGCGAGAGAGAAGTCTCCGGAGAGAAGTTAGTGCGCGGACGTAGCGCTCCTCAGATTACTACGCCTCACAATATAGTACCCGCTTTATCCGCTGAGAAAATTGACTGTTACATTGCTGTGTTACTATACTTTGCAGTGTAACACGTCACGTAACTATATACATTTAATAGGGAACACTTGGAAGAGTTTGATAGCTTCTAGTGGGAGCTACCTTTTGGTCCTACACAGTATACAGAGGAGGCTGCGTTTGTGCTCCCGTTTTTGCTCCGTTTGCATGACAGAGCGCACGGACTAAGACCAGACAGGTACATATTAACTAGTCTAAGGTAAGGTAAGAACATATGTCAGTATGTAAAAACGGTGAACTATTCCTTTAATGCTTTTAATATGTTTTTGATGTGTACCTCTGTGTCGCTCCTCCTCCTCGCTGCTCCTCCTCACACACCTCTGTCTCGCTCCTCCTCCTCCTTTGCTCATACACAGTCAGTGTGAGCAGCTGAACGCGAGCGTCCATCGCTCCGTACACAGCGCCCATGGCTCATTCCCGTCTCTTTCACGTCTCTGACTCTCACTCGGAGACACTGCTAAAGTTATTTTCATAGCTCCGTAAAGTTTTCTCGAAGGACCCCACATTGCCGCCCTCGCGCCTGCATGTTTACAAATCGCTTTTGGTGAAAATTTGACACATCATTGTAATAATATACTTTTGTACAAAAAAAACACGGAGGTCCAGAGAAAAGGGTCTCGGGGTCCGGACCTGGACCGCGGTCCGCCATTTGGTGACCCCTGCTCTAGTGCGACTTATACATGTTTTTTTCTTCTTTATTAAGCATCTTTGGCTGAACGAGAGGTTTATATTCCAGAAACTACTGTAAATTATGTTCACATGCTTGTGTTGAGATTTTATTTTATTTATTTGTTTATCCCAAGGACGATTATTTAGCTTTTGCTAGGTCTACAGCCTCCAAAAAGACTAGAAGTCTGGAGAGTGCTCCGTACCCATTTGGTCCAAGCCGTCATGACGTGCGTGCTCGGGGTCCTGAAGTGCAGGTTGAGGACCACCACACAGTTCAGCACGACCACTGTGACCAGCACCATGATGAACATCAAATATCTGCCACAAAGCTCAGGTTACCAACATGTTCTCTGTGTTTACATCAGCAGCAATACATTGGGAATGCTCCAGTCTTAACTAAAACCAGGAAGTACAATGACATTTGTCCTGGTCTCTGCACTGGTTTGTGGTGGCTCGAAGAATAGACTAGATGTTAGAGCCTTATGATCCGACTCAGACTCTGAGGAACACAGGGACTGGCCTCCTGCTGGGACTCTGAGGAGCACAGGGACTGGCCTCCTGCTGGGACTCTGAGGAGCACAGGGACTGGCCTCCTGCTGGGACTCTGAGGAGCACAGGGACTGGCCTCCTGCTGGGACTCTGAGGAGCACAGGGACTGGCCTAGTAAGTAAGTAAGTAAGTAAGCTTTATTTATATAAAAGCCTTTCACAGACCAGAGTCACAAAGCTGTTTACAATTGTTATTTTTTGGGCACTTGTCCTCTCACTCCACACAGAGACAGGAGCGGGGTCGCCGAACAGGAGGCGCATGCCAGACCTATTGTACATATTTTTAGTGGTAGGGGAAACCGGAGTACCTGGAGGAAACCTACGCAGACACGGGAAGAACATGCAAACTCCACTCAGAAAGGCCCTGGTCCGGCCGGGATTCGAACCCAGGACCTTCTTGCTGAGAGGCGAGAGTGCTATCCACTCAGCCACCGTGCCGCCTACTGCTCCAGGACATGGAGAGTCAGTGTTTCCATTTTATGCAGGGAGAATATGGAAAAGTCTTCAGTATGAGACAGGCTTCGACTCTGAAAATGATCTAGCTGGGGGACTAATTTTGCTTTACCCTCCAGAATGTGCATTTACAATATAAACCTTCCACTGTACAAATATATTTTAATTTTAATTAAATTACTTTACTTACATTACCACCTGTGCAAAGACTACAATATGGTTATAGCTGTATATGCTGAATCACACATGCTGCTACAATCCAGGTTGTTCAGCACCTTCAATGATGGTTGGCACTACATCATATACGGAGTCGGGACAAAACCGGAAGTAACAATCGAATTACTTTTAGACTAATAAGGACTAGTTAAGTTTTAGGCGTCTGAGTAAGATGGTTAAGGTTAGGGTTAAGGGTGGGTTGGAGTTATTTTATGGGAATGGCTGGTTAAGTTTAGGCATAAATAGGTCAATTGTTATATTTACTTCCGCTTCCATCCCGATTCCGTATATGATCTAGTGCTGACCCTTCAATGATTGCTCTGGCAGCCATTAGGTGTACAGTTTGTAAGTCTAACAATGTTTGGCCTAATATTTAATGTGTACTTCTGGATGACTGAGCACTTATCCATGTTGAGATAGCAGGAGTGTAGTAGTGTGCTGACGTACTTGACAATGAGAGGCACAGACATGGAGGTCTCTGGAAGTCTTTGTGAAATCAGCAGCAGAAACACAGACTGAGCCAAGAGCACAGAGATGGACAGGGTCATCTTCTCCCCACCTGCGAAAGGTCACGAGTTTGAACTCTTTGGTATTAGTTCAGTTTAGTTCCTAAATGAGTTACATTTGTGCCTGTCTGTTATGCTATGACACCATATAGAAATATCAGCAGTGGCGATCATAGCGATAGCGGCTTGGAGATCTGCTTGTACATTGACTGTAGCACAATTAGGGTTATTTTCTAATTACGGGACAACCTTTGTGTTCACTTTGTAGGATGACTTTGAAATTTCCGCACTGTGGGATGAATAAAGGATCTCTTAATCTTAATCTTAACTTGTTTTAACGGTAGATGAACGCTTAAGAAAAACATACAGGTAAACCTACAAATTGGTCCAGCAGAGGTAGATTTGAACTGGGCCAAACGTATCATTTAGAAGAAGGCCCTAAATTACATTAACTATGCAAGTTTGAATGTTGTTGTTCTACATCATCTGAAGAGGTTATAGATGTTAACGGAGTGGAATTTGAAAACTTGCCTCAGAGTTCTTTCTTTTTTATCAATATTTTGGAGGCAGCATGCTCATGTCATTCACGGATGTTACAATTGTCAACACGGTCAAACAACATTACTTCGGCCATGACCTTTTTCCCCAGTTTGAAAACTGCTCAATAGTTTGCTGCTAGTGCAGTAAACTGTAGCTTGTGGCCATGGACGTCAGAAATCTAATTATGTGTCCCTAATGAGACAATCACCCGTAAGTCTTTGAACTAAATGTCATATTCAGACTAGCATTCTGAGACTGGTTTGTCTCTTCTAAAGCTGAGAGAGGCTTGTACTGACTGTCTGCAGGCAGGTAGTAGACGAGTGCAGCCAGGAAGGAGATGAGGACACAGGGGATGATGATGTTGACGATGTAGAACAGAGGTTTGCGTTTAATGATCAGGTAGAAGGTGATGTCCTGGTGCTTGTTGCTCTCCATGGGGATGTGTTTGTACGTGTTTCTCTTCGCAGGACGATGGATCACCTCCCACTCTCCGTTTTCTGCACACAAACTGCTCATTTAAAACCTTAGGATGCTTGGACATCCTAATTTACAGATTTTTGAAATGCTTTCATTGGAAAGAATCCATATGAAAAGCTGGAGGACCCAACGTCTTTGATTCATAAATACATTGTGTTTGTCCCAACAGAAAGTGTTCCGTTATGCATAATTAGTATTGTTTATTAGTTTAAAATGTGTATTTGCTCCTGCCTTAATTTCGCTAGTTTATAGTGCCATCTGGTGGACAAAGAATTCTAGTGCACTTGTTACATTTGAATGAAACTTTATTGAACTGTGTACAACAAAACCAGAAAGAAAGATGGCGACACGTAGTTCCAGCTGTCGTTTTGAGATCGCAAATATTTTGAGGTTGCATCGCTGGTATGTATTTTTTCACATGTTTAAGACAAGTATATGTTTGTTGTACTTCTAGAGATTAGTTAAAACCGTGTATATCATTGTTTTGCTCACTTTATTTGTACAACGTAGCTTTCAAAATGGCGTCCCGTTCGTATCTTTTTACAAACTTGAGTGGACTTGTACATGTCTTTTATTTACTGTGATGTGAATTATTTGTATTATCATGGGCATATAGTAATTGTATATTGTCTATCCTTTTAGTTTCACCTTTTCGAGCATCATTAAACCTGCTTAAAGACACATGTATGCAGAGTCTTTGATGTGAGAGAGGAGTTAATCGCCATAGCTGTCAGCAGCAGCACAGTGAAACAGCGGCATCCACGTGGAGATTCTGCGGTCATCCTCCTGCGATTAGAGTGAATCGACGCTGACCACTACTACGCCTCATACAGCACGGCATACAGTAGCGATCTAGCAGTCGTCACCTAGTCAACGCAGCTATGGCCGACACAGCAGAACCGGAAAAGTTGTCGTCAACGGACCACACATCAACCAACGTGCCATCGGTCAAGGCTCCCTCCAACAAAGCTACATCCACAAAAGCTAAAAACAGCAAGTCTTCAACCTACAAGACCCGATCTGAAGCTGGGTCCACAGGTTCTGCAGCAGCAAATGCTAGGGCAAAAGCTGAGGCAGCAAAGGCTCGTCTCAACTTTGCAGAGAAAGAAATGCGTCTGAAAATAGAAAAGGCTAAGCTTGAAGCATCTATTGAGCTATTACAGCAAGAAAAAGAAGTAGCTTCAACCATAGCAGAAGCAGAGGCATTAGAAGCAGCAGCCGGCTCACAGTCCGATGCCCAAAGTGATCTTACTCTTTCCGAAGCAGCTAAACGTACAAAACAATTTGTCATTGACCAAGCAGAATTTGTTGAAAGTTATCCATAAAAACAAAACTTCAGCAACGACCACAACGTACAGCTTAAACAGGAACACACAAGAGATGAGGCTTTACACCCAAAGGAAGTAAATACTAAATATTTCCCACAATGTTTTTCATGAAAATGCAAATTTTTCCCAGCAGGTCCAAACAAGTGACAACTCTCGTCCTTACAAACCGGACACTACCAGTTTTTCCCACAAGGTGTCACTGTCAGCTCACTACATTCCTCATCAAGGGCGCAATGAGAACAATGTAAGTGACTTTATCAGATACTTTGCTCGCAGGGAAATAGTGGCGACTGGACTTCTTCAGTTTAATGATAAACCACAAAATTACAGAGCATGGAAACGCTTCTTTTACAATGCAATTAAAGGGCTAGACTTGACAGCTAGTGAAGAAATGGACTTGATGTTAAAATGGCTCGGCAAAGAGTCTGTTGAACATGCTGAGCAAATCAGAGCCATACACATAAATAAACCTGCAGCAGGTCTAGAAATGATATGGAATAGACTTGACCAATGTTACGGCTCAGCTGAGGTTATTGAGGACGCTCTCTTTAAACGAGTGGACTCATTTCCAAAAATCACTTCTAAAGACTATACAAAATTAAGAAAGTTCAGTGACTTACTGATGGAAATGCAGTGCGCTAAAGCCGATGGAGACCTTCCGGGCCTCGCATTTCTAGACACAGCAAGAGGTGTAAATCCTGTCATCCAAAAGCTCCCGTATAATCTACAGGAAAAATGGATAACAGTTGGGACAAATTACAAATGTCGTCATGGTGTCACATATCCACCATTTAACATTTTTGTGAACTTTGTCGCACAGGAAGCTAGCGCAAGGAATGATCCTAGCTTTCAGTTCAACTCACATCCTGATACAATCTCCAAGCCAGACAAACCTCTGTGGAGAACGACAGACAAAAAGAAATATCAGTGCACAAAACAGACATTGATTCAGGCTCCTACGAACAAGCTTATGCAAACAAAAGGGATAGATAGTGAGAAACTCTGCTCGCTTCACAAAAAACCTCATCCTTTAACTAAGTGCAGAACGTTTCGCATGAAACCGCTGGAAGAAAGAAAAGTGTTTCTAAAAGAAAACAATATTTGCTTCAAATGCTGTGGCTCATCCAAACACATTGCAAAGGACTGCAAAGTCAAACTGCAGTGTTCAGAATGTGGCAATGAGAAACATTGCACTGCACTTCATCCTGGCCCAGCCCCGTGGCAGACAGAACCAGAGCCAAAAATTGGACCAGCGACAGAGCACGGCGGGGAGCCAGACAACACACAGCCGGATGACATCACTTCCAAGTGCACCCAGGTTTGTGGAGAACACGAGACAGCAGGCCCGTCCCAAGGGGGGTGCGAGGCCCTGTGCGAACTCGAAACGCGAGGCCCTGCCCTGACACTTTTTTCCCAGATCTGAGGAAAGTTTTTCCTGTTATAATCTTTGACATGAATTCAGCACCACCTCGCGCGGTGCTTGACGAGATCAGCACGCGTGTAACCGAGTGTCTTCGCTCCTATGCAGCGTTTGGCGCGCGCACGTACACACGCACACACACTCTACGTGCAATATTGGTCGCGGTCTTTTTAGCTGACATGTCTCTTTCGTCCTGTGGCAAAATGGCAGAGCAACTCAAAAGATTGAACCAAAAGGAGTCTTTTTCTTCTAATAGTTAGATTTGGGCAAAATGCGCCAAAATGGCTATGAGGCGGAGTCAATATTATTATTTTCTCATCAAATAACGTTTTTGCCATGCCTCCACACACTCTGACAACATACACTCCTCCTCCTCCACACTGACAACAACAAAATACTCTTCACCTCCTCCTCCACACACTCTGACCACAACAAAAACACTCCAGCTAGCTAAAGCTAGACATACAGTGTGTTTGCTAATGCTTTTAAAAATATGTTTTTGATGTGGATATTCGGACTAAACATTGGCAATAGCAGCGCTCACACACCTGTCACACCGCTGATCCTCCTCCTCCTCCTCTGCTCACACAAAGGGGTCTGCTCCTCTGCTCACACCTGTATCACTGCTCCTCCTCCTCCTCCTCCTCCTCCTCCTCCTCCTCCTCTGCTCACACAAAGGGGTCTGCTCCTCTGCTCACACTTGTCTCACTGCTCCTCCTCCGCGAGTATCCATCTCTCCTACACTGCGATCATTCCCGTTACTTTCTTTGTATCTCACTCAGACACTGCTAAAGTTATCTGACAGTTTTTTCGGAGGACCCGTTGCATACATAGCTGCCCGCGCGCCTGCCTGTTTACAAATCGCTTTTGGTGAAAATTTGACTTTACTTGTAAAAATGTTCTTTTGATCAAACGAAATCAAAGAGGTCCAGAGAAAGGGGTTTAGGGTTCCAAATTTGGAGTGCAGTCTGCCCTTTGGGGACCCTTGAACTAGTGTATTTATAAAATAAAATAAAAGGAAGGAAGATTGCGAGGCCCCTGTGTGGTGCGAGGCCCTGTGCGACGGCACAGGTCGCACAGCCCTTAGGACGGGCCTGCGAGACAGGTAGATCATGCTCTAAAATTTGTCTTGTGAAAGTTTACCCTGCAGGCTCACCAAACAAAGCAGTGCATCTCTATGCTATTCATGACGAGCAGAGCAACAGATCATTGGTCCGCCCAGAGTTTTTTGAGATATTTAATGACTGTGGCCCTAGTTCACCATATTCGCTCAGAACATGTGCAGGTGTTTAAGAGACTATGGGTAGGAGAGCTGCCGGTTACGTTGTAGAAGCATTAGATGGAACAGTCCAAATTCCTCTGCCAAGCCTTATTGAATACAAAAACATTCCGAATGATAGAGATGAGATTCCAACTCCAAGTGCAGCTCTACATCACAGCCACCTAAAGTCAGTTGCTCATCTTATCCCTGACCTGGACTCTAACGCACAAATACTTATGCTCTTTGGACGGGACATTGTAAGAGTGCACAAAGTCCGCAAGCAGATAAGTGGCCCTCACAACGCACCTTACGCACAAAAGTTAGACTTGGGATGGGTCATAGTTGGAAACGTTTGCCTGGGAGACGTTCACAAAACATTAGCAATCAAAACTCTCTTCACTAACGCAACAGAGAAAGGCCGCCCCACATTGTTTGAGCCGTGCCCAAATGTATTCAATGTGAAAGAAAAACATTGTGACATTCAAATCACTTACAACTCCAACACGCAGCTCTGTGACAGCGGCACATGCGAGCCAGACCACTTAGGATGTAATGTGTTCAAACAAACCCGACTTGACAATTACATCTCACCCTCCATTCAAGATCAAACATTTTTGAAAATAATGGAGGAAGAGCTAACAAAGGACAAAAATGGTGATTGGACAGCTCTTTTACCATTCAAAACACAACGTCAAAAACTGCCAAATAACAGGCCACAAGCACTGAATCGTCTCATGTCACTTGTCCGCAGCTTTCAAAAGAAAGAAGAAATGAAAGAGCATTTCATAAGCTTCATGGACAGAATTTTCAAAAATGGACATGCAGAAATAGCTCCTCTTGTGGAAGATGGAGAAGAATGTTGGTATTTGCCACTGTTTGGCGTATACCACCCGCGAAAGCCTCAGCAGATAAGAGTAGTCTTTGACAGCAGTGCCAAGCATGAAGGTGTGTCACTAAACGATGTGTTGTTAACTGGACCAGACCTTAACAACTCACTCCTTGGAGTTCTAATGCGCTTCAGGAAAGAAGCAGTTGCATTCACTGCAGACATTGAACAAATGTTTTACTGTTTTAAAGTCAGAGCCAAAGACCGGAACTATTTGCGCTTCTTGTGGTTTCGTGACAATGATCTTTCCAAAGACATCATCGAATACAGAATGACTGTTCATGTTTTTGGGAACAGCCCTTCTCCGGCAGTCGCTATATACGGCTTGCATCAGTCCGTGCTGCGCTGCGAGTGTGATCCAGACGTTGAACAGTTTGTCACACGCGATTTTTATGTGGATGACGGACTGAAATCACTGCCCTCTGTTGGCCAAGCGGTGTCTCTCTTACAAAGAACCCGAGACACACTTTCAAAATCAAACCTGCGACTACACAAAATCGCAACCAACAAAAAGGAAGTGTTGGAAGCTTTCCCTTCCCAAGACCATGCAAAAGACTTAAAAGATCTTGACTTTGAAAAGGATTCTGTTCCCATGCAACGCAGCCTCGGCCTTCTTTGGGACATAAAAAAGGACTGCTTCACCTTTAAGACGTCAGACGAAACTAAACCTTTCACAAGGCGAGGCATTCTGTCAACAATAAACAGCCTCTATGATCCACTAGGCCTTGTGGCGCCAGTTACTGTACAGGGGAAGTCTATTCTGCGCGAACTGACAGTTGAGAACGGGGACTGGGATGCTCCATTGCCCCCAGAAAGAGAAGAAACCTGGACACTCTGGAAAGACTCACTCAAATAACTGTCAAAGCTGTCAATTCCCCGAGTGTACACAGACATCTCACCTTCTGCTGCGACCAAGAAAGAACTGTGTGTTTTCTCTGACGCGTCCACTAAAGCCATAGCAGCAGTAGCCTATCTTAAAGTTACAGACACGGTAGGAAACTGTCAAGTTGGTTTTGTGATGGGTAAGGCAAAGTTAGCTCCACGCCCTGATCAGACCATACCAAGATTAGAACTTAGCGCAGCTGTGTTAGCAGTAGAGCTGGCAGATCTAATCTCAGATGAACTAGACATTGAACTAGACAACACTGCATTCTATACGGACAGTAAAGTTGTTCTAGGTTATATCTATAACGAGACAAGTAGATTCTATGTCTATGTTAGCAATCGTGTTAACAGAATCCGTAGGTCCTCTCAGCCCAGTCAGTGGCAATACATAGCAAGCAGTCAGAACCCCGCAGATCACGCTACACGTTCTGTACCTGCTTATCAACTGCCCCTAACCAACTGGTTCACTGGCCCAGACATTCTGTTTGAAAATCAAAGCCTTCTCATCGACACACACAGTCTTGTTGAGCCCAGCACTGACGCAGAAGTCAGACCACAGGTATCTGCACTCAAAACCACTACCTGCTCCAAACAACTTGGCTCTCAGAGATTTACAAAGTTTTCAACTTGGAAATCACTCACTCGCGCACTTGCCCGCTTATTGCATATTGTGCACAACTTCAGTTCACGCAAACCCAAACAATGTAAAGGTTGGCACTACTGTGAAACAGGACTCACTGTAGCTGAGCTTAAAAAAGCACAAGAAGCTATAATCTATGCAGTGCAACAGGATGTGTACGCAGATGAGATCAAGTGTGTTCAAAGAAAAGAAAAACTTCCTAAAACCAGCACTTTGAGAAACTTGGACCCCTTCTTAGATGAGAATGGACTTTTACGAGTAGGAGGTCGCTTTGCCAACTCCAATCTGAACCAAAACGAAAAGAATCCTCTTCTTGTCCCTGCAGGCCATCACGTAGCAACACTTCTTGTGAGACACTATCACGCAGAAACTCAACACCAAGGTCGTCTGTTCACAGAAGGTGCTGTGCGCGCGGCAGGTTGGTGGATTGTAGGAGGCAAAAGAAAGGTCAGCAAAGTCATTTTCAATTGCACAACTTACAGAAGACTCCGTGCTCCTCTAAGCACACAGAAAATGTCCAACCTTCCACCAGATCGTCTTTCCACAGACCCTCCATTCACAAACGTAGGCGTAGATGTGTTTGGCCCATGGTTTGTATCCACAAAACGAACCAGAGGACATGTTATCCAAAACAAAAGATGGGCTGTTATATTTACATGTTTAAGTATAAGAGCAGTTCACATCGAAGTGATTGAGTCCCTCGACACATCTAGTTTCATTAATGGACTCAGACGCTTTCTGGCCATCAGAGGACCTGTTAAAACCATTCGGTCCGACAGAGGCACAAACTTTGTCAGTGCATGTAAAGAACTTAAAATCCCCTCAAACTTGGACAATACAGTCGTACAAACCTACTTAAAAAGACAGGAATGTACATGGACATTCAATCCACCCCACGCTTCTCACTTTGGTGGATCGTGGGAAAGGATGATTGGTCTTGCACGGAAAATACTCGACACAAAAACACTAAGCTCACACATGAAGTTCTTGTCACCTTCATGTCAGAGGTATCGGCCATCATAAATGCTAGGCCCCTCGTTCCGGTTTCAGTGGACCCCAGCGATCCATTCATACTGACTCCGGCTACTCTGCTCACTCAGAAAGGAACTTCACTTCAAGCACCAGCAGGAGACTTTTCTGTGTTGGATCTCTACAAGCATCAGTGGCGTCAGGTCCAGCACTTATCGAACACATTCTGGGACAAGTGGAAGAAAGAATACCTTCCTACACTGCAGCCACGTCGCAAGTGGCAATCTGACCAACCAAATGTCACCCTTGGGAGTACCGTTGTGCTCAAGGACACTCAGATACCCAGAAACCAATGGCCTCTTGGACTCATAACTCAAGTGTTTCCTTCTAAAGATGGTAAAGTCCGTACAGTTGAGGTTAAGGTTGCTAAATCAGAGGGCACTAAGGTTTATACTAGGCCCATTTCAGAAGTTGTTGTTTTAGTCCCTATGTTTTAATATGTGGCGTTTATTCACGCCAGACGGGGAGTGTTCTGTTATGCATAATTAGTATTGTTTATTAGTTTAAAATGTGTATTTGCTCCTGCCTTAATTTCACTAGTTTATAGTGCCATCTGGTGGACAAAGAATTCTAGTGCACTTGTTACATTTGAATGAAACTTTATTGAACTGTGTACAACAAAACCAGAAAGAAAGATGGCGACACGTAGTTCCAGCTGTCGTTTTGAGATCGCAAATATTTTGAGGTTGCATCGCTGGTATGTATTTTTTCACATGTTTAAGACAAGTATATGTTTGTTGTACTTCTAGAGATTAGTTAAAACCGTGTATATCATTGTTTTGCTCACTTTATTTGTACAACGTAGCTTTCAAAATGGCGTCCCGTTCGTATCTTTTTACAAACTTGAGTGGACTTGTACATGTCTTTTATTTACTGTGATGTGAATTATTTGTATTATCATAGGCATATAGTAATTGTATATTGTCTATCCTTTTAGTTTCACCTTTTCGAGCATCATTAAACCTGCTTAAAGACACATGTATGCAGAGTCTTTGATGAGAGAGGAGTTAATCGCCATAGCTGTCAGCAGCAGCACAGAAAGAGACTTGTTTAAGGAGGATGTTGTCAACAACCAGACAGAACATACAGTCTTTATAAATGAACGACAGCATGTTGTATGGTGCTCCCTTTTTCATTGAAAAAGCTGATCCAAAAAATGTCGAAAAAACTGTTTTGAGAACTATTTGCATAGATTTTATTACCTAATACATTTTTGGTGATTTTAAAGTACTCCAGCTGTAACGCAATACAAGCACAGTATATAAAGTTGCATGTGTAAGCGACTTTTTAGTATTACACTAGTGTGCGCATGTGTGTGATTTTTGTTCTCTATACATAAACAGGGACCTCACTATTCGAGAGAATCTCCAACTACAAATTGCCTCTTTCTGTCCCTGTCATCCCTCTCCCGTTTGGTACGCTACACATGCAAAGGAGAGGATCTGTCCTTCAAGTTGTGTTTCAGGGTTCACAAGGTGACCTAATCACACCTCCCTCAGGGCGGGATTCCAATAATCTTGCAGCACCCTTATCTATTCTATTTCATTTGTTTTATGTCGATGGGAAAGTACATATTGATAAACAGCAAGAGCTGTAAATACACCTAATTGTATGTAAGTAGTTTCCTTTTGTAGTCCCACAGTCACACTCAACCCTCATCAATTGCACATGTTGGAGAAAACATACTCAGACATGGGGAAAATATGCAAACTCCACAGTTTGGAAACTGTAGCAAAGTCAAAAGATTTACGTAATACTAATATGTTAACCTAACCTGGCAAGAGCCAGATTGATGATTGTGTAGAACTCTAACGCGTTCTCCGCGATATCAATCTGGGATTTCTCACGGAGAATCCTTTCGGGGAAAGGAGGGATAAGCAGCAGAATACTTGAAGCTGATTGGGCGAAGTGACGCTGTGTGCCCGCCTACCAAGGTTTGACTTACGTAGGTAAAAATGCACAAACATCTTTGCCGTCCAGAAATGCACAAAGCGCCTCTCGCTGTTCATCTTTCAAAAAAGAAATTGGAGATTCTGCTAAAACTGACTTGATAGCCTCAGCTACGCGTCCGTCCTCCTGCGTAGCCATGTTTGTTTTGCTTCGGCCCGGCACTTCTTGCTTTCGTCAAACCCGGATATCCCGCCCTAAACCCCCAGACTGGCGCGTGATTGGCTCGCACACCCAGTGGTTCACCTCGAAAAGTGTAAGCGGGAGCGGTACAAGATGTATTCTCGAGTGTTTGTGAACTCACAAATACCGCGAGAATTCAGCTTGCAGGCAAGGTAAATGTTAACCTTTCCATCTGTTAGATCATATAGATGCAGAGCGAGACTTGACGAACCTGTCCATCCGGCGGGATCAATGACAATCCACTCTAGTGTGAACTTATTGTCCTCGACCGCATCTTCTTTCAACAACATCCTGATCTCTTTGGCATTGTACGTCAAAGAACTGCAAAGAAATTTTAAAAAATACAATTAAAACTGCTCAGGAACTTAAAACAAATGTACAAGAACTCATTTTCTCTTCATACGTGAATTTGAGGGAGCAGTTTTGCCAATCAAAGGGGAAAAAATTGACGTTGATGGAGCACGAAGAGCGAAAGATGGCAGGAGGCAACCAGTAGCAAAAGCCAGTAGGATCGACCAACACATTGGAGTAATAGGCCACCTGGAACTGGGCGTCATTACTACAAAAACACACACAATGAAATATATGCTGTAATCATTCATAGCCTCAATCTTCAGTGCTTCCTCAATGGAAAATTCTTTGTAAAATATAGCGTCATAGTACATAGTACATTTTTCTGCTTTCAGATCACATGTTCTTATTCATCCACAGGTTTCAAAATGATCAATAACTCGGAGCCAGAGACTAACTAGGAGCAGAAGCTAAACTCATTAAAACATATTACAATTTAAAGCTAGGGTACCTAATTTGTTTTGGTTCATTCATAAATACATGATAAACACATGTAGCGTGTGCCAACAGAAGTAGAACAGAGGATTGTAAAAACAAAGTATGAACAAATCAGAGCACAGCATGAAGAATTCATGAGTCATAGAACCAAACTATTTTGAGTTTGTTACATCAATTGTTTTCTGGTTTTAAAGTTAGGTTCTTCAGCTTTAAAAAGTACATGAATTAAAAGAGTAGAAGACTGTATCCTATTAGTTTGATGTATGAGCCCTGTGCAGTGTGTTCATAGCTGGACTCTCACTTGTTCTCCAGGACGATCTCTGGCAGCCACAGCATGTTGGAGGGCAGACGCAGCATGTCGATCCCATCAAACTCTGTCACGTTCCAGGACAGCCTGCTGTCCGTCCACGACTGGAAACAAACACTGACACTTAAAGCCTAGCGTACATCGGACTGGCAACTGATTATATCCGTCGCATATGAGTTGCTGCCCCGCACACATCGACAATCTGACGAAAACGGGCAACTCCCTGCAGCAGACCAGTCTCGGGAATAACAGCGCGCACATCGACAGCAACTGGCCTCAACTACAGTGTGTTTTCTGACATAAACTGTTGCGGGCTCGCAATACACACACGTTGTCGGAGCGGCGCATGGAGCGCGCACATCGGGTCATATCTCCGAAACTGAGGACAACTAGTTGCCGAAAAGTAGAACACGGGCAACTGACTGAAACTGGAGATCGACTGATCATCTCCAGTTGTAAGAGCGCGCACATAGACCGATTTCGGCAACTGATCATCTCCATCATCTCCTCTCAGTTGCCAAAAGCCGCCTTGCAACTAGTTGTCTCCAGTTTCTCTGTCGATGTACGCTAGGCTTAACAGTATTTGAAATATAGTATTTCGGGAAAGTGGACAAAAGGGTTGAACAATGTACAAGAAATAATGCTGAGTTCTAAAATGAATCCCTCCATCAACAGAACTGAGACACAACAAAAGCAATTTCTCTCACTTTTAAACATCCGATTTCTTAATTGTGTCCTGTTTATGTACATTATTTTCATTTTTCATTGATTTTTGCTCAAACGAGTGTCTAGATTCAATATTTGTCTTGGTATAGAACATTTTTGAAGTCACTGATTGCAAACTTTGAACAAACCAGTGACATTTGATTCTGAAAATGTCACTGGTTAATACAAAAAAAGTGAATTAGTTTTTACTCACATGATCAATCCATACGTTGGTCAGTAATGTCTCATCCACTTCTTTCTGGATAAAAAGGATACAATATATTCTTCAAACTTATGTTCATTCATTAATTACATTTTTTGTTGTTCATCAGATCATTATTAAATGTTAACTGTGTTTTCAATGAAACTAAAACCTGTGGTAAGAGACAGAATACTACAGAGTGGGCCCCCGAATAAGGGAGTCTGGACATTCTGTTTAAGACAATAAATCAGCATATTTGTGGGGGAGGGAAATATATACAGAGCACTAAGAGGAGCGCCCTCGGAGCTCGCTGGGGTTTTAGGACACAGGGACAGCAGAGAGATCTGATGCACATTTATTGTAACAAGAAAATAAATGATAATATAATAATAAAATATTAAATAATTTGAATGGAACTTTCAGATTTTTTTTGGTCTTCCTTCCTGGTCAAATTTGAAGTATGCAACAAAACGTTCTCTTTGTTTTAGCTGCATGCAGCATATGGTTGGTGTGGCTGCGGGGGGTCGGACTCTTGGGCCTGGTGGGGGCCTGGGGCCTCGGTTTCGTGTCTCCTCTGGGTCCTGTGTCGTCCCCTGTGGCTACGGGCGGCTCTCTGCTCCTGGTGCAGACGGCTCCTTGGATGACGCTTTTTCAGCTGGTTGCATCTGAACCCTGCCAAGTCTCTCATCATGGTTTTATTGTTTTACTGGTGTGTGTGTGTGTGTGTGTGTGTGTGTGTGTGTGTGCGTGTGTGTGTGTGTGTGTGTGTGTGTGTGTGTGTATGAGTGTTCATGAGAGCGTGTGTGTGTTTGTCTGTGGTTTGGGGTGGGTCTGTTGGGTGGTCTGGGGGAGGGGTCTTGGGCCGGCGGGATTGTTTTTAACCAAACTGTAAAGCACTTTTTGTTGCATCTTTTGTATGAAAAGCGCTTTATAAATAAAATTTGATTGATTGATTGATTGATACTGTATATTGATGACAACTATTGTCCAATTCGCCATTGTCCTCACTTTTAGTCATTCCACATCTGTCCTTCAAGGCTTCTGAAATAATGCTTTTATATTAGAGACACTTATAGTATTAAAGTAGCAACATGTAAGATTGTTATGTCAAGTCACAATTAAATGGCCCTAATCTGTCAAAAGGCATTAATAAACCATGCACTTTTCCAATACTTCTTTAACTGATTACAGAAGTTCAGCCAAGAGCCATTTGGATTTCAAAATTAGTTTTACAGCCCCTATATCTTGTTATTGTTTTCATTTCGAAGTACCGCCCTCCACCGTTTTACCAATCAGAAAGTTAGTGATCCAGGTTGCCAGAACTCACCATGTCGAGGTAATCTCACTGGTGAAGTACCATGTGGCCGCAGAACTAAAAAAGTTCTCGATATGATTCTCAAATTATTATTAACAAAACAAAGAAATAAAAACAAGGATGTCTATCAGAGATGTCTTTGTGAAAAAGGTGTTGGTTATAGATTTGTTGTTGACAAAGGTCTTGTCTATTCAAATATTATGGTCCCAGCTGGATTTGTCTGCATATCTGGCAACCTGAGTCAGGGAGAGTGGGAGAGTGCAGTACCAGGTTTGGCCAGATTTTTGTAACCTTGCCTGCAAGCTGAATTTTCGCGGTATTTGTGAGTTCACAAACACTCGAGAATACATCTTGCCCCGCTCCCGCAAACCCTTTTCGAGTAGAACATCTAGGTGTTCAAGCCAATCACGCGCCAGTCTGGGGGTTTAGGGCGGGATATCAGGGTTTGACGAAAGCAAGAAGTGCCGGGCCGAAGCAAAACAAACATGGCTACGCAGGAGGACGGACGCGTAGCTGAGGCTATCAAGTCAGTTTTAGCAGAATCTCCAATTTCTTTTTTGAAAGATGAACAGCGAGAGGCGCTTTGTGCATTTCTGGACGGCAAAGATGTTACCGGGATTGGTTTAAGTCAAACCTTGGTAGGCGGGCACACAGCGTCACTTCGCCCAATCAGCTTGAAGTATTCTGCTGCTTAGCCCTCCTTTCCCCGAAAGGATTCTCCTGCAGAAGTCCCAGATTGATATTGTGGAGAACGCATTAGAGTTCTACACAATCATCAATCTGGCTCTTGCCAGGTTAAGATTTTTGCTCCTTTAAAGGGAAAATAATTTGTATTTTTTTGTATTTCTCGGGGGGATGGGACTACAACTTGTTTTAGCAGTAGAATTGAATGAATTAAGGGAAAAATTGTGTTTATTGAGTTTGTCGTTTAAGTTAGATATTATTAGGCATGTAATTTTGGGCTCTGTCACATTAATTAGATTTTTTACACAGAAATGTGACAGTGGGCAGACTCCCCTGGCCCAAGGAGGCTAACGGGGCTCTTCCTTACAGGTATGTCAAAGATAACATGTTTTCTATCAAGATGAAGAAATCATGCTGAGAACTGAAAATGTGTCCAATAAAGTGAAACAGTGATTACCTATACATTTTTATTTAAATCATACGTTTGTTTAAAAATCTTGACTATAATTTGGCAAAATGATGCAGCCCATTGCTCCAATACAAAGTTGTACCAGTGAGATGAGGTTGGAGAGCGTGAGAGCAAGAAAGACATCCACCGTGTCCTGCTGTCTCTCCACTGGACGCAGCTCTTTGTTGTAGCCTTTTTCTTTAAACAGGAAGTTAATGAGACGCTCCTCTTCATTCCGGCACCAGCAAACTGTCAACAAATGTATATGTGTAATCTTGATTCTCTCTATAAAATACTTTATAATCGCCCCTGAAGTTGACCCCATCATTGATCGCGCTCAAAAACTATTCCAATCGTTTGTGCAGAAAAAAGGTTTTTTTGTGCTGCTTTTGTTTTTGAGATATTAATGATTAATTTTTACGCCAAATTGGGGTCACGCAAACACAAATTGAGCTTCAAAATTATCCAAACTGGTGTCAATCGATAGTGCTGGTTTTTGCTGCAAAAAGTTTTGTTCGTGCTGCTACCAAAAGTCATAAGCATAAATATTATAAGCAGTTGATTTTTCTATGACGTCATCGAGTAGTCTGGGAGGCTACGTTTTGCATTTAACAGCCAAAATAATATATTTCCTTCATCAATTATGTTTATTTTTATGATTCTTCATGTTTGTTGGTTTGTTCTGTTACAGTAAAAGTTTAATTTGTTCTGCTTATATTTTAAAGTTATAAGCAGGTTATGTTTTGGTTTTAATAGTGTAAATATATATTTATATGAAGTACTAATTTAATCTCCTGCCTTCATTTGTACTCGTTTATAATAAAAATAATAAAAATAAAACACTTAAATAAAACGTATAAATAAGTGTATTACATAAAGTAGGCAGACACAAACATATTTGCATACATTGATTACCTCCTATGTATTTTATTTATTTTATTATTAATAAGCAAGCACAAATCCTTAATACTTCAATGAAATGCATAAATATATATATATATACACCATACACTGTAAATATTAATACTGATATTTACACACATTTATTGATAAAGAAATCATAAATATATTTGTGTGTTTTGGCCGTTTAGCAAAACAAAGCCTCCCAGACTGTTCAATGACGTCATCAATAATATGACTGCTTATAACTTTAAAACAAAGCACTATCGATTGACAATAAATACATTAGATCCCATTAAAGTGCTTTTAACATTAGATTTTGAAACAATTCCCTTTACTACACTTACACTACAACATGTACTTCCCCTTAACACTTCACTTGTCCCATAAATATTCAGGATTCACTTCTTACTCAGAGTGTGAGTTGGTGCAGAGGTGACTGGTGGATTCTTGGAGAGGATCTGGTTTCGTTCAGCTGCTCTGCATCAGCTGTTCCCATGTTTTCAGTTTACACATATAGTGCAGCCTGTCTGACTGAATGAACCAGTTTCAATACAATGTATACTATGTAGCAATGTATCGGTATTGCACATTTTGTAGGTATAACATAGATGTCATTAAAGAGTGAAGTCGGTTGGTAAACATTTCCTTGTTATGGTTAAGAATAAAATGATCAACACTTATGTTCCAGAAACTACACAATGTAGGGGACATATATTTAAAGCTGGGCTACCTAATTCCCAAAGCTATTCGCTCTCAATACAAACTGGTTCTATCACTGGCATTCGCAAACATGTTTTTTTTTGGCCTCACACATTTTTGAGGCTAAGTCTACACAAACTTTTAACATGTGAGACCTTCACTTTCAACTTCTACAACATGATGCTACTTTCTCATTATTATCTGATTTAATTTGTAGATGTTCTTTTGTGAGAAGCTTCTAGCCAACCTAATGAACACCATGAATCGTATAGACGTAATGACAAAACAACAAAAACAATGTGCAATAAACAAAACCATTTTAAATAGTCCTCTAACAACAACAGATTTTGGGGGTCTTTAGAGGTCGCCACATTTGTATATACAGTAGTAGGTTATCAGTGCAATCTCTCCTCATCAATTGGCTTGAGATCGAGTGACAAACCAAAGCCTGTCTCATGCTGCATATCCTCGTTGGCAGTTCGAATATAAGAATGATTCGGATTACGTACAGCAAACTGCATTTTCCAGATCCTCTAATTGGTACAACAAGTATTCACCTCACATCATGTAGTTTTCTGATCCTGAAAAGACATGATCTCACTCACCAGGAGACAGCAGAGCCAGCAGGAGCAGGACGGGCCGCGCTGTCCGCTGGATCTCCATGTTGGAACTGAGCGACACCATGGATCTGTGAGCGACACCGACAGCTGCAAACACCGACAGAAAATAGACCAGTGACCGAGGGGCGCATGGGGCTCGCACAGATGCGGGAAGGACAAGTTGTTATAGCTGTTACTTTTGCTTACCCAGAAAGTAAAGATTGTGTCAAATCCATAACTGAATGAGACAGTGGAGATGCAAGTTATTTGTGAGGAACCAAGAACAAGATTAGATTATTAACAAGTTTAACACATGCAACTTTGGCAATATTAAAGGTCCTATAATTTCCTTTTCTTATGTGTGATACTGTAATAATGTGGGTGATGCCCCATACAACACTCGAAACGTAGAAACTATTGACCCCTTGCATGTGACGTCCCGGCCACGCCCACTCTCCGGGGCGTGGCCGGGACGTCAGAAGACGGCAGAAGTCTAACTGGAGCCTACGGACACCTGACCAAAACAAACCTGTTTCAGCGCATTACAGCCAAAACTGTGACATTTTGCAGTGCGGTTGATTATACTAACAGGCAAGGACATAAGCTTTTTTATCTGATACCTGCTCGTCATGAAGACAGAAGACGACGATGGCGGCAATCAACCAAAAGGACTGGGACCCATCCAAGTACTCCCTAATATGCAGTGAACACTTTTTACAAGATAAAGCAATCACAAGTTTGTATTTATTTTATTTCCATTAATTTGGAGGACAATGACACACGTCAAACGTGTCTCTTACTACTGTCCTGTATGTGCGCTGCAACATTGACATTTTTATCTTTTAAGTCAATTGCGTGTTTCACTATTTTCCTCTCCGTCAGTACGTATCATGTTTGGCTGTGGACAGAAAAGCCACAGAAAAGTGGACTATTGCTAATGCTACCAGCAAAATGTACATATAAATCTGCTCCAGTGTGAGGGGATGCATTGTTAACGATAATGATAAAGATCATGTAGGGTGAATTTGGGCAAAAATAGACATTTTATTTAATCGATAAAATTGACTGGGGGGAGAAGGTACGGGTCAACATCCAGTTAGGCAATCCTTAACTTCTCCAAATACCACTCTTTGTGAGCCCTGACCTGATGTCCTACTTCCATCTATAACGTAATCGAACATTGCTTGAAGCAGCCACTTCTCGATTTAGGAGAGGAAGCTCCGTTTTTAAGAGTTGTAGTCCGTTTTGCTCTCGCACCAATGCTAGTTTGCAATACTTCCGCCGTAAGCTCATTCACAATCACGTGACTGGATGACGTTGATGCATCTGGTCAATAGCCCTTTCTTGCATAGAGCTGATGTCACCTCTATAGAATGATATATTTACAATCTGCGATATAGAGCAAACGCTTGGATCTGTGCTCTTTCCCTGAGAGCCCACCCACACGGTGACGTAGTCTTACGCTGACTTTGTAAACACAGAACCATTTTGCTTTCAACGGTACATAATCATTTTAGACCTGAGAATAAACTTTAATCAACCCAATTCCTGAAAGTAGAATGTCCAGGTACACTCACACATTCTTCGTCTTCAGGTCAAATTCCCATGTTTACATCCAAAAACACATTTCTCCAAGTTGACATGATGCTAACACTTTTAGTCACTGTCAGAAGCAGGAAAACAGTGTTGAATTGAACACAGTGGTAGTGGGTCCATACACTGGCAAAGGCTGTGCGCACTGATTCGGTGATTTGGTTTCTCCATCCTGTCAATCACTTCCTGGAAGCGAGCTTCTGGAGCTCGACCTAGTGTGAAAGTTTGCTACGTAACAAAGTGAATCAGGTTATTCAGCCTCTGGCCTCTGAAGGCCGAATAGCACTGTACTGATTTTAGAGGGGGAAAAGTCATAAAGGATAGTACAAGACCTTTAAAGACTCGCTAATAAGAGACAGCATAGTTTGTGGAACGGAGTACGAACAGCTCTGAAATGGGATAAAATTACACTAGAGAAAGAATGTTGAGGGAAGGAGACTCAACAACACTATATGCAGATAGACATCCATACAAGGCAAGACACTGGAAGAAATACATGCAATGAAATATGAAAGAAAAGACAAAAAGTAGGAGATCTGCTGAAACTTTTGTGGAATCAAACATGAGAAAAATAAATGGAAGTGTCCTGCCTTTGGTAAGAGGTGCAAGAAATGTGGAAAGAACCACTATGAAAGTTATATCAAGATAAAAGCAGACAGGTAAACACAGTTTCAGAGAAAATCAAGAGAATAGAAACCAAATGTGTTAGATACTGAAATGACCACGGGATACCAGCGTGTTGTAGTCTTGGACTTTACTGCATAACAACAACGTTACATTCACTTCCTGTAGTGTCAAGGTACGTAGGCAGACAACATAACAGACTCAGACCATATAGAACGATGTCAGAGCAACCGATGTCAATACTCTACAACTCCTCCTTTTCTAGATAACAAGTACAGTAAGCAGTATAACCTTTACCACTTAAAATAGAACTAAAGTGATACTAATGCAACAGCAGTTTACTTAAAGGGATAGTCTCTTGGGAGGTCTGTGAGTACGCATTGGATAACGTCTCTCAGGTGTAACCGCCGGGCTCGCCCCAGCTCTAGGGAGACCAATGCGTGGGGTCAGGGGCGGACCAGGGCTTGGCAGACACCCCATGTCGCTGTCGGAGCTTTGCAGGTTCCGGCTGTCTTGGCCTGCGGTGGAGCTAGGCAGGCTCATGGTCTCTGGAGTAGCGCTGGCAGTTGGCAGGCTCAGGTCCCCCTGAGCAGCGATGAATGAAGCAGCAGGATCCACCATCTCCGCTGCAGTGCGTACCTCTGACCCCCGTAGTTGATCAAGGTGGCGTCGCCAGATAGTGTCCGGAGCTACTTCTACGGTGTAGGACAAGGGCCCTTGCCTCTCTCTGATTATACCGGGAATCCACTTGTGTTCTCCACGGTAATCCCTGGCAAGCACAGTCTGTCCAATTTCCAGTTGACGCGTTTCTCTATTGTGAGTCCCTTTACCCTGCTTGATCTGACGATCCATTACCGTCCGTCGCAGGTTCGGCTTTAGCAGGTCCAGTCTTGAGCGCAGCCCCCGTCCCAGGAACAGTATGGCAGGGGTTCGGTTAGTAGTAGCATGAGTGGCGTTACGGTAGGCAAACAGGACGTTGGCTAACTTCTGCTGAAGAGAAATGGGTGCATCCGCAAAGGCTCGCAGACCTTGTTTTAGAGTTTGTACGAACCTCTCGGCGAGCCCATTAGTAGCCGGATGGTAGGGAGCTGATGTTATGTGGCGGATTCCATTCAGCTTCATAAACATCTGAAATTCACTAGCTGTGAATTGAGGACCATTGTCACTCACCAACTGTTCGGGGATACCAGTTCTAGCAAAGAGACCTCTCAACACGTCGATTGTGTTTGCTGTTGTCGTGGATTTCATGGCGAACACTTCTGGCCACTTTGAACATGCATCGACCACTACAAGGAATGTTTTATTCATGAATGGCCCGGCGAAATCAATGTGTATCCGTTGCCATGGCGATGTGGGCCATTCCCATGTATGGAGGGGTGCCACTGTCGGTTCGTTCTGTACACGCTGGCACCCAGGACAATGTGCTGCGAGCTGTTCTATCTGTTGGTCAATCCCTGGCCACCAGACATAGCTCCTGGCGAGTGCCTTCATCTTCACCACTCCCAGATGACCACTGTGTAACTCTTCCAGCACCCTGGACCTGACCTTGGTGGGTATGATGATCCTCATTCCCCACATAAGGCACCAGAGTCAATAGCAAGCTCATCCCGGCGTTGGAAATATGGAGCGAGGAAAGACCTTTCACTAGCTGCCCAGCCTGTCTGCGTTGCTTTGTACACTTGTGAGAGAGTCGCATCTTTCCGGGTCTCTCTCTCAATCATCTCCGCTGTCACTGGGAGGCTTTCGATCTGCATGAGCGTGAACATCGCCACTGATTCTTTGTCTCCTTTTGTGCCTGTTGCGGTGTCGAGTGGCAACCGAGACAACCCGTCTGCATTGGCGTGATTTAGTGTGCTCTTGAATTCAATCTTGTACCGATGCCCTCCCAGGAACAGGGCCCAACGCTGCATGCGTGCCGCTGCGGTCATGGGGATAGCCTTATGGGGGTTGAATATTGAGACCAGTGGTTGATGATCGGTCACGAGGGTGAACTCCCTGCCGTATAAGTACTGGTTAAATCGTTTTACGCCCCAGACCAGGCCCAGTGCCTCCTTGTCTATTTGGGAGTAATTTTTCTCAGCCGAGGACAGGGAGCGGGAGGCAAACGCTATTGGTCTCTCAGTGCCGTCCCGCATGACATGTGACATAACGGCCCCTATACCATACGGTGACGCGTCGCATGCCAACTTCACAGGCAAGGACGGGTCGTAGTGTGTGAGCACTGTCTCTGATGTCACCAGCCTTTTCACTTCCTGGAAGGCCTGTTCGCATTCCTTGGTCCATTTCCATTTCCGTTCTGCCTGGAGTAGTTCGTTCAGAGGATGGAGCACTGTAGACAGGTTAGGCATGAACCGGTGGTAGTAGTTGATGAATCCAAGGAACGATCTCAGTTGCTGTACATCCTGTGGCTGAGGAGCCTTCATGACGGCATTGATCTTTTCTTTGCATTTATGCAAACCCTGTGCATCAATGGTGTGGCCGCAGTATGTGATACATGGTTTGAAAAACTCACACTTGTCACGTCTAGCCCGGAGTCCGTAATCTTGAAGTCTCTGTAAGACCTTATGGAGGTTCTCCAGGTGTTCGTTATCGTTGGCCCCAGTCACAATTATATCATCTAAGTAACACTGTGTACCTGGAATCCCCTGCAACACCTGATCCATAGCACGCTGCCAGATAGCCGGGGCTGAGGCCACTCCGAACACTAACCTGTTGTAGCGGTACAAGCCCTTCAGAGTATTGATGGTCAGGAACATCTTCGAGTCTTCCTCTATCTCCATCTGTAGATAGGCCTCCGCCAGGTCCACCTTGGTGAACCGCTTTCCACCAGCCAGGTTTGCAAAAATGTCCTCGATCCTGGGAAGTGGATATTGTTCTGCTTGTAGCACAGGATTGATTGTGAGGGTGTCCCCACACACCCTCACTGCCCCTGACTTCTTTGCTACTGGGACAATGGGTGTGGCCCATGGGCTCCAGTCAACTTTAGACAGGATTCCGTCGGCCTCTAGGCGGTCCAGCTCCGCTTCCACCTTCTGTCGTATGGCGTACGGAACTGGCCGTGCTTTGTGGAAACGTGGAATGGCCCCGTCTTGAAGAACAATTTTGCCCTTTATGTTTTTTAATGTCCCAATTCCATCTTGGAATACAGGCGTTGCAGCCACCAAGACTGTCTCCAATTTGACCTCTGTGGACTTGTCGGTGGTGTTTGGCGCCACCTGCAGGCTTTTAATGGACTTCCAATCCAGCTGTAATTTCCTCAGCCAGTCTCGGCCCCACAGTGCTGGTCCTCCTCTTTTTACAATGTACAAGTCCAATGTGCATTGTTGGCCATTGTGTTGTACCTCCACCGGCAATACGCCGAGGGGCTTGATTTTCTCTCCAGTATATGTCTTTAGGAGGACAGATGACGAGTTCAGCTTCTGGTCTCCAAAGTACTGCACAAAGTCACTGTGCGCCATCACTGACACTGCAGAGCCGGTATCCAGTTCCATCCTCACTTGTTTTCCATTCACCTGGGGTGTGAGCCAGATCGCTTCCCGGCCACCACCTTTAGCATGGTACACATCCAAGCAGTTTGTATGTTCACTTTCGTCCGATTCCTCACCTGCAGTTTCCTCTATATTGTACACTTTCTTGTTCTTGTGTACATTCCACTGCGTCTTCCTCTCACTTTTATTCACTCTTGACTTTCCTGAGCGACAAACTCTCTGAATGTGCCCTGTCTTGTTACATAGTCTGCAGATTTCATCCCTAAATCTACACTGTGAAGGGGAATGGAAGCCCCTCCCACACCTGTAACACGGTTCATGCTCTCTTTCTTGTGGGACTGTTGCCATTTTATTCACATTTATTGCCTTTACTCCTGTTTGCAGTTCAACGGCATCTCTGGCTGCCGTTTCCATTGAGACTGCGATTTCAACTGCCCTTTTGTAAGTGAGCTTATCCTCGGTAAGCAGTCTCTTCTGTATGGCCTCGTTCAGAATACCGCATACCAAGCGGTCTCTCAGCGCATCATCCAGTCCCTGTGCAAATTCACAGTGCTCAGTAAGTCTCTTCAGCTCAGCCACATAACTAACAATAGATTCTCCCTCATGTTGATTTCGCTTGTGGAATCTAAAACGCTCAGCAATTAGTAGCGGCTTTGGCGATAAATGTTCTTTCATCACTTTCACCAATTCATCAAAAGTCTTGTCTGATGGCTTATCTGGTGCAGTCAAGCTCCGCAACAGGCCGTATGATCTTCCCCCCATTGCACTCAGCAACACTGCAACATGTTTCTCCGCTGCTATGTCATTTGCCACAAAATACTGGGAAACGCGTTCAGTATACTCGACCCAGTCATCCGTTGTGCTGTCAAACGGGTCTATCGATCCAACTCTCGCCATCTTGTCACGCTGTGTATGCACACTCTCTTCCGAGTCACTACTGTCTGTTTCAATATGCTGCTCCTGTGAGACAGTAGAATCGCTCATCGCCGAGACATGGGTCCACTGTACAACCACCTCGTCGCCACTGTTAGATACTGAAATGACCACGGGATACCAGCGTGTTGTAGGCTTGGACTTTACTGCATAACAACAACGTTACATTCACTTCCTGTAGTGTCAAGGTACGTAGGCAGACAACATAACAGACTCAGACCATATAGAACGATGTCAGAGCAACCGATGTCAATACTCTACAAAATGAAAGAGGAACACAATAAGAGCCAGCAGCTATGTGCAGGAATGTTACTAGACAAGAGGCTAGTTCACTTCCAGACTGACTGTGGTGCTTCTTGCAATATTATCCCATCACAGAGGTTGAATCCAGACACACAACTTGATAAGACGGTCCTTGTCATGCAACTAGAGCAGATTAAAACCACTTATAACATTAAGGGTCAAACTGTGAAATCCAAGAAATGAAAAATTGTACAGACTGGAGTTCTAAGTGGCTGATCAGGCAGACCGGATCCCCGTACTAGGGCAGGAGAGCTACTGAGGCAATGAACCTGATTTGCCTTCATCTTTGCAGTATGAGAACATCTTGGCAATAGAGAGCAGAGTGACTAAGGAATGTGAAGAGTAGATGATCAGAACAATGGGGAACAACTAAACATGGACTAAATAAAGACTGAGTTTGAGGATGTTTGTGCCTGGAGCAATGATGACCAAAAAAAGGTATAATTTCTCCAGTAGAACGCAGCACAGACTGGATCAGCAGTATGACCAAGAATCTGCATCAACCCCAAACCACTAAGGATGTCCCAATCTTGGAATCAGGCCAATATTTCATGGTTTTTGACTGATTGAGATCGGCTAAACTGCCTAATCCACACGGCCAATCTTTACGGCTGTTGTTGTGAAGTAGTAGTTGTTTACGGTAAAGGAACACGCAATAATTTAAAGCTCAGCTACGGTAAAACATTTGGTGTGAGGATAAAATAAGATCAACTTTATTGATCTCACAATGGATAAATTTACACACATTTGGCATGGATAGAATTACTCAGATTGTGCAAAAAGACAGATGTGTGCAACATGTTAAGGTTGAAAATATAAATAGTCTGTGCAGGATACAATTACACACACTAGACACAACAGTGGAAATAGCAGTGGTGGGGATAAAGGCCCTGTAGTAGCACTTCCACAGTCTTCCACTGAAGGAGCTCCTCATCTCCTCTACCGTCCAGGGCAGTGGGAGGTGTCATCCAAGATGGAGGAGACTACTTTCCCTCACCTCCTCCACAGAGTCCAGGGAGCAGCCCAGAGTGGAGCTGGCCCTCCTGACCAGCTTGTTCAGTCTACTCCTGTCCCGCTCTGTGCTGCCCGGGGCCCAGGAGTGCAGTGTATGGCAGAAGAAGTTTTTGTGCCAATGCCAATGGGTATCTGTCCAGCCCTCCAGCTCATGCAGCCACTAGAGGGCTTTCCATGGTGTATGTCAAAGATTTAAACATATGTCAACTATTTCTCAAAGTTCGGGACCATCTATCACATGGCTGTCAAAGTCAAGGCCCACGAATTAGTTATTTTGGCCCCCAGCATGTCCTACATCTCAGCAAACAATCTTCTGCCAAAGGGAAGAACTTGGAACGTAGCTTTTCCAGGGTGGCCAGAAGATTGATTATTCTAAGAGCTTGATTAAAAAGTAACCCGGCCTGTGATATCAACTGCTTCGTTCAAAATAAATAATTGATTGAAAGAAATATCGCATCATATACATCATGACCTTTTTTAATTGTAAAACTGTTAGGTGAAAGTAAGCCTTTTCTGGCAAAGTCCACTTGTCTCGCCGCATTTCATACGGATCCAAATCTCCGATCACTCTCAATTTCTCCAAGGATCTTGCCTCACAGATTACTCCAGTGTATCAATATACTTAACGCCTTCAGCGTCGGCCGAATTCGTGGCTTTAGATGCCAAGGGGACAAATGATCCTTGCAATATTAACCAGACAAACATCATGGCGTTCGCGCAAAGCATCATGGGTAATAAGCATGTGATGGAAAACCATCTATATGTGAAAAAAAAGCATTTTCACATGCATTATCCGGCATGAACCCCATTCATTAACAAGTGAAGTCCACAGCGGCTAAACTAGACTGGTCCAAAAAATATATACTCCCCTCAGCATTGACGGCATCTGGAACATAGCGTCCATCCTGAAGAGCAGCTTTCAAAAGGAAAGAAGGCGGCATACAAAAGCATTGGGTAATTTTCTTTCCAGGTCCACCCCCACCAGGTTTTCTCATGAACCTTTTATAGCCATAGCCTGCCCCCGCTGGTGACTACACACATACACTTTGTTTATGGGCACGATGTTGTAGTTGCTTGTTTTACAAAATAAAATAAAAATGTATCTGATGTTGTTCAGTGTCATGAAAGACACTTATATAAAATAAACTCAACTCAAACCATAGCAAAACAACTCTTTGATACAGACTCACACACAGCCTTTAGCCACGTTCAGACCGGATCATGAGTTGCGTCTGCTTTCAATGCAAAGTCAATGATGACGCGCGTTCCAGCGTCAAAACGCACTAACGTCTCGGAATGCACGCACGGACCGCACTGGGAAGTCGAAGGGGAGGAACGGCGGAGATGAATTTTGCTCAACCTTTCCTGGGGACGTTCGTGCAGCAACAAATCAGAGAGCCGCAAAGGTCACGTGGACATTAGCGGACCGAGCGAGCAGACTGAAAATACTCAAACAGCCAAAACAGGAGCTACATCAGGACTAAACCAGGACTAAACCAGGACTAAACCAGGGTTGACAATGGGGGACATACAGTAGTGCTTGTTAACATGTGAGTTTTGATGCTCCCGTGACTTTATGCAACTGCTTTGAGTGTGTTCGCCAATGCAGAAGTATCGTTTAATAGTGAAATAAACGTATTGCGCACCTCCGTGAACACATACTACTGTTATATAAAGTCTGTGTGTGATAGCTAGGTAGTGATGGGTCTTGCAGCGTCGGCGCTTCGAGGCGTGAGCCGAGAAATACCGGAAGTATTCAGCGGAGCGCGGGCCGAAGACTGATTTATTTCAGGTGAGTGACGTCACTAATGCCGTTTGAAGCCTCGGGTGTACAGGAAATGGAGCGATTCATGAAGTACTGCAGAGGATCCGCTCAAACTTTGTGGGTTTGTCTTGGTGATTGATTATTTTGTGATTGAATAGATGTTGTCAGTCATTAGATAGCTCAGTTAGTAAGGATGCAGGGCTAGTGTCTGGGAGGTATAGATTCAAATCCAGTCAAGAACACAGTCTCACCAATTCATTTATTTTTAAATACCTGCAAAAAGTTATTGGTTTTAAACAACTGATAGGGTCACAATCCCAATTTATATCCCCATCTGTGTCACAGCCTTTGAAAGGCACTTACACTTTCAACATATGTCTTCTGTCCTATTGGATTTATTACATTGATTTTGACTTGACAAGCTACAATCAGTCATTATTAAATATCTATATATATATATCTATATGTTTGTTTGTGTATTAGAGCAGACAACTGTACCATTTACCAGTACATTATTTCATACGAAATTTCCCCACTGTGGGACGAATAAAGGAATTCTTATCTTATCTATAATTTTGTCATTTAAAATATATTCGTTATTACTAATGATATTGATCATGATCAAAGAGATGAATTAATGGGTCATACACAATCAAAATAAATTTGTATTTCTGTTACCAGTATTAATTCCTATGCAGCAAGAGCCTCACAAACAGTTCAAATGTCAATACAGATTTTGACCAACAGGGGGTTTGTGAGCATATGAAGCGTCAAGAAATGAACCTTTTTTCTAACCAATAGATGGAAAGGTTCAACACTTCATGAGGCTTCATAAACCCATCACTAGTGATAGGGGCGGAGCACGTAGCTGCAGCAAAGAACACAAGTGACGATGTTGGTATAAAACAATAATTTATTTACAAAAATAAAAGGTTAAAAAAGGTCCCATTTAAAGCGGATTAAAATTAGTCCCAACGCATTGCTGGTCAGCCCTGGTTCCTTCAGCGTCCCCGGGTCCTGCAGGCATAGACAGAGCAGTGGCAGCAGAGGAAGCCAAGCAGCAAACCACACACACACACATGCACCAACAAAACACAAACACCTCTGCTTTCACCAGCGAGGCCGAGTTTTTACACTCGGCCGCCGTCTGAATTAGGCCTCGCGGTGCTCAACCTGGTGGATCGCGTCTCTCGTGGTGCCGCGGACCCTGGATGCAGAGCACAGCCACACAGAAAAGCGCCATTACACCCCAACAAGTCCCCCACCAAAGGCTACTTCACGAACACCACTACTCAATGTGTTCAAGTACTTACACGCGAAGGGAGAGCGTCCTCTGCCTCCTGCGGTAGTTCAGCTTCGTGGTGTTCTCTGTTGACTCCAGTGGAGGCGGGTCCCGGCTCAAAAGTGGCCAAAATGATGTGTGCTGACATGCTTCTGCAATACCACCCCGGGCAGATGGGGGTGGACCCGGAATAAAAATTAGCCAATGCTAACATACAGCATTGGCAGACCTCTCAAAAACGTCTCTACAGGATGGTCCAAAAGTTGGCTCTTGGCCCAAAGTTCCTTTCCACATGTGTGTCAATGCTGAGGGGAGTGAATTTTTTTGGACCACTTTAGTTTACTTGCTGTGAATTTTTGAAGTCTCTCGTTCAAATGAATGGAGCTGCGCCGGCTGACGCATGCGCGGATGCGTTTTTTCACAATTTTCTTGTGGGCGGGACCACTCGTGGCCATTTTGGATAGCTCCCATAGAGCACTATTTTTGGCCAAGCCCCTGCGATGCAAAATGGCGCCGTATTCAAATGAATGGTTGTGCTCAGTGGCGCTTTGTGCCGGCACAATCACTGACATATTAGTGGAACTCGCAAAGATCCATGGGACACTCGCCTGTATTTGGGCATCGTTTGGTCCTCCCGGTTCTGCGCAGAGGATTATCTCCCATGATGCGTTGTGCTATCTCCCATGATGCTTTGCGCACAGAGGGGTTCGGCCGCTCTGACCAATCAGAGCTGCTGATCAGAGCGGGAGTTAGAGCAAGAGCCAGATGAGCAGAGTTTGTGGCAGTAAAGTGTGGATTTAAGAAAAAAAGTTCATTTGACTACGAGCGCATCTTCATCTTTGGTCAGAACCATAGACTGTATATATTAATGGTCAGAGTCACGCCTATCTCCGCCGTTCTAACTAATGGGCCAAAAAAAGTGCTCTACTGGAGCAATCCAAAATGGCCGCGAGTGGTCCCGCCCACAAGAAAATTGTGAAAAAACGCATCTGCGCATGCGTCAGCCGGCGCAGCTCCATTCATTTGAACGAGAGACTTCAAAAATTCACAGCAAGTAAACCAGAGTGGTCCAAAAAAATTCACCCCCCTCAGCATTGACACACATGTGGAACGGAGCTTTGGGCCAAGAGCCAACTTTTGGTCCATCCTGTAAAGACGTTTTTGAGAGGTCTGCCAACGCTGTTAGCATTGGCTAATTCTACTTCTGGGTCCACACCCCATCGGCCCGGGGTGGTATTGCAAGCATGTCAGCACACGTCATTTTGGCCACTTTTGAGCTGGGACCCGCCCCCACTGGTCAGAACGCAGGGAAGGAAAGATAGGGAGAGACTAGGTTGAAGCTCCGGTATTTTATTGCAGCTCTCATGGATCTATTATAATTATAGTTTTACAAACACGGTGTGAAGAGAAGAGACACACGGAGGAATAAAGTCTGTGTGAGGTTAAAACTATGGTGATCAAAGAAGCAGGAGATATACACAGCTGCGGAGGACACGGCAAAGCCCATGTTAGCATTAGCGTTAGCCTTAGCGCCGCATCTGCATCACCAGGTAAGAAAAACAACATTCACACACACTGCTGATCCATTATTCTGGCGATTGTTTTGTGGGGATTCTGTGTGTGTTTTATTTGAGGCTTGTCCCTGAATAAGTTTAGTTGAAACTTGTGACAGCGGTTGGACTGCGCTCGGATCGGGTCAGAACATCCTGAGACAGTGTTGCAGATTCTGCCTCGTACTCATTGTCAGTGTAAAAAAGTTACGTAGTGTTCAGGTGTGAGTCTGTTGTGTACAAACTACACGATGTACCTCCTGTTGTGTTAATGCTGTCTTTTACACAGGGTGACTTTAAATTAGCCTGACTCTCGCCAGACCCATGTAGTTCGCAGCACTTCACACATGAGTCTGGTACTGAGCCATAGTGGTTGGATTTCAGAAGGCAGGGCCTTGTAAAAAAAATCCTTGAATGTGGCTGGATAGACCACTTGTCCGTTATCTTGAATGAAGTTTGCTTTCAACCACTCACATCGAAGCACACGGCTCCCATAGGTTGCCAAATCCAAGCAATATTTTCCAACCCAAAATCCGCGAGAATACCCACAGAAAAAAAAACCACTCAGAATGATTTTTTTTGCTAAAAACGTAATATAATCAACTTGGGCTATTATGATTCTGTTTATTTAATACCTACAAGTCTCTTGGAAAAAAATATGCGGGAATCACCAAACCTGGCAACCCTGCTGCATAGTGTGTAAACAGGAACACTGAACCAGTGCTCCAACCAAACTTTACAGGAACATTTGACTCTTAAAACACACATATATCAACATAGAACCATCAACATCTCGCCTCAAACAGCATTAAAAGTGACATCCGTGTCTTAATTTGATCGTATTTACTCTTTTAAAAAGATCCGCGGGCTTTGCGTCCGCCGTCTTGGATTCCTCTCGCTGCTGCATGAGAGAAGCTTGAGAAGGCAGTGCAAACCCCACGTTACACCGGCAATCCTGATTGGTCGATTAAAAAATAATCTGGGGAAGGCGTTCGCTATGGTGTTGATACCATAGACTGTATATATTAATGGTCAGAGTCACGCCTATCTCCGCCGTTCTAACTAATGGGCCAACTAATGGGCCAAAAAATGTGCTCTATGGGAGCTATCCAAAATGGCCGCGAGTGGTCCCGCCCACAAGAAAATTGTGAAAAAACGCATCTGCGCATGCGTCAGCCGGCGCAGCTCCATTCATTTGAACGAGACTTCAAAAATTCACAGCAAGTAAACTAGAGTGGACCAAAAAAATCCACCCCCCTCAGCATTGACACACATGTGGAACGGAGCTTTGGGCCAAGAGCCAACTTTTGGTCCATCCTGTAAAGACGTTTTTGAGAGGTCTGCCAATGCTATATGTTAGCATTGGCTAATTCTACTTCTGGGTTCACCCCCATCGGCCCGGGGTGGTATTGCAAGCATGTCAGCGCACGTCATTTTGGCCACTTTTGAGCCGGGACCCGCCCCCACCGGTCGATACCAGACCCATGTGGTTCAGCCAAACGCCTCTGGTGGAGCATGGCGGAACTACAAGGGTCTGGCAGAGCCAGGCTAGCTTTAAATGGCTGTATAATGAAGTTCCCTGAACTTAGTGCAGGCGCAGAGTAATGGCGCCCTCTGGCGACCGCGGAAGGTTGTTACATGAATTGGCGGCACAAACGTGACACATTCTTACTAACATTCAACATAAAAAACAACTGCATATACTCCAGAAATAGCACTTACATAGATAGACTGCACTGAAGATATACACATAACTAGCTTCTCACAAAAAACCCTCACTGACTACAGTAAACTCTACACGAAGCGAGGAGCCATTTACACATGAACCAGACCCCAGGTAACAACACAACAATATATAACAGTAACACTCAAGTTTCATCAGTGAATGAGTTTTGAAGGCAACAGTGGGCTGGAACTTTCACACAAAGTGAGCTTCAAAATGTTCGGGTAGGAGTACAACTTAGATGCCGTTACAAGAACCGCGAAAAGGAATGAACCAGGAAGTCACGTAAGTTACGTACGTCACGTGACTCCACTCACAGGGCTGAGCCTTTATTACAGGTATTTAATGAAATTTCAAACAGAAATAGTGTAACAAGGATCATGTATACATAATCAATCGGCATGACAGTTTTGTATGAAATTTCAAGCAGAAATAAGATAAGATATACTTAACTTTATTGATCTCACAAAGGAGAAATGTATATGTCTCATCTAGCATGGACAGAAATACTCAAGATTGTGCAAAAAGAAAGAAATGTGCAAACATGTTAAATGCAGGATATTACGTACAATAAAAAAGTGTTGATTTAAAAAGTGGCAATCAGAAACATTGTCAATAATAGTGCAGGTTTTTCAGTCTTAATACAGTGACTTAAAGTGACTGTACAACCAGTCTGACAGCAGTGGGGATAAAGGCTCCTTCCTACACTGAGGGTGTCTCAGTCTTCCACTGAAGGAACTCCTCACTCCTCTACAGTCTTGTGCAGTGGGAGGTGTTGTTCATGATGGAGGTGACTTTTAGATTAGCACCTTCCTGTCCCTCACCTCCACAGAGTCCAGGGGGCAGCCCAGAGTGGAGCTGGCCCTCCTGACCAGCTTGTTCAGTCTGCTCTTGTCCCGCTCTGTGCTGCCCGGGGCCCAGCACACGGCAGCGTATGGCAGACGCTACCACAGAGTCATAAAAAGTCCTGAGCAGAGGCCTGCTCACTCCGAAGGACCTCAGGCTCCTCAGAAGGAAGAGGCGACTTTGGCCCTTCTTGTACAGAACTGGTATTATGGGACCAGTCGAGTTTATTGATAATGTGAACACCCGGGTACTTGAAGCTGTCCAACAGCTCAATGTCCTCCCCCTGGATGTTCAGCAGCGTGTGGGAAAGTGGTTTTCTCCTGAAGGCGATGGTCATCTCTTTGGTCTTACTGGTGTTCAAGCACAAGTGGTTGCGCTCACACCAGTCGACAAAGTCTGTGATAACCGACCGATTTTCCAGTTCGTTCCCCTCAGACACACAGCCCACGATGGCGGAGTCGTCGGAGAACTTCTGCAGGTGACAGCTGTGTGTGTTGTATGTGAAGTCTGAAGTGTAGATGGTGAAGAGAAATGGTGAGAGGACAGTGCCCTGAGGGGCCCCAGTGCTGCAGGCTACCACCTCAGACTCACAGCTGCGCAGCCGCACGTACTGTGGTCGGTCTGAGAGGTAGTTGATGGTCCATACAGTGAGGCTACTGTCCACTCCAGCGTCCTCCATCTTCTCCCGCAGCAGTGCTGGTCTGATGGTGTTGAAAGCACTGGAGAAGTCAAAAAACATGACCCTCACAGCGCTCCCGGCGGGCTCCAGGTGGGAGAGCGTCCGCTGCAGGAAGTAGATGACGGCGTCCTCTACTCCGATGTTGGGTCTGTAGGCGAACTGCAGCGGGTCCAGGGTGGGGCTGACCACGGAGCGGAGATGGGTGAGGGTCATGGTCTTCATCAGGTGGGAGGTCAGTACCACTGGTCTGTAGTGAGCCGGTTCCTTGGTGTGTGCTATTTTAGGAACCGGGATCACACAGGAGGTCTTCCACAGGACAAGAAATCCTGTACCAAGTAATTAATACATGAGGAATTGTAGTAGTTGTTATTAATAGATAATACATGTGTTTGTCTCACCATTAAAAGTCCTTTAAAAATCAAATGTTGAACAGACCAGACATGCTTTCTTTATCGTATTATAAAACATATGTTGCCTTTTCATATTTGTCAGCGCCCTGTGAGTCACTATCCTACACTCAAAAAGATGATTGGCTTAGTGATCAGGTGTTGCCACAGGACGCGTCATCTGCCAGCGTCAGCAGCCAAGGACTGCTATCATATCATTAGCATTGTGGTTTCACAGGCGCAGTTGACTGCTTAAACTAAACTTTACACGAAACTTTGACTGTTAAAACCCACATGTGACAACACGGAACCCTCAACATCTTGCCTCAAATTGCATTATAAGTGACGTTCGTGTCTTAATTAGTTTGTATTTTAACGTTTAAAGAGCCACTAAACACCTGTGCCCAGCCTTACTCCGCCCACATGAAGATTTGAAAATTTTCTCTTAAAAGGGCGTTGCCTGGAGGACCAAGGGCCAATAAGGGGGGCTTAGAGTTGGGCGTGGTCTGGGCTGTGATTGACAGCTCACTTGTCACACAAAAAAAAAACAGACAGTTGTCATTGCTGCTTAAAGCTATTGTTTACAGACCAGAAAGTGTCATTCCACCCTTGTTTACACACTAAGATAATTGTAAAGCTACACACCTGAACCTAATCACACACAATAATCTCAGAATTACTCATGTAATGGGAATGGGTTTATATGGTCGGCACTAGATCATTTACGGAATCGGGACGAAACCGGAAGTAACAATCCTACTTCCGAATTAGTTTTAGACAAAAAAGTCCTTAAGTGGTGACTGGTTAAGTTTTAGGTGTCTGAGTAAGATGGTTAAGGTTAGGGTTAAGGGTGGGTTGGGGTTATTTTATGGGAATGGCTGGTTACGTTTAGGCATGAATGGGCTCTATGCACGCACCACTTCCGCGTTTTAGCTAAAGCCCCACCTCACTTTCTGTTCATGGGAAATGGCTTGAGTTTCACTGGAGTTCAGCAGTGGTTTACACGAGTTTCCCAAATAATGCTCAAACGGGGATTAAACTGTGAGGATACTGGGCATTTTTGGGACACAACAGTGCTCTTTGATTGTGCCGTCATTGTGTTTTTATAAAGTTTAAAAATTGCTCTGAGTGGCCACAGTCAAAGCTGTCCTCAGAGAGAAAGCACAGCGACACTTTTGGGTCAGTCTCACAGCTGAATGTATCAATCTAATTACTAAAAAAGTCACTAAAACTCACATAAATGCCATAGAATAGCATAGGCCGGAAGTGAACGGGCTGATCTGCGTTAACAGGAAATGACGTCACGCCTCCCCGTGCATATAGGGTCAGCACTAGATCATAATGTTGTACAAACATAATTTCACTCCTCACACGACTTCACTTTGGAACAACAGATACATTCTTCACAGGAACAAATCTATTTATTACAAGGACTGGATGGACAAAAATATTTGGTGCATTTTTGATTTGATGGACTTAAATGGTAACCTGCTCTCATATGATGACTTTAGCATGAAATGGAATTTTTTTTGTCACCCAAAACAATGTTTTTGTCTTATTAATGCAATTCCAAAACCATTCTTCCTGTTTGCTAGCGAGATTGTCGTTCATTCGAATTCAATCTCTAGGCTACCAATTTTTTTCATAGACAATCTGAATATTTTTGACAAAAAATTTAATAACAGATTTATTAGACAAGTACTCACTAATGAGCTTTATTCGAAACAATACAGCCGAATTCAAGATCTTAAAAAATACAAGCCATCTAAAGTCAAGAAATTACTAACAGAATATCTGAAGTATCCTATTCTTCCTAAGTCCAAAGAAATTCATTTCAAACTTCTTAACAACATATATCCGTCAAGTGAATTTTTACGACAAAGATTTAACTTTGACAGTAATGAATGTACCTTTTGTAAAACTGAAGTAGAAACCACTCGTCACATTTTTTTTGACTGCAAATTTGTTACAGTTTTTTGGAAGCAGATTGAAGAGTGGTTGGGAAAAAAGAATGTATCGGTAAAATTAACGTTGTACGTTGATATTTTATATGGAATGGTTTTGGAAAACAAATTAGAAAACCTGCGGGTCAACGCAATCCTCATACTAGCAAAACACTATATTCATAAATCCAAATTTTTCAAATCTCCTCCTGCTTTTATTAATGACTTTAATCTATATTGCAAATCCTTAAAAGTTATGAAATTAAACAAAGCAATAGAGCTTCTGAATCAAATAAAACAATACAAATTAACTGACCCTTAAAACTGAGGTAAAATGTATCTTTTTTTTATTTATTTTTTATTTTACTACTATTATAGTCTATTTGATGTACAGTCTATAAAATATATATTATGTTTATTTTTCTTTTCTTTTCAACCGTCATATTGCACTGTTTTATAGATTATTATTCTACTCAACCAAATTTGCCTTGAAAAGATTTGAATGGTTTTGTGCCTTGTTGTTTGTAAATGTTCTATAAAAAAAAAATAGAAAAAAGCACTAGATCATATACGGAATCGGGATGGAAGCGGAAGTAAATATAACAATTTACCTATTTATGCCTAAACTTAACCAGCCATTCCCATAAAATAACCCTAACCCACCCTTAACCCTAACCTTAACCATCTTACTCAGACGCCAAAAAATTAACCAGTCACCATTTAAGGACTTATTAGTCTAAAAATAATTCGTAAGTAGGAGTGTTACTTCCGGCTGTGTCCCGATTCCGTATATGATCTAGTGCTGACCGGGTTTATATCACTGGCGCAGACGGACTGACGTCACACAAACCAACTGACGTCATAGAGAATTTCAGAGTCAATGGAGAGGCCAGAACCAAATTCTAATGCAGTCCTGTCACTCCCGTATTCGTCCCGGAAACCGGATTCGTCCGGAAGTTCAGTTTGCTCATGTCAAAAAGTGTAATAAGTCCTTAAGTGGTGACTGGTTAAGTTTAGGCGTCTGATTAAGATGGTTAAGTTTAAGGTTAAGGCTGGGTTGGGGTTATTTTATGGGAATGGCTGGTAAAGTTTATGAATGAACAGGTAGTTTTTTATATTTACTTCCGCTTCCGTCCAGATTCCGTGACGTAATCTACAGCTGCGTATGCTCATTGGATCAAACTGAGCTTCCGGACGAATCCGGTTTCCGGGACGAATACGGGAGTGACAAGTACCACCAAAAAAGGTAGGGACGTTTTTTGGCTCAGAAGTGAGATTTTATCTAATTTGAACTAAAATGTCAAAAAATTACCACAATATGTAGAGAGCACTACATTTAACATATTTATGCAGTTTATGAGTCAAAAAAAGTTGATTTGGTGTTTAGTCATTCTTTAAAGCAATTCATGGACTTTGTGTCGGCCATCTCGGTTGCGCAACCATGCTGCATTACATCATTAACAGCTGGGGGTCACAACTCGGCAGCACCATACCTCGTTCACAGCATCACACCCATAGACTGTATATATTAACGGACAGAGTCACGCCTATCTCCACCAATCAAGATGGCCGCGTGTGGTCCCGCCCACAAGAAAATTGTGAAAAAACGCATCTGCGCATGCGTCAGCCGGCGCAACTCCATTCATTTGAACGAGAGACTTCAAAAATTCCCTGCGAGTAAACTAGAGTGGACCAAAAAAATCCACCCCCCTCAGCATTGACACACATGTGGAAAGGAGCTTTGGGCCAAGAGCCAACTTTTGGACCATCCTGTAAAGACGTTTTTGAGAGGTTAGGGTATTAGATTAGAACGGATTAGTTAGAACGGCGGAGATAGGCGTGACTCTGTCCATTAATATATACAGTCTATGGTCCACCCCCATCGGCCCGGGATGGTATTGCAAGCATGTCAGCACACGTCATTTTGGCCACTTTTGAGCTGGGACCCTCCCCCACTGATCACACCATAGACTGTATATATTAACGGACAGAGTCACGCCTGTCTCCGCCGTTCGAGAGGCTAATTCTTCTTCTGGGTCCACCCCCATCGGCCCGGGGTGGTATTGCAAGCATGTCAGCGCACGTCATTTTGGCCACTTTTGAGCTGGGACCCTCCCCCACTGCATCACACATGTACACTAAATCTACTCAGTCACATGTCATTAATACAACCATACATTCAGAAGATATATATTAACAACACCTTCAGTGCATTTCAAATCTCATCATAAGTCACGGCCCCAGAGCACACCTTAGTGTTCGTGTGAGTGTAGCTGGTGCAGTGTAATTTAATATTCTGTGTGCCAATCGTATACATGCAAATCTTTGAATATTGTCAAAGTTTAACAGTCTGTATTTTTGGAGAGCTAAACAGTGATGGTGATGTCGTGGTTTCCGGTCGAGGATTTTGCGTGATAACCCTCAATATATATATATGATATAAATAATATATCATATATATATAAAATTCATTAAAAATACTGTAAATACTAGGACCAACGCGTTATACAATAATAAAAACGAGACATGATCATTGCATTAAAACAGTCGATGATTAAAATAAGTTTGGGCTCCCTCCAGTGTTAAAGCGTTCCTGATACATAAAGCTTTTATATTGTGATTAAGGCTAATCTATTTGATATGTTTTATAAAGCTAAGGGTGGCATCTAAAATTACACTCAGCAAACAATATGCAATCACATTTTTTACTATTTCCTTTTATGATTATGTTTGGAAAGGAGGCAGTTTTTTATTTATTTACATAGTACATTGTTGTTGTCTTACTGATGTTTAATGTGAGACAGGAATCATGTTGCAACCTTCTTCATTGCTATAAGTTTATTGGCTACTGTTTGAGCGTCCCTTTCCCATGTATAAACAGCCGTGTCGTCCACATACATCTGGACATCCTCACATACAGATGGCAGGTCATTTATAAACATTTTCACTTTTCGTTAAGAATTTTAAAATTAAAAATTATATTTGTTTTAATTTGATGTCAACTAGAAAGGCTAACACTGGATTCTCAAACTGTATGACCATGGACACCAAATTGACTACATTTTGGTCAAATGTATTACCAGCTGCCAGACCAACAGAAGAAACAGCCCCTGAGGGTTGTGAAAACCATTTACTCAATTATTTCAATTGTGGACATGACAAAACACTACATACTATCATTTAATTTAGAAAAGAGTAGATAGGAAAAGAAAGATGGGAAAAAAGTCTTGTGTTGCCTCCTCCTCTTTATTCATATTTTATTTTATTTTATTATTTTTTTGTTTTAAAAGATTTTACCTTAAATCTTACATAAAAAAATGGTTGTTATGGTTAATTAAATCCGTTATTAAGTAAACATTTCATGAAAGGTTTGAGTTTGAGCAAATAAAAGCTGGTGTTATAGCGGAGGGATTGCTTCGTTCTTCATCTTCCCGCTGCTCAGACTGTGGATCATGGCGATCATCGACGAGTGTTTGTTCAGTTCATCCTCCTTCTGCTTCAGTTTTATCTCCAGCTGGCTCTTTTGCTGCTCCAGGGATGAGGCCTGCAAGACAGGAACATACAACTACTTCAAAAGTGTTTCTGTAGTGATAATCTATAAATGACATTATACATATAACCTTTTAACTTTCAATATTCATCTAAAACAATGAAAAGAAAAAAAGTCCTTGCACTTTGGTATTCCAAAATAATAGAGCAGAGCGATAAAGTTCTAGCTTTATTTCCTTTACTTTCCTCAACTTTCTCTGTTTCAGTTGAAGGGAGAGCAGCATTGTGATTGGTTAGCATTCAATTGAAATTATGTTGGACCATTGCTTCTTTGAACAAACTATTGTTATAACATAACAGAGTACAACAATTTAAAATAACATACATTGCTTACAAAGTTACATATAGTTCAATTTTGTTTTAAATTATTAATTATTAAAATAACAATGAGCCAGGTGTCGCTATCTAGCCGGCAGAAGCGTGTCACGTCTGATAACATGTTCTTCCAAAACCTGCACTAATGCTGGTTTCCCCTTCCTTACCTTGATGCTGGCGTCTCTCCTCGCCTGTTGAGTTTTGTCCAGTTCTTTCCTCAGGACGTCCACAGTCTCCTCCAGGTCGCGTCGCTCCTGCTCTTTTTCCTTCAGCTTTTGCGCCTCAGCTCCAAGCTCCAACCGCAAATCTGAAAAAATAAATAAAATCACATATGTAAAGTTGAACTGTGGAGCCATTTGAGACAAAATATACATGTATTTTTTCCAAAAAGGTTTTGTCCTCCAGTCATAGTCCAGACCAAGATATGTCCGTTTTGAGATAGTAAATTCTTATGAGTTTTTCCTTGCCGATGCAGGAGGGTCTGTTGGACAGTTAGTGTCTAACAAAAAGGTTGTGGTTTTGATCCAGGACACTTTAACATTCTACAACACGTATGGACATTTATAAAAATGTGTTTTATATTCTTTTTGTGTCTTAACTGTTGATTCTCTGATCTGTGTTGGTGATTTCAATGGTTTTGTTAAGTCTGAGATGACTACTGTTGTGATTTAGGGCTATACAAGAATTAATTATTTTGTATTATTGAGTATTGTAAATACAAGACCTCTTGGCTGCCTAAATATAATAATGTTTTCACATTACTCTTGGTTCATAGACCGGGTGTTCACAGAGGAACGACAGACTATTTACACATTTCAAACACTCAAATGAAGCGAAGACTATTGCATCACGCTCTCTGTACAAGGGGAAGTCAGCTGTGGAGAATCAGACGCTCTGAGTGGAGAGTTTCCTGACCTGCGATCTCACTGTCTTTTTGCCGTAAATCGGATTGCAGAGATTTGATTTGTTCCTCCTTCTGCTCAACCAACGCCACCATCCTGAAATTACATGTTAGTACATGAAATTCATTATATAAACCATACACACAGTTAGTATAAATGATTGATTGCTAGGAAAGTGTTACAAACCTGTCATTTTGCTGCTGAAGCGCCTCATGGTTTTTCTTCAATGTGTCGTTTTGTTTTGTCAAAGAAATGTGTGCCGCCTGCAGCTCTCTCAAAAGACGCTCGCTTTCATTCAATCTAAATAAACAGACAAAAAAAACAAACACAAGTGGATCAATTATTTTACACTACAGCTACTATCAACCTGGATTTATTCAAACATTAGAAACCTTACATCTCTGAATGAACAAATTGAATAATGGAATGAAAACAATCCAAGTGTCAACCACATCACTAGTTTTCACATGCCCTTTTTGCTCACAAAAGACAAGTGACAAAGAGAGGATTTAGCTCACTCAGCCCAAAGCAACAAACAGAATATAACAGAAATGATATTTTCAGCGAGAATTTGCGGATCCGCAGATAATTCTCATCACTGGTTTATCTTGATGCATTTCATTGGTCCAGAGAATTGATCAATGAAGAGAATAGGTCAAAAAAAAGAAAAAAATACATGTCCGCTTTGCCGGCCTTTCCCGAGAAGTGCGTAACAGCGTTCCTGGCTTGAAAAAACCTAGGAATGCGTTCCCGGCCTCAACGGGTTAATAGGACGATGCTGCTGAAGTTGAATTGGCTTCATTCAATTACCTTCTACATAAAAGCATGTTCAGAAATGCATTTATATTGACTCCTGTTCAGTTGTTCTTGAAGCGCAGCTGTAGATAAGGTGTTGCCTCAGACCTGTGGAGCAGTGTGTTGTAGGCCCCCTTCAGAGTCTGGTGCTCCTCCGAGTCCTGCTGCAGCCGTGTGTTGTGTTTCAGCAGCTCCTCGATGTCAGATTTGCTCCTCTCCACCTCCAGCACCTGATTACCAAGCTCGCACTGCAGCTCCTCGCGCCTGCGCTCCGCCTCCTTCAGCAGCCCACTCAGCTTTCGGGCCTCAAAAGAAAAAGAAAAAGAATGAACAGATTTAACTTGACTTGTTGCTTTCTGTGACTTTTCCAAAAGGGTTTCATTTCCATGACTGTAAAAAACCTTCACGCATGCCCAGAAAAGATTATCTTCATTGTCTACCGAAATGAATCTTTGCCTCACGGCCGAAGAGAAACAAGACCATATAAAAATAGACTTAATAATTAATTTGATTTATTTTATGGGCTTGTGTGTTCCGGCAGTATGTTGAGGGGACGAAGACAGTGAGATTAGATCGCATTGTAAAGTATTTTTCATACAACATTTTGTTTTGGGTGAAATGAGGCTGGATACTATTCAAGGTTAGGGTGAACCCTAACCTACACTACAAATTATTACTGGTACATTATAAAATGTATAGGTCAAAAGAAACCATAACTTTAACTATGTAAAAAGACACCATTTAGGTCAATGCACATTATAGAGATAATTCTTCTGAACCATTGGTATTAGAGATGCACCGATCCAGCTTTTTTACTACCGATACCAATACCAGAGCTATGGGTATCTGCCGATACCGATATTGACCGATACCGGAAATGATCATGCTAAAATGTATTTAATAATTGAACTCTTTGTTCAAGTAACTGCAAAAGCAGTGGATGAACTAAAGCGCCAAACCTCCATCCATCCATTTTCTACCCTTTAATCCATTTCTGGGTCAGGGGGGTGGCAGTCAGAGATGCCACCCAAGTCTCATAGCACCAGCCCCTCACTGACCCTCTGCTCTCTGAGTGTGAGCATAGCCTTGATCTTTCAGCAGGGGCTTTGGGCAAAGTGGGGTTAAGTGTCTTGTCCAAGGACACAACGACAGCAGTCATCAGTGGGAGTCGATGGAGAAGGTCTAGAGGTGGAAATTGAACCCACGACCTTAAGGCCTGAAGGCCAATGCTCTACCAAGGCCAATGCTCTACCAACTGAGCTACTGTCGCCCCTATGTTCATTGGCTTTAGTGGATGAACTAAAGCGCTAAACTTTCCAGATAAAAATGGATTCAACATAATTGTGCAATACTGCAACTATAAAGAGCTGCTCAATGTTCACATTAAACATTCCAACACTGTATTATACCTTATACATTTATTGAATATAAATGTACTTATATTAACTGTGTTTGAATAAAAAAACACTTACAACAAACAAAACACGCTGCATGAAAATGTAAATAAATAATAGTACCGTAGCTTTAACTGGATTTCAGATATGTATTTGGCGACGGCATGTACCTGGGTTCCAAATGGTCTATGGGGCTGCGAGCCCAAACTGATGAACTCCAACACTTTCGGGTTGTTGCTGAAAAGCTTTTTGTGACGCTGCGTCAGTGTCATCTGTGTCTCGTTGTTTTCACATAATCTCCTTTCGATGCAAAAACTCCCCATGCTGTTTCTCGTGGTGCTTAGTCGTGTTGTATTTCGCTAGTTTACCGCCGCGTGAACAACGCTGATTCTTCCCTGCGCTCCATGCTGTGTTGTTGTTGTTGTAGTAGAGCGCCACGAGGAAGTGACGTGTACGTGAGATCTGATAAATTACTTTTAATTAATTAATTTTATACGTACATGTACATTATGCACAATGTATTTTAAGTAGGGCTGTCAAACGATTAATTTTTTTTAGTTGATTAATCGCATAGTAATGATGAGTTAACTCACGATTAATCACATTTTTAACATTCTATTTCAAATCCACTCCAATTGAAGTTAAATGAGATTTTCAAATGTGATGACACATTGTTATTCATACCAAATGTACTTAAATCTGTTTGACTTGCTCACAACCTTCTACTTTTGAGTACAACCAACAAGAGTTGTAAATGAAAGGAAAAATGTAGGTACCCCAGCTTTAATTTTGCGAGTTTGGTTGCATTTCAGCGTGTCTCCGCCTCTCCTCCATCATCAGAGAACATCAGAGAATGGCCCCTGTGCGTGTATATATGCGTGTATTATATGACCACGTTACCGCTGTCACCATCACACACGCACGTGTCCGTGGCATTCTGAGTGATATTATTATAAATGGGCGGGTCATTCGGACATGCGATTGACTGCCAGCCTATTTCAGAACAGGTACCCACAGAATATTGTGTACAATGACTATCTGAAATCCAAAACCAGATTCTGAAAGAATGGACTGTCTACTTTCATCAGCAAAAATAATTTTGTTTCTAGCTTGTTTCGTTCCCCTGTAATCCCCAGTCGAGTAGAGGTAAGTTTTATTGAAATCACCAGAAAGCTGAGAAAAAAGAGGCACTTGTGCATCTAGCTGTTTTCAAACCATTCATAGAGCAATGCTGCCATCTGCTGGCTCGATAAAATATTGCCTCAAGCCTTACATATTTGATACAACAGACATCTGGGAACGTGAAAATAGCGGGAAACGCAATTGACGTGTTAACACGTCAATGGCAGTTCATGCGTTAATTATTTTTTAACGCGTTAATGAAAACGGTAATTAACGTGAATTAACGCGATAATTTTGACAGCCCTAATTTTAAGACATTGTGCGGTACCTGGTATGTATTAAAAAAATATATATAATTTTTTTTTTTTAAAGAAGAAGAAAAAAATTGATCGGCAGCATGGCGCCTCTCTCTATGCAGATATCCGATCCAGTATTTTTTCTGGTATCGGCGCCGATATCGATACCAGTATCGGATCGGTGCATCCCTAATTGGTATATGACTTTCTTCTGAGTCAGAAGTTTAATCTAATATTGTGAGAAAGATAAATGGTAAGTCTCTTTACACAGTCTCTGGAAACTTCTGGTTTCCACTATACATATTTCTGAATCATCGTCAGGGTAAGTTTACCTCCGCTTCAGCTTGCACTTGTTGCACTCGAAACTGAGAAAGGAGTCTGTCGGCCTGAGACAATGCCAAGGCCTTTGCCTCTAACAAATCCTGCAGTCGACTCTCTTTAGACTAAAACAGAAAATACAAGTTAACACAAACTGAGGACCAGAAAGAACTTACGAAGAAAAGGAACATACCTCAAATGCAGAGAGCTTTTGTTCATACACATTAATGACTTCTGACAAAAGTGTATCCTTTGGCTTCTCCTGTAACTAATCAGAAAAAGGCCTTTAGAAGCTTTTAACCAGATCAATGTTAGCTGATTTCTCCTTAAGAGTCTGTAATTTTAAAATACTTTTCTCATACCGCGAGGCCGGTCTGCATCTTGTCTGCTAAACCGTTGACTGTTTTGTGAATGGAGGTGGTTGAGTCCAGAACGCTGCTGTTGGTCCGAGTGGGCGGGTACTCCTGCACAGCAACACGTTTGACTGACAGCTCCGCCTCCCGCTGCCGATAGGCGTTATTGGCAGCAATACACTCGCCCAGGCTGCGAGAACACGCAGCAGTTTTTACAGTCGTTGGAATATATAGTGTACTTTGATAAAACTTCCTACCTCATAATAAATATTACAAACTAAAGGATTAAGGCTTTATAAATTCCAAGACGATTCATCATTCAATCAAAGTCAGGATACACCAATCATTTTGGAGAAAGTCATAGGACTTTACTAAAGGACTGTGTATACTCAGGCATCACTGTGTGTGTTGGCGTTTGCGCTGGACACATAGTTGAATAGCGACCAAAGTTGTTGTATACTCAGGCATACCCACGTACGTGGTTTTGAAGAGAAAGTTGTATTCCCCCTAGGGCTGGGACAACGAATCGACATAATCGATGACGTCGACGCAAAAAATACGTCAATACTAAATATGTATGTCGATGCGTCATACTCAAAACAAAGATGGCAGCGAGTAGTAGCAGTATGGGGCGTTCAGACCGCCACTGGAACGCAGCTTTCACGCACAGTAGATGCACATTCTCTAAATTACAGAGGCTAGGAGTGTTCAGACCAGAAGTCCTGGGCTAACAGAGTTAAACTAGCGGAGTTAGGCTAGCGGCTTTTTGTGTAAAGTTCTTCTCCAAAAGGCAGCTGTGCAGCGTCTCTGTGTCCAAATACCTTCCAGAGACTTTATATAACAGCAGCATGTGGTCAGGGAGGTGCGCCATCAGTTTATTTTATAATTAGACGGTAGACGAGTCTAAGTTGTTATTTGCCATTTGTGAATGAAGATGATTTTTTCAGTAAGCTCGGCCTATGTTCAACATAACTGTTGAATTCTAAATGTTTATTTTCATTATTTTTTATCTCTCTCTAGCTTAAAGCCCTCTAGATTACATTAGTTTTATTTTTAATTTTATTGAACACTAATATCAAGTGTTATTTTCATCTGAAAGAAGAATAATAAGAAGCATTGTTTTCAGTAAGCTAGATTGTTCAAGGCTTCAAGGTTTTATGCTACCTCTGACTAAGAATGTATTATTTTTGAATTTTAAGAGCAATAAATATATTTTGTTAAGGAATTCATGTTTTATCATGCAGATATGTAAATCAACATGTATGCATTGATATTAGTCAATTAATGGGGAGATAATCGAAATCGAATCGAACTGAAAAAATTAATCATTAGATTAATCAATGAATCGAAAAAATAATCGCTAGATAATTGTTTATCCCAGCCCTAATTCCCACACCCAACAAAATGATGGCGAACTGGCAGGAATTGCCCCAAGGTGGTCCCATTATAAAGCCCTGCTAGTCTCCTCTTCAGAACAAGGCATGGCAAACGAAGCTGTTTAGGATTGATTCAAATCTCATCAAATCTGACAGTACTATAGACTCATTGTTTCATAACTAATTTTAACCATGATGCTGTGAATAATCTGCTTCGAAGTGCCTTGTGCTTGTTCTCCCGCAGCTGTTCCATGCTTCCATCCATCTATCGTAATCACACATGGACCTTCTCTGTGCTACCAGCTGCGTAGTTAGAAAAATCTGAGGGTGCACGGTCCTTGCAGTGATCCTTGCGTTGGTCACGTTACATCAGGGCCTTGGCAAGCGCAGCAAAGTGCAAGTATACATAAGCCTAAATATGCAGTCGTTGTCTTGAATTAGAAGTTTGTGCAGCAGGACGAATTTCAGCTGACTCACATTAGAGCAGGGAACTCTGGGAGAGGAGTGGCTTCGAACAGCAGCGAGAGTGCAGTCTGGACGCTCTCTCTGTGATGGGAAGTCAGCGCCAACGACAACGGGGTCACAATCCTCTGGTCCTAAGCAAAGCACCAGGGGAATGATGTTATTTATGCAAACATTACTTATTTAGGTGTGAATCTATCTGTTTCTTCGAGAATTAAAAACCATTTGAAGATTATCTGAGCTGTAGTAAAACATTCACATACAGTACATTTTTCATGGTGTATAAATTTGCATTTCCTCACCTGCAGCATCTTGTAGAAACTCGTCACCATGTCCTTCACCTGCTGTCTGAGTTTGCTCATCAACTCCAGAGTTTTTAAAAGGGCTTCAGAACTGACTTGACTAGAAATGAATGTCAATAATTAATGTTTTTGTGTAAGCAAAACATTAGCAAACGCATTATCTTTGTTTGATACAGAACCTGTGTCTGTGAAACAACAGTTATTGCCATCGTCTGGATCGTACATTCAAAAGTTAAATGTATGTCCAATGCCAGTTCTATACAGTGTTTCTTTTTTTCGTCTTTTGAAGAAGAAACAGAAGTGGTGCACTTTGGTAAAGTAATACCAGTAATGAAATACAAAAACAAAATGCTGTCTTATTATTTCAAAACACCACTTGCCGCAGTGTATAGCCAGACACATTTCACATTAAGGCTTGACTCTCCCTGTAAAGAGTAATCTGATATCTGTCAATCCAAATGATGCAGCAGGGTAATCCCTACGGCTCTGAAAAAGCAGCTTGAGACCAGGGTTTAGGAAGTAAACCATCATTCAATCAAAGTTCAATCAATCAATGCGGTCAATGTTGAAGTAGGAGTCAAATGCAGAATTTCTATCATGAGGATAGACAATGACTAGTTGTATTACGAGTGATACTGACCTGAGGCTGTCAGAGGGGGGGGCAGGGCAGGTGAGAGGGCTGTTGTTATGGCAACAGGCTAGCAGCTCCTCCACCTGTGAGAGGCAGAGCTGAGCGCTAACCTGCTCAGAGACCAGGGTGCGAGTGGAGTCCTCCACACACAGCAGTGAGGCATTAAGGAACGTGAAGCAGGACATCACATGATCAATTCAAAAATCAAATAACTTTATCAATAAAATGAATTCATCCTGATTAAAACATGAGTTAAAGGATATCGAGCAGGAGGCTGGTTACGAGTGTGATGCGGGTGCAGTGTTTTTTGAGCTGAGCGTCTCCTTCTGCAGAGCGCAGGCCATGAAGCAGCTCTAGCAGAACAGGAAGTAACATTTCCACATAACTCAGGACACAGTCAGCCACCGAGTCTGTGCCCAGAGCCTCCTGCGAGGGCAGAGGACGGAAGTGTTAAACTATATCTGTATGTAGCTTGCACACTGCTATTCCAATGTCAGAAGAAAATCCAAGGCAAATATGAGAAACATTAATAACATTTTTTGTATATTTCTAATACAATAAATAGTTTATTAGACTACAAGCAATAAATAATATTTTATAACCTGTTGGATGTTTAAAAAAAATTGTTTTTGCTTTCATAATATAACATGAAGATAATACATATATTAGATATAGACTGTCCTTTGAGTAATTATTTGGTTGTTGCATCTCACCTCCAGCAGTTCATGTAGCAGCTGCAGCGCCTGCAGCGTGCGTGCCTCTGCTCCTTCCACAGTGGAGCTCAGACACTGGACCAAAGCCACTCCAGACTCCTTCACATCCGTGTCCTGTCCCTGCCTGCGCCCCACCCGCAGTTTAGGGGCAGCTGGTTTGAAGACCACCTCACAGAGCAGTGAGCGCAGACCAGAGATGTGGCACATTGACAACAACAACTCCAGCACCTGAAAAAACACACAAATATAAGACTCCTCATAATGGTCCTGTTGAGTGACTTCTTTACTGACTGCTGATTCAATTCATTTGCACCAGTTGCATTATTTCAATGATAACAACCAAGCAAATTGTCTACAACAGTTTTCTTTGTTGATATATCTCAGATCTATTGCAGTTGGATCTGAAATGGAAAACTGATATTCAGAAAATCAAATCAAAAGGGTTGATGGTAAGCCCCTCTGACTCACTGTCTGACACCATCTGGTCATTTGTCGTTATTGCTTGCTTGAAAATATCCACTGCATATACAGTACAGACCAAACTTTTGGACACTCTTTCTCATTCAATGAGTTTCCTTTCTTTTCATGACTATTGACTGTAGATATACACCCAGGCTGTGAAAGGGCTATTTGTGATGGGTGCTGGGCCAGATGACCCGGCCTCCAGTCACAGGACCTGAACCCAATCCAGATGGTTTTGAGGTTAGCTGGACCACAGAGTGAAGGCAAAAAGGCCAACAAGTGCTAAGCATCTCTGGGAAATCCTTCAAGACTGTTGGAAGGCAGCTGGGTGGGGGGTTTGTTGAGGGAGTTACTGCCCTCTTCAACTGGCCCGTTCTACACCTGGCTTTTTAATGCACCACACTATGCAGGGCTTACATCATACTTCACATATAACTCAATTAAACAAATATAATAATAATGATAATTAAACCCAAATTAAATTATATTAAGGATGGTAATGACAACTGGGAAGTAGCAAGATCTCAGAGTATAATATGTATTATTGCACCTTTATAACATAAAAGTAGCATTCTTTTGTTCTTTATTTTGCTGTTGTTTTTATTTTGTTCTGGTTCATCATTTATTGTTACTTTGCCCTATGTTCCTTTGTTTATGATCGGCTATCTTGTAAATATTAAATGTAATGTTATTATTTTTATTTTGCGGTGGGCGCTTATAAGCCTTTGGCTTCAGCCCACTCCCTTTGAGCAGGTTAACTGCTCAAACAAATAAACTAAACTAAACTAAACAAAGAGTGTGCGAAGCAGTAATCAGAGAAAAAGGTGCTACTTTGAGGAACCTAGAATATAAGACATCTTTTCAGTTGTTTCATACTTTTTTTTAGTACGTACAAAATTCCACATGAGTTAATTCATAGTTTTGATGCCTTCAGTATGAATCTACAATTTTCATAAACATGAAAACAAAAATCTCTTTGGTCTGTACTGTATATACACACACACCAAAAAAGCATCAACCTCTAGAGCAGAACAGTGGTTGATCATTAATTGTACTGATTTTTTACGCATACACTTTTTTTTGCTTTTATCATTGTCCAGTAGGTCTTTGTTTTGTATATTGTAGATTTGGAAACAAAAACAAACAACCGTAGAATCTGATGTGGGTTATTTTACCTTTGCAGCTGCCTCAGGATCTTTTGAATGTAAAAGTCCCAAAACTTTGGAAACACAAACTGAAAAGTGCTTATACCTAGGAAATATAGAAGATAAGTATATTCAATAGAGCATTAAATCTGGCATACAACAAAGTAAAATTCTACTAACAAAGGAAAAGAATGTATATATATACACAATACTATTACCTTGTGAGATAATCGGCAATCTTTGCATTTTTCAGAAGGTCAACAAGAAGGTCAACAGCGTATCTACAAGTGTCTGTGCCATTTACCACCAGGTTGAAGACGAGCTGAAAAGTCTGGTGGATGTTCTTTGCATCAAAAAGCTACAAATAAAAAGTGGGTATTTACGTAATCCAAGCCGCTGAACAGACAGATACTTCTACTCCTGTATGACTAGTGTTTTAAGACATACCTTCTCTCCAACCTTCTCATTCATTGTGAGACTGGCCAGAATAGACAGAGTGAAAACCACCACCGTCAGACTGTTATGAGCCAGGAAGTTTATCAACGTTCGATAAAAAGGCTTCACATCCTCCTACAATGAAATAAAGCAGTTAACATGTTTAACTATACAACATGTGATACAGTTTTACATTATACCTTTGTCAGCATTATATAGAAATCTGACATTAACGGAAAAAAACTGTCATCTGGCTTTTTCCAATTTAAAACCATCAAATAGTATCGCATAAACATCCGTACTTTCTAGATTATAAGCCGCACCTCCTAAATTTTGAAAGGAAAATCAATTTTGTTGAGATACAGACCGCACTGGAACATAAGCCGTAGGTTTTCATGTTGTAATGTGGCAGAGAGACGACTGTTTTAACTGTACATAACATGATTAAATGAAAACTTGATTTTAATGGAAAAGTGTTTAAAAGCTTCACCGTTAGCTTCAATCACTCATTCACCCTCTTTGACAAGAAACAAGTGATGAATGAATCCATATACTCTGCACAACTCTACCACAATAAAAATTGCATTGCATATGCATATTAGACATATTGCTGTATAAGCCGTAGGGTTGAAAAAACTACAGAAAAGTAGCGGTTTATAGTCTGGAAATTACAATACTTGAGGAATGTCTTGAGAAGTTGAACTTGAGTTAACGGGACTTACCAAAGACTTGATATGGCTTTGTACAGAATGATTATCTCGACAAAGATTTGCCATGAGGCCAAGACAAGGAATGACGAGCTCATCGTTGAGGGACTGTCTGTGAAAATAAAGACACATCCGAACAGTTGAAATCCAAGAGATACTGTATTTGTGACAGTTGAGGCCATGGGACCACTGACTCACATATTGGTCATGAGGAATGTGATGAGTTCGTGGAAGTAGTTCATTGACTGAAAGATGCGAGTGTTGTAAGTCAATTTTTGCAACACCCGGAGACACTGAATGAAAGACGAAACAAAATTATAGATATTTGAATATTTTGATGACTGGAAACTAATAGAGCTAGCTAGCGCAGATAGCTCGAACTCCTCTGACCTGCAGTACCAGCGGTTCTCCGGGGGTAGAGCTGTGACTGTGGATGATGGATGCCAGGGTGCTTGTGAGGCTGTAGCTGCGGTGGAGCATCTCTCGACTCTCATCATCACAGGCTTTTGGAAAAAGAAATCATCACAACACCATTACAAGGCTTCTATTTGATTACCAAAACAGTTGTCAATGTCACAACTCAATGCAATGTGCCTTACAAGTTTATACATGTTTTGAAATAAAATATATAGAAGCTGCTAGTTTAAAAAAAAAAATTGATATAGCAATGCGGCTAATGTATGCACTAAATTCCTTTGGGAAAAAATTTAACACATGAGCTGTTGGATCTCCAGTGCTGTTGTGTGTGTTATGGAATTAAACAGGTATGTGATTGGTATCATAACTGGAACTCTAAAAAGATTATATTTACTAGAGTTCTTTGATCATCACAAGTAAACTGTGCTTTAAAACACTTTATCAGAATATGTTGTGTCCATTTAAAACAGTCTATCAGCTTTGTTTTGCTCTTTAGCTGTTAGTTAAATGTTACATTACAACCTGAAAACATGCGGCCTATGTGGACAGAACATACTTTTAAAATGTTGTTAGTTTGGTTTATATACAGATGCATCAATTAGTCAAAGGAGTAATCGTAGCAACAAGCTCATGTCACTGCGCTGCCAAATGGAACATTTTAAGAGATTCTTTGTTCCTTCGGCTGTCAGACTGTGCAACAAACCTGTATGAATTTTCTGCTGCTGGACACCTGAATTTCTCCAACAGGGGATCAAAAAGGTATCTATCTATCTAGTCAAGCAAATTAAAATAATCATCATCTAAAGAACACATATTGAAATACTTCATGCGTCAGTTTCAGTTCCTTGCTGAACAATAATCCATAGAAGGCTGTAATGAGTAAAGTACATCCATCCATCCATCCATCTTCTTCCGCTTCATCCGTTGCCGGGTCGCGGGGGCAGCAGTCTAAGCAGAGACACCCAGACTTCCCTATTCACACACACTTCCTCCAGCTCGTCTGGGGGGACCCCAAGGCGTTCCCAGGCCAGCTGTGAGACATAGTCCCTCCAGCGTGTCCTAGGTCTTCCCCGGGGCCTCCTCCCGGTGGGACGTGCCCGGAACACCTCCCCAGGGAGGCGTCCAGGAGGCATCCGGAACAGATGCCCGAGCCACCTCAACTGGTTCCTCTCGACGTGGAGAAGCAGCGGCTCTACTCCGAGCTCCTCCCGTGTGACTGAGCTCCTCACCCTATCTCTAAGGGAGCGCCCAGCCACTCTGCGGAGGAAGCTCATTTCGACCGCTTGTATCCGCGATCTTGTTCTTTCGGTCATTACCCAAAGCTCATGACCATAGGTGAGGGAGGGAACGAAGAGCTTTGCCTTTCGGCTCAGCTCCCTCTTTACCACAACGGTCCGATACAGCGACCGCATCACTGCGCACGCTGCACCAATCCTCCTGTCAATCTCACGCTCCATCCGTCCCTCACTCGTGAACAAGACCCCGAGATACTTGAACTCCTCCACTTGAGGAAGGACCTCCCCACCCACCTGAAGAGGGCAAGGCACCTTTTTCCGGTCAAGCACCATGGCCTCAGATTTGGAGGTGCTGATTCTCATCCCAGCCGCTTCACAATCGGCTGCAAACCGCTCCAGTGCATGTTGCAGGTCCTGGTTCGTTGGAGCCAACAGGACGACATCATCCGCAAACAGCAGCGATGAAATCCTGTGGTCCCCGAACCGGACCCCCTCCGAGTAAAGTACATCAAGAACCAAACTAACTCAATAATTGAAATTGATTTTTTTCCAAGGATAGACTTGTGCTATTCTTAATATCATCTTGTGCTGTGTTTGGGTGCTCCTTGTTCATATTGTTCTGTAACCTGTAATGCAACTTTGCAATACAAATAATCTAAAAAGTTTAAAAACAGTTGTCAACTAACCTAACCTTACATAGACTAGACACATGCTATTTTATGATTCCAATAATAATTCAAAAAGCATCACTAGATTTAAATGTATTTCAGAAGCAACTAACCAATAAATCAGAAGAATAACAGGCCTGTCTAATCAATTATCAACATAATCAGAGGCCTAACCTGTTAGTTTTGTACAAGCATATATTGTGCAACTGTTGAAATTAACACATCCAATTATAATGCTTACCCTAACTTCACAGATGCACATATGTACAATACAGTTTCTATGTCTTATTACCCAGCTGTTCTAGTAGAGAGACAATGCAGCTAGTCAAGGTGAGGCTGGTGTTTGGATTTCCAGCTAAATCCACAAGTCCAGTAACACATTCAGAGGGAAGATTCTGTCCTGAGGTTAGCAGCTGCTCAGAGGGAAGAGTGGACACCTCCTGAAAAAATAACATCAGCAGTTATAAAGGCCATGGAGTATTATGGAGACTTGAAAGCTCTTCCTCACAAGTAAGCTCAAAAATAACAATAACAATAGCAATAATAATAACATAAACAATAATAACAACAATAACAATAATAATAACAATAATAATGACAATGTATATCAGAGATGAAGAAAGCATGTTGATTTGTTCGCAACATTTTAATTTTATAAAACTTATTTTGTTGAGAGAAACAAACAACATTAAACATGAAATCATTAATTAATAAAGGTTTTTTTTTTTTTACTTTAACCGTCAATGTGTGTCTTGGAGTCTTTCAAGTAGACTCCAAGGCAGTAGAATTGTATTAGCTAATTTAAGAAAAACCTAAGTTAGGTACTCCAGCTTTAAACACTTCTTTTGGGGATTATATAATGTAACTAAAATGTTATACCTATAATTGTACAGCTACGAGCATTATAAATATTCATACAAGCAAAAAGACATATTTACTTCGACTTGTTTCTGAAGTTTGGCTGCATTTGTGGCTGTCCTGCTCTCCTTATATTGTCCGATCGCCAACAAGAGACATTTCATACGAGTAGTAATGTCCATCCTAAAGAGCGGCATAAAACAATAATCACGTTAAGCGACTTAACAAATAGCTAGAGGCACGAAGCAATATCTAACAGTCATGGTAAATAATGACTAGCAATCAAGCTAGCTTGTTTTTACTTTCGTTGTAAAAACAAATATTTGTATTACCTCACAACGCTACATAAAGAATAAACATCGGTAAGAATATGTTACAAACATATTCAGAAAATAATTAGAGATCTACCTGATTGATTTTCTTTCCACATTTAGAAGACAACAACAGCCTCTGGCCACCACGGAGCCTCCCGCTTCGCTTCAAACAGGACCAGTCCACTACAACGGGTGAGATGGAAAGTTCTGTGAGCAGACCTATGCTGCTTTTCTTGGTAATTTATATTTAAGACATTAAATATAATCATAAAATATAATTATGTAATCTTTTAAATAGGTTCTAAATAGGCTCTAAAATGTTAATGTTACGAAACCAACGTCATCCCTCCATGTTGGTTGCGTCCCACCCGTGTTTGTAAAATGTATGAGTAAAAACAATAAAGTGGAATCAAATTAAAGCCATTTTTAGGCCTTTTTAATATCATATAATTATATTGTGATGGTATAACAGACAATAAAATAATCCCAATAATAATAATGTACAATTTAAAATATTTAGCTTTCTTGTGATGTACACTGCATGCCATATGAGATTTAAAGTGATAGTGTGTAACTCTAAATTAATTCAAATTTTTAAGAATTGTAGTAAATTGACCTCTTGGCCTTAAATGTTGATATAAAATAAGTCATTTTATTAATTCTAATATTACAGTTAAGTCCCGCCTTCCCCCACGATGCCGTCCACGTTAACCAACCAAGTGATGCCAAGGGCTGTCAATCATCGCGCTGATGCTCGTAGCTCCGCCTCCGAATAAAGCCTCCATTAGGTTCTGAAACTACATGAAAACTGAACAAAGAATTCTGAACATCCGCGCTGAGTTACCTATCTATATACTGAACCTATATCCATAATCAGATCCTCTGCAGATGTGCCCTATAGTGTTCAATTAATGTTAATGGCTACTTCCGGGTTTGCTCTCTCTCTCTCTTTCTGACAAACTGCAGACAATCACTTTAAAAACCTATGTGACCGTGCCCTCTAAGATTTCTAAGAAGACTCTACGTGGGATTCATCAACGCGCTGAATTGTTCGCAGCTGTTTGTTGGTACTGCTGGGCCGCTTGCAGACACCATTCAGAGGAAACGGCAACATGCCTAAAGCAAAGAGTGAATCCCTCGGAGCACAAGTAAAAAGAAAAAAAAAACATTAGCAGTTCAGAACTGGAAGTTCTACTGCAGGAGATCATGAGGAGGAAAAAGATCTTATTTAGCATCCTCAGTGCAGGTTACACCAACAGGAATAAAAAAGAGGCCTGGGCGGCTGTTTGGCGAGCAGTGGCAGGAAAGGGGCGTACAGTTGAGGAGGTGAAAAAGAAATGGTTCAACCTTAAATGTGAAACAAAATGAAACAACCCAACAGACTAGAGGGGGGGGGCAACAGACAAGACTATACACTAGGCTTTGGACCAGCGCATAGGGGAGATGGCACTCTCAGGTAAGCTATGGGAACAATAGAAATCACTTATGTATTTCATTTCAATGACGATTAAAATTTCCCATCTTACCTTTTAGGTCTACCATCAACTGAGTCTCTGGACACAGACGTGGGCCCTAATGCAACGCATGGGCCTCTGCTACTCCAGATGAATCACAAGGAAATTTCTTTTATTGTGTTCGTTGAATAATACCTTTCTATTTTTATATTTAAAACGCGTGCCTTGTAAGGGAGGAGTTTACCATAGTACGTAAGCTCAAATATGGCTTTAGTATTAAGGGTTGCAACCTTAACTTGATTTTTAACTGATCTTGGACGCAGAACTACACAATCAGGAACAGATAGCGGAGACGCTGGAGAAGATTGCTTCTACACTGGAAACCATACCTAAAACACTTACAGAGATGTATGGGAATTTCAAAAGAAAATAAAGATATGCACTGGAACTGGTCTGTCCTCATATTTGAAATGAATCCCAGAATACTGTTATATCTAACTTTTTATATTTCAACTTTATTCAGAAACGGGCAATCAACTGTTCTCGAACATGAACAGCCTGCAGTCTGGTCCCATCATTGCGTCAGGGCCAGTCAGGGCGCACATCCTCACGGTGTAGCGGCTGAGGGGGAAGTGGCACACCACGCTTTATCGCGATGTTGTGCAGGACACAGCACGCCATGATTATGGCCGACAGTGGCTCAGTTGGTAGAGCATTGGCCTTTGGCCCAGAAGGTCGTGGGTTTGAGTCCACCACGAGACCTTCTCCACCGGCTCCCATTGATGTCTGCTGTTGTTGTGTCCTTGGGCAAGACACTTAACCCACTTTGCCTATAAGAAGCGTGGAAGTGCTCATCTGAGTCCCAGCAGGAGGCCAGTCCCTGTGCTCAACAGAGTCCCAGCAAGAGGCCAGTCCCTGTGCTCCTGGAGCGACTTCTGTCAGGTTTGAAATCGTATAAACCGATTCCAAATAGGTGTGTTCATGGCTGATAATGGTCTACTAGGTCTGATATATCTGAGCATATTACACTAATGTGCAGTACGAGGGTCTACTCTGATCAGATCCCTCTGGAATCCCTCCTTCCAGAAATGCATGCGCAACACTCACAGAGACAGAGGACAAGTCCCAGGTCATCTCTTGGGTGTGTTCTTCTCAAAAGGGTGTGATTTCTGAAACATTTTAGGACAGTTGCCAAGGCGTCTCCTTGTGGGTGTGACGCTGTATAAACTAAAACGCTTCCAGCAACTTCTTTGCAGACGCAGCCCATACTTGGCCTGAAGAAGAATTGGAGTAAGTATTAATCTTTTTACTTTTTTACTATTGTTGAATTATTTCAATAATTCATACATTCTTCTTTGCATAACTTTTACGTCTCAGGATCATCCAAGGAGCAAACAATAAAACAGGGCTATAGTACCAAGATTTTTTTTTTTTTATGTGTCTAAGTTGCACGAGGATTCAAACCAGATTGTGCCAAAGTGAATTGTAAACTTCAATGGTTTTTATAAACATCGAGTAAATAACTGAACGAGTGTATTGTACCAAATGTATGGAAGTTATACATTAATCTTTTTATCAGCTGTATAAACTTTATAGGATTTGTGCATTTCAGAAAATGGAGTCTGAAACAAAGATTTCCAAAGCAAACACCAAATTCTCACTGGCTTTGTTTAAAAAGCTGAAAGAGGAATTGGAAGACAAAGCTGGGAATGTGTTCTACTCCCCGTTCAGCATCTCTGCAGCTCTGGCGATGGTGATGCTGGGAGCCAGAGCAAACACCGCCACACAGATGTCGGAGGTAAAACACACAGCTTATGTTCGAAGATTTCTGTGTACATAGAAGAAAATGGAAATCAATACAGCTTTTCTCAAATTATATTACCTCTGCTACACAAAGTATTTGCAGAATCAACACAGTATAGTAAAGCATTAATAGTCAAAACACACCTGCTATTTCTATGTTTTATTGTATGTTGTAATATCTGATCCAGTTTCCGTTTTCTGTCCATTCCTTATTGAAATACAGTTGAAGATGTTACAATGTTTAAAAGTCATGCCCCCACCATAGGTCTGTGCAAATGGACCCATAGATGTTATTAAGTGTGATGGGTTGACATTTGAATTAGACAATCAAGTTTATTTATATAGAATAGTTCAACCACAAGGCAACTCAAAGTTATTAACAAAACAAGAAAGATTAAAAAGCCATGACTCAAATTGTACTGCTCTTTACCCACCCAGTCTGGTGAAATGTTGGTATAATTCCATGGATATAACCAACATGGTGGAACTTGTCTGGAACAGTGACTGTTACTGTTACATAAGAAAATCATGGAATGAGTTCATATTGAACTTGGCGGCTATTGTTTAGGGAGGCAACAACAATAATTACCTGAAATTAGTCACTGAGATAGTTAAGGAATAGAACAAACACATTTTTGTTCCATTCTAGTTACATTATCTGTGTTACTGAAAATGAATTGCATTTCATATGTACAGTATGCACTAATGATAAGAACATCAATACCGACTTTCATATTAAATGAATACTTACATATTACATACATGCTTATTTTGTTATTATCGGGTGGTTGAAAATCAGTGTTTTGTTTTATTACGAGCTATGGTTAGTGTTAGCAACCAGCATTTTTTGTTATGGTGGTTACAAATGAAGTGAATGATCGGATGTGGGTGTGTATCAGTCATGTTATTGTTTATTTTACTCATGTAGCGAGAGACTGCAGATGGAAACGACCTGGTGAAGAACACATCTGTCTTTAATCTCATAATGTTTGAAGTAAATAAACTTCTTGTGATGAAACATGCATTACATTTTCCTGTGTCCTCCAGGTGCTGCGCTTCTCGGAGCCCGAAGCCCTGTGTCCAATGCAGACTGACCGGCCGTACCTCATGCAGTCGCAGATGCAGACGCGTATGCAGATGAGGACGCAGATCCAGAGAACCAGCCGTCTCCCTGATTACATCCGCAAGGTGCTCAAATGAAAACACATTCCATGAACGCCATCAAACCAATGCAATAACAATACTTTCCTTCTGTTTCCGTCATTTCTTTGGTGACACCCTTCCTGTAAGATGCTGGTGTATTATTGTTTCATTCATTTTCTCTCTCCTCTTTTGTAAAACTATGCAATGGTAATACTGTGTAACAGTTGTGTACAGGATGTCTTGAGCTGGGGTATGGTTATTGGCCACCAATCCATGCATATTGAGAATTGGATTGGACAGATGCATGTCTCCCACATATTTCCTATAAACAGAATAGATTCAGAATGGCATCAATATATACATCACTATAGAAGTATCATAAAAGCTGTCAATAAAACCGTATAAATATTTTTTTTATTTTTATTTTTTTTACGTGATACATAGACATACATAAAAGTGATACATAGACATACATAAAAGTGATACATAGACATACATAAAAGTGATACATAGACATACATAAAAGTGATACATAGACATACATAAAAGTGATACAATAAAACCGTATAAATGAAATTAATTATAGAATATTAAAATGAGAATTTCGTGTCTGCAGTTAATAATCTTACAAAGATTAAAGAATCAACCTACCTCATGTATTCTGATATAAAACTGCTTTTGGTGACATCTTGTGGTCACTTTTGTCAGAGACAGTTTATAAGTTTTATGTAAATGTTATTATTAATTTTGAAATCCCTTCATGCTGTCTCATTAAAGTGATCCGAATTTTGACTAGGATCTCACAAATCAGTAGGTTTTCTGTGGCTGTTCACAGTGCCTTAAACCTGATGACGCGAAGGACGATGTGGACTTCAGCTTTGAACAGTTGTTTGTTGAACTTGACAAACCTGATGCACTGTACGCCTTGGCCATCGCCAACAGGTTGTATGGGGAGAAAACCTATTCATTTGATGAGGTTGGTGTTTTTGCTACATATTGTAAGTTATCGGCTAAACCTGCCCTTTCACAGTTCATTACTTTAAAAGATTGTGAAAGCTTTTTGACTCATAATACCGTATGTTCATTCAAAATATTCTCTAGGATTTTTTGTCAAAAACAAAGAAACACTACAGTGCAGAATTGGAGCCTGTCGACTTTGTCACCAATGCAGAAACGTCCAGGATCCACATCAACAACTGGGTGGAAGAAAAGACTCAAGGTATGATCCTGAAATACTGACGGTTCTCTTCTCTCATTACAACACAGATCTGCCTGAAAAGCCTGCATTTTTAATGAGTTGCTATTTTCCATTTACACCACTCCCAAATCCTAACTTGGTAAAATTCAGATTACTTTTTTTTTTCAAACAGTCTTCCTGAAAGTATGAGACAAGCTTCTACTTGTTTGTGAATTAATACTTTATTTTGAGCCATGGCAGACAAGAACAAAGAACAGCAACAAAAGAACAGAATAGAAAAAAACAAAATCAAATGAAACAATACAATACATATACAGTATGTTTTCTTCAATTAACAAAAGGTCAGCTCGAAAAGGAGTGGGAAGAAGTTAAGACTTTTAAACTCCCACCACCTATTCACTATTCTATTTTAATTAACTTATATTATGTGGTTGCTACAAGATTGACCATTTTTGAATTTTATTTTATTTGTCTAATCACGTACATGATTTTAGGATTTCTGTGTATGAATTGTGCTAAACAAACAATCTAGCTATTCATTGACAACACTGTCAGACTATAGCTACACTTTTAGCTGAAATAATTCTGCTTTAACTGTCTATATTGTTGAGAAACTATTGTTCTTTTTGTTGTGTAGGTAAAATAGCGGACCTGCTGTCTGCAGAGGTGGTGGATAGTTCCACAAAGCTAGTGCTTGTAAACGCTATTTACTTCAAGGGCAAATGGAGCTCTCAGTTTAAAGAGGAGTACACGACTGACGCAGAGTTTCGACTGAGCAAGGTGAAGTAGATACGCTATTATTATTATTATTATTATTATTATTATTGTACTTCCTTAAACACTGAAAGTATCACAATATGCATTGTTTTAATGATCATTATCTCAACATTAGAACAGTAAAGTAGAAACATCAAATACTGTGCATTAAAGCAATTATCATACACAAAGTGTGATGATCTACAAGAACTCAGAGAGCAGTCAATGAGACTGCTTTTAGTCTTGGAAGTGTAATTATTATTACTTAGACCTTATTGGTAAACATAACTTTGTGACTTTTTCTGTATTTTTATGAAGTTTATGTCTAGGCCATTATTTTTTAATGAAATAATTAATAACTTTTAATTTTGAAATGTGAGGAGTTCTACCTTTAACTATATAGTTAAAGTTGAATTTTCTTTCCATGGCAGTTAAAGCCCTTTGTCATGATCCTGGACTGGACCTGGACTGGACCTGGACTGGACCTGGACTGAACCTGGACCTTCTATTAGACTGTCACTTGGGAAAAGCAAGTGCTGATTACCATACCAACACACTGTTTACTGTCGGCAGTTAGCATTTGGTCGTTAGCATTAGCATCAGCTTTTCAACAAACGTTTTCGTCCGTTATAGCTCTGAGTAAAACATGATATTACTCCCCCAAGTTTTATTTTTGAAATAATAAAACATACTTTGGTTTGAATGGGAGCAGTCGTGATGACGGCTCTTGCAGGTCTATGGAATACAGTCCTCTCTGTTTGAACTGCACCATTCGCTCTTGAATATTATTAATTTGCTACTGTTTGATTCTTGTTTTTTCAGACAACAACAAAACCAGTAAAAATGATGATGCTGGAAACAGAATTCCATTTCAGTTTTGTAGAAGAGGCAAACTGCAAGGTACCTGTGACTTTCTGTATTTGAAAGCCAGATCCGGTCAGACCTTAAAACCTAAGCAAGGCAGAACCTGGTCAGTACTGTGATGGGAGACCTATGGGAACACCTGGTGCCACAGTGGGGCGGCTGCGAGGTGCCAATCTGGCGTTGTGTCCTTAGGCAAGACACTTCACCCCCATTAGAATGAGTCTGGTGTGTGTGTGAATGCTCACTTTTGACAGTGTTGCCCAGAAGTAGTTTATCACCAACGTGTTTGGAGTGAATGGGTGGGGTGACAGTAACTGAATTGGTAGAGTATTGGCTTTTGGGCCTGAAGGTCGTAGGTTCGAATCCACCACGAGACCTACTTCACGACTCCCAATGATGTCTGCTGTCGTGTGTCCTTGGGCAAGACTCTTAACTCCACTTTTCCCAAAGCCCCCGCTGAAACATCTCAGCTCCTGTGGACTCACCACCTGCAGGAGGATCAGTGAGGGGCTGGTGCTCTGCGTACTGGGTGCAGCTCTGTCTGCCACCCCCAGACCCAGAAATGGATTAAGGGGAAGGATGGATGGTGTTTGGAATGAATGAATAATGAGATGTGAAGGGTCTTTGAGTGTCCAATTATTGTTTAACCCTGCGGCACATGTTGCATATAGAAAACAGATTTACTTTATTTTTGACAGATTGTAGAATTACCATATGAAGGAGATGACCTGAGTATGATCATAATGTTACCAAACGACATCGAGGATGAAACTACCGGCTTAGAAAAAGTAAGAAGACTTTGTTCATTTGTAATTCATTTTTATTGCAAAATGTTTTTCTTTATATATTTTTTTTAGTTGGAACAAGAAATGACTTATGACAAGTTTAAGAAATGGACCAGTCGGGATCAGATGGCGTTTGTTTCAGTGGAAGTGAGTCTGCCCAGATTCAAAATGGAGGAGAGCTATGACCTCAACAACGTACTCATTTCTATGGGCATGACGGACGCTTTCGACATGTTAAAAAGTGACTTTTCTGGTGAGATATTTAGGCTTGCTATTGTTATTTTCCTAAAATATTCCTCATAAAACTAACAAAATGTATGTGACTTTAACTCTAACATTTCATAATTAGATTGAAGAGATGTGGAGATTTTGTTTGCTAAAAACTCACGGGGACTCCTCATTTGACAACGATTCCAATGGGGACAGTAGAATTCCTCATGGCCTCATTCAATGCTTAACAAGTAGATTATTAAAAGTGAGCATGCAGTAGTACAGCATCTGCATAGAAGGGAACGTGATTTTTTTGTGCCATTCAACCAAATGTTGTTGTTTTCTCAGGCATGTCTTCTGCCAACGACCTGGTTCTGTCAAAGGTGGTGCATAAAGCATTTGTGGAGGTGAACGAAGAGGGGACAGAGGCGGCTGCGGCCAGTGGAGCAGTTATGACGGAGAGAGCGGCTATAATCACAGAAAGATTCACTGCAGACCATCCATTTCTCTTCTTCATTAGACACAACCGCTCCAACACGGTCCTCTTCGCTGGACGATTCTCTTCACCTCAATAAGTCTCACGTTTTAAAGTCGTTTTAATATTGATGCTGAGAAAAATATATTTATCTGTGTTGTTTGTGTATTTCCACATACAGTTCCTGATTCTTATTCCACAGTGCCATGAGTAGAGTTCCAATCTTCAGGACAATATATTTTCATAGACTTATGTCCTGCTATTTCAAAAGCCATGTATGTGTGTTTTTTAAGTTTAATTCACCTTTTTGGTGAATAAAACAAATAAAACATTCTGCTTGGGATAAATGTACAAGCACTGAACAACTTACAGGCACTGCAGTCTGCTGTGGACAACACATGAATGGTTTAAAGGAAAAGAATAAAAGGCTTATATCTAGAGTTGGTTTGATCACACTACGCTTACACACTTAAGAGATCTATAAATAATCCTGTTTTTAATGTTGCCATGAATAATTCATTTTTTTTAAACCTTTACATGAAACATCTTTTTATTTTTTATTTTATTGAACATACAGGTCAACTTTGCGCTACTGAGTTTTGATCAAGAATAAAAATGAAACCTAACTCTCAGCTATGAACTATTGTTGGGATGAATATATTGGTATTTTTTGTTTTTATTTATTTATTTGACAGACAGCACATGTTAATGAACAAATGGTTGAACTTATTGTCGTAAAAAATATACATTAATCTATATCCTTTTAAAGATTAACTGGGATTTTCATTCATTACATTTTAGTTGATATAGATTCGATATGTAATGTATATATTTTTTACAGGTTACACTGTGAGGAAAAACGTTTTGAAATGAGTTTCATAGTTGTCCACTAGGTGGCAGTGGCACGGACCACTTGTGTTGCACAAAGAGAGATCGATTGTACGAACTACAACTCACGTTTGTTTCTCTTTATTGCTTAATCTTAATCTTAGATGTTCTGCTCAGGACTCAGCAGAGGCCGCAGCACCACAGCCTGTTCGTCCTGCAGGTCGTGTTGTTCAATAAGAGACCATCCCAATGTTATAATGACTAATATAAATGACACCAAACATGATTTAGATGTTATATTGAAGAGTTTGAAAGTAATATTCCAAATGTTGCAGTCAGCGAACAAGCCTCGCGTAGCGTTGAAGGACAATATGTGGCCCTCGACATGTCTCTCTTTCTCATGGTCAGAAAGAAGGCCCCACTATCACCCCTGTACATCCATTTTACTATGTACTGACATGACTTCATGTGGACTCTGACTTCTTCTGGCCACTTGCCAAGTCCTGTACCTTTTGATAACGTCTCTTTGTATTTCTTACTTTTCATACAACAAACACTACTTTCAATTCCTTATTCAGAAATGATTACCTTGACCTGGCTGCATCTTTTCATTCATTCATTTTGCAAACCAATGTTTTTTAAACATTGCCTCCCGTTTCCATCATACATCATTTATCCTAATATTTCTGGAGTCTCTGCTCGACCCTTTTATAAATGTGGGAACATTTTACTTCCCGTTTTTCTACATTCAAAATATCTCCCATGATCTTAATTACAGCTTTTGAGAGCCTCTCCTTAAGGCGTGGCAATTTCTTAACTATAAAAACTGATCCTGAAGCTTAAGTTTGTTGAAGCCCTGAGCACTGCTGGTGAGTGGATTTATGATCTTGTCCATGATGTAGCTTTGCTTTTTGGGTAATGAATTGATATTTTAACTTCTTGGAGATAGGTCAGGTGTTCAGAGTTTAAGAGGTGGATGTGTAACTGCTATTTGAAAAAAGAGAAATGCTGCTAGACTTTTTTACTAATAAGAAATTACTGTACAGTAGCTTTGTTACTGTTTCACAGAGGGCCCTGCATCTTGAGATTATTGGGTTTTTTTTCTTTACATGATTCACTGTAACTTCAAAGTTAGTCTCATAGGTTTGGTGTATGGGTTTCCACATACAGTAGTTAAATGGTGACAGAAAAGCCATCTTCCTGTGGACCCACCACCTGCAGGAGGATCAGCGAGGGACTGGTGCAACGAGACTTGGGTGGCAGCTCTGATTGCCACCCCCCCCACACCCAAAATGACATGACATGAGTTAAACGGTGGTCTTTCTCTACCATAGACACAATGGCATCTGAAACTCCGTTGTCCAAAGCAAACACCAGTTTTGCCCTGAATCTTTTCAAAGTCCTGAGTGACAATGATCGCACCTCCAATGTCTTCTTCTCTCCTCTGAGCATCTCTTCGGCTATAGCCATGGTCCTGCTCGGGGCCAGGGGCAACACAGCTACTCAAATGTCTGAGGTAAGTTACACACAAAGCATTGATTAGCTGAGCCACTGAACAAGTCAAAAAAACAACACAAAGTTACACACTATTTCCATAGACATACATTGTACATTGCTGAGTGCACATAGACACTCATTGGGTTGTGTAATGGCTGCAGTATTGCAAATAATACATTATCTTTCCAAATAGTTTTGATCTGTACTCTGCAAAAAATAAAATGGAATAATATTAGTATTTTTAAAAAAATGCCAGAGAAAAATATTTAAATATTAAATTCAGAAATATATCAAATCCAGCAGATTCATATACACTTTATAATTGAAATAATTTATCATTAGGTTCAGCCCTAGATTTGATCCAGAAACCTATTTTTGTTCATCTGGTTTAGATTTGGTAATGAAAATTATACAGGACATATGCTTGGTGCGTATGATTTTAAATCCACTAAATGTGACTAAAAAGTATTTCTCAAATAGATTAATTCTTGTAAACAGAAAAGACACGTTTTAACATCATGTTTTAATAGGCATATTTTAGTGTAATGTGGTTTCAGTGTGTTGATTATCAATGACATGCTACCAATGTATTGAACCTCCAGGTCCTCTGCTTCAAAGAAGCAGAGAAGCCTCCTCGGGCCAGAGCCATGCCGCAGATGCAAATGCAGATGCAGATTCCCCAACATCTGCAACAGTTACTGCCTCAGCATCTCAGGACAGGGGTAAACACAGAAGCTGAAGACTCTGGACATACTAACAGTTGTGGTGTGGTGACGGGACTTTAAAGGTACAGTTGAATTAAAAGACCTGAGAGCCATAGAGCTCCAGTCTTGAACAGTGCGCACCCAAAGCAAGGTTTTAAAAGTGTATTCCAGTGTGGTTTAACTGCAAATGACAAATGAGATGATTCTGAATTTAACTAGCTAAATGCACGTATGAAGTAGTTTACAGGATCTAGTTGAGCACTCTAATTTGACATTTACATGGGCCTGCATGCCTGTGCAAAACAGACCCAAACGATTTTACAAAGCGTTTGTTAATATAGCCAATTGTAAAATGGGAAACATTGTTTTGTTCTGAAATATTATTTTTAGTTTTTTCTGTCTTTCTTAATTTTTATTCTTTCATACAAATTCATCTACTTTTCATTCCCTAAATCCTAATGTAATCCTAATTCAAATCACAGCACTTAAATATTAAAACATATTTTTGCAACCACAGCTACAATCAAACCAGACCTAGCGATGGCAGATACAACCCAAAATGTGTTCATGAAAAATTAATCAAATCTGGACAATTAGCAACTCAAACTTGAACGCACTCCTAGAGTTTATATCTCACAGACTTCCCATAAAAACAGGCAAAACCTGAAACAGAGGGCGAGTTCACACGCTGAACTGCTTCAAAGAGTGTACTTGTCGAGCTTTTTCCCACCTCCAATCAAACCATTTAAACCAAACTCTCACACAACATCTACAGAAGTGGGTTCTCCAAAGGAAGCCAAGGACCTCTCAATGGAGACATTGAAATAACAAACTGAGAACTTTTAGTCATTTATACAGGGATGTAGTTCAACATTCTCATATGTCTTGTTACTGTGTTGCTCTGACAATGACAAAAAATATCCTATGTTTTGCCATGAAAGGGTATGCTTCAGCTCAGCTTTGCTTTTTAATAACATTGAACTTATTTCCCACTGTGCCTCAAAACTAAGGACCTGTCTGATGAAGTGCACTCCAGCTTTGGCTCCCTGCTGCAGCTGCTGAACAGGGCAGACGCGCCCTACGCCCTCAGTGTTGCCAACAGGCTGTACGGAGAGAAGACTTACCAGTTTGTTGAGGTGTGTGTCAGTTTCAGAGACAATTGAATCTATTCATCTTGTAAAAACAAAACTTTGACGGGGTCTTAACTTTTATTTCTATAATAAAAAACAATAAAATGCAGATTAAAGCATGAACATAACATCTCCTCAAAGGAAGTGACTGCAACTTAAATTGTATTAAATATTGAAAATAATACTTTTTATGGTGACATATTGTATTATCTAAATGAAGCCATTATCAAAACAAGTATATTTTGGAAAAATGCTGGAGGAGAGAAGCTCGGATTTAATTTAATTGTGACCAATCAGGCCTGTGACGGTGCATCTCACTGGTGCCTGCAATCTAAAAATATCTCCAGTTTTCACAGCTGAAACTTTCAAAGTTACTCAAAGGCACAGAAAAATGACCCCCTGACCCACCTTTTATTTCACAGGTATAATGTACTGTGTTTTGTTTCCTAGGATTTCCTGGAAGGCACCAATGAGCACTACAATGCAAAGTTAGAGTCTGTGGACTTTAAAAATAATTCTGAGGAGGCAAGAGTCAGAATTAATACTTGGGTACAAGAGGAAACACAAGGTAAAAGAAATAATAGATTTCTGTTGTATTGTATTGGTTCATTCTCTACTCTATAGTAATGTACTAATATAGTAATGTTCATATGTGTTTAAAATATGGCAGGTAAAATCCTGGACCTTTTGGTCATTGGTGCGGTGAATGACTTGACAAAGCTGGTGCTGGTCAACGCCATTTACTTTAAAGGAAACTGGAACAAACAGTTTGACGAAACATCTACCCGTGATTATAAATTCAGGATGAATAAGGTGTGTTTATGTCAAAGATGGAATTAACTAAACCAATCTCATTCTAATTGTGTGCCATTCTTTAAAGATATTATATTGTACTGTATGCAAGTTTTATTTGGGATTTTCTTTGAAATAGTTGTTTGAAGGAACTGACAATTTTGAAGTGAAAGCAAATGTATAAATGTTTTTGTTTTTTGTAAAAGGAAAGAAAAAAGAAAACATGGACGAGAACAAGTATTCATACTTACATTAAATACCTTATTTTCATGCAACTCAAGCTCAGTTTCATATTTTGCCTCAGCCCTTTAGGCTTTGCCAATGCATATCTCTGGAAGCATCGCTTCCCGCTCTGAGAAGATCAAACGATCAACCACTACAATCAGCCTGACGTCCTGCGTAGGCAAGTCCCCTATACAAGGACACCACAGCTTTTCACTTTTCTCTCTCAGCTTGCCAAAGAGAAGCTTTAATCAATATTAGGATGTCTTCTACAAGGTTGATCCTGTGCCTGGTATCTTGTCGCCCTCCGGTGTCAGGCTGCGGATTTGCGACTTGTGTCAAGCAGCGCTTTGCCTAGCTGATCGCCACATATCCTGAGACACATGTGGCCAACCTCTTGCTCTCTTGGGAGAAATCCATTCCGGCTTACCGAATGCCATGTGTGATGGCCAGGTTGCGCTCACTCATGGCGCAGCTGCTTCCATCTTTGCTGCTGCTACTGCTGCTGCTTTGCCTGTTTCTTCTGCCTCATCAGTCTACAGGGAAAAGGATTCAGGGACAGTCTTTGACAAAGACTGCTTGTCCTTCTATCTCCATAAAGACTAGCGCATCGAGCGCTATATCCTGGATTGCTTCTTGCATCTGACGGCATCAGCTGCTGTCAGGATGCAAACGGCTCAGTCCGCCTCTCTTTCAGTGGACCACCTCCATCCCTCGCTCCTCCCTCCCGGCAGCATCGACCTGACGTAGTTACGCTGAGGATGGAAACTTTACTCTATTTTGCCAAATGCAAATGGGATTGCCCTCTGGCAGCCCAATCCCTGACACTAGCAAACAGGGTGGATGCCTGGTTAAGAGCGTCAGGAGTCCCTCCATCAAAGACGGTGTCAGCCTGTCCCTCCTGCCATCCTCCTTCCCTTGGTTTGGTCTAGTGGCATGCTCTGAGCGGGATACGCTGACTATTTCCATGCTGGACATCACAGGTGCACATCACTTCTCTTTCCTCACTGAGTCCCTCGACACTCTTGTCCGTGGTTAAGATGAGCTCTCCAAGACAGAGGTCGAGGAGGCGAAGGACACTATGGCCACCTTCCTCTGCATAGCCCAGGTATTAGGAGTGGGGCCACTACATCAAGGTCTTCACAGAGGCCTCTCTGCGTTGGCGTGCTTAGCCACCACTCTGTAGGCGGCGTTTGGTCCTCCTCTTTGGGGCACATCAACCTCCTGGAGCTGGCTCATTTTGTGACCAGATTGGAGGGCCAACACGCGATCGTTCGGACAAAGAACAAAAAATCCTTTACACGTCAGACAAGGGTCAGACGTTCACCTAGCCTCGTCATATCCCAGAAGAGCGCAACGTCGGTGGCAACAGAATCTTCAGGGGTGGCGCCTTGCAGGACTAGTGCATAGGTAGTGGCAGAGGTCTGTACCTGTTTCGGGCCCCGGTGGCTGACCTGTTTGCAAGTGCAGAGAACCCACCGACGTATCCGGACCTGGTGGGCATGGCACTCGGTCTGCCTTGGCCCGTTCTGGATTGTCCGGACGCTCTGAGGCAGACAAAGGGAGTTCTGCGCTCACGTCATGCCTTGGGCATGCCTTCGCATCCACTTTTTGGTGGCTTGTGGACTTCCGTTATGCAATAGCGAAGGCTAAAGGACAGGAGCAACATATGAAATAGAAACCCCAGTTTCCTAATTTAACTGTGGTTCTATTGCGAAGCCCTTCAGCTTTGAGCCCACCAGTCCTGTCCTCTTTTCATCAGCAGAGTTCAAAAGGAGAAAGGCTGTGGTGTAGGGCCCTTAAATAGGGACTAGCCTATGCCAGGACGTCAAGGGGATTGGGAGCGGTTGATAGTTTGATCTACTCAGGGCGGGAAGCAGTGCTTCTGAGACATATGCGACATATTAGCGAAACCTAAAAGGCGGAAGCAACACATTCAGAAAACCGTAATCACATCAGGTAACTGAGATTTCTGTCTTTTCACCACAAAAAACATGCACAATAGGTCTGAACACAATGGGTGAGTGAACGGATGAAGATGGTTAGAGGTTGTTCAGCCACTAGTGCCCTCTGTGACCTTGGTCTGTGAAATGTGCTGTGCTTACTTTCTTGCTATAGTGCTTTTCCTTCAGCCCGAAAAGGTCTTTTTTGAGCTCATCTAACCAAAATATTTTCCTCCACATGTTTAAGAAGCCAAGTCATGCAGATTTAATTCAATGCTGACTTTCTATTGGCCACTCGTCCACAAAGAACAGATTTGTGTATTTTGAATAGTGTTTGCTTATACAGATTCCCCAAGTTAGCTGTGGATGTCTGCAGTTCCTACTGACTTCTACTGGCCTCTTGTCTCATCTCTGATCACTACTGTCCTTGTAGTTGTGCCAGACTCTATCCATTCCCAGATGATGAAATAATCAGTTTAGTATAACCTATAACCTTGCTGATTATTGTCTAATCAAACCTCTGAGACATCACAGAACAGCTGCAAATATATTGAGATTAGATTCTGGACTCTACCATTCATCACTGATGAGGAAACTTCCAAAGGCAAAAGGGAATTTGTTGCGTATTTTTACAAGCTAATAAAATAGGAAATCATGCATTATTTTCCGTTCACTTCACATTTGTCATTCTACAGAGATCTTTCATAAAACAATTAGATAATACATTTAAGGTATTTGTTAGGGCGAAGTTCATGTTGTCCAAGTACATTTGGCCACTGCATTTTGTTTTGGTAAATATTCTATTGTTCTCTGCTGAACTAGATATTAACTTACTCGTGGTTATGTTTGCAGAATGAAACAAAACCAGTGAAGATGATGCACCAAAAATCAAAGTTTCCACTAAGAGACATCAGTGAGGCCAGTTGTCAGGTTTGTATAATCTATAATCTAATGTTCACGCTACACTTTCTTGTTACTACCAAACATTATTTTTCTGAAACCAGGTCATAGATTTGCCTTACAAAGGAAAGGAGCTCAGCATGCTGGTCTTTTTGCCCAACGATATTGAAGATGGCTCTACAGGTCTGGAGAAGGTAAGAAAAGGGAGATCACACGAGTGAGTTTAAACCAGTTTCTCGTCTTGATACAGACGTGCTTTAGATCTGTTTGAGTCCAGGATTAGTCTTGATTAAGGGAGTGTTTACTTTACACTTGGTCCACTCTGGTTTAAATGAGTCTAGGAGACTAGAACACACTTGGAAAGAGTTCAGTGTGTGAGGCCTGTTGCATTCACTTCTAAAGTGAACTGAGTCTACTTGATATGAGTCTGAACACCCACTTAGTTTCAGGTTTGTCCCATTTTCTAATTCTTTTTAAGTGTGAATATAATCATTAACAGCGAAACCACTGTGTCACAGCTGGAGGAGCAGCTGACCTATGAGAACTTTGTGGAGTGGACCCGTCCTGACATGATGGATGAGGTGGAGGTGCAGGTGGGATTTCCTCGATTCAAGATGGAGGAGAAGTACGACATGAAAAACGTCCTGACCAGCATGGGCATGGTGGACGCATTTGACATGGGGAAAAGTGACTTCTCAGGTAAGGGAAGACAACAAAAGTAGTGACTGACCATCAGTGTCCGTTCACATGCTGTGGCCTTACTTGAAACATTCAAACAACCAACACAATTTTGATCGAGAAAAAAATAAAAGTTAGGCACCCCATCTTGAACATTTTCTGAAGGGATTGGTAAAATACCTCCCTAAAAACTACCTACTGATCTTTCCGCTGGTAGCATTATAATAAGTAATTGCAGAAAATGATGAGATATTTTGAAAAAGCCCACAGAAGGCAAAAGTGATGGCACAGGCACATTAGTTTCAACGACGGAAATAGATGTGACTACGTTTGTTAATATTTTCAGTTTAGGGTATGGATTAGACGCTGGAGTGAGTGCGCACACCCACTGCACTCTACCCAAACTCTAAACATTTGGATTAGTTTCATGTTTGGATTACAATCTTTGTTCATCACGATTTGAATTTACCCTTTGGATTAAACTGAGTGTCACCAGAGCCACAGATTCGTCACCATGGTTAAAAGTGAGACTTAAACTGTGGGAGCGGGGAGGATTGAGGCTGTGTTATGTTGTTTATTGTTATTGTTTGTTTTTGTTTTAGTAAGCGTGTTTAAAGCGTCAAAATTATGTCTATTCTATTTTGTAGTGCGCGATTCAAAGGGCTGAGCGTTACAATTGTGCAAGTATAAAATAATCCATCCAGCGCTTTTTTGGACACTTTACATGTCATTATTCATTCACTCCAAACACGGTGGTGATAAACTACTATTGTAGCCACAGCTGCCCTGGGGCACATGAGACAGAAGCGAGGCAACCAGTATGTGCCATCGGCCCCTCCGACCACCACCAACCATTCACACACACACTAGACTCTTTCTAGGCAATGGGGGTGAAGCGTCTTGCCTAAGGACACAATGACAGTTTGGCACTTTACAGCTGCAGCCGCCCCACTGTGGCATCAGGTGTTCCAAGAGGTTAAGGACACAACGGACAGTGGGAGTAGATGGTGAAAGTCGGGCTCGAACCCACGACCTTCTGGCTCAAAGGCCAATGCTCTACCAACTGAGCTACTGTCGCCCTGTATAACATTTGGTATCAAGTGCACTCATTTGTACCTGTTTCTGAATGAAGTTGTAAATGCTAGGATTGTGACACTACTGTGAAAATTTTCATCAAGGTTAAAAACAAGGTTAGATCGTGACTCAGGTACGACGTCGGCCGCGGCAGCTGGGCCTGAGCACGGTTGTAAAGCCCAGATGAGGGGGGTCAATGTGATGGGTGTTAGGGACTGGGGGAGTCTCACCCTGCAATTTCATACTTTCGCATCCTCTCTTGCTTGTGTCACAACTTTCATGTAAGCCCCCAGGCCGTGGCCAAAGGGAAGCATTTCCTACGGGGAGAACTCCCTTCTGTTCTAACTCTCGCTGTCACAGTCTTGCGCTATTGCAAAAACACTTCAGATGTTCTGAAATCAGAATTTATTTTTATTGCCAAAACACACCAACATACCATTGTATCCTGCCCGGCTCCAGTCGCACTGCTCGTACGCCACTATTTTAATTCTTTCATTCTCATTCATTCATTTCTCAGAGCTAACGCTCTTTACTCCAAGGTGCACACACACACAAACTTGTACACATTGACTCTGATTGCAAAGAATTTCCATGCTCGAGTAGCCACGTGTAAACAGGAAGTGAAACGGAAACTAAACTCGAACCACGAGGTAGTCACTAAAGTTAGTATTAGTGCCACCAGCTTGACCGAGCATTGTACTACAGCGCATTTGGACTTTACATTTTTTTGCACGGTTGAAAAAATAAACCCTTTTGACCGTAGGCACAACCCTGTGGCGATGAGCCGGACCACTTGGCCTAGTTCGTTTGTAAAAACCTTTGTGACCTATGTTCCCTAGAAGGTCCTTCAGTGCCACTTCCAGACTTCCAGGCCTTTCTGTGTGGACTGTGTATGTTATTCTCATGTCTGCAGAGGTTTCTAAACCTCTAAAAACATTGACAAGACTTCTGTATCTCAACATCACTTCCAACAATTATAATTCTTTCCTTAGGCATGTCTCCAGCCAATGACCTGGTTTTGTCGAAAGTGATCCACAAAGCCTTTGTGGAGGTGAATGAAGAGGGCACTGAGGCAGCGGCTGCCACTGCTGTCATTATCTCAGTGACCAGTTTTAGGCCTACTCCCACATTCATCGCAGACCACCCCTTCCTCTTCTTCATTCGACACAATACGACCAACTCTGTCCTGTTCGCTGGAAAATACTGTTCCCCTGAATGAACTCAGTCATAACACTGTGAATAATCATGGCGCCAAGACATGGTGCTGTGAAAGAAGCTCTGGTGTGCACTGGCATCCTATTGCACAAGTATTCCAATGTGGCTTTACTACAAATGGCAAATAAACTGAATTTGAAAGAAAAGGGGAGTTAGTTTTTTTTTCTGTAACTGAAAGCTATTGCTTTGAAATATGCAATTACTAATAACCCTCACCAAAACTTCTGAAGACGTCACATTGGTCGGTAGTTTCAAAAACTAGATGGCTGCTTCAAAATTACCGCTGTTGAAATAATTACATAACATTCAAATATTGTGTGGCTTAAGTAAAAGTGCCTTGATAAAAACTTTGTACAATTAATAATGCATGTGACACTATAGAAAAGCTTGTGCACATTCTTATATGTGTTACAAAAGGTTTCTGTGCTGCTGGCTTTTACTACTGGTATGTAAACAGCAGTGGCAGACCGTGCTTTTCAAACCTCAGCCTTCAGTAGTGCTTGTCTGAATTAGTCCACCTATCAATAATTACTTTATTGATATCTATCACCAATTAGCTCCAACAGTGCGATCTGATAGGTCGATAACAACATTTTGAGCATTATCAAAAGATCACAACATCAACATTAGTGAAACTGGCCTATTTTTGGGCATCATCCTCCCGGTTCTGCGCAGTGGGCGAGCTCCCATAATGCTTTGTGTACGCTTGTGTGGCTCTCATGCACGTGCACAGAGGGGGTCAGCCGCGCTCTGCCCAAGCAGCGCTGCTGAACAGAGTGGAGTTAGAGCGGGGAAAAAACAAGCAGTGAGGAAGTAAAGTTTATTTGTATAGCAAATCGCAGAACAAGATTACAAAGCGCTTCACATCTAAAACAAAGTAAAAAATAATATCCATACAAGTCAGTTCCAAAAAAGAAACAATCATCAAGTACAGATAGAAGAATAAGTAGGGCTGGTTTGTTCTGTGTGTAATATTACTGTTAGATCGAATTTTCGCGCAACTCAGAAAAGAATTTTTTGGGACCAGATTTTGACCAATCACAGCGGACCACTGGCCCCCACTTAATTGAGAAAATCTACAGGTCTCTCGTTAGCACAGACAGCTGAGGTAGACGAGCATCATGGCGGGGGCAAACCTGAAAATCCCATGTCTTTGTTACCGGTTACTGCTTATACAACGAAACAGCCAAAAGAAAGTCCCTACAAGAACAGAGACAGGCCAAGATTTTGAAGGACCGGGAGAGAGGCACCCGAGAAGCGGACGAGACTACTTTAGCGCTGGGGCATGCAATAAAATGAGGGACAAAAAATACTTTCCATTGGCTTCTGGGCCAAAACAAGAGACGTATCCAGCTCCGTAAACAACATTTTGTTTCACTCTGAAAACATCCACCAAGTAACCACATGTAAGCAGTTTATCAGACACAGTAGGGTATTGTCCTTAACAAAATTAGCTCAAAACAGGGACTTTTTTGACATTAAACACATTTATTATAACGCACCATATCCTGAATTCATAATCTTCAAAATGTATTTCCTGAAACCATTAGTTCCTGTTACCTTTGAATTAAATGATGTTGCAGCACAAGTTTTGTCGAGCCATTGTCCAAAATGTCCGTAATGTTAGCTGTTAAATGTTAGCTGTTAAATTGTAACACATTTTAAATTGTAACACATTTTAACATCCCTGTATTAGTGCATTATGGACCAAATGTGTTTTTATCTTTTTTTTTATTAGTATAAGTTACTAACTTGCATTATTGGCACATTATTGGCACAATTCTTACTTACTGATACACACTAATATTAAAATGAAATAAAAAGCATACACGCACCAGTTGGAACCACTGGCATAGAATGAATAAAAGTGATTAATCCATTTCTTTTACCTTGTGTTTGCTCCTCGACCCAAGTCCACAGACTTTACTCGGCTTTGTACTGCTCGCTGGAGCCTCTCAAGAAATGCAAGGAAACATAAACTTTTAATATTTTGTCTGCTTTTGACTTATTGACTTTTCATACTAGTTACCATCATAACTAGTGTGTAATAGTGTAACGAGTATATGGTAGTGTAACTAATGTATGATAAGAAGAAACAGGTAGTTCTGCAGTTAAGTTCTGAACCTAAGCAGTAAAAATGGTAAAAGATTAATTTCAAGTAGTTTACATTATACTACAGGATAATAATAAGGTTAATATTTCTTTGACATTCAACATAAAATTGAATTCTAATGTGGATGGAAAAGTGTAGCTTGAGATGATCATCTCCGGCAACATTTGTATGGACTCTCAACCAGATAAAGTGTGCAGTGCACCATTAATTAAAAACACATACAATAAATGAACATGTCCTAATCAGGGTATACTTTAGTTTTTTGTTGTTGAGCAATTACAAGCAATGATTAATTAGTCTCCTCTGGAAAGTGACACACACCTCACCAAACTGGTAAGTCTTCTCTCTGTACTGCCTGTTGGCAACACTGAGGCCGTAGCGGACCCTGAGAGCGGACTCAGAGAGCGGACCCTCAGAGCGGACCCTGAGAGTGGACCCTGAGAGCGGACAAGAAGATGATAACATTCGATTTCGGAGAAAAAGCAAATCTAAAGGATTTTGATTCTGAACTCAGAGGATTCTGCTGATTCCATGCAGCATCCAGAATCCAATGTGGGTCACGTTAAATATTCCAATGTGACACACAGGAGGAAAAGTTTGGGGTTTCTAGAGTGTAGATGAGTCTAGAGTCTAGGGACTCCACTGTTTCCTTTTATTTTCAAACGATATGATAATCACACAAATATTTATTGTGACATCTCGCTGATCGTTATTATCTCAGTATTTCATCTCCTTAGCTTGTGTAACTTGCCTCTGACATTTGTGTAGTTGTGTTGCCCCGGCCCCAAACAGGACCATGGCCATAGCTGACGAGATGCTCAGAGGAGAGAAGAAGACACTGGAGGTGCGATGGTTGTCACTCAGGACTTTGAAAGAGATTCAGGGGAAAACTGGGGTTTGCTTTGGACAGGGGAGTTTCATATGCTTCCCACGCTGGTCTGTGTCTGTTGCAGAGTGAGATTCACAGTCTTTTACCTCATTCACCGCCATTGACGTATATAGACGTCAATCTAAATCTTTTTTCGTTTTTTTCTTTCTATGGCTCGTCAAGGTTCTTGTGCATCCTGTGTCAACATTTCAGACCGGTAAACACTTTGGAACCAATCCTGTAGGGGGCAGAGGTGACACTGTGGCCAGATCCAGGGAGGGAGAAGGGGGCATGTGGTGCTGTGAGCAGCAAACAGCCAGAGGAGCAGCCATGCTTACATAAAGGACCGCGGATCTGAGAAGCTCACGCAGCTAACGCTGTTTGAGAGCCTGTTCAGTCATCAAACGGATAAATAAGAAGCAGCTAGATGCCACGATGCTAGTTCTTCAGGTTTTAGTTAACATGAGGCTCCAGGATCCTCGGAGCCTTCCCCCTCCCTCCTCGTCCAGCAGCAGCAGTGGCTCCTCCCCCCGTCGTCATGTGTTAAGTTGCTTTTCACTTCAACATGTTGCATTTACGAGTTTATTTCTCCTCTTTGTCTAATGTACTATCAGCCCCTCCAGGATTTTGTGCGCAATTGTTGATTGATGAATGATTATTGCGGGGTAAAATGATTGATTACGCGGGACATTTTTCCAAAAGTTTCCCTCTTGAGTTTGGAGGCGTGTGAGTCTGGCATGCAGCATTAGCTGCCAGGGAGCTATGGATGATGTTACCGTGTGGTTTATAGAAGGGACAGGGGAAGGTGATCCATGGCAGACCGGTGAGCGGGACCCATGATGAGCAACAAGTGTTAGATTTACCGCACAATGTTGTGCATTCTGCAGTGGTGCGTCTCACTGTGGAGGGTGCGTCAGGAGCGCGCCCGCTGCTGCTTTGGAACAGAGGGAGAGAGACTCTGTTGCTCTGATCCCGGAGTCTGCGTGATTTTGCGTTCAAACATTGAGAGATTCTGGAGGGAGTGACTTATACTATAGTAAAAATAAACATAAAGTAGCGTTTTTAGCGAGTATTGAAGAGTTTTTTTTATCTCAATGTCATAGCTGCTGAAGCCAAAACACTTGTTATAATGTGAAAATGTATGGTGATTTTATATTTTTCTGTGTGTTGTAGATTGTTGACCCCAGGACCCCAAAATGCTGCAGCAGAGTTTGATTTGGATCAGACAGCTGACTTCTGCAGCCCTTCATAACTGATGAACTTCTGAATCCTGGATCTTGTTGTCGAACAGACAAAGCTGTATGCAGCACTATTAGGGATGTAAAAAAACTATGAATTTTCATGACCGACCACCGAGCCTCATTAACCGGTTGAAACCGGTTAACCGCGTAGTTTAAAATAGTCCACGTTCTTTGAAATAACAGCCATTTCGAGCCGCGTACTTTTCATAAGTGCAGCTCTGCGTTCTACTGGATCAGAGTTGAGACAGCGGCGCCCAAACCCGCAACAGCTCCGGCACCTTTGCGCACAGAGAACTGCTTTTTTAATCTTCCCATTCTGCTGTGCTGCGGGTTAATACCAAAACTTTCTAGCAGCAAACGACGGCTCGTTCACATGGTCAGAGCAGCGAGTGACGAGCCGCGTCTCACAGGTCTTCACAAAAGTTTAAATACAAGTGATGTGTGTGGAGCTGATCCCGAGGACCATAAACACAAACATGTTCCATGTGGTTTGACTGGAGCCGCGTATTTGCACGAATCCTTTGGGCTCCGTGACACAGAGGAGCGCGACAGACCGGTGTAACGCTGAGATACACTTCCTTGAAGAGATGCACTTCCCCAGCTGTTTATGATGTAATGCAAAACTGCGCATGCGCGTCTCACGGCAACCGAAGCATACCAAGATGGCGGACCGTGAATTGCTTTAAAAGTTGAAATACGAACGAATTAAGACACGAATGTCACTTTTAATGCAATTTGAGGCGAGATGTTGATGGTTCCGTTTTGTCACATGTGGGTTTTAAGAGTCAAAGTTTCGTGCAAAGTTTAGTTTAAGCAGTCAACTGCGCCTGTGAAACCACAAAGCTAATGTTTTCATAGCAGTCCGCGGCTGCTGACGTAGGCTGATGACGCGTCCTGTGGCCACTCTACACTGGTCTGTCGGGTTGATAATGGAAAATGGGGAAAAAAATCAATCTAATTAAATATTTTGTTTGAACACACTATTGTTAATCATATTAAATACAGTACGATACATGTATTGAATGAAATTTATTATTTCCATTATCAACCCGACAGACCAGTTGTAAGCTGTAGAGTTGCCACAGGACGCGTCATCAGCCTACGTCAGCAGCCGCGGACTGCTATGAAAACATTAGCTTTGTGGTTTCACAGGCGCAGTTGACTGCTTAAACTAAACTTTGCACGAAACTTTGACTCTTAAAACCCACATGTGACAAAACGGAACCATCAACATCTCGCCTCAAATTGCATTAAAAGTGACATTCGTGTCTTAATTCGTTCGTATTTCAACTTTTAAAGCAATTCACGGTCCGCCATCTTGGTATGCTTCGGTTGCCGTGAGACGCGCATGCGCAGTTTTGCATTACATCATAAACAGCTGGGGAAGTGCATCTCTTCAAGGAAGTGTATCTCGGCGTTACACCGGTATGTATGTGTGTGTGTATGTGTGTGTGTGTGTGTATGTATATGTGTGTGTGTGTAAATGTAAGCTCCAATGTAGTTCTGACCCGCGCCAGTGTGCAACTTTGACGGTAACAGAGGGGAGAGATGATGCGTGTGGATGTTACGTATGGTGTGTGTGTGTGTGTGTGTGTGTGTGTGTGTGTGTGTGTGTGTGTGTGTGTGTGTGTGTGTGTGTGTGTGTGTGTGTGTGTGTGTGTGAGAGTCGTCCCGGAGTATATAATACATGGGCGCACACAGCTAGATACAGACCCGCTCGTCACAAGACAATCCTTTGAGTGTATTGTGTGTACACGTTTAATTTGTTTAAAAATAATTATACATTAAAAATACAATTCAAAGTATTGTTTCTGTTTTGTGTCATAGTAAGAAACTGTCATACATTGTAAAATATCAGTAAAGACAAAAAAAACACTTTTCTGCTTGAAAATGCGCGTTTCACAAAAAGGCTGGTCAAATCTTGGTCAGGAAACAGCATTTTGTGTGAAAGATACCTATGTTGCACTCTCAATTGCTAAAAACCTAAAAGGGTTAGAAACTTACTTTTTTTTAAATGAAAGCCAAGGGATAGAGCTTTAGTTTGGTATGTTTCATACTTGTGTCAACCAAGGGCTCACATTTCTATGCGGTTCGGAAAAACACTAAAAATGTACAAAATCTCTGGCAGTATGAGGGATGCTGCTTTTTAAATGGCTGGCAGTGAATGAGTTAAGAGGTGCGATTTGTATTAAATGTCTCCACCTGTTTTTAAGACCTAAACCGCTTTGTGACTCTGGTCTGTGAAAGGCAGTATATAAATAAAGCTTACTTACTTACTTAAGGAAAGATTACGACTTTGCTATTCAGTTTATTAGGGTAAAATATTCTTGAGGAAACAGGTAATTATTAAATTTACAAAGTGTACAAATATGACACATACTTACTAGCAGGTTAGCAGCAGTTATAAATGTGGTAAAGAATGGACTTTAGAGTAGATTAGGCTCAAATATGAAACACATACAAAAGGAATGGCTGAATTGGTGCTCAACAAAATACTGTGGGAAAAGAAACCAAACAGGTACAAGAACGTAAACAGTTCTTGCACTGCAAAATGTTGGGGGGGTCTCACATTTCCTACAATGAATTATGTATAAATAATAATTATTTATAATAATAAAGAGATAATAATAATATGCATATATTCAGGAAGGTTAACATGCATTTTAATACGCAGTACGTCTTACATTGGGTTACACGCTGCTGTAATAGTTCCAAATCAATAAAACACGGCGCAAAATAATGAAAAAGATCATAAATCCACTCGCCAGCAGTGTTCGGGGCGTTGCAGACAAACATCAGCTTGGCCTATCAGCTTTTTTATTGAGAACTGTATTGATGACAACCACAAGCACTGAAAGGAGGCGTGGCTTCCGGGTCATCACGTGACCATGATGTGCGCAGAGAGTCATTCCATTCCGCCCTGAACACTTCTGGTGAGTGCATCTATCTAGCTCTATCTGTAGCTATTTCATTATTTAGCGTTGTGTTTTATCGATTTGGAACTATTCAATGACGTACTGCAGCGTGTATAACCTTCCTGGAGATATGACAGAGGTGTTGAAAGTTTAAAAGGACAGGTGTTACTTATAGACTGTAGGTGTTACTATAAGGAAGTCTCTAGTGTAATAATAACTATACGTTATTTTACCTGTTTAGTTTCTTTTCCTCGAAAAACAATATTTTGGTGCACAGCCATTCCTTATGTATGTGTTTCATGTTTGAGCCTAATCTACTCTTTAGTCCATACATGGATCTGATTTGCAACATAAATAACTGCTGCTAATCTATGAGGCTTTGAGGAAGTTTGTGTTATATTTGTACACTTAGTAAGTTTAATAATCACCTGTTTCCTGAGTATTTAACCCTAATAAACTGAATAATGTAGTCATAATCTTTCCTCAAAAACTGCTGGAAATATGTGTTACAAATTGCACCTCTTAACAGACTAAATCTTTTTCTGCAACAGACACCATGGCATCTGAAACTCCGCTGTCCAAAGCAAACACCAGTTTTGCCCTGAATCTTTTCAAAGTCCTGAGTGACAACGATCGCACCTCCAATGTCTTCTTCTCTCCTGTGAGCATCTCTTCGGCTCTGGCCATGGTCCTGCTCGGGGCCGGGGGAAACACAGCCACACAAATGTCAGAGGTAAGTTATACGTAAGCCTGTATCAGCAGCCATGAGTCAACAAGACATCAAAAAGTAATACATGGATTTTTCTCTGTTATGTTTCCATAGTGATACATTGTAAATAGCTGACTGGTTCTATGCACACAGTAGATTATAGCCATTACATAACCTAACCACTAATTCAAATAAGTACAGGTACAGGATCTTGCCTTGCCTCTTGATTTGAATTGGCTCTTTTCTACAACAAGGATCTCGTACCTAAAGCTTTTGAGGTACCAGAAGTGAACCATCCCTTTACAGGTTACTCTCCAAAGGATCCAGAAAATGAATCAATGCATTGTGACAATATGTAGTGGTTGTGTAATACAGGTGGTTTGAAATGTAAAGAGCCTTGGCTTGTCACACATTGGTCTGTCGGGAACCACACCCAGCTCCACTGGAAGGGTCACTGATATGTGAGAATGTGGGATAGGCTTCACATGGACGGACAGAACAAAAGAAGGAAGTTCATTCATTCATGGTTTTTGTAATAAATGTATGTATCCAGTTGTAAAATCTGCAAAAATAATAACATTTCTAAACACATTGCAATCAATTACAAATTGCAACATATCCATCATTAAAACAATACAACCTTTTTTGACCAACCAATGAATATTTGGACCAACTTTTTACAAATAAAAAACCCAATATAAAGAAAACAAAATTGTTCTGAAGATGCCTCAATCATGCGATACAATAATGAAACACAAACATTGAATACAGGTAAATTATTTTAATGTAGAATCAATTGTTTGCATATTAGGAAAAAACCACATTTATGAACCAAATAATCAAGCAGCCTCAAAGGTGTTGATTTTTAGAACTTCAAAGCTACCATTTGTAAAAATAGTTTATACCTTAGCCCATATTGATTCTTGTGACTTTTTAGAATCACAATTATCACAAGAATTAATCCTGCAGCTCAAGGTTAGCTGTTAATCCTGACCAACAACAACATGGCACCCAAAAAAACACATTATTTTCAAGAATCACTGAAGCAACAGTCGGTGTGTTGTGTGTTACACCAGAATGAAGTGCATTTGTAATGTAAAGAGTCATAAAGGAGGGGAGAGACAAAGGTCACCACACTGAGATCACAGCAGTTACTCGGAATACAAACTCAGCGTTTCATAGCTTCAGTTAGCTGAGTAACATTTACTCCTGAAATGACTGGAGAAAAGGTTTGGCATTCTGGAGAAAGACATAACCACATTCACATAGAGGCTCAAGACTGAACCTGTTCAAAGTTACACGGTGCCACTTTATAGAAATGACACTCAAAAAGCATTTACATTTTTAAGAACTGTTCTAAAACATTCAAGATGTTCCTAAACAGATGTGTAGGTTTCTTTGGGATTTTTAGGGGAAACAGGAGAGCTGGAATTGATTAAGTAAAATCATTTAAATTTAATGTTTTATGTATTTTGAACAGAGGATATGCAGTTTAATGACTTAGTTCAATTAATTAGATATGGTTTCAGTGTGTTGCTTCTCAATGAAATGCTACCAATGTATTGAAAATCCAGGTCCTCTGCGTCAAAGAGGCACAGAAGCCTCCTCAGGGCGGAGCCATGCAGCAGATGCAGATGCAGATGCAGATTCCCCAACATCTGCAACAGTCACTGCCTCAGCATCTCAGGACAGGGGTAAACACAGAAGACGAGAAGCTGGGGACATACTAACAGCTGTGGTGTGGTGATGGAACATATTACGCTTTTTGGTGTTGTTCAAGAGCTACTCATGGCTCTGGACAAGGAACAAGAACAATCTGGTTTGGCGTGCGTTTGGTGAATGTAGTTACTAATAATGCCTGTTTTGGAGTATGCATGTATGTATACATGCATATACATCTATATCCCAAAACTGTCAAAAAAAACTTATTGATACAATTTTATCAAAATATTTTTTTTGTCCAAAATGTTTAACAACTATCAAGCAATTTGCAAATGTTATACCTGAAGCAGTAGTTGTTTTATTGCTATATCAAGAGGTCTACTTCCTTTCAGAAAGCAGGGTTTGTGTGATGGCTGTCCTCTTCAGGTGTTAAAGGCTTTAAGAATTCCATTATGCTGCTAACAATCTCTCTCTGTTTTTTCCATGTAATGATGGGGTATGCTTCATTACAATTTTTCTTTTTAATAACATTGAACTTATTTCCCACAGTGCCTCAAAACTAAGGACCTATCTGATGAAGTGCACTCCAGCTTTGGCTCCCTGCTGCAGCTGCTGAACAGGGCAGACGCGCCCTACGCCCTCAGTGTTGCCAACAGGCTGTACGGAGAGAAGACTTACCAGTTTGTTGAGGTGTGTGTCCATTGGTTTAAGAGACTTTATCTTAAATGCTCTATGGAAGACTAAACAAGACCTTAATAGAACGTCTATCCACTCCACGATAGGATTGCATATGAACTAATACTGTTATGTTGAATGTCATAACAAATATTTCCTTCCAAGAAAATTAAGCTTATAGCAATCGTGTGAATTAAGTGCAGACACTGTACATTATTTTAGCATTTATTTTGCAACATCATCCATGAGTATCCCTAAAACCTTGAACATGAATGTTGTTGTTTATGTTTCCTAGGATTTCTTGGGCGGCACCAGAAAGCACTACAATGCAGAGTTAGAGTCTGTGGACTTTATCGGTAATTCTGAGGAGGCGAGAGTCATGATTAACACTTGGGTAGAGGCACAGACACAAGGTAAAAGAAATGATGGGTTCACAATTGATTCTATGTTTTATAGTACTGAAGTAGTATAGTAATCTTTACATTTGTTTACATTTTTCAGGTAAAATTACGGACATTTTGGCCAAAGGTGTGGTGGATGGCCTGACAAAACTGGTGCTGGTCAACGCCATTTACTTCAAAGGAAACTGGAACAAACAGTTTAATGAGAGCTCTACCCGAGATTATAAATTCAGGATAAATAAGGTGTGTTTTTGTCAATCTCATTACATCAAGTTACATTTTGATATTTGAAGCGTATACAGTATAGGCAGTGGCTTGCAAAAGGGCTCATGCAAATGTAACTTTATGATATTTTACGATGACAAAGAATGAGAGGCCTACAGGTTTTTGTTATTTGTTGCTGAAATTCCAACAGTCTTTTGGGGTGAAACTTGAGAAACGTTACATATCTCCAGACAACTGTTGCTGCTGTCAGAGAGTTCAGGTGTAAAATATTATATCATCAATCCTTTGAATGCCCTTTTGTCTTCCCTTTTGGACAAATTTACGATCTGTAATTCAATTAAACATGCATACTTCACACCATAGCAACAACAGAAAGCAGTTTACCAGCACAGTGTGGCCTGAGCAGAATCACATATTATTTATGCACCTGCCTGAAATCCAGAGAAGATACAAAAACAATTTATCCTTTCATAGCCCTAAATCACAACAGCAGACATCTCAGAGGACTTAACAAAACCATGGAAATCACCAACACAGATCAGAAAATCAACAGTTAAGACACAGAAAATACACATATATATACATCAATACAAAACAAATATATACATAGAAAATACCTTGGGGGGGTCCACATTGAGAGAGGGGTGCACTCCACACGGACAGACGGGCTGTAGATCCAGGACCTGAACTACAGAACGAGGACCAAGGCCACGTAGCCGCAGACAGGTCCAGTGCAGAAGTGAAGCACTCCCAGACGGTCGGGCAGGGCAGTGCGCAGGTGTAGACGGAGGGGGCCAGGTTCAGAGGTCCCGTTGTCGTGCCATGAAACAGACAATGGGACAATGGGTTATAGCAATGAACAGACTACAGTCCAAATCCTAATACTACAGTACAGACAGATACATGTAGATGGCCTCCACTGACCATATACAGCTCTGGTCTTACACACAGTGGCCTCTCTACAGTAATACAACACATCCATGGCTGTAGTGTGCAGAAGGACAGAGTGCGATGGACGTGGGTCAGAGTGTGATAGACTCTACTTAATAGATTGATTGATATTGAACAAATCAGAAATTCAGAGAATATTTTTGGCAAGCCCCACTTTGTCGTTTTTTTGTTTATGAGATTATGAAATGTTGTATAAATGTGCCGGATGTTTGTGGTCGTGACATGAGAAAGTTGTCCAAGCACGTTTGCGAGCCATAGTATTTTAGTTATTAACATTATGCATATGTTATTTGTTTGGGTAATTATTTTGTGCTTTGAACGATAGATTAACTTTCATGTGGTTACTTTTTGTATATTTTTTCAGAATGAAACAAAACCAGTGAAGATGATGCACCAAAAGTCAAAATTTCCGCTTACATACATCAGTGAGGCCAGTTGTCAGGTTTGTTTAATCTATAATGTAATGTTCACACTACACTTTCTTGTTACTACCAGACATTATTTTTCTGAAAACCAGGTCATAGATCTGCCTTACAAAGGAAAGGAGCTCAGCATGCTGGTCTTTTTGCCCAACGATATTGAAGATGGCTCTACGGGTCTGGAGAAGGTAAGAAAAGGGAGATCACACTAGTGAGTTTAAATCCAGTTTTTAGTCTTGATTAGGTGTGCAACGGTTTGAAAAAATCCCGGTTCGGATCGTACATCGGTTCAGAGCCCACGGCTCAGTTCATTTTTTGAATCTGCAAAAAAAAAAAGTGTTGTCTTTTTTATAAACACTTTATTATTGACTAATTAAAATGCATAAAATCAAATTAAACTACACAAGGCATATTTTCAAGGCATTGGCCTTCAGGCCTGAAGGTCGTGGGTTCAATTCCCACCTCTACACCTTCTCCACCGACTCCCACTGATGACTGCTGTCGTTGTGTCCTTGGGCAAGACACTTAACCCCACTTTGCCCAAAGCCCCCACTGAAAGATCAAGGCTATGCTCACACTCAGAGAGCAGCCGTCCTCCTGTGGACTCACCACCTGCAGAGGGTCAGTGAGGGGCTGGTGCTATGAGACTTGGGTGGCATCTCTGATTGCCACCCCCCTGACCCAGAAATGGATTAAAGGGTAGAAAATGGATGGATGGATGGAAGGCATATTTTCCTACTGAATAATAAAGGCTCCTGTGGACTCAGCTCCTGCAGGAGGATCAGTGAGGGGCTGATGAGATGAAGTGAGCGGTTTTCGTAGCATAGCTCTCCGTTCCGCTCATGGATATATTTTAGGTTCCGCTGGATGTCCAAGCATCAGTCGTGAGCGCAACTGTGGATGCACGGGCTAGTTGTCTTTAGCCCGGTCTGACTATGCTTAAAGGAGCTGCTTAAGCGGTTGTTGAGAAACCTTTTTTCACTCATGTCTTTCTTGTGCCACAGTGTTTACACATCGTAACAGTTTTGTCGACTATTTAATCATCAGTATAGTGACTGAATAATAATAATAATAATCTTTATTTGTATAGCACTTTTAAAAACAATGGTTTTTTTTCAGCATGATAAACAATAAAAACAGTCATAATACAAGGTCAAAATAATTAGATACAGAAACACGAATGCTCCCATGCAGGGGATGACGCGGGGCTTTCAAGCTTTCAAGCTTCGCTGGCCGTCACCACACTGTGTGTGGACTGAACAACATGCATACAACTTTTTTTTCATAAATCAAACCGCAGATCACGTCTGTACCGAACCGAAGACGTTGATCCGAACGGATCACGGATCAGTGATGAACCGTTGCACCTCTAGTCTTGATACAGACGTGGTTTAGATCTGTTCAAGTCCAGGGTTAGTCTTGATTAAGGGAGTGTTTACTTCACACTTGGTCGGTCCAGTCTGGTCCAGTCTGGTCCACTCTGGTTTAAATGAGATTTGTTTGATGTGAGACTAGAACACACTTGGAAAGAGTTCAATGTGTGAGGCCTGTTTCACTTCTAAAGTGAACTGAGTCTACTTGATATTAGTCTGAACACTCCCTTAGTTTCAGGTTTGTCCCATTTTCTAATTCTTTTTAAGTGTGAATATAATCATTAACAGCGAAACCACTGTGTCACAGCTGGAGGAGCAGCTGACCTATGAGAACTTTGTGGAGTGGACCCGTCCTGACATGATGGATGAGGTGGAGGTGCAGGTGGGATTTCCTCGATTCAAGATGGAGGAGAAGTACGACATGAAAAACGTCCTGACCAGCATGGGCATGGTGGACGCATTTGACATGGGGAAAAGTGACTTCTCAGGTAAGGGAAGACAACAAAAGTATGTTGTAACTATATGTTCCATTCACCAATGTTCGGTCTTTTGAATCTCAGCCGTGATCGGGGCTGATGACTGTGACATTCAGTATGCAACAGCTTTAAAGTACAACAATCACCCAGACAACAGTCATTTGTTCCTTAGTTATGGACTTCTTTACTGGGGAACAGGTCCTTCAAATGCAGAACTAATTTTATTCCCGAAGCCTGTAAATACAGTGCAGATCCTTTTTATTGAAAATGTGCCTGCATGAAAGCAGAGAAAATGGACTGAACCAAGTAAGGGTAGGGCCAATGCCTATATTTGGGCAAATCAGATTTAATTATGCATTTAGTTTTTTTAAATGTCAGAATCAGAATCCTTTTTATTGCCATTTGAGTAACAGGAATTCACAAACTTTGGCTCTTGGTGCAAACAAGTTAAAGCAGAATAACTTGTTACATCCCTGTAACAAACAACAATAGTTTTGTGACCATCTCCCTCACTCTAATTAGTGACTTGTTTATTACTCTCTTGTAAAGTAGACTATTTTTTTATAAATAACCGTAAAAAAAAACCCTGTGGACAAAAAAAACGGCAAAACGACCCTGGCCATCAAGGAGGAAAAATGCTTGGGCCGTATTTTGGTACCAGTCCAGCCCTGTCCACCGCTGCCAGAACTCCACCGAGCTCCTCCTCCAGCGTCTGGTCAAGGGAATTGCCAGATCTCCAGGACCGACCTGTCTTTCAGAGGCTCAGACTGACCGGCCTGTCCTTCAGAGCTCCACCTCTATCTGGTGGGTTTGTTTGAGGACATCCACCACACCAAGAAGACCATCATGCATCAGGGCATCCATCTGACCCGACGTATCTTGCCTCATCACTGTACACAAGCTGTAGACATCTCATTGCTGCTGCTGTCAGCTGAGGAACACTGTTTGATCCTGGGTCACTTCATAAGTTTGGATAGAGATATGACTTTTTATGATTGTATGTAAATGTTCAGTATAATGGTCACATGGATTTCCTCTTGTGGGATACATAAAAACTCTATCAATCAATTAATATTACTCACACGATGTGTTCATTTCTTTCCTCAGGCATGTCTCCAGCAAACGACCTGTTTTTGTCAAAGGTCGTCCACAAAGCGTTTGTGGAGGTGAATGAAGAGGGCACTGAGGCGGCGGCTGCCACTGCTGCCATCATGATGCTGCGCTGTGCTATGCGTCCTGCCGCCTTCATCGCAGACCACCCCTTCCTCTTCTTCATCCGACACAATGCCACCAATTCTGTCTTGTTCGCAGGGAGATACTGTTCCCCTGAATAAAATCAGACATAACGCTGTAAACCAAAGAAAGGGAAGCTTGTTGTATTATCTGTCACTTTGGGCGATGCAATTACTATCAGTCTATCACAATCGTCAACGCTTTTAAGTTTGTTGGCAGTTCTCCAAAACAAAACGGCTGCTTTCAAAATCCTGACACTCTACAATTGAAATTTAAAAAAGTACTGCTCTTGATAAAAATGCATCGGAATGTGTCACTGAACTAAAGAGAAGTAAAGTTAGCTTCTCTGCTACAAACTGCTTCTGTGCTGCTGTAAACAGACCTCGTTATTATCTACACCTCCTGAGGAACTCACCCACGCTGCCTTCTGATCATTATTATGTGTGCACTTCTTTACTGACACATGGTTTTAACTGTGCAATACTTTTGAAGCACTACTCTGTCTGGCTTTTAATTGAATAAATAAATGAATTTATTGAGTATGTCATAGTCAATTCAATATCAAACCTGCAATGCATATTACATACACATGCATGAGAACAAACTAATGTAATGGCATTATAAGTAAGTCAGTAAGTAAGCAATCTTTATTTATATACCGCCTTTCACAGACCAGAGTCACAAAGTGGTTTACAATTGTTATTTATTTATTATTATTTTGATTGAGAATTTTCCTTTTTTATGAAACATAAATAAAGAAAATCAACATATATCAAATGTTAATGGGAAGAAGTTTACACTTATTAACCCATACCCCTATTTAAAATAAGTACAGACACTACATTCTGGGTAATCAAGTAGATTGATACGACTGTCTGGAAGACAAGAAGCGTAGCTACCACAAGCCCCGGCGATCCAAGATGGCGCCCTATTCAAATGAATGGTTGTGCTCAGTGGCGCTTTGTGACGGCACGGGGGCTGAAAAATTAGCGGAAGTTGCCTGAAACTCGCAAAGATCTATGGGAAACTCGCCTGTATTTGGGCATCGTCTGGTCCTCCCGGTTCTGCGCGGTGGATGATCTCCCATAATGCGTTGCGCCAAACACGCGTGTGTGGGTCTCACACCGGGTCTCACGCACGTGCACAGAGGGGCTCGGCCACGCTCTGACCAATCAGAACAGTTCATCAGAGCGGGAGTTAGAGCGAGAGCCAGACGAGCAGAGTTTGTGGCACTAAAGTGTGGATTTAAACAAAACCGAAGGATTTAAGAAGAAAAAAAGTTCAGGATGACAAGGGACACTAAAATCCCCACAAAATCCGTTCTTTATTAAAGCTGTAGGTTCTCTGTCTGCTGAGGTTGAGCTGTTTTAATATGCATTGAGTTCTATGGGGAAAATTTCTGGGTAGCCCACGTGAATTTAGTCTGGTTCAGTCTGCAGTACCGCGAGAATCCCCTGAGCACATGAGTTATTCAGCTACAAGCTAGTAACACCCTATCCAGTTAATATAATACATCCATGAGCTACCATCGCTACTGTATCAGTCCTGTTTCAAGCCTTTAGGGGGCGCTGCCGAGCGTCAGTGTTTGAATATTGGTAGAAGAAGAAAAGTGTTTCGCTGGCTGAGGCCCAGCCCAGTCCCAATACCCACACTGCACCCTACGCCCTCCTATGAAGTGTGCATTTGTTTGAAGTGCGCGCAAGGGTTGGAGTGCGCAGGTTGCAAGCGTGCACAAAAGGTGGAATTGGGACAGTGCACACTGAGAGCAGGTTACGTCATCGACTCGTCAAGAGATGGTCATTTTCAGACCTAAACTTTGTCTGACCCTTTGGGAAACAAATTGAATTGCTTCACACACGTTAAAATACATGTATATTAGTGGTTTTTAATTAGAGATAGCTGTATAATTTTAAGTTAAATGTGGGTAACTAACTATCTGGTCAGTTTTTATACATTCTAAGATTATTGTACTAAGTGTAAAGTTTAAATTGAATGTTATATGAACTCTTGCTTTAAAAAGTTATTAAATTGTTAAAACACAATTTCCGTAATTGTTCATCAGACGTTTGTGCTTCTATCCAAGTAACATAGCAAAACTTATTTACACACATACTGCATATATATTTCAAAATTTATATTTAAATGCATTTTCCCGACGTTTTGGTGTGTACCGCAAAGAATTATGGGCAATATCCTTCGCCAGAGTGCGCATAGATGCAGGCTACGGCGAAGTGTGGATCAGGGGCGCAAAGGGGGCGGGGCCAAAGACCTCCCTGGAGAATTGGGACACCCTACGCACTCGCACCCTTTATCGGGAACGCGCAAATGAGGGGCGCGAGGGTGGAAGTGCGAGTATTGGGACGGGGCCTGAGGGTGTGTGTGTCACTCCCGTATTCGTCCTGGAAACCGGATTCGTCCGGAAGTTTAGTTTGCGCATGTCAAAAAGTTTAATATGTCCTTAAGTGGTGACTGGTTAAGTTTAGGCGTCTGATTAAGATGGTTAAGTTTAGGGTTGAAGCTGGGTTGGGGTTATTTCATGGGAATGGCTGGTTAAGTTTAGGCATGAATAGGTAGTTTTTTATATTTACTTCCGCTTCCGTCCAGATTCCGTGACGTAATCTACTGCTGCGTATGCTCATTGGATCAAACTGAACTTCCGGACGAATCCGGTTTCCGGGACGAATACGGGAGTGACATGTGTACAGGTGTAACGCCGAGATACACTTCCTTGAAGAGATGCACTTCCCCAGCTGTTTATGATGTAATGCAAAACTGCGCATGCGCGTCTCACGGCAACCGAAGCATACCAAGATGGCGGACCGTGAATTGCTTTAAAAGTTGAAATACGAACGAATTAAGACACGAATGTCACTTTTAATGCAATTTGAGGCGAGATGTTGATGGTTCCGTTTTGTCACATGTGGGTTTTAAGAATCAAAGTTTCGTGCAAAGTTTAGTTTAAGCAGTCAACTGCGCCTGTGAAACCACAAAGCTAATGTTTTCATAGCAGTCCGCGGCTGCTGACGTAGGCTGATGACGCGTCCTGTGGCAACTCTACAGCTTACAACTGGTCTGTCGGGTTGATAATGGAAATAATAAATTTCATTCAATACATGTATCGTACTGTATTTAATATGATTAACAATAGTGTGTTCAAACAAAATATTTAATTAGATTGATTTTTTTCCCCATTTTCCATTATCAACCCGACAGACCAGTGTAGAGTGGCCACAGGACGCGTCATCAGCCTACGTCAGCAGCCGCGGACTGCTATGAAAACATTAGCTTTGTGGTTTCACAGGCGCAGTTGACTTCTTAAACTAAACTTTGCACGAAACTTTGACTCTTAAAACCCACATGTGACAAAACGGAACCATCAACATCTCGCCTCAAATTGCATTAAAAGTGACATTCGTGTCTTAATTCGTTCGTATTTCAACTTTTAAAGCAATTCACGGTCCGCCATCTTGGTATGCTTCGGTTGCCGTGAGACGCGCATGCGCAGGTTTGCATTACATCATAAACAGCTGGGGAAGTGCATCTCTTCAAGGAAGTGTATCTCGGCGTTACACCTGTAAGATGTCTGGAAGTGACGTGGAGGGAAGTGTTCGAGAAGCTGGTGCGGGAAATGAAAGCGATACAGGCCCCGTCCCAATACTCGCACTTCCACCCTTGCGGTACACACCAAAACGTCGGGAAAATGCATTTAAATATAAATGTTGAAATATATATGCAGTATGTGTGTTAATAAGTTTTGCTATGTTACTTGGTATGCTATGTTATGCATAAACGCCTGATGAAGAATTACGGACATAGTGTTTTAACAATTTAATAACTTTTTAAAACAAGCGTTTATATAACATTCAATTTAAACTTTACACTTAGTACAATAATCTTAGAATGTATAAAAACTGACCAGATAGTTAGTTACCCACATTTAACTTAAAATTATACAGCTATCTCGATTAAAACATATAATAATAATTTAATAATATATATGTATTTTAACGTGTGTGGAGCAATTCATTTTGTTTCCCAAAGGGTCAGACAAAATTACCTTTAATGTTTATAAAGTTTAGGTCTGAAAATGACCATCTCTTGACGAGTCGATGACGTAACCTGCTCTCAGTGTGCGCTGTCCCAATTCCACCTTTTTTGCACACGTGACACGTGTAACCTGCGCACTCCAACCCTGGTGTGCACTTCGAACAAATGCACACTTCGTAGAGGTGCAGTGTGGGGATTGGGACAGGGCCACAGATGGCGTTAAGGTCTGGCAAAACCAAAAAAAGAAACGTAAAAGGAAGAAAGCAAACCAAGAAACATCTCAATCGGAGGTAACAGACCACAGTGAAGAAGAAGTTGAAGAATTCAAAGTTGTGTTAACACTGGTTGAAGAGGGGGCGTCGTTCGGTAAGTGGAACACGATCCATCTCACTCGGGAGGTCGACAAAGTGATTGGAACTGTCAAATATGCGAAAACGTTGAGGAACGGATCGTTGTTAATAATATGTATGAACGCTGAGGACAGGAAGAAAGCGCTAAAACTGACTCGTATTGTGGGCCAAGAAGTCAGGGCAAGAGTTTTAGAAAACAAGCAAGTTGTGAGTGGAGTTATTTCTGGTATCCCTCCGAGTGTCCCAGTGGAGGACATCAAATCGAGTTTGAAAGGAACTAACGCTAAGATTGTAGACATTAAACGTCTCAAAGCGCGGCGTAATAGCGAACGAAGTGATAGCTTCTCTGTTATGGTCAAATTCGAAGGAGAAGTACTCCCGGACAAAGTGTTCATTGATTTCATGTGCTATAATGTCAGGGCATATATCCCTGCACCACTTCGATGCTTTAAATGCCAAAAGTATGGCCATGTTGCTGCTGTGTACAGAGGAAAACAACGATGTGGAAGATGTGCAGGGGAGCATGAATATGGAAAGTGTGAACAAGGAGCAAAGGTTAAGTGTTGTAACTGTGTGGGAGAGCACAGCTCTGCCTACCGTGGATGTGAAGTTAGTAAAAGAGCTGCTGAAGTACAAAAAGTCAGTCTCCACTGGAGTCACCTATGCAGAAGCGGCTAAGAAGGTCCCTGCGTTGCCAAAGAAAGTAACGGCTGCAGTAGCCCCAACTACTAATAGCCCCAAGTGTGATAACTCTAACAAAATAAATGAAGATACACTAATGATGGAAAAGGAGGATTTCCTACTATTCATGGCGGAAGTAATAAACTGCACCCTGCAAGCAAAGGGCAGAACCATGGATGTATTATATTAACTGGATAGGGTGTTACTAGCTTGTAGCTGAATAACTCACGTGCTCAGGGGATTCTCGCGGTACTGCAGACTGAACCAGACTAAATTCACGTGGGCTACCCAGAAATTTTCCCCATAGGACTCAATGCATATTAAAACAGCTCGACCTCAGCTGACAGAGAACCTACAGCTTTCATAAAGGTCGGAGTTTGTGGGGATTTTAGTGTCCCTTGTCATCCTGAACTTTTTTTCTTCTTAAATCCTTCGGTTTTGTTTAAATCCACACTTTAGTGCCACAAACTCTGCTCGTCTGGCTCTCGCTCTAACTCCCGCTCTGATGAACTGCTCTGATTGGTCAGAGCGTGGCCGAGCCCCTCTGTGCACGTGCGTGAGACCTGGTGTGAGACCCACACACGCGTGTTTGGCGCAACGCATTATGGGAGATCATCCACCGCGCAGAACCGGGAGGACCAGACGATGCCCAAATACAGGCGAGTTTCCCATAGATCTTTGCGAGTTTCAGGCAACTTCCGCTAATCTTTCAGCCCCCATGCTGTCACAAAGCGCCACTGAGCACAACCATTCATTTGAATAGTGGCGGCTGGTGGAATTTTCTACTGGGGGGGCTATGAATATGATGACTAGATATATACCAGCAGGGTAGGGATGCTTTCTGATCCCTACCCTGTAGCTTTCATCCAGCTGGGATGAAATATTTATCTTCCCAAACATAGCTAATTTGAGGGCATTTTGCATGTGGATACCAGTCTGCTCATGCTTCTTTGCCTTTTCTAAAAAGTGCTTCAGATCAGTCATACCTGTCTTGATCCATGCTGGGTCAGATCCTGATGTTTGAAACAAGAGGCATGGAAAGCAAAATAAAGCATTAGCCTCGCTACATGCTGCTAGCCAAGATTTGGCGCTGAACCAGGTCCTGGACTGCTGACTAATGGTAATATTTGGCTGATCAGGTCCAAGCTCTTTAACCTCAACCTTCTCCTGGTATGATCTTCTCTCAAACGGTATTGTTTTGAGTGATCTAACTGAATTATTCTTGTTCTCGTTCTCCATTTTGCGTCTCTTTACGTTCGTCTCAAACTCCCACAGCTTGACCTCCCAAGCAGAAGATGAAATCCCACAAGATTTACATGGTTACCACAACAGGAGGAAATCACTTGATATAAAAAGGAATCGTAAAAAAAAAAAAAAAAATTAATTAATTAATTAAATGACCCCTGAAAAATGTATAACGGACGTGATGAGGACGGTCCTCTTTTCTCTAAAAATTTAACTTGAGAAGAAAAAAAATCTGGTCTGTTTTCACATTTAATTGCTTGACAATATGAAAGTATCACTTTGCATCTACTTTGTGTAAAAAAGTAGAATCTCTGAATCAAATGTGGACATCTGAAAATACCTATCAAACTTGCACAAAGCTCATTCCGTCAAATCATCACGTCCGTTAGATAAAATAAACAGGGCCGCTATAGGAAACTTGTCTAATGTATAAAACAGTTATGTTCTGGCAACTTCTAATGGACAGAGGAGGTGTTTGGAAACATGAAAAACATAAAATATCTTCTGATTATTAAAATCAAATTTTTGGCCTTTTGTCACACTTTTGTGCCCTTTAGTGTGAACAAGCCCACATGCTATTACTTAAGTAGTAATCTTAATATAAATGTATAGTTGCATGTAGGTCATAGTTCATCAGTCACCTGCGCATGACAATTAATTCTGCTTTTTCTAGCTAAATACAATTATCATACCGCGCTAAAAACCATGGCTGAGAAGAGAAAAAAGACCTATGCTTTTAACCAAGACTGGGAAGAGGAGTTCTTTTTTATATCGATTCGGGATAAGTGCGTGTGCCTTATTTGTGGAGCAACGGTGGCGATTTCAAAGCGGCACAATGTGGAGCGTCACTATCAAACCACTCACGGTAGCTTCCACCAAAACTTTCCCCCCAAGACTGCGCTTCGGGCGGAGAAAGCGCGTGAGTTAAAGGCCGCTTTAACCAAGCAGCAGAGCTTTTTCACAAGACCACTGAAGAAGGCCCAAAAGGCCACCGAAGCTTCATTCAGAGCTACGCATTATTTGATTAAAAACAAGAAGACGTTTTCTGATGGACAGATTGTTAAGGGTGCTCTGATGATAATCGCAGAGACTGTTTTTAAAGACTATAAAAATGGATCTGATGTGATCTCAAGTCTAGCTGAAGTACAACTTGGGGCAAGTACTGTGACCAGAAGAGTGTCCGCTATGTCCACGAACTTGAATGAACAGCTGGACAAGGACTTAAGAACATGCCAGTGGTTCAGCGTCCAATGTGACGAGTCTGTGGACAGCAGCAGCACAGCTCAATTAATGGTGTTTATTCGGATGGTATTTGAGGATTTCTCCGCTAAAGAAGAGCTCCTCACGCTCACACCACTGAGGACAACTACGCGAGGAGTGGACATTTACAACGCGATAAACTTTTTTTGTGGAGAAAAAAGTGCCGCTGGAGAAGCTCGTGTCAGTAACTACCGATGGTGCACCGGCGATGGTAGGATGTCATGTGGGCTTCATTGCGCTTTGCAAGAATGACCCAGACTTTCCACCTTTCCTACACTACCACTGTATCATCCACCAGCAGTCGCTATGCGCGAAAGTGACCGGGTTTGACCACGTAATGACCCCCGTTATCAAAATCATCAATAGCATTCGCGCTAAAGCCAAACAACACAGGACATTTAAGTTGCTGTTGGAGGAGCTTTCCGCGGAATATGGGGACTTGTTGCTGCATACAGAAATCCGATGGCTCAGCAGAGGGCGGATTTTGAAACGCTTCCTGGCACTTTTGGGTGAAATAAAGGAGTTTATGCAGAGCAGAGAAGAGGACACCTCACTCTTGGACAATACTGAGTGGTTGCTTGACCTTTCCTTTTTAACAGACATCACAGAAAAACTGAACTATTTGAACTGTGAGTTGCAAGGCACTGGTAAGACTGTCACAAATATGATAAGTGCTGTAAACACTTTTAAAGCTAAAATGAACCTTTTTTCTGCGCATTTGAAAAGAAAAAGTGTTGTACACTTCCCCTCTGTGCAAAAAGTTATCAGTGACAATGTTTCTGCATCCGTGGCCTTTGATGGGGCTGTAGAGAAATACTGCCAAGTGATAAACAGACTGATGAAAGAGTTTGAGAACCGATTTAGTGATTTTGAGCAAATTGAGACATGTGTGTCATTCATTTCAAATCCCTTTATGTCAGTTGATATTACAGGCACAGCTGAGAACCTAAGCACAGCCTTTACCTTGGATGCAGGGCAGGTAGAAATGGAAATAATAAGTCTGCAAAATGACCTGTACCTTAAAACACATCTGAGTAGCCCAAACTTTTGGAACCTAGTGGACATGGAAAAGTACAGATCTATCTGCACAGCAGCTCTGAAGGTTGCTTGTCTTTTTGGGTCCACTTATCTCTGTGAATCAGCCTTTTCCAATATGAACTTCATAAAAAATAAACACAGAACACGCCTAACTGATTCACATCTGGAAGATTCACTGAGAGTGGCAGTGTCAAACTATACACCAGAGTACAGCAAACTAGTGGACAACGTGGAATGCCAGGTTTCTCATTAACTGACAACATTGAACAGTGTTTTAGTAAAACGCCATGTTACCCGGTCAATTGATCATTGTTCATTTATTAAAGCAAAAGTTGGAGATGACACAAACAATGTTCTGTGTTATGTTGAATTAAATTGTGACTTGTTTATGTTCATTTAAACTAAATAGATGTCACTTTGTCAAATAATAAATTACTTTACATATACTACAAATACCCTTTGTGTGTGAATATTGTAAGCTTTTTTGACTTGTTTATAAATATGTTTTGAGCTGGTAGCCCTCAAGCTATTTGTGAATCTTAAGGTAGCCCTCAGCTTTAAAAAGGTTGGTGACCCCTGTCCTAAGTGCTGCAGAAAGACACCTTGTGGTATCAGAAATGTGAAACTGGAGTCATTTAACGAAAAACTAAACGTAAGGAAGAAAAATACACCAGGACAGCGATTGATACAATGTGGTACCTCATCCTCTTGATGTTGATTGTATTCCAATGGAATGCAAGAAGCTTAATTAGTAACGGTCAAGAATTTAAAAAGTATATTGTGGATCAGGAAGCTAAACCTCATTTGATCTGTATTCAGGAAACCTGGCTTAAGCCAGCTTTAGACTTTGTAATAACAGGATATGTGTCAATCCGTTGTGACAGGGAACAGAGGCAAGGTGGGGGTATTGCTACGTTTGTACAGAGTGGACTTAATTTCAAAGTTGAGGATATCAGTCAAGAGTTTATAATTACCAAAATATGGGCAAATGATGGTCAGTTTTCTGTGATTAATTTTTATAACCCTGGCAACAGGCTGAACTCGGAAATATTGAATAATGTGATTAGAAAGCACAAGGGAAAATTATTTGGTGTGGTGATTTTAATGCCCACAGCACATTATGGGGTTGTCCTAGCACTAATGCAAATGGTGTAGCTGTAGAAGAGTGTATCCAAGCTAACTCACTTGTGTGTATTAACGATGGAAGTGGTACAAGATACAATTGTTCAAATAATGTAGTGAGCGCTCTGGATCTCACATTAGTTTCTAGTGTTATTGCAAGTAAGGCCTCCTGGGAGGTTGTAAAAGGCGCCCTAATGGGAAGTGACCATTATCCAGTAATTACCAAAGTAGGAACAGAAGTCATTGAGGAAACTGACTCAAGAATTCCAAGATGGAAGCTGGACAAGGCTAACTGGGAGTTGTTCAGAATAATAGTGAGCCGCTTGTGTCCAGAAGACTTTGGGAGAGAAATAACAGACGTTGACGTATACAATGAGGAACTAACCTCTGTTATCCTGCAAGCAGCCGAGGGCACGATCCCAAAGGTTAAAGAAAAGAAGCAGACTAAGGGTGTGCCTTGGTGGAATGATGATTGTAGTGAGGCCATTAAAAAAAGAAACAAAATGTTTAAAAGGTTACGTAAAGTTCTTACGTTTGAGTCTCTCCTTAATTATAAAAGAGCTCAAACTCAAGTTAGGAGGGTTATAAAAACCACGCAAAGAACCTTCTGGAGGAATTACAGCAGCAAGATTGGACGAGAAACAAAGCTGGCTGATATCCGGGGTGTCATTAGGAAAATGAGTGGAGTTAAGAGTTTTTTTGCAAAAAGAAGAGTTCACTGCAGTAAACAATAAGGACAAGGCAGAGTTACTTGCAAGTACCTTTGTTAGTGTACACAGCTCGAGTAATCTATCTGAAGGCATAAAGGAATGTAGAGATAGAACTGCAAAAGAGAACCCAGGTGTCACTAACATGAAGAATTCCTTTTGTGATGATCTTGACCTGCCTTTCACTATTTTTGAACTTAAACGTGCAACAGCTTCTTCTAAACAGACATCCCCTGGCAAAGACGGCATCTGCTATTCCATGTTGGCGAGGATGGAGGAGGAGTCCTTGGAAGCTGTAGTGAGGTTGTTTAACTTAGTCTGGGAAACTGGGAAGATCCCTGATGCTTGGAAACAATCCGTTATAGTGCCAATCGTGAAACCTGGAAAGGAAGCATCAGACCCGGCTAGCTATAGACCTATTGCATTAACATCACAACTAGGAAAAACTATGGAAAGGATGATTACAACACGGCTGAATTACTATTTGGAAAAGAAGAAACTGTTCACCCCTTTCCAAAGTGGTTTTCGGAGGGGACGAAGCACTATGGATGCACTTGTCTGCCTAGAATCTGAAATAAGAAAAGCCCAAACAGATAAAGAAATGGTTCTGGCTGTGTTTTTCGACATAGAAAAAGCATACGATATGCTTTGGAAAGAGGGGCTGCTGATTAAACTGTCCAAACTTGGCATTGGAGGAAGACTTTATAATTGGGTGCTAAGTTTCCTGTTTGGAAGGAAAGTAGAAGTAAGAGTCGGATGTGCCTATTCTGATACTTATACAGTTGAAAATGGAACCCCGCAGCGAAGTGTCTGTAGCCCTGCTCTATTTGATATAATGATAAATGATATTTTTGAGAATGTAGAAAGTTCTGTTGGGAGATCCCTTTACGCGGATGATGGGGCCCTTTGGGTCAGGGGTCGTAATTTGAAATACCTACAAAGGAAAATGCAAAATGCTATAAATGAAGTAGAAATATGGGCTAGCAGTTGGGCAATTAAAATGTCTGTTCCAAAGACACAAGTAATTTGTTTTTCTGAAAGACACAAAGAAGTTGAGCTAAATTTGTATGGACAAAAACTGGAGCAAGTCGCTATGGTTAGGTTTTTGGGAATGTGGTTGGATGAGAAACTAACATGGAAAAAACATATTGAATCAGTCAAAGATAAATGTAAAAAAGTAAATAACATATTGCGATGCCTAGCAGGCCGAGATTGGGGAGCGGCAAGAGGGGCCCTAATAAGAATTTACCAAGTACTCATGAGGTCCTCCTTGGATTATGGCTGCTTTGTTTACATGTCTGCTGTAGAGACACACCTGAAGAAGCCAGACCAAGAACAAACACAAGCACTGCGTACATGTTGTGGAGCTTTCAGGACCTCGCCACTCTCTGCCCTTCAGGTTGAAGCGGGGGAAGCCCCTCTCCGTCTGAGGAGGATCCAGCTCATGCTCGCATACTGGTTGAACCTTCAAGGCCATGACACCCTTCATCCAACGAAAGAGACATTACAAGATTGCTGGGAGCATCAAGAATCTGAGCTTTTTAGCTTTGGGTGGGTGTGCGAAGTTAAAGCACAGCACTTTGACCTAAATGGTTTTAAATATTGCCCCACAGTCCCATGTTCTCCGGTCCCTCCATGGGTTTTTGGACCTCCCAGGGTTGACCTATCTCTCCATCAACATATTAAGAATAAAGGAACTACATCGGAATGGCGTATTGTGCACAAATATCTTGAATGTCACTATGATAGTCTGATTCTATATACGGATGGATCTAAGGACCCAGATAGCGGACGAACCAGTGCAGCAGTGTGCATCCCAGAGTATGGAATCAATATTAGAAGACGAGTCTCAAACCATCTAGCAGTATACACAGTTGAGCTGATCGCCATCTTACTTTCACTTAACTGGCTTTTAATGAATTCTAGTGTCAATATTTGTAAAACTGTTATTGCATCGGATAGCCAAGCAGTGCTATTAAGTCTCAAATCTGGAAAGTCGTGCAGGATGGATCTACTGTATAAGGCTTATAACCTCCTGGTACAGGTGTATAACAAGAAAATTGATGTGTCACTGGTTTGGATTCCCGCTCACGTTGGAGTAGAGGGGAATGAGCCGGCGGATATACTCGCTAAACAAGCCTTAAGATTTGACACTATTAACATGAATGTATCACTAAGTCGAGCTGAGGGAAAATCCTTGTTGAAATCTAAAATCATGAAGCTCTGGCAAGAGTGCTGGGACATCAGTGATACAGGAAGACATCTTTATGGAATCCAGAGTAAAGTTGGATCAAACCGCCTGTGGGCAGGTAACCGTAAAGAGGAATCCATTATCACACGTTTGAGGATCGGACACACAGGCCTAAACCACTCACTCTGGAGAATTGGAAAGCATGTGGATGGAACATGCCAGCACTGTACACATGAACCAGAGACTGTAGAACATGTCCTCCTGCACTGTGATTACTATAGAGAGCAACGAGTCTGCATGTCAACAGCTGTTGCAAAAGAAACACGCCCTTTTAATTTAAAGACATTGCTAGATCAACCGTCTGTAAACATCCGCAAACGTCTAATCCATTTCATCAAACGGGACTGAAAGATCGTATTTAAACTGCTGATTCTAGCTTGATTCCAATGGTCCGCACACCCCAGTACAGTAGGTGGCGGTAATACTCCTTTTCTTTGGTTGTCAACCGCCAAAAAACAGCAAGGAAGAAGAAAAAGAAGAGTCATTCCATTCCGCCCTGAACACTTCTGGTGAGTGCATCTATCTAGCTCTATCTGTATCTATTTCATTATTTAGCGTTGTGTTTTATCGATTTGGAACTATTCAATGACGTACTGCAGCGTGTATAACCTTCCTGGAGATATGACAGAGGTGTTGAAAGTTTAAAAGGACAGGTGTTACTTATAGACTGTAGGTGTTACTATAAGGAAGTCTCTAGTGTAATAATAACTATACGTTATTTTACCTGTTTAGTTTCTTTTCCTCGAAAAAAAAATATTTTGGTGCACAGCCATTCCTTTTGTATGTGTTTCATGTTTGAGCCTAATCTACTCTTTAGTCCATGCATGGATCTGATTTGCAACATCATCTATGAGGCTTTGAGGAAGTTTGTGTTATATTTGTACACTTAGTAAGTTTAATAATCACCTGTTTCCTGAGTATTTAACCCTAATAAACTGAATAATGTAGTCATAATCTTTCCTCAAAAACTGCTAGAAATATGTGTTACAAATTGCACCTCTTAACAGACTAAATCTTTCTCTGCAACAGACACCATGGCATCTGAAACTCCGCTGTCCAAAGCAAACACCAGTTTTGCCCTGAATCTTTTCAAAGTCCTGAGTGACAACGATCGCACCTCCAATGTCTTCTTCTCTCCCGTGAGCATCTCTTCGGCTCTGGCCATGGTCCTGCTCGGGGCCGGGGGCAACACAGCCACACAAATGTCAGAGGTAAGTTATACGTAAGCCTGTATCAGCAGCCATGAGTCAACAAGACATCAAAAAGTAATACATGGATTTTTCTCTGTTATGTTTCCATAGTGATACATTGTAAATAGCTGACTGGTTCTATGCACACAGTAGATTATAGCCATTACATAACCACTAATTCAAATAAGTACAGGTACAGGATCTTGCCTTGCCTCTTGATTTGAATTGGCTATTTTCTACAACAAGGATCTCGTACCTAAAGCTTTTGAGGTACCAGAAGTGAACCATCCCTTTACAGGTTACTCTCCAAAGGATCCAGAAAATGAATCAATGCATTGTGACAATATGTAGTGGTTGTGTAATACAGGGGTTCCCAAAGTTTTTAGCCCGCGACCCCCATCATAAATGCCCTGCTAACCCGCGCCCCCCCCCAACCCCTGATGCAAGTGACTTTTCTCCCCCTCCGGGTTTTTCTGTTGTGGATATTAACCACGTTTCATTTTAAAGCAGGTATTATTTATTTGTAGCCTCCAAACACCTTTAGTTTTAGCAAACAGCAGGACACGCTTTGTCGCTGCGCATGATGTGAGCTGTGTTACGTGATGATTTTGATTGACGCTGCAATGACTGGGACAAAATTACTAACGTTATTAAAATATATTATAGTCTCCAAACACAATTTAACAAGTAGTCCTTTTGAATCAAATCAAATGCTAAATAAATATTTAAGGGCTTTATATTTGCTCAAAAAAAAAAATCTGTTTGTTTGTGTGGAAATCATCTTGCGACCCCCCGGGGGGTCGGGACCCCCACTTTGGGAACCACTGGTGTAATACAGGTGGTTTGAAATGAAAAGAGCCTTGGCTTGTCACACATTGGTGTATCGGGAACCACACCCAGCTCCACTGGAAGGGTCACTGATATGTGAGAATGTGGGATAGGCTTCACATGGACGGACAGAACAAAAGAAGGAAGTTCATTCATTCATGGTTTTTGTAATAAATGTATGTATCCAGTTGTAAAATCTGCAAAAATAATAACATTTCTAAACACATTGCAATCAATTACAAATTGCAACATATCCATCATTAAAACAATACAACCTTTTTTGACCAACCAATGAATATTTGGACCAACTTTTTACAAATCAAAAACCCAATATAAAGAAAACAAAATTGTTCTGAAGATGCCTCAATCATGCGATACAATAATGGTCCAATACATTGAATACAGGTAAATGATTTTAATGTAGAATCAATTGTTTGCATATTAGGAAAAAACCACATTTATGAACCAAATAATCAAGCAGCCTCAAAGGTGTTGATTTTTAGAACTTCAAAGCTACCATTTGTAAAAATAGTTTATACCTTAGCCCATATTGATTCTTGTGACTTTTTAGAATCACAATTATCACAAGAATTAATCCTGCAGCTCAAGGTTAGCTGTTAATCCTGACCAACAACAACATGGCACCCAAAAAAACACATTATTTTCAAGAATCACTGAAGCAACAGTCGGTGTGTTGTGTGTTACACCAGAATGAAGTGCATTTGTAATGTAAAGAGTCATAAAGGAGGGGAGAGACAAAGGTCACCACACTGAGATCACAGCAGTTACTCGGAATACAAACTCAGCGTTTCATAGCTTCAGTTAGCTGAGTAACATTTACTCCTGAAATGACTGGAGAAAAGGTTTGGCATTCTGGAGAAAGACATAACCACATTCACATAGAGGCTCAAGACTGAACCTGTTCAAAGTTACACGGTGCCACTTTATAGAAATGACACTCAAAAAGCATTTACATTTTTAAGAACTGTTCTAAAACATTCAAGATGTTCCTAAACAGATGTGTAGGTTCCTTTGGGATTTTTAGGGGAAACAGGAGAGCTGGAATTGATTAAGTAAAATCATTTCAATTTAATGTTTTTTGTATTTTGAACAGAGGAGATACAGTTTAATGACTTAGTTCAATTAATTAGATATGGTTTCAGTGTGTTGCTTCTCAATGAAATGCTACCAATGTATTGAAAATCCAGGTCCTCTGCGTCAAAGAGGCACAGAAGCCTCCTCAGGGCGGAGCCATGCAGCAGATGCAGATGCAGATTCCCCAACATCTGCAACAGTCACTGCCTCAGCATCTCAGGACAGGGGTAAACACAGAAGACGAGAAGCTGGGGACATACTAACAGCTGTGGTGTGGTGATGGAACATATTACGCTTTTTGGTGTTGTTCAAGAGCTACTCATGGCTCTGGACAAGGAACAAGAACAATCTGGTTTGGCGTGCGTTTGGTGAATGTAGTTACTAATAATGCCTGTTTTGGGGTATGCATGCATGTATGTATACATGCATATACATCTATATCCCAAAACGGTCAAAAAAAACTTATTGATACAATTCTATCAAAATATTTTTTTTGTCCAAAATGTTTAACAACTATCAAGCAATTTGCAAATGTTATACCTGAAGCAGTAGTTGTTTTATTGCTATATCAAGAGGTCTACTTCCTTTCAGAAAGCAGGGTTTGTGTGATGGCTGTCCTCTTCAGGTGTTAAAGGCTTTAAGAATTCCATTATGCTGCTAACAATCTCTCTCTGTTTTTTCCATGTAATGATGGGGCATGCTTCATTACAATTTTTCTTTTTAATAACATTGAACTTATTTCCCACAGTGCCTCAAAACTAAGGACCTATCTGATGAAGTGCACTCCAGCTTTGGCTCCCTGCTGCAGCTGCTGAACAGGGCAGACGCGCCCTACGCCCTCAGTGTTGCCAACAGGCTGTACGGAGAGAAGACTTACCAGTTTGTTGAGGTGTGTGTCCATTGGTTTAAGAGACTTTATCTTAAATGCTCTATGGAAGACTAAACAAGACCTTAATAGAACGTCTATCCACTCCACGATAGGATTGCATATGAACTAATACTGTTATGTTGAATGTCATAACAAATATTTCCTTCCAAGAAAATTAAGCTTATAGCAATCGTGTGAATTAAGTGCAGACACTGTACATTATTTTAGCATTTATTTTGCAACATCATCCATGAGTATCCCTAAAACCTTGAACATGAATGTTGTTGTTTATGTTTCCTAGGATTTCTTGGGCGGCACCAGAAAGCACTACAATGCAGAGTTAGAGTCTGTGGACTTTATCGGTAATTCTGAGGAGGCGAGAGTCATGATTAACACTTGGGTAGAGGCACAGACACAAGGTAAAAGAAATGATGGGTTCACAATTGATTCTATGTTTTATAGTACTGAAGTAGTATAGTAATGTTTACATTTGTCAGGTAAAATTACGGACATTTTGGCCAATGGTGTGGTGGATGGCCTGACAAAACTGGTGCTGGTCAACGCCATTTACTTCAAAGGAAACTGGAACAAACATTTTAATGAGCGCTCTACCCGAGATTATAAATTCAGGATAAATAAGGTGCGTTTTTGTCAATCTCATTACATCAAGTTACATTTTGATATTTGAAGCGTATACAGTATAGGCAGTGGCTTGCAAAAGGGCTCATGCAAATGTAACTTTGTGATGTTTTACGATATAAAAAAAGGAGAGGCCTACAGGTTTTTGTTATTTATTGCTGAAATCCCAACAGTCTTTTGGGGTGAAACTTGAGAAACGTTACATATCTCCAGACTGAAAATGTTGCTGCTGTCAGAGAGTGTTTGTGAACAAGAGTTTTGGTCTGTTTTTACTCGCAGTACCCAAAAACGATCCAGCTTATCCAGAAGTACAGAGTAAAATAATAAATCATCGATCCTTTGAATGCCCTTTTGTCTTCCGTTTGGACAAATGTACAATCTGTAATTAAATTAAACATGCATACTTCACACTATAGCAACAACAGAAGACAGTTTACCAGCACAATGTGGCCTGAGCAGAATCAGATATTATTTATGCACCTGCCTGAAATCCAGAGAAGATACAATACAAAACAATACAATTTATTCTTGGGTTGCCCTAAATGACAACAGCAGTCATCTCAGAGGACTTAACAAAACCATTGAAATCACAAATCAGAGAATCAACAGTTAAGACACAGAAAATACACATATATACATAACGCATATATACATAGAAAATACCTTGGGGGGATCCACATTGAGAGAGGGATGCGCTCCACACGGACAGACGGGCTGTAGATCCAGGACCTAAACTACAGAAGGGGACCCAAGGCCACGTAGCCGCAGAACGTGAAGCACTCCCAGACGGTCGGGCAGGGAAGTCCACAGGTGTAGACTGAGGGGGCCAGGTTCAGAGGTCTCGTTGTCGTGCCATGAAACAGATGCAACGGGTGAATAGCAAAGAACAGACTACAGTCGCAAAACCTAATACTACAGACAGATAGATGGCCTCCACTGACCATATACAGCTCTGGTCTTACACACAGTGGCCTCTCTACAGTAATACAACACATCCATGGCTGTAGTGTGCAGAAGGACAGAGTGCGATGGACGTGGGTCAGAGTGTGATAGACTCTACTTAATAGATTGATTGATATTGGACAAATCAGAAATTCAGAGAATATTTTTGGCAAGCCCCACTTTGTCGTTTTTTTGTTTATGAGATTATGAAATGTTGTATAAATGTGCCGGATGTTTGTGGTCGTGACATGAGAAAGTTGTCTAAGCACGTTTGCGAGCCATAGTATTTTAGTTATTAACATTATGCATATGTTATTTGTTTTGATAATTATTCTGCGCTTTGAACTATGGATTAAATTTCATGTGGTTACTTTTTGTGTATTTTTGCAGAATGAAACAAAACCAGTGAAGATGATGCACCAAAAGTCAAAATTTCCACTAAGAGACATCAGTGAGGCCAGTTGTCAGGTTTGTTTAATCTATAATGTAATGTTCACACTACACTTTCTTGTTACTACCAGACATTATTTTTCTGAAAACCAGGTCATAGATCTGCCTTACAAAGGAAAGGAGCTCAGCATGCTGGTCTTTTTGCCCAACGATATTGAAGATGGCTCTACGGGTCTGGAGAAGGTAAGAAAAGGGAGATCACACTAGTGAGTTTAAATCCAGTTTTTAGTCTTGATTAGGTGTGCAACGGTTTGAAAAAATCACGGTTAATTTTTTGAATCGGCAAAAAAAAAAGAAGTGTTGTCTTTTTTATAAACACTTTATTATTGACTAATTAAAATGTATACAATCAAATTAAAGTACACAGGGCATATTTTCCTACTGAATAATCAAGGCTCCTGTGGACTCAGCTCCTGCAGGAGGATCAGTGAGGGGCTGATGAGATGAAGTTAGCGGTTTTCGTAGCATAGCTCTCCGTTCCGCTCATGGATATATTTTAGGTCCCGCTGGATGTCCAAGCATCAGTCGTGAGCGCAACTGTGGATGCACGGGCTAGTTGTCTTTAGCCCGGTCTGACTATGCTTAAAGGAGCTGCTTAAGCGGTTGTTGAGAAACCTTTTTTCACTCATGTCTTTCTTGTGCCACAGTGTTTACACATCGTAACAGTTTTGTCGACTATTTAATCATCAGTATAGTGACTGAATGCTCCCATGCAGGGGATGACACGGGGCTTTCAAGCTTTCAAGCTCCTCCGTTCCTCCGCTGGCCGTCACCACACTGTGTGTGGACTGAACAACATGCATACAACTTTTTTTTCATAAATCAAACCGCAGATCACGTCTGTACCGAACCGAAGACGTTGATCCGAACGGATCACGGATCAGTGATGAACCGTTGCACCTCTAGTCTTGATACAGACGTGGTTTAGATCTGTTCAAGTCCAGGGTTAGTCTTGATTAAGGGAGTGTTTACTTCACACTTGGTCGGTCTAGTCTGGTCCACTCTGGTCCACTCTGGTTTAAATGAGATTTGTTTGATGTGAGACTAGAACACACTTGGAAAGAGTTCAATGTGTGAGGCCTGTTTCACTTCTAAAGTGAACTGAGTCTACTTGATATTAGTCTGAACACTCCCTTTGTTTCAGGTTTGTCCCATTTTCTAATTCTTTTTAAGTGTGAATATAATCATTAACAGCGAAACCACTGTGTCACAGCTGGAGGAGCAGCTGACCTATGAGAACTTTGTGGAGTGGACCCGTCCTGACATGATGGATGAGGTGGAGGTGCAGGTGGGATTTCCTCGATTCAAGATGGAGGAGAAGTACGACATGAAAAACGTCCTGACCAGCATGGGCATGGTGGACGCATTTGACATGGGGAAAAGTGACTTCTCAGGTAAGGGAAGACAACAAAAGTATGTTGTAACTATATGTTCCATTCACCAATGTTCGGTCTTTTGAATCTCAGCCGTGATCGGGGCTGATGACTGTGACATTCAGTATGCAACAGCTTTAAAGTACAACAATCACCCAGACAACAGTCATTTGTTCCTTAGTTATGGACTTCTTTACTGGGGAACAGGTCCTTCAAATGCAGAACTAATTTTATTCCCGAAGCCTGTAAATACAGTGCAGATCCTTTTTATTGAAAATGTGCCTGCATGAAAGCAGAGAAAATGGACTGAACCAAGTAAGGGTAGGGCCAATGCCTATATTTGGGCAAATCAAACAGATTTAATTATGCATTTAGTTTTTTTAAATGTCAGAATCAGAATCCTTTTTATTGCCATTTGAGTAACAGGAATTCACAAACTTTGGCTCTTGGTGCAAACAAGTTAAAGCAGAATAACTTGTTACATCCCTGTAACAAACAACAATAGTTTTGTGACCATCTCCCTCACTCTAATTAGTGACTTGTTTATTACTCTCTTGTAAAGTAGACTATTTTTTTATAAATAACCGTAAAAAAAAAACCTGTGGACAAAAAAAAAACGGCAAAACGATCCTGGCCATCAAGGAGGAAAAATGCTTGGGCCGTATTTTGGTACCAGTCCAGCCCTGTCCACCGCTGCCAGAACTCCACCGAGCTCCTCCTCCAGCGTCTGGTCAAGGGAATTGCCAGATCTCCAGGACCGACCTGTCTTTCAGAGGCTCAGACTGACCGGCCTGTCCTTCAGAGCTCCACCTCTATCTGGTGGGTTTGTTTGAGGACATCCACCACACCAAGAAGACCATCATGCATCAGGGCATCCATCTGACCCGACGTATCTTGCCTCATCACTGTACACAAGCTGTAGACATCTCATTGCTGCTGCTGTCAGCTGAGGAACACTGTTTGATCCTGGGTCACTTCATAAGTTTGGATAGAGATTTGACTTTTTATGATTGTATGTAAATGTTCAGTATAATGGTCACATGGATTTCCTCTTGTGGGATACATAAAAACTCTATCAATCAATTAATATTACTCACACGATGTGTTCATTTCTTTCCTCAGGCATGTCTCCAGCAAACGACCTGTTTTTGTCAAAGGTCGTCCACAAAGCGTTTGTGGAGGTGAATGAAGAGGGCACTGAGGCGGCGGCTGCCACTGCTGCCATCATGATACTGCACTGTGCTATGCGTTCTGCCGCCTTCATCGCAGACCACCCCTTCCTCTTCTTCATCCGACACAATGCCACCAATTCTGTCTTGTTCGCAGGGAGATACTGTTCCCCTGAATAAAATCAGACATAACGCTGTAAACCAAAGAAAGGGAAGCTTGTTGTATTATCTGTCACTTTGGGCGATGCAATTACTATCAGTCTATCACAATCGTCAACGCTTTTAAGTTTGTTGGCAGTTCTCCAAAACAAAACGGCTGCTTTCAAAATCCTGACACTCTACAATTGAAATGTAAAAAAGTACTGCTCTTGATAAAAATGCATCGGAATGTGTCACTGAACTAAAGAGAAGTAAAGTTAGCTTCTCTGCTACAAACTGCTTCTGTGCTGCTGTAAACAGACCTCGTTATTATCTACACCTCCTGAGGAACTCACCCACGCTGCCTTCTGATCATTATTATGTGTGCACTTCTTTACTGACACATGGTTTTAACTGTGCAATACTTTTGAAGCACTACTCTGTCTGGCTTTTAATTGAATAAATAAATGAATTTATTGAGTATGTCATAGTCAATTCAATATCAAACCTGCAATGCATATTACATACACATGCATGAGAACAAACTAATGTAATGGCATTATAAGTAAGCAATCTTTATTTATATACCGCCTTTCACAGACCAAAGTCACAAAGTGGTTTACAATTGTCATTTATTTATTATAATTTGTATTCTTTGTTTCATAAAAAATGAAAATTCTCAAAGAAAATCAACATATATCAAATGTTAATGGGAAGAAGTTTACACTTCATTCCCATTAATATTTACATTAACGTTTACACCCCACCCCTATTTGAAATAAGTACGGACACTACATTCTGGGTAATCAAGTAGATCCAGACACTACGACTGGAAGACAAGAAGCGTAGCTATCATAGCTAATGTATCAGTCCTGTTTCAGGCCTTTAGGGGGCGCTGCCGAGCGTCAGTGTTTGAATATTAGTAGAAGAAGAAAAGTGTTTCGCTGTAAACTTCCTGTTTTGAACTTGCATGTATATCTTTTTTCCTAGCGTTAATCTATGTTCTAAACAGAAAAATCCGCTGAATTTTGAGTCGGAATGTAAAATAAAGTAATGCTAATTGTTGTGTTGTAGTATTTTGTTAGTTTATTCCGGGTCTGTGTGTGTGGTTTCACTGGACCATAGTCTGGACCGATGCAGAGATGGAGAGACTGACCACAGCGCTGACCCACAGACGGGTTCTGTTCCCGCTGTCACTGGCTGTGAGGCTGGTCCTGGTTCTGTACGGAGACCATCAGGACAGAACTATGGAGGTCAAATACACAGACATCGATTACCAAGTGTTCACTGATGCCGCCAGGTTTGTGACTCAGGTGAGACATGCACATGACCTATCTTCTGAATGCAGTTTAATTTTAGCATGAATCACAATCAAAATGAATTGGTAAATCCTCCTTAATTCTGATTGAATCATTGTTGTCCTGATTAAAAGTATGACAACCTGTTTATATTTTGGGTAGTTTTTCTGTGATTTTTTTTTTGTCTGTAATTTTGATAAAGCTCAGATCCCAATTGATGGTGATTTTTATTCAGAAATGTGAGGAATTCCATATGCTTCAGATCGTTTTCAGGCCACTGTGACTCAAACTATATAATACATCCTAGGAATTTCCCCTCATTTTGAATTATTTTTGATAATTTATCTACATTATGTACAACTGCGTGCCATGGTTGTAGTAAAAATTCACCCATATATTTTTACCAAAGCAGCATAAAGTTAATTCCCACTTCCCCATGAATCAAGATGCTCTCCGCTCAACATAATGCATTGTTTTTGTTTATCCATTCAACTTAGTTTCTTTACATTCTAAAACATGAAAAAATGTTCTACTCCGAAGCTACACGTTCCCTGTTTGTAATATTTCTCCGATCACGTTTTGTAAATTTTTTGTGCAGGGCCAGTCTCCCTACAACAGATCTACATACCGATACACGCCCCTCCTCGCCTGGATGCTCACTCCAAACATTTATCTCTTCATGGCCTTTGGTAAAATCCTCTTCATTTTGTGTGACGTTTTATCAGGACTCCTCATATACAAAATCCTGCGCCTGCGTGGACTGAGCTCAAAAGTATGATCACGACATTTGATATTATTGATGTATTTTATTAATGTAAAAGATAAGTTTCCTCATTTTATTGTAGACCTCTCTTGGAGTGAGTTCTCTATGGCTGCTGAACCCTCTGCCCATGGGAGTGTCCAGTCGGGGGAATGCAGAGTCCATTCTGGCTGCGCTGGTCTTGGGGACGTTACTGTGCATGGAAGGTGGGAGTTAACTTTGTATGAATGTATTATCATAATATTACAGTGCATTTATACTATTGTTTAATTGAGTTAACAATAGAATAACATGATAAACTAAAGTACTTTTGACACTATTTTTTGTGCCACTGGTGATAATTTTCAACAACAATTAAAAATACAATTAATTTACAATCCTATATTGTTTCAAACTGAGCAAAGGGGTAGTGTTTTTGAGTGTCTTGTTGAAAAAAATCAATAGCCAATTTGCGAAAAAGTAAAATATTACACTTTCTTCACCCCAATAGGAACAATATGTAAAAATCTGGCCAAAATTGATACTGCAACTTCTCTCACTCTCTCTGACTCCGGTTGTCAGATAGGCAGACCAATCTAGCTGGGACCATAATATCTGATTTGACAAGAGTTTTGTCAACAACAAATCTATAACCAACACTTTTTTCACTTTTTTGTTTTGTCATTAATGATTTGAGAATCATACCGAGACCTTTTTTAGTACTGACATGTTACTTTACCAGTGAGATTCTCTCGACACGGGGAGTGTAGTTTATGATTTATGGACTTGGTAAGACTGTACAAAGCGAACAGTCAAGTCTAGTCAATAAAATAGAATAACATTATATGTTTTTTTTTTCAGCTCGGCGCCGGACTTGTGCTGCTCTTCTCTTTGGCCTGGCCGTCCACATGAAGATCTACCCTGTCACTTATGCCCTTCCCATCGCTTTAACTTTACGGACACAAAACCTGGCTGCACAGAAGCATGAAGCAGAGTCAAAGTGGAGGAGTTTCATAAGATTCTTCACTTCCTTTATTAATAAGGAATTGATGATCTTTGCCAACGTTTCAGGGGGAGTGGTTTGCTTTCTCTCTGGGCTCTTCTATCACATGTACGTATGAGTAACCATTCTCTTTTTAGGGTCCTGTGTTAAACTAATCTTGAATAAGTGCACATTTGAGCAGACAAACCTTAGATTGAAACACCAAATTTGACACGTCTTATGTCTGCAGGTATGGTTGGGAGTTTCTCCATGAGACTTATCTTTATCATTTAACGAGACGTGACATAAGACACAACTTCTCCCCATATTTCTACATGATCTATCTCACTGCAGGTACAGTAAACATATGAATACATCTCACAGATTACAGTTTGAAATGAATGTGGCTTCATCATGTATTAAACCACATCCATATGCGTGTCTCTGACGGTTCCCTCCACAGACACTAGGTGGAGCCAGTTGCTTGGTCTTGCGGCCTTCCTCCCTCAGCTTCTGCTCCTGCTGATCATGTCCTGGGTGTTTCATTCAGACTTGTCCTTCTGCTGTTTCCTGAACACTGCAGTCTTTGTTTCATTCAACAAAGTTTGCACATCACAGGTATATGATACACAACACCACAGCTAACAACATCTAACCATACTGTAGCTGTAAACCATTTCCTCCTTAGAGGGTGGTTCACTACAGAAAGAATATCAAACTGCTTTAATTACAACTGTGCTTGAACATAGTTTCCCCTCTTATTGTTCAGAATCAGAATTATTTGTATTAGCATTCAAAGTAACAGGAAGTCAGAAACAAGGAATTTGGCGTAGGAGTAAAAATGTATACAACTATTTAAAAAAAAAAAAATGGTGTTGTGTGAAGCTATTGTCAAATAAACGTGGTTTCTTTTCTCAAACAATAATATAATTGAGCCTATATGTTCATGCGAGGCGGCCCAAGAATTCACAGGAATTGGAGGCTTTTTGCCAAGTACGAGCAGCTTTACCATCAGAGTGGAAAAAGAACCTCATCCAAAACTACCACAAAATACAAAAGCAGTCATAGATGTTAAAGGGGCAATACGTGCTATTGAGAACTGGGGGATGGAAACATTCTAATCATTTCAATAGTTTCTGTTGTCATTATAATTTGAAAAGGAAAACGTGTTAAATTGACCATAAATGGCGTCTCACAACTACTATCAATGAGTGAAGAATAGATGTTTGTGTTATTTTTTATACTCTCATCAATATGAATGCAGCATATTAAATGTACATAATCGTGTGTGTTTGTTAACTGCAGTACTTCCTGTGGTACTTGTGTTTACTACCTCTGGTCATTCCTGGGCTCAGCCTCTCGGTAAAACAAGGCGTCGGACTGCTGCTGCTCTGGTTTGCAGGACAGGTAACAGTTCAGAAAACTATTTGGCTTTTCAATGCTCAGTTTGTTTTCAATCATGCAGCTTACCAAGTGTGCCAGTCCCAGTCAATATTTGCACTGTATTAGTTTTGACAAATAATCTGTCTAGTGCATTCCATTGAACAGGCTTTGCTTTGTGTTTATGCTTTGTATTCTTTTTTTAAATTGTAAATGGGGTGGTATGTCCATCTAAATGTAAAGTCTATGCAAACATCGAGGTCTTCGTTACAAATGTTTAATCAAGTGTTCTTTTGGTTTTAGCACGAAAGCGAAACATATTTTGATATGTTGTTATACTTTTTGCATAACTTTAACATGAACTAGCAATGCAACATTATCCCCCACATGTTAGCCTTGAATGGTCCTCCTCTGTCCACAGGGCGTGTGGCTGGCTCCAGCTTACTTCCTGGAGTTTGAGGGCTACAACACGTTCTTGTGGATCTGGCTCGCTGGACTGGTTTTCTTAGTCATCAACTGTTTCATCCTTGTTCAGATCATTTCTCATTACAGACCTCTGCCTCCGCGAACACTGAAAAAAGACTGACCCTCACTTTGGGGCAGAAGTGGAACTTTGGAACTTTGTAAATATCTTTGTTGAGGGATCTAACTCGAATCCACTTTGGACCACCTTTTGTATGGGTCAAGATTAAGAACAAAAAGAATCATTATGACCACAGTAAAACAATAGCTACTACATATAGCATATACCAAACAAAAGTAAATACTGATTGGTCTACTCTTATTGGTTGTTGCTTAATTTTTGACAATGAAAACACGTTTTACCTTTTTGTTGGGACAGAACCAATAGTATTTTTTTTAGTCTAGTGACAAACAGTTTCCATCCATCCATTTTCTTCCCCTTAATCCATTTATTGGTCTGGGGGTGGCAGTCAGAGTTGCACCCAATTCACCAGCACCAGCCCTTCACTGACCCTCTTGCAGGTGGTGAGTCTGCAGGAGGATGGCTGCTCTAGTCTGAGCTGCCGTGATCTTTCAGACAAACAGTTTCCAAGAGTTAAGAAATATTCAATAAGTAACGCAAGTTCTATGGGCTTTGAATAAACCAGTTGATTAGGGTTAGGGAATTGATTTATAAAACATCAACGCCAATGTAAGCATCTACTGTATACTCACACAAGTATTTTACTTCGGCTTACTCCCTTTGAGCTGTGTCTACTTTTTCTTGAAATGTTTTCCTATTGGATTGTTTTTTGTTTTGTATGACCTGCTCAAATAAATTGAAATTGAATTGATTGTCTCAAGACTAATGAAGAATGACCAAAAATATTCTGTGTCAGATTTATCAATGGCCAATTGTTTATGGATGGAATGGATCAGCACGAGCGTTCTGCTTTCCCCCACATTGACTCTGAAGATCTTTTCAATTATAGATGTTCTATTGGCTTTCACATTGCATATTGATAATTTGTGGTTAAAACACTAATGCTCATGCTTGAAAAATAGGTTATTGTAAATATATTGGTTAAGTGTTTTAAAAGGAGAGCCACTATTGTTAGCTACTAATTATCTATTTGTTTTAAATGTATGGATGGATGTGTTTCTGCTGCTGGACAACTCCTATAGGGGATCAATAAAGTATCTACTATACATGGTTTTAAACTATGTTCACAGAGTTGCTGTCCTTTCATGTTCTCCATCTATCAGAAATATAACTTTATCCAGGGCCATTTTTATCCATATTAATTCTTCATACCACTAGTTTTAGACTGTGTCCTCAATAACTCCTGTAGCTCACGTGTCTATGTATATTTCAGCGTGGTTCAACCCAGGCCGCGGTGCAGTGGAGGGCAGTGGCCAGTAGGTAGAAGCCTCCACCAGCAGATGGGACGTCCCGGGCACATATCCTCACGTAACCCTCTCAGATTAATCACTCAAGTGGAGCATGAAGGCAACCAAAACAAACAGAGCGGCCAGTGGCTCTAATCTCACTGTCCTCTTCGGCCCCATAAGCTCACATACAAATTATCAGAGCGTTTCTGAATCTGGACCAGTGAGCAGAGGGGGAGGGGGAGTGTCACTATCAAATTTTAAAGTTTTATTTTGGACCAAAGCGTAAACATAATCAGACCTGTTGAAATCGGCTGAAAGAGGAATCTGCTATTCCCTGTTGTGTGAGAAATGTTGCGTTCTTGGCAAAATAGAAGAAATCTATTTTGCATATATTCAATAGGGGGATTCAGTAGGGCATTTTTTGAGCCTCGGTAGGGCTCACAAATGCAATGACAAATTAAATCATCAAACATTCAGCTTTAATATTGTTTTAAATTACGCTTGCAGAATTTGATTTTCTATTGTGTGCATTTCTTTGGAGTGTTTGGTAAAGCACTATACATTTAATTGTATGCAAATTCTCATCAATGATTGAGAAATAAATGAGTTTTTATAGATGATTTAGATCCACATTTGTACGTATTCATTTATGGATAGAGCGAGATTGAAGGCCGTGCTATGTAACATCTGCATGGAAACATTAGTTGGTTAAAGCTGGGCTACCTAACTTTATTTTGTCCATAACTCTCGTTTGTTCCAACAAAAAAAGTCAACATGCTGTCATATTTAAAAAAAATAAAAAAATAGGCCAAAATATGAGACCAAATGTGAAAACTAGTGATAGAACTGTTTCATAGTCACAAACTAAATATTGGCATCATTTCGAGTGGTTTGAAAGTCCGTAAGTAAGTAGAAGAAGTTTATTTATATAGCGCATTTTACAGACCAAGGTCACCCAAAGCGATTTTTACAATGTTCAGCAATCAGATATTGTTGCAATCTCTCCACACCTGGTGATGACAGAAGTGAGACGCCGAACACGCAGGCGCATCAAAGCCCCAATCAATTTACTGTACATTCATACCTATTGCACGTGTTTTTAGTGATAGGGGAAACCGGAGCACCCGGAGGAAACCTGTGCATTCACGGGGAGAACGTTCAAACTCCGCTCAGAAAGGCCCTGTTCCGACGGAGATTCTAGTGCTATCCACTCAGCCACCGTGAAAGTTAGCTACCACAGCTTTGGGTGATGCCAATAAGCCAATGGTCAGATCGGTCTTATAAACAGTATATATTGAACACTCGAAATATTTCCTTTTACTGTTTTGAGAGCGAGGCACTAGAAGGATGGATTTAATGATATATACTTTCAATTATTGCAGTTTGAAAGTCAGGACCACAGCTTGAATAATTATGAACTGCATTGCCATTTCATTTTACTCATCTTACAGTTATGTCAGTATTAATAAGGACCAGTCGGAAATGTGTTAACAACTTTGAGAATCACTGCATCACTGCCAAAGCCTTGACTATAAATGTTTTTGTGATGTTCTATTCTTCCGTTGAGGGTTCGCTGTGGCCTTCTGCGCGTCTTGTCGGTGAATCACCATTTGCACTCGGTAACCTTTTCCTCTGGCATGTGACTCTCATCTCAGCAGCATCCTCCCCAATATCAGCACTGGATAATCATGCTCTGTTTTTGTAGATTTTTGCTGTTCAGAACATTGTTTAAAAAAAATGGGCTTGTATTGTTTAACATAGTTTGATGAGACTTCAAGAGATACAGGGCATGAAGATGAAATGTCAAATGTTGATGTGAAATTGTGAGAAGGGTAAGAAAAAAAGTGAATAGCTAAACTGATTTGCTTCTCCACAAACCACATTTTTATTTCCACAAAATCCTGTTTTTCTCCCTTCAGAAAGTTATGTACTATTAGTTTGAACACTTAAGATTGTAAAGATTATGTCACTTTACAAAGATTACTCTACTTACTCACAAAATATATGTATTATTAAGTTTGTACCTTTAACTCCCAGAGCAGTCATTTTGCAGCACAATAACCAAAACAAAGTAATTCACTTTGAGATAAAAAAATATTATTTTTTAAGATTAAAATGAAGAGATCCTATATTTGTCCCACTGCGGGGAAATTTCAGTGTTGCATCACAAGTTTCAGAGCAGTTGGAATGAGGAGCACACAGCACAAGATAAGTGAACAATAACTATACTAATTAAAATGGCCAACCACTTAAGTTACGCTGCCATCTGTAGAGTAACTGGTCAAATAAAAATGTAACAAAGTAGTTTTAAAGTGAAATTTTGCACATGAAGTGAGAGTTAGTACATTACCTTTAGTAATACTTACTTACAGTGGCTCAGTAGGTAGAGCATTGGCCTTTAACCTTTCGATCCGATCCCCCCACAAGACCTTCTCCATCGACTCCCACTGATGTCTGCTGCATGGGCAAGACACTTAACCCCACTTTGCCCGAAGCCCCCACTGAAAGATCTAGGCTGTGTCGTCCCCAACACAACAGCATCCTCCTGTGGACTCGCCACCTGCAGGAAGATCAGTGAGGGGCAGGTGCTGTGCGGGTGCTTTTCTTCCCCTTAAATGGATTAAGGGGAAGAAAATGGATGGATGAATGGTTACTTGCTCACTCTGATGATATTGGTGTTCATTCATTTTGTCATTTGTTATTGCCTCCTTTTGTAAAAGCCATGTATCTAGATTAACAGTCTTATTTCTTGAATCAATCAACTAGAAGCACGTTCAGCCGTAAGCGTTGCTCTCTCTGAGGTTGCCATAATTGTGTAGTGTTGTTGTGATGCTTGCGTGACCATGGCCCATATGCTGAGGCTGCGTTCACGTATGCCGTTTGATAATGTATGCAGAGGAGAGCCCTTGCGGACCTCCTGTGACGATGGGGGGATGTCTTGTTGTGTCGGTGGAGCTTGGAAACATAGGCGTGTGTGTGTGTCTGTGTGTGTGTGTGTGTGTGTGTTGGCGTGCGGTGAGACAGTGGTGGGTGTGACCAATTAGGCCAAATGGTGCAAATGGAGTGCAGAGGGCTATGAACGGTCACGCAACCTCGCATGGTACAGGATTATGGAGGTCCTCCCTCGGAGATACAGCTGTCAACAAGCATCACCAGCAGCCCCCAGCGCTCTCACTCGGAGCCTTTGTCAGCCGGATGTGATTGGACAGATTCTACTATCATCAATACTCTCTATCAGAGATCACTGCTCTTTTGTTGGTTCCTCATTTCAGTCCATCAATCTATTCCTTTCATTCATGTATTTTCTGAGTATTGATATCCGTTATTGTTCCTTTTTGGTGATTTTTGTGGTAGTTCAGTGGCTTTTCATCTATAAAACGTAGTATTCACATTTTTTTTAGCACACTGCAATCTAATAAACTCCTAATAATCTGTTTCTATGGGAAGGCATTCACTTCAGGAAGGGCAGTCGTTTAAAGCTGGGATACCTAATTCTAATCATAAAGTAGGGTCAAAGAGTTGGGATGGACATTGAGAAGGATTGCAGTGTATCCAAAATGATGCTATTTATTTGTTGTTTTCAGGTTTTATTTAGGAATTGACTTAATGAAAAACTTATTCAACAACCAACTTTTATGGTCAACTATTTAAATTAACTATTTTCAATGCTTTATCTTGAAATGTGTTTTCTAAATCATGAATGAATGAGATGTGTACAGTCTTCCAGAAAATGTGAGCCAGGCTTCCCTCAGACTTTGTTCAAATCCAGGTGGAAAACAGTTTAGCTGTGCAGACAACTGAAGAATTTCATCTTTACTTTACTTTACTTTACTTTATAAGTCATTTCTGACTTATTCATGTTAATGCCTTGTCTTGTGAGGCACTTTGAGTTACCTTGTGAATTAACTGTGCTATACAAATAAATGTGCACATGCCTGAGATGATAACCTTTCTGCTGAAGGTCAAAGTCGCTGGTCTCTCCTCCCCCTCCTCTGTACACATACACTTGCCGTGCTGGGAATCGCGTGCAGTTGACAAATATGAAACATTTAGAGTGACGCTTATTGCTCTTTGTCACCGCTAAGTCGCTAACGACGCTGAGACGGAGCTAAGTCCTCCCCGGGGTGTGGAGGTCTCCAACGCTCACTCCAGTTGCCCACTACTCACATGTGAAGAAGCTGCCACCGCAACCCACACGCACGTCTATAATTGATGATCTGGCACCAGTCCCCATCAAACCACTGCCTTTCTATTGTTCTGCGTATAGTGCAAAGAACAGATTCATAATTTAGAGCTAAAACTGGACTAATTGTTTGTGCCATGAAAGCTGGAGATGCACGAGAAACTTTGTGCAAATAGATCCTGAGTGAAACTCAGAAGATTAGAATGAATTTACTTCTCTAATTCAACTGACGATGTGAAAATAAAACCAGGATATGATGGATTTATCACATGCAGAGTGAGAATTAGAAGCTCTATTTGTCATTCATCCATCTTTTTCTAAATAAAAACTCAATCTGAAGAGACCAAGACAGAAAAAGATGTATTTGATTGGCGCATTGACCCTGGCAGTGACACTTGCAGAGGGGAGATCGTCTGCTGCTGTAGATGATCTCAGACCCCCCGGGGTCAAGCACTGGTGGTGGCTAGAAGCATGGTGTGAACGGGGCGCAGGCGGAGCAGGAGCCAGAGCTGGAGCCAGAGCAGGAGCCAGAGCAGGAGCCAGGACAGGGACCAGCGGAAACCCAAGTAGGAACCAGGAGCTGAGGAGGCGCTGGGGAGGTGGTGGGTGTTAAGAGCTTCAGGAAGCGCTGTTTATCGGGGAGTGGCTGCTTTTAGACTGCCCGCTTTGCTGTCAGTGGGTTGTCAAGGGGCTGGCCGGGCTGTGTGATTGGCGGGGCTTGAGAGGCTGGCAGAGCTGTGTGATTGGCAGGCCCTGGACGGGTGAGAGCCGTGGCCGGTCTTTCAGTCTGAATTTGTGCTTTCAGCTTCATTAAATAATAATCAATTTTTTCAGCCTCCTTATGATATCAGAAAAGTGACCAAAGTTACATACACATCAGAGCAGGGATTAGATCCATCACCCTCTGTCCGTCTGCAGGTGTTGTTTGGAGCCAAAAATTAGCATTAGTCCATGTTGTAAGTGCTTAGTCACAGATCTCATTGCCATGCAGCCAGTGAGAGCTGTGTCCAGTGTGTGCTCTCCCTCTTTCTCATAAACTGTGGGGGAAGTAAGACCTTAAGCAGCTAAACTCAGTACAGAGAAGAGGACGTACAGCGAGTGGATCTAGACACAGGTGCTTCTCCTAAACTCTGGCCCCAGTCCAACACGACAGCGCTGGCATGGTCTAATCAGGAAGTCCTCAAACGCACATATATAAGTACATCGATCAACTGGTAAGAGTATAGTTTGGGGAACAAATCAGACCTCCTGCTGCTTTTATTTCAATCTGGAGAGACAAGACAAACACAGGCCATGCAGTGAGTTTGTTGGCGCATAGACCCCAGCAGTGACATCAGGACAGGGAAAGACCAAAGTCTTAAACACTGGAGGGCATAGACGTCGGAACTAGGGGTGCGGGGGGTGCGGCCGCACCCCCTCCGCGTGTGGCGGGAGCGAGAAGTTATCACTATCCTGCGTTCCTTGCAGCCCAAAACCCGCTCCATGCTGTCGGAGGTGCTTATGAAGCTCTGTCTGGCTAATATCTGTCGCAGCCTCTGAGTGCTCTTTCTCAGCCTTGCGCAGATTAGAGACCTGGCTACACCAGTGACGTGCGGTGGGGTGGGGGATCAATCATATGATTATACATCATATAAACCTTATACACAATTTGTTTGGCTACAGCAGAATAAGATTTAATGTCTGCATAGTTTTCTCATACAAAACGCAAACGTTTGTAAAAAGTACAAAGTGCGTTATGGGCCTTACCTTAGGTATTAATGAACAGCACAGACCACTTCAGTTAGGACCAGTTTCATGTTTAAGTCCAGATAATAGTTTGAGCACAGACATGTAATCCTCCATTTGGAAATAAGTTCAATGAGTTTTAAAAAGTAAAACAAACGGGTGTCTCCTCCGTAAACTCCTCGAGTTTTGCTGCAGCCGACTCCCGGGTAAATCCAATTTCTAAATTCAACCTTACCCTTCACCTCCTTTTCTTTTGATTCAGATCATCATTGGAAGCAAAACATTACTCTATGTGCATTTTAAATGATCTTAAAATGTATTATAGGTATGTTAGCCAAACCTGTAGCTGCCCTTAGCAGAAGAAGAACAAGAAAGGAGCTTTCTGATGGAATTGGATGCAGCCAAAGTTTGGGCACACAAGCGCCCCCTTGAGGCTTTCCTCACTTACAAGCTGTGGTTGAGCGCGATTAAGACCCATATATGCTTCAAAAACACAATTTATGAGCCATCCTCTTAAATGTAAACATGTTGATTGTAAATTAAATATTTTTGAACTTTTTAAACTGTGATAAACAGAGAAAACAGTTTGATAGCACCTCACAGGACTCTCCCTGTGAGCTGTTGCTTTTACGTCTCCCAAGAGAGGCTTGCCTCACAGCGCCGCTCTGTCAAATCTGCAATTTCAAGGTATAAATAAATGAAATAAGGCAAAGTTACATTGAAATAATGTACAGCACAAATCACTTGATAAAGTGACCAAACATTATTGTATCCATTTTATTACTTTTCTTTCTATGATCTTAGGTGAGGGCCTTACCTGCCTCATCTCATCTGACCGCACGTCACTGGGCTACACAACACAATGAAGCCACCGGAGAGACTGACGCATGAATGCGTATTGAAAAAAACAATGTTCAGTTTGATAAGTGACTTGCTTGATATATATTGTTTATTTTTTGTTTTCTTAACAATTAAGATGGTATGTTATTATCCAGTGTAATCCAAGTATGAGTCTCTCCCTCGACTCTCCCAACAAAAACCCGCCCCCCCTCTCAGAAAATAGTTCCGACGTCCATGCTGGAGGGTGAAGTTGGGATGAGCGTGTTAACACTAGGGCTGTGGTCACAAACACAACCTAAAGCCCACTGAGAGGGCCTAGACCAAAAACACGTTTAGATCCTGCTTAGGTGCCATATGACCGCGGAAACTGGGCTAGCAGGTTGTCTATGGGTCTGGGCCCACTTGATGAGTGGGGTTGATGTGGTGGTGGTGGTTTGACTGTCTCCATCTTGTTTTTAAGATTAAGAGATCCTTTTTTCGTCCCACATAGGGAAATTTTGTTCAGCACTTTGAGTTGTCTTGTGAATGAATAATGCTATATGAATTAACTTGCCTTAAAATACAGAAAAACTAAATTCTAACTGATGCAAGTAAACGCTGCTATGGTGACTAGCACTTAATCCGAGCTGAGATTTCCCTGAGCCAGGACCAGTCCAGGACCAGTCCCAGACCAGTCCAGGAACAGTCTAGATCGAGATCATGTCATAAAGATAATTACAAAGATATAAACTACATAAAGATGCATGAAATGTCACAAAGCGCACTTGAGCAATAATTGCACTTCCAAAATTATAAGCAGTCAAACTGACTGCTCTGGGAGTCCTAGTGTTAAGCCTGAAGGGCCAGAGGAGGATGCGGGAGGTAGTGGTGGCATTTCTGCTTTTAAACTGCTGGTTTGGCAAAGGTTGGCAGGCAGGCAATGGGCAGCGCTGTGTGATAGGCTGAGGATGAAGGAGGCTGGCCTTGGGTGGGATGGGACTGCCGCAGGTCGTCTACCAGTCTGAGTTTCCACTTAAGCTGCATTTTATCTGATAACATATTATCTTTGTGTTAGGAAGAGCATGTGTTGGATTAAATGATGTTCGTCTCAGTGAGGGGGCCCTCTTGGTTTCACTTCTCTGTCTGGAACAGCTTATCTTAAAAGATAAATGAATGTGAACTGTTGAGAACTATAGAGCTGGGAACTATTCGGATGGATTCTAATACATAGTCCGTTTTTGTGGTGAAAATATATATAATATATATTATCATATATCCCCGCTTTAATATGGAAATTAACCAGCTTTTATATGAAATGTTGTTTGTGATGTGTTTGCCTTTAAGATCTTCTGACTGATTACATAACTTCCATGACTCTGTGTAACTAAAGGTAAGAATTAGTAATAAAAATAACAATGCTTTGTTTTATATAGCACTTTTCTAGACACTCAAAGACGCTTCATATGTCATTACTCTTTCTCTCCATACACAGACACATACACGTGTGCCTCTCCACAGATCAGGCCAGTAGTTGGACTTTGCCTGCTGATTCTGCTGCAGGCAAAGTCCAGCTGAGTACATGTGGGGCTTCGGCCCTAAAACAGTAGAGAACAGCTCAGGTTTCTGTCCGTGTGAAGGAGCTGTCGTGCAGAACTCACAGCTCATTAATCATACTGTGATCGCTGTATCCGCTTCAACATTTATTATTAACACAAGCATAAATCTAATGGGCGATCCACACTGACTCATATCAATATTTACGCTTGCAGTGCAAACAGTCAATCAGGAAAGTGAAAATTCAATAGACATCACAATCAAATATTATTAATAATCGGGTAATAACTATAAATTCTGTATGTCGGTCTGTATAGGCTTGTAACTTAACCAATTATTGATTGCTCAAACATGAATGAAGCCCTTTCAAAGCAATAGTAGGTAATGTTATGAAGTCAAAAAAATTACCTGGAAATTCCACTATGGGATCTCACACGGTTTTCAGGCCAGGGTCTTACACAGAGATTTACACTTGGGTTTATTTTCCATCTATTTTGCACATGGTGAAGACAGACACAGGACCCTCTGATCACTCAACACATCTCAGTGCCATAAATACATTCAAAGTAAATAACTATTCTATTGTATAGAATGATAAGGGAAAATGCTTAAACCCCTAATACTGTATTTTAATATTATTAATTTATTTTTTATCAAGTAATTGGACCTAGAATGAGTTAGCATTAGCCTATTCAAGCTTCCCTGGCTCATCTAAACTGTGTTACCCAACTGGGGTTAACCAAGCAAAACATTTTGGTTCTACTGTATCTCTAGTTTTCACATGTACTCATTCTTGGCGTCTGTCACATCTTTAGATCCGTGTTATAAAACATAGGAGGGGGAAAGGGGACAATTCTCTCTCCATCTCAGCCCAAAAGAAGTTAAATACAAGATGTTGTGGAAGGATGTGATTTTCAAAATACATTACTTATGTAACAAAACAAGTTGGGTACCCCTGCTTTAAGGTAAAGTTGATCTTCTCTTCACGAGGGACAAAATGACATTACTCAGGTCTGTTCCATGTAAAGAAATGTTTTAATAGATGAGTCCATTTGCAAAAAAACACATAAAAACATTGGAAGACACTGCTTATGTACACTGTGTTCGCTACCTTGCAGCTACCTCCTCCTTGAGACAAACAAGTCATTTTTTAAAACAAATATCAAAAAGATGGAAAGAAAAAAAGCGCTAATTATTTACCTCATCATAACAGAAAGCCTTCAAACTGTAGTCGTTTTAAATTATACACTTTACAATAAATACAAATCAGCAAACATTATTGTCCAAATGAACATACAAAGATATAAAGACAGTGAGTTGTGCGCGTCGGAGCCAAACTTCAACTGAGTATAGTGCAATCAAATTACAGTCAATCTGTTACGTTTTTATACATTTATGCAAAATACTGATCGTGTAAAAGGCGTTTTTTAGGACAAGAGACTATGAAACTATAGTATATTAGATTTGATTGAATTGATATCTTGTACTGAATGTGTTTTAAAGAAAACATAATTTGCATTCATTTTGGCTATTGGCATTTTATGTTTTAAATAGTGAACGAAGAAGAAAATATACAACAAAGGGTACAAACAAATGCTTTCCATCTGTAACTCTGTGTGCTACCACCAGTGGAGTTTAATGTGTTCTTTCTTCTGGATTCAAAAATGACTGGCTGCAATCACAGGGATGCGACTGCAGAGAATGTAATTTCACCTGAGATATTGCCAAAACTATTGAATGGGTTAAAGGTTTGTTTTAAAGAAACTGCTCTCATGATGTAACAGTGGTACAATGACATCATACTATCACAGGGCTGAGAAAGCTGAGGAGCCTTTTGGACAAAAGAGTTGAGGTATGTGTTTGCGACAAGTTCCTTGAATAGATATATTTAAAAACAACTGTAGGTCTGTTTTGTATGAAGGAACAATGTTGTAACATGCTTTTATTCATTATGTTAATCTTTGTAGCTTATTTAAAATAGTAAATCAGAAAAGTGTAACTAGAGCCAAATCTTTATAGCATGGTTTAATTAACCTTAAATTGATAATATTGAATTGATTTTTGCATTACACACACATTACACACACTTGGATGGGTCCCCACGGCGTCGTATATCGGCAGCTCTTCTATCTCCTGTGTAACACTGTCAAACTAGTGTATACTTTTTTCTGTACAGCAAATTCATCAGGTGTACACAACTTGTAACAAAAGAGAAATTGTGTCTCGAGACATATTTTGCCTAATTGTCACTAAAATCACAAAAAAAGTGCTTGGAAACAACTACAAAAATGTACTCTTTAAAAACAAGTACATGGATTCGTAACATGATTTTATTTTTGTATTATTTCAGATTGTCACAACACAAACACAAGAACCTGAGCCTTGATTGTCTTGGATAAAGCTGGTGTGACAACAATTACAACACGATAATGTATCAATTCACTCATCAGGCAAAACATTATGACCACCGACTTTATATCATGCAATCCTATACATCCCAAACACGAGGAATGGATCATAGTTTTAGATCAATATTGAGGTCCCAAATATAATAATTATATATATATGATAATCCTCTACTATAGTCTTCTATATGGTTGACTCTCATAGAAGATCATTTTAATGCATACCAGTCTGACCATCCATTTTTTTCTTCTGCAAATTCCACAATCTTTTTCCTCTTCCTGGGTTCTGACAAGCGTGGAAAACAATAGACATACATGATCCTATTATTGACTTAAGCAAGGGTCAATCAGCAATATTTCTGGTGCATAATGGGTCACACTTACACATGGAAGTAGTTTTTTCTCATTAATAATCCATGTTGTTGTCGCCCCGAAAGAGTCTTATAAACAAATATCATTAGAAAACATGATATATTTTGCATGCTTGTAAGAAAGAGCCCTGTGAGTCACTACTTGACACAATGGGCTGATTGGTCTCATTTTTATGTCTGAAAAAGCTAAAGATGTGACAAGGGCCAAAAAACATGAATATATTTAGGTGGAATTTAACATATAGTACAGTTGTTGTGGTTTCAAAGTTAGGCACCTCAGCTTCTAAATAATTAGTTAAATTGTTGATTATGTTGATTATCAACATCTGTTTCAAGACCTCAGGCCATAAAGAGATTTGGTTTTGCAACAATATTGGAATTTCCAATGGGATCCCCCTGAATAGCAGAAGGAATGTTTTATTGTTGTATTTCTTATGTGTTATAATTATTTGATTTTCTTATTATTATGTGATGAGATGATGGCCCTTGATTTTGGGCTATACAAAAATGTATTGATTTGAAAGCGGAATACAATGAATGGATTATTTTTTGTGAGCATATGTATTGTATGAGCTTACTCCTCCAATCCTCCACTATTCATCCCCCATTTCTTGGTCATAACTTTCTACCTGATGAATGCATTTGTGTGTACGAGGGTATAGTAGGTTTACTGCATCTGTGAACATGCCGGAGCCACCTTAGGGCATGTAAACATACGGGGCGGACTTGTGCTGCCCTGTACTCATCACACAAGGCATGTGATTCCTCTGGCCCATCATCATTGACTGGTTCATGTCGTTTTCGGACCAGGGAGGAGAATCCATGGGCTCCCGCTTGATGGAGTGAATCAAACCGTGCCCTTTATACTCATAGCCGTTCTGCTTGCTATTGTAGTCCATGTACTGCTTATGAGAGTCCTGAGAAGATTGGTACACGTGATTGTCCATGAGATTAACAGACTGGTTGTTGCATAGAGAGTCATTATAGGAGAGTCTATGGGGGCTGAAGTGGCTGTCGGACATTTCCTTGTTGCATTTTGCCAGGCGGTTGTTTACTGCATAGTTTTGGTAGTTGTTATTGTTGTTATACTGCGGACTGATGCCTGTCTTCGACCTCTGGCACGGCGAATACTGCGGATCGTAATAGTCGGACTCCGTTTTGAGCTGGAGGTTGCTGTGGTCGTATATTCCACTGTTGTTGTAGCGGCGATCGTAGTTCTCGTACGGCCGCCCGTACGCATCGCAGCCGTTTTCCGAATCCGAATCGTGCTCCACTTTGATGGGCGGCATCTCGGGCATCATGTGACCGTCGTAGCATTCGCCGTAACCGTTTTCGCTCTTCACCAAATCCACGCAATACGCATCGGGATTAGACGGGATTTGGACGTTCCCGTAAAGCTTGGAGACGAAGACTTCGCCGCCGCGATTGTTGTGGCAGCTGGGAGCGTAGCGATACGGTTTTCCAAAATGGCCGCCCTTCAAGCGATTGGGGGCCATGTAACCGCCTCGTACTGGACCGGAAGATCTCAGAGGCCACGCCCCTTTTTGGAGGCTCATGGTGGATTTGCAGTAGTTGAGAGGCTCTTCTTGGTTGTAGTAGACATCGGGACGGTACTTCACGATGTCCTTGGAGACGGGGGTCCAGGGCGTGTGGTGGCCTCGCTGGGTTGGTCCTGGAGTGGAGCAGGACATGAGCAGAGGGTCGGAGATGTCGCCCATTCCACCAGGATATCTTCTGAGGTGCTCCCCGCGCTCACTGGAAAACAAAACATACAACTGAGCAACATCAAAAGTTTATTCCAAAGTAATTATCTTCCAATACAAACTACCATCCTCCCATCCATTGTCTTGCACTTTCTACTCTGCCAAGATGTCCAGATTCCAATCTTTTTTTTATCAGCACATTGCTATTGTTGCAACACGCCATTTTGTTTTCATTTATCTAGTTAATTTTGTGTCACTGTTTGTGAGAAACCATTAAACCATTAAACCTTTTGAATCACAAACAGCATACCTAATTTTATGTTTTGTATCTAACACTGGATAAATGAAGAAAATCTGGGTTAACATTTGTCACTGCATTACTGGAATTAACTATTTAAAACTATATATGAACTTTATGCCATCTGGAACCCAAATTATAATGATGTAAAAACCCATAATGCTACAAAACGCCATGGCTCAGTTACAAGGCTGGACATTTAGACGGCTTGGTCTAATACAGCGGACAGTGGTCAGAAACATAATTCACATTTCACATGTATTTTGCTAGTCAAATGTGGATAACAAGTAGATAGAAACAGGTTGGGGTTAGGGGGTCAGAGGATAATTCATTCTTTAATGTTTGTAGCTGTGTTTTTCTTGTACACATATACACCACTCAGTTTATGTTATCCCCATGTTGAAGTGATTCATTGCTCAAATATCTTGGTAAGGTTCATTTTGGTTCACATACTCCAAATGTGACTCATCCTTTCCTGGGTTCGTCCTATCTGGAAATTGGGAACAGATTTGGACAATAACAAATTAAAGGTACGAAGGTTATGGACCGAGTTATGCTTTTTCTAATGTATTTGTGCATGTTCCAAATAATGTCTTTGTCTTGTGGAAGATATTTGGCTGAAGTTACTACTGTACAACATATTTAACTACATATTGTAATTCACTGACCTTTCATATCTCTGAATGTCATGTGTTTGTGGTTATTACGTGCCCTGTTTTCCTGTTTTGCCATCAACCTGCCAATGGGAGGACAGATGGACGTTAGCCTGCATGGCTAACTCTGCCACTGCTGATGACTGTGAACTGTCCCGTATGATACAAACAAACATAAACACATTTATATTCACACTTGAATCACTTTAACTGCAAACATCAATTATGAAACCTAAGCACTTTACATCCACAAGTGCACCAGACTCTTGGACAATAGTAATATGTTATGTAAACATATGTAAATGTATTTGTATTATATTTTCAGTTCAGAGTCATCTTGAAATGTCTTGTTAACAGGGTTATTTCAGAATAGGAAAATGAATATTACATTCTGTTGTATGTATATTTGTTTCTTTGTTGTTGTTGACAAAGAATAAGTAAGCTGTTTTGAACTCGTCACATACTCTCCTTGGCCTTCACAAGTAAATCACAATCCAGGATCAAAGTCTCACTGGGTTATGATCAGAGCAGGGTTAGGGTTAGGGAGTAGTGTAAATGAGTCCAGGATCACTGGAACAAGCTGATCCTGTATATTACTTGTTGATACCGTACAATGCTATTCACACAATCTCCCTCTGGCTCAATCTGATGTTTCTGGTGTTGGAGACCGAGTGGTTCTGCAATGTTACTGCAACAAAAATACACTGCGTCTCACTTTAACTGGACCAGTTCTGGTTCACTTAGAGCTAAAACATTGGACCAATTACAATATGGATACAGTGGAGACGAAAACAATAGATTCTACACACAAACCTACAGTACTTGCGGAACTAATCACGATATTACACACACATAAATAATCTCCAGCTCTCTGATGTTGTGAAGGGCATAAACATTTGGATTTACAGCAATAATTGTAATTGAGGTAAAACCAAACAAGTGGACATATGTCCTCTATAGTCACTCAAGTCACTTAACTTCTTTTCAAACGGATCCAGGAAACTTTTTTACCCGAAGACTGATCAGACTGAATCAAGTGATCAATTGATTGGTTGAAAGTGAATCAACCAATCAATCCAACGCCTGCATCTTTTTGGAGTTCTACAATCCCATACATCTTGGCGATATTAATTTGTGCCTAAAGTTAGATACTTTCTACCTGAAAATTTAGTAAAAGCTGTAAAAAAAAAAAAAAAAAAAAAGCCTTGATTGAAGCAGTGCATTAATCTCAGGGCAACATGTAAATTGATTTTGAACTTTCAGGTAAAGGTTTGGTGATGCTGCCGTGACAAGGTCCTAATGACGCAGTGTGCAGGTGAAGGGAGGGTCTGCTGAACTCTTGGCCTCTGAGCCTCTTTCAGCTCCTAATGAGGCTTTGGGTTTTATCTTAATTGGACGCGGTTAACAGACCAGTGCTGTTACTGGTTTGAAGTTGGAGAAAAGTGACACAGAAGTTAACAGTTTGCCTGGACATTGCACCACTGTTGGAAAAGAGCAGGTAGAATGACTTTAGGCCTACTTATATGTACTGTACACATGTTATAGCAAGTGCAGTGGCATCACAGATTGATTTTGCCGATTATTGATTAAGGTCAGTGAAATATGATATATTTTCATACATTAAAAACAAAACTCAAGGGAGAACCTCTTCAGAGAGACAAATTGTTACACAATTGTTTCAGGTTGTTTGATTAAGACTAACAATTCAATCTTTGGTTCAAAATTCTATCCATGGCTCAAAAACAGCCCTGTTGGAATCTCACATCTATCTATTGAATTGTCTTTTCTGTCTATTTCTTTTAAATATTTCTTATGTTTCCATTATATTTGGGTTTATTGACTTTTTTTGGATTTGAGGAAGTAGAATAAATAACTTCCTTTCGACTCCCTAAATAATACTATAGTAGGTCTATTAATACTTTTTTACATTCACACAGCCCTGACAATCCACATTGTACTTCTCACTCAAAATTGGCCTTTCCAAGCTCTGCCCTTTCCTGGTAGTCGTGTTATTTTGGAGGTGTTAAATTCTTCAGGTTAAATCATCCTCCACAGCTTCACTATCGCTGGGACCAGTGCTGTCAACTGAGCCTTTGACCTTTAGCCACGGAAAGCCCATTAAAACCATCTAGGAGCTTACACCTTGCACTGTACGAAGAAAAATTTACAACGCTGTGATATATTTTCTAATACCAAGATCCAATTATCACTAATGGACATTTTGGTGCCTGAGAAATGACTTATTTCTTGTTTGCACATTAAAAGGCTTGATGTAAGAATTTAATCATGTGATATTATACTGTTATGTAAAAAAAGGACAGAACCAATTACAATATGGATACAGTGGGGACAATAATAATAGATTCTACACACAAACCTACTGAGGGACAAATCACAAGATTCCACACACATAAATAACTGTGAAGGCCATAAGCATTCAGATTTAAAGCAACAATTTTACTTGCATGGAATCTGAAGCCCTTTTTGTTAAGTTAAAACTGGGGTAGCGAACTGTGTGTAATCCAATTCATCTAACTAGTTCCTATAGCTCTCTTAGATTCTATCATTATAGTTTTCACATTTGAGATATATTTTTGGCCTCTTGTCCTATCTTCAGATCAGTTTTATGAGATAGAAAAGTGAAAATACAGGATCTGCCTCAATCAGCCAACCAGCGCAAAATGTCAACTGGTGACTCACAGGGCTCTTTCTTACAACATACTTCCTAAAAAGATGAAGACGGCACGTCCTAGATTTGTTCACTAAGTGTTACTGTCACAGGGCTCTTTCATCTGGGACTAACAGCGTGCTATATTTTTAACCTTTTGCACACTTCCGTCTTTTGCACAATCTGAGTGAATCTATCTATGCCAAAAGTGACATGTAGTTTTCTGCAGTGTGAGATCAATAAAGTGTATCTTATCTTATCTTACCTTATGAAAGGGAGAAGGTTTTGGATTCCAGCTCTAATATTGAACACATTGAACACAAATGTGCTATATAACTCATTATGTTATTCAAAGAGTAAATAGTGAGTAGAAACTTTGAATTTGACCTATCTCTTGAACACTGTGGTGCCAGTGTAGCTGTAGAATAGTTGAGGCCGTACCCATGCTCCAGTGAGGAGAAGCCGCCTCCTTTGGTCTTCCCCCTCAGTAACATATTCTTCATCTTCATCTCGGTGATGGAGGGCAGCAGCAGTGGCACGGCGATGCAGAACAGAGCGAGCTGAGGCGGCAGGAGAGCGCCTGACGCAGACTTCTTCTTCTGACCGTGGAGGAACTTCAGACGGCCTTGGAACTGCATGGTCTGGAGGGAGCAGACGAGACGTTACAAAGATGCACACTACCATTACATGAGAAGGCATGATGTGTGGCCACTGAAATATTGCAACAACATAACTCAGAAACAAAATAGAAAAATAAAAATGTTCCATAGTTTTCTAGCATCATTAAAATGGCTTGGCTGCAACGTATATTTACACACATCAATACATATATCGACAGTCCATTGTTCTGCCGAGATCGTATGTCCGTAGTGCACAATGTTTAAATGCTCCCCAGTGAATTCTTCCTACAGTGTACACACAGTCTCCATTCTTTTTTTAATATATATATATATTGATGCAAGATAAGACAGTGTGTATGTTTTTTCTATTTATTCCATTCCTCTAATGATATAGAAATACAAATGTATTTATTTTCATTAGTCGTAAACAGGGGACACTTTGGACATAAATGAAAGTCCAAATAGGCTCTGAAATTCCGCCATATTAAAGAATATTTGTGTCTGGTACCAAACATCAAAGCCATCATAATATTGTTTTAATAAGTCTGTCTGTTTTGTAAAGGGAAACACTAGAAGGAGCTCGTATGAGGAGAGTTCTCACCAAAAAGCCGGAGGTGCTGTCCAACAGACAGCGGACTCGGGCAATGAAACATCTGTTTAGGAAAGGGGTCATGTCCGCAGGTATCCCCCCCGTCTCCGGAGAGTGGAACAGGCTGCTCACCACGTACTCCTCACCTGGATTCATACAGACAAATACACAGCTTCATATCAACAGCCATAACAAACCAGACTGACTTTACAATGTCATTACAAAACACAACGTTTAATGGAGAGGAGAAACAGACGACAGCAGGAATGAACTGCATAAAGTGGGTGATAAAAGGAGAACAAGTAATGTCTGTTCTATTGGTGTATTTTTTGCTTGAACGTTGTTCCAAATCAAAACATTCGTGTCCTTTATTAAAATGCTGCAGTTATGGAAAAAACAATGTATACTGTGTGTAAGTGAACGTGTCTGGATAGTAGCACACTAAGAATCTCAATATTTTTTCCCCTAAAAGAAACATTATTGTAATTCTATTTAATGATTGTGGAACTATTTCTTCATTAGAACATTATCAGCTAATGCAAAGGAAGGTTTCTCATCCATCATCTGTACTTCTTAGCAGGTTTTCCCAACGTGTTGTCCTTTAATCCAAAGAACTTTTTCAAGGGAATTAAAACACCTTTTCCCTTGAAAAAGTTATTTGGATTAAGGACGAAACGTTGTCCCTGCACGACTGAGAGCTTACACAAAATTATCAGCTAATGTACATCTATTGCATAGCTATTGTGTCATTTAAACGCAATTTACACAATCTACACAATTTCAAAATGTATTTTAGTATTTTGTAATTGTTTTGTGAAGCTCTCCTTTTAGTAGTAGATGTCTGAAATTAAATTAAAATTCTCTTTTTGTAAACGGCTAACAAGGCGCAGTGCACTTGAAAGCATACAGTTGGAAAGAACATAATTAAACTGGAAAAAAGCCCAAAACTAATGGAGGTGATACTAACTGGCTCTGTTTGTGACCTGAGGGTTAAAGGATTTGTCTTTGTGCACCGGGTTTGAGAGAGAAGCTCAGACAGAAGGAGCCAAAAGATCAATATGTGCCATCTGTGCCATATCTGCTCCTTATTATAGCATGGATAGAGATAAAAACAACTCCAGGTCTGTTTTTGATAAGAAAACAAAGCAGAAACATTTTGCATTTGTGCCTTTTAAACAGTCCATTGTTCTGCCGAGATCGTATGTCCGTAGTGCACGATGTTTAAATGCTCCCCAGTGAATTCTTCCTACAGTGTACACACAGTCTCCACTTGTTTGTGCCTGCTGTTGGTCTTGGAGGCCCAGGAAGTGTGTGGGCCCCCGGGGAGGTACCCACCAGAAACTGTAGGCAGCGGGTGGTCCTGGTTGGCCTGCGCCCCCTGGTGAGTTGGAGGACACATGGCCCAGTGCAGCTGACGTCTGAACTCCTGCCTGTCGTCGATGTGGATGTAGTCGAACACATTCTGGTGCATCACATCCGTCTGCAGGGAATAAACAGTCTCTTACTTCATCATTTAAACTAAGATTAAGCAATGAAAACTTTAGTTCATAATATAGATTAAGATGAAAATATCCTCATATTAACCATGGACTGTTTCTGAGGAGTGGACTTTGCTAATGTCACACTGCAAAAAGTGATCACAAATAAGTCAAAACTGCCTTAAAACAAGATTTGCCAACGGGAATAAGAAAAATTATCTTGGTTAAAAAATAACAAGAAATGTCTCCTTTGAATGAGAAAATAAAGCTCACCATTTTTAGAATAAGACTTAATGACTCTTGTACTCAAATCAATCACTCGATTCAAGCAATTAAAATGTCCTATGTCATAATTTTTTTCAGTGCACCTATAGTGGTAGCCTTGATGTGGAAAATGCCAATTAGATTGAGCTGTAGTAGGAAGTTTGAGCAGCTACATTTATTAAGTTTTGTCGGTAGCAACAGTTGAATTACCGAGTGCCAATCAGGAGCGGCACCAGTCTGTCCCTTTCTCACTGGCTAAAGTCAATTTTGGCGAAAGGCTCCTGATTGGCCAGTGATTTAGGCTTATATCTGGTCTACAAAGACACCAGCTTGGATGTTCAAAGGAAAAACATTGTGAGCTAGAGGAGTTTCTGAGATTGGAGCAAAACTTCCTTCATGAGCACTTCCCTATTTGGCTTCATTAAAAATTTAGCAATACTTTAAATTACATACAGTTACATATTTTTATAATATAATGTTTTAGTCTAAATCAACTATACTGTACTAAAAAAGACATCTCAAAGGAAACAGAGAGCTGGCAGACCTTTGATGTAATGTGAAGTGCAGTGTGTTGGCTTTGTACACAGTGTTGCCAGATGCCAGTGAGTGTTTCCAGCCTAAAACCTTGTCAAAATCTGCGAGAATGCCAAAAATACCCTCAAAATCTTGACAAATCAAATAAACGCAAAAGCAAGTAACGCTGACCTCAGCTTCTGTGATGGAAAGTAATGCAACTTTAGCTAATACCTGATAACTAATACAAAATCAGCTCTATCCATTCGCCCAAACCCTTCTTTGCCCGCCAAAATGATTGGTAAACCGCCCGATCTAGCAATACTGTTTGTGAAATATCTGAACTCTAAAAAAGTCAATATTGTTAAAATCTTCTTTTATTTCACTTACAATGTGAAAAGGGTACAGAGTGATACATATGCCGAACCTCTGTTGTTATAATTAGTCCATTATCAAAATATAAACATTTTCTAAATCTTGTAAGTTTTATAGACAAGTAAATAGACTTTTGAACCATATAAACATCAAAAACTAGCTGCAAAACTACAATCATACAATACAAAGCTTGTGCATGGAGATCATTGGCCATGTTGGTATCACAAGGGCTAATCCACACAGGAGGGAGCTGAGATGGTAATCTGGTGCTGTAATCCTCCATAACAAGTGTATGTGCACACATGAACATGAGAGAGACCCTCACAGAGCAGAGAGAGTCTGCAGGAGCAGCTGTGTTTGTCAGACATGCGTGACAGCGGCCTCAGAGTGCAGACTCTCAGTCACATGTACACAATGCTGTGTATGTCTCATAGTGATGACATGTGCAGAATGATACTGTTTATACAATGCTATCTAATTACATATCACGATGGTGAGGAAGTAACCATTATGTAACCGCAAGCTGTGATGAAAGTGTATGTTATTGCCTCCTCCTTTATGCAAAAACATAAATGTGGCAAAATATAGATGATTACCAGATCCTTTATTTCCACATTGTATTGCAGACATAATCAAGTTATTTATAAGTGAAAAATATGGAATATAATCCTGTATTCAAAATTAGTATTTTGATTATAAGATAAGATAAGATAAGATACACTTTATTGATATATGCATCAATATTAGTGCATCTTCTTTTTTTCTGCAGTTTTTCTTGCTTTTTCCCTTAAACACTGACATTCTCTCTTCACTCTATAAATTGTCGGATGCTACTGTGCACTTTGGCAATATATTCACATACAATAGTAGAGTATAGTAAACCAAAATAACTTTTTGTTTGGACTTCTTCTCTTCTGTTTTTCAATTTGTTGAGTATGACTTTCACATTGTTCCAAAAGAATAACTGAATAAAAGTGAGCAAACTTTGGCTACAACCGGCTTCTATAATTCTCAAGTAGCAAATGGTTGGTTTGACAAATGTTAAAAGTCTACACATATGCATGATAGTTTTTGTCATTTCACCAGATTCCTCAGTAAAAGTTCAGCCGTCTCCACTTTCCTCCTTCCCTAATTTCCAGCGCAGTGGCACGCGAGGCCTTTTGATCCACTGCCTTCCAAAATACAAGCTGTTCCCATGTACCGTCCTGTGGTTTTGGGTCCCGTAACTCAAATTCAGCACTTATTGTTTATACTTCTCACCAAAAAAATAAAGACAATTTGTGGTATTTCCCCTGACCTTCAAACTGCCCAGTAACAAATAGAGCCAAAAGCCTGAAGTGTTTTGTGGTACGTTGTGTATGTAAGATTCACAGGGGATGAGTTCAATTGTGGCTGGGGAGATTTGATTCAAAATAAGTTCTGGACAGGAATGAGAAAAATGCATTGCGTGAGAGACTAAATATTGTCATGTCCGTCTTGGCGATCTGTGTATAGTTATTTGGAAATGTAATAACGCACACATGGCTGAGATATATGCTATATCTAATACATGTGGGATAACTGCATCTTTTAGACTGTTTTGTAATGTTTAAAAAATGATTCTCAGAGGAACTTCCAAGTTTGTATCCTGAGTATTGTTTTGTTATTTTTTGCATTTTCTTTACTACTTTTTTCAATTGGAGCAATTACATTTTTGCAGACCAAAAAGCTCATTGTTTTTGGTGCTTCATCATTGTGTGTGAGTGTGGATTAAGAAGCTAACCATGCCAAATATGTATTCTTTTAAAACAATTATGAGTTGAAGTGAACATAGACATACACTGCTTTTTCTTTGTGTGTGTGGGGGGAAGCTGGCCCGAGTGTCCAAATGAGGCGGCAGAACTCAAAGAGTAAAATGGTGTAAACCAAAGAATTTATTCCAGATTACGTGACATTAAACAAACAATGTGCACAGAGCTCTGTCGCTCGTGCGTCTGTCCTGGATGATGTTCACCTGTAACCTTTAAACATTGAGGCTCTAATATGGTACAATATGGTACATACAACATACAATAGCAACAAACTGGCTTTAAAAATGGACAAAGTAACCCTCATTGTCACAGTGTGTGTCTTCATTTTGGTCATGAAAACAGTTGTTAACAAGCTTAATGCTTAAAATAAGTTCCTTTCCTGAAAAACGTGTTATGCATGTGTGAGTGTTTGGAACACAGATTAAACATCACAAAAATATTTAAAAAAAACAGTATACAACTGAATCTTGTCTGTACAAATTGACAGGGGCTTGAAAAGAATCTAAAAAGTAAGTAAGCATTGCAACAGAGTGTATGAATGGGGCATAAACCATCTGAAATTCTTTGTATAACGTTATGAACATGGCGGCTTACCTCCTAAACAGCTTTCTAAGTTAATCCAAAACGTGAAATTGCCCACTATAACATTTATGAAGATGAGATGAGATTTGTTATTTACGCTGTTATTTACTACATGTTGACAGTTCTCTAATCTAATCTCTTCACACTGGGCGATATTGCTTGTAATTTCTCAAAGTGACGTTGCCAAAGCCCACAAACAGCAATACAACTGGAGGGCCGTGTTAGTCTCCATGTCACACTCAAGCTGCTGCCGAGATGCTTGTAGGGCAAGTGGAGGCAGCGGCGCAGAAATATTTGCAGAAAGCTGTGTGTCTTGTTGTGCCTATCAAAAACACAGCGGCCAATGCAACAGCAAAAAGCTCTTCGTTTATGGTTTTGAGGGAGAAGGCCACCTGCTGCATCCCAGGACCAGACCCCACTGTGCTGATATCATTCATAATTAACGCCTGGATAAGCTAAACTGGCTTATACAGCAACCCCCCCCCATTTTCCCCCGGATACCCTCGGAGAGAAGTGGGGTGAAGTGGAGGTCCCAGCCTTTTGGTGGCCTCTTACCGACCCTTACAGTAAAAGGAGGGAGTGTGTGTGGGGCTTTGAAAACGGGGACAATGGCCTGTGCATGTGGTGCAGTGTCATCTGTTATAATTGAGAGATATCCAATCGATACATTACTTCTGACTCCGATACAAAGCAGAGTGAATGAGAGCTGCTTCTTGTGCGTGTCTTTGATGGTATGCTAGTGTTTAGCCGGCTATATCACATTGAACTCATCTGTCACATCTGTTCACTTTATGGTCACAAAATGCTTACAATTTTATGTTTGACGGAATATTATAAGGATTTAATATCAACTTTTTATTTAAACCATTTGTCCATCTTTATAGGGTTTTCTCCATTAACACATGTTTTCGACAAGGTTAATGACGTGTCCAAGGGCAGTACGTTTTGTCAGTGTTAATCTTAATCCAGTAATCTTTCACTTGTCGATGTCTTTGTTAATGGAGTCACTGTGAGATTATGATAAGATGTATAGAATTGATAAAATATAAAGTTGAAAGTTTACACACCTAAGCAGAAATGTTGAAATGTTTTGGCCAAAGCAGTAAATTCTAGGACCACCGTACATGATCTGCCCATTTGCAATCTCTCCAAACCAGCTAGATGATGTTATAATTTTGTGTGTTATTGCTCTCTGCTGTTTCTTGCTTGCACACAGCGCGGCTGTGGCACGGTCTCTGCCAAAACAATTTCCAAGTGGTAACTTTTGTTTGTTGCTTACGTGGCAATAAAAATGGATTCTGATTCTGATCCTGATTCTGATTTTAAAATGGAAAACACGTTTATTTGACAATATATGGTGTTATCATTCCTAATCTCCAAAATGTGTCCAAAACAATAAGATTACTTGCTGGGTGTTTAAACTTTCATACACAGCTTCTAATGGTGACAGTAAACACTAAAACATCTCATTTTACTGACCTGATGGAAGCCCAGATAGTCCACGATGGTCGAGGAGGCGTAGAAAACCATTCCATCGCTGCTCACAACCAAAGCAAACCCAGTGAGAGACTGCAAAAGACATGACAGGCACAAATAAATATAAGTTACAGTCTAAATTATGTAAAGAGACAATGATCCAGCTGCTATAATGAATGATGTTTGTAATGTATGAGCTACTGTGGACAACTATCATCTAAGATCTGAAGCATCAGCAGCAGCTCATGGCGATGGCGATGAGCGAATCACAACTAAAACCACAGACGTTTAGATGTGTTGCCAATAAAGTCGGGTTTTTACTGCTCAAAATAAATGTGTTATAAATGTGTAAATATGTTTGGATTTAAAATGTCTACAGTGGTGATGTATTTCATAAAGTTTGGCTTTAATAAAGAAGTCTGTTTGGAGGACATTTGTTCATTTGAGGCAAGCATCAATCATGAAAATTAAGATAGAAATTATGTTCATTTTGTTTTGGAATAAACTGTTGGTACTGTACAGGTGGGTAAACAACTAATAATATCAGAGCACACACACACACACACACACACACACACACACACACACACACACACACACACACACAAAGCTGGACTAACTAACTTTCAAACATCTTAACAAATCCATCTCGGTTTCAGAACAGTTTGGTTTCTTTCACATCTTTAGATCAGATTTTTTTAGTCAAATGACTCTCAAAGTTCTTTCAGAATTGTATACATGTAAGCGAATGATAATGTTTTCTAACACATTGAAAACAGAATTTGCTTTTACAAGTTTTGGTTCAAACAATTGTAAACTATAGTATTCACACAAAAAGACAGTTACGTACACCAGCTCAAAAAAGTAGATGCAAGTGTAAGAAATGATAAATACATTTATTAAATTTCTGCTCATTGGTCATCTGCTCCTTAGGTGTTTTTTTATCATTACATTTCTTGTGTTTAAACTGTTTGATTCTGTGATCTGAGTTGATGAAGTTTTGTAAAATCCTCAGAGATAACTACTGTTGAGATTTTGGTCCACACAAGAATAATCTAAACTGAATAACTAATTCTAAAGCCAACTCAGCATCTCGGAAAGAGGAAGGATGGTGGAGAAAAGGCCCCAGGATGCAGGATATAGGAGCCATCAGCAGCAGCATAGGTGCGGACACTTGAACTTGCGGACTGCAGCTGCCTCAGTCTGTCACTTTTTTAACTAGGACACTTTGCAGGGACTCTCATGCTGCGGTGTCATCTGTTGTGTGCGTTTTTTATTCACTCCATGTCACCACACGTTCACGCCAATGCTCGCCTGTCTCCTGCCTGCTTGCACACTCGCTCAACATTGATCCGATTGCTTTGGCCAGAGGGTTTCAAGTCCAACTTTGGACCACATGCTGAGATCTCGGTTCAGTCCCCGTTACACCAGAAACTGCTACATAGACTCTGATGATACAAATTTTTACAATACAGTTCTATATTTTTTGCAACATATGTAACAACAATTTATGTCTAATGAATCTGAATGTGTGCACGTGTAGGAGCGTGTGCTAAAAAAGTAGGGCTGAAACAAGAAGCAAATATTTTTTTGCTGTGGTACCTAACTTGTGGGATGCCTAACTGTTTGGTTCTATAACTAGCTTTAAAGGAGCAGTATGTAAAACGCCAAAAGTGGTACTGCACTCTCCCTGACTCAGGTTGTCAGATATGCAGACAAATCCAGCTGGGACCATGATATCTGTCAACAACAAATCTATACCCAACACCTTTTTCACAAAGATAGAAATCATGGTTTTATTCCTTGTTCTGTCATTATGATTTGAGAATCATAACGAGACCTTTCTCAGTTCTGTGGCCACATGTTACTTTACCAGTGAGATTAGCTCAACGCGCTGAGTCTTGGCAAACCGGATCACATACTTTCTGATGGGTAAAACAGTGGAGGGTGGGACAAGATTTACGAGCTGTAAAACAAAATTTGAAATCCAAATATCTCGGCTGGACTACTGCTATCACTTAAATAAGTATTTGAAAAGAGCACGGTTAATTAATGCCTTTTGACATATTAGGGCCACTTAATGATGACTTGACATGAAAATCTTACATATTGCTACTTTAACGTAAATGTATTTTTGGCCTCACGTAGTCACTCAGTCAATCATCCCATAGCTCAGATAGTTCAGTCTCAGGTATAAAAATAGATTACAATGTGCTCTTTGTGAACAATCTCCATATACTTTCCAAACATAATTTTCTACCAAGATTAACATGCCTGAAAAATATATCTTGTCTTGTTAAAGTATCCTTCATTCAGGTTCAGGTTGAGTGTGTGCGTGAATAATTGTGGTGGTCAGAAGGGTAGATTGGCTGCCATGCTTTGACAGTCTACCCCAAGGCAGGTGGTGGCACAGCCCTTGCATTATTAGAGTCAAATGTACAGCGTGTGATGAGCGGCAGCAGGATGTAAATGAAGGATATCAGGGAAAGTCACTCATGAATGGACGATGAGGACGGGGTAAGGGAGGGTTGAGGAAGCGTGGGGGGGGGGGGGGGGTGGGGGGGGGGGGGGGTGAATCGCATGTAGACGACGCAGATGTTGTTTGACAGACAGAAGTGGCACATCCACAGAGAGGGAAGCCCCAGTTAGAGCCTCAGACGCCAGGACCAACACAAGCACGCTACGGAACTCAAGCCATTTCAGGAAGTACAGTATCCCCCATGGACCCGATGTATTTATTTGTTTATATGGATAAAACAATGGATTAACATTAGGACTTTACATTAGGTCTGACGTGGCTGACCTTTGGAGTCTGTTGGTCGTTGAAGTTTGATTTGGTTTAAGATGTTTGGAAGCCTGCTCTATTTTAGGATATTTTAAATGTCAAAGTTGAGCAGCTAATAATGTTGAGGCATGCTTAAAATTGGAGACAAAGGAGATTATGCAGTTGGTAAATGAAAAAAAAAATCTATAGTGTCAATCTATTAGTGTCAATAAGAACCTGTGAGAACTGGCTAAGCAAAAACGCACATGTCTCTGTCATGTTTTGGGCAGGCACTGGGAAGGTCATGTCAGGACGGATGGACAGGGGTCAAATTTGTACGTATAGTTTTCCCCACACCACAATACATTTAGATTCATTGCTGACATCTCACAAAAAATACCACAACATTAAAGTTTTTGCTGTTCCCCTTTCATTCCTGACATAGTGAAGTCTGCAGCTCATGGAAACAAGCACCTGTAGCTAAAGGCAACATCACCCCTGGCTCCTATAACCGCTCGGATAAACTAAAAAGCATCCACTGGACAAATGTTCAGGGAGGCTTTGCACGCACTGTCTAAAATAAAATCAAGTGTATTCTACTGTGGTTTAGGGAGAGGGAGGCTCAGGGCAGTGGAGGTGGATTGTTTTGGAGCAGATTCCTTTCCTGTCGGGCATCTGTTGTGGCCAGATGAAAGCCGACGATCAGAAGGCTCTGAAGAACAATGACCTGTTGCCACCGGTAACAGATACATCCTTCACATGTTCAAAGAGATGACTACAGGGAATTACACTACAATGTGGGAATGGATTTTATACATGTCCATGGGGTAAAGAGATCTTAAAATCAGACTGTATGTGATTTTTAAATTGCAATCTGCAATTTTTAGCTTGATTCTGAGAATGTATAGGTTTGCTATTAGGAAATTGTACAACTTTATATTTGTTTTCATATTCTCTCAGGACACAGGAGTGAATTATGTTGAGTCTTTTGTGAAATGTGCTATTGTTAATGTGATCTGCACATCAGGAAGAATTGTGCATATTTAAATGTGTTGAATTTATCTCTGTGCAGCACTTTGGTAACTTGTTTTGTAAAATGTGCTGTGTAAATAAAGTGGATTGGAAGAATGCAGTCTACAAAAATGTTTGGAGCAACTACTAATCCAGCTGGTGTTGGTTAAATTAACCAATGTAATGGTCAGGAATGTATTGATTAAACCGATATGGGTTGGATTGACCAATATATTGGATCATGTTGCACTGGATGGCACTATGACCAAAATGGATGGTTGAAAACATCTACTTTAGCGCCTCCTGCCTGTGAAAGACTTATCCCATTTGTCCTCAGAAGCTACTGTGGGAACTTCCGCCGCCACAATGGCTGTAAAATGTGTGTGTCCTTTGGCAAGACACTTCCTCCGCACTACCTTGAGTGATGTGAATGTTTGGTCTACATAAGTTTCCCCTAAAAACAATGGGGTTCAGATTCACTTAAAAAAACTTTCCGATATCTCACTTTCCAAAAAAGAAAAAGCAGATGAAATAGAAATTCTTATGTTGTGCTGAAAAATCTTTAAAAAGCATTTGCCCACTTCCAAATGTCAGCGGCAATTGAGCCCTTGCATCAGTTTGGAAACCCATAAACGTGATATAGAAATAGATCCATTTATGAGTGAATAAATGAGTCAAAAACAACCTTTCGATAAAAAAATAAAATACACACATAAAAGCTTTTCTTAATTGTGCATTGAATCTTCCCAAATCAATACGTTCTGCACAAACATTACTTTCCTTTTCAGCTCCAGTCTCTCAACAACATTCACTGTACATGCGACATCACATCCATACAGTGATTTATTTAAACCTGTCAAACACACTTGTACCAAGACATGCAATGGTCTACGTCACCCCCCCCCCCCCCCCCCCCCGCCCCCTCCCCGCCCCTTCCCCCGCCCCTCCCACCAGAGCTAATGCACATCTGCCCCCAAACAGTCACGCAATGGGAGGTTACTGCACATGGATCAGAAAAGTATTGATATTGCAACAATAACAACACAGCAGGTCGTTTACATAGGGAATTGGCATTAATGGGTCTTTGTTGTGTCAATAGGACATTAGGGCAGGCAAATTTAGGATAAGATATGCAATCCTTTATTCGTGAAATGTCAGTGTTGCAGCGCACATACAGGACAGTAGTAAGAGCAATCAGGGAACACACAAAATATAGAAAATAAGTAGCTGCTATCTTTCGGTTCAACTAAAATGTCCGTGTCAAAGGATGCTGTGCAGTTCTGCTGTTTCTCCCAATGTGATTGATCAAACTAATCATCTTCAAATATTTGCTCATGTGAAGGATTTCTTTTAAAAGTAGTGTTTTAAAGTATGAGTAAAACAATAGAGTAATTTGAGTGAAGCTTAGTCCTAAAGCTGGAGTACTTTCACGTGTCTATATTTTTGGTCTATGTCTCTTCCAGTAAAAAAAGTGAGGACCAATCTCACTCAGTCTCTGCCCAAAGCTTCACACGGTGACTCCGGGTCCAGTGTCCATGATGTTTTAAGATGAGGACAGATAGATGTGCTCACAATATTTTACTTTGACAAGACACTATCTGAGACAAACTACCTGTGGCATTTATAAAACAGAAGTTAGTTACTGGTTTCTGTCTCAGCCTGAATGTGAATTATTGTCTCCTGATCAATGATCAGTAAAAGAAAAATGAACCTGTATATTTCATAACCATGTATAGTTTGTATTTCATGACATATTCTTGATGGTAAAACTACTCCGGGACTGTGGGCAGACTTCATACAGTCTATCAATCGCACGGCTCACTACTCTTCCTCTGTCTCGGCATGAAAATCTTGCTTTGAACTGTGCGCGTGTATACATTTTCCCCTTATGCAATCATAATCAGTTTGAGTGCCTTTGTCCCCCCAGCCATTATATAGGGAGTAACTGCCGGAGCCCAAATTGGTCTCAGTTCTAATTAGTGTTGACAGCATGGTGTGTTTTTCTCACCATCTTCTGCTCACTTTCACACAGTGGGCCATGCTTTCAGACAGTTGCCCCCGCGCAGACCCCGGCAACACACTTCATCAGCTCCGACACTCTCATATCGACCCCCGTGTCACGCAACACCCGGGCCGAGCAAAGCAGGTCAGCGCAGCGGCCAAAGGGCATACACGCATGCACTACAATGGGATAGCCCCGTCCGCCTGCATCCTGGACCTCTCTGCTCCAGACCAGAGAGAAGTTCTGGGATGGTACATCAAATGTCTCTGGGATGTGGTTGCTGTTGTAATCAAATAAGTGTGTCTGTTCGGACCAATAACAAGTAATTGTGAAATATAAATGTTAGGTACCCCAGCTTTAATAGACACGCTGGGGTACCTATGTGCCGCATACACTGTGTAGTTGTCGACATATGATGACAAAGACACACTAAGCCTGAATAGTAAACTCAAAAGCAATGATGAAAACTGTTTTGGGTAATGGGTAATAGGTAATATTTTTTAAGCCATTTTAGAAAACCCTTTTATGTGTTTTTGTTTGAAGTCTCCATGATTAGAAATGTTGGGAGATAAAATGACATCTCTCCGATTGGGCTGATTGAGAAACTGTAAAATCTATGTTGTTCCTTACTTCCAGGAGGAGGCTGTTCTCGTTGACGGAGCCCACGGGAACGCTCTCTTTCCTGGGTTCATGGCTGGAGTGGATGCTGTGCTTTCTGGAGCTCTTGTCCTGATTTCCTGTGACCAAAAAAAAAAAAAAGATGAAAGCAAAAGTTTAGGAGACGGTCATGACAAAAAAAAAGCTGAACTCAAACACACCTTGAAGCAGAGAACAACAAGGTCACACCAGAACCGGAAAACAACACTAATCAAAAGTTCATATGGTGAACACATTAACTGCAGTCATCGCGTGCTGTCGCTTCAAAAACAAGAATTTGAAAACTCACACAATATGACCTTAAGAATGGGAGCACGGCAATGATGGCTGGTACTACTCTATATGTGTGTGTGTGTGTGTGTGTGTGTGTGTGTGTGTGTGTGTGTGGCAACAAGTACAGTCAAAGAACTACAATAGAAATGACTGTGGCTAACAATGACGTATTCATTGTAATAAACTTCGAGACTAATCTATGCAAATTACATTGAAATAAGTTGCATGCAAACAATGTCATCAGGAAATGTCAGAATCAGAATCAGAATCATTTTTATTGACACGTAAGTAACAGGAAGTCACAGACTTGGAAATTGCTTTGGCTCAGTGCAACAGTCAAAGAAGAGACGTAAAGAATAGAGAATAGAGTAAGGCATAATAAGAATAATAAAAATTATTAGCATACACTTCTACGGTATAAAATTTAAAATTGAATTATTACAATTACAATTACAGTCACTATGTACAATATACAAGTGCACATGGTGCACACAATATGCAATAGGCAGTGCAAATGTCAGGGTTGTAATGAAACTAGAAGTAAAATAAAAAAATAAAATAAAAATGAAAGTACAGATGTATCTCAAATTCAGCAATGGATTCATATATATATATATCTGTTCATTGCTACCTTGACTCACATTTCTGTATTTACAAAATCATTATCATTGATACTGTACATGAAAATGACGTTTTTCTTTTTCAAATTCTGAATCTTACTTTTCTATGTGCTTTCATTTAAACAAATGTGTGATGCTAGTAAAAAGGAAAAACTGGAAACGCAATTAATACTCTGCTTGGAGATTGTAAACATCACTATTATTGACTGGATCATGTTTCTGAATGTATGTAATAAATAGAAAATAGAAATACAGTCAAGTATGAACAGTATGATATTGTTCAAAATGTTCTTTAAATATTACATAATACAAAATATTGTAGACTATTTATGAATGTAGTAACTTCTGCTCAGAATGAATGAATGACACAGTGTCCAAGCCTCAGTTACATCAATGGATCTGGATCTGAAATCTGATCACATTTTTCACATTTACCCAACACAATCCACTGTCATGATCAAACCCATGAGACATGCCCAGGTTCAGGCCTGGTGTGCCCTCTGTCACATGTCCAGGGCTGCTCTTGCCTATGGTGTAGGTTGCGTGTCCAATGCATGTTTGCGTGTTTCTCTTACGGCGTGCTGTCAGCCTACATGTGGCTCACTCCAAGAGATCAACCCTTCACTCATTGTAGAGAGCGCAGATTAGTCACGCACTACACAGGTCCTCATTATAAACTATGTATAAATATGTAAATAAATGGATGCATTGGGTTCTGTGCCCCGCCCTTCTAGCCTCCAGTGAGGTACCCCCCCTTCCCCCATTAACCTTTGGCTATCATTGCTTCAGTTTGCCACCCCCATTAACTGATAGTACTCATCCATGTCTTTGTTCGGCTGGCAGGCGATACGCGGCATTCGTGACACAAAAGGCGTCGCTCTTTGCTTAACTCCAGTTTGGATCACGCAACCAAACTTAGATGGTGTTCACGAAGGCAAACATTAATGCCAGGCAAAACCAAGAGACAGTGGAGTTGAGAGTTTAACCAACGATTACAATGCAGAAAAAAACAAATGCATTGCTGATTTTTTTACTATACTTTTCATTGTGATTGTTTAAATGAACCCAATAAGCGTGGATCAGAGCAAAATGAACGTATCAGGCGAGTGGTAAACGGTATGGGGGGAAATGTAGGTTTACAAATATTCAAACATCCTCATAATTTGGAGAAAAAGGCAGCGAGGAAAATGTTATAACAAAAAAGAATATATTCACGTATTCATATGTTTACAGACGTGTGAGTGTCCACCCCTTCAGCAACACTTCAATACAATCATTGTAGCGTATCATTGTTTTGAAGCGGAGTCTTTCTCGTCAGATTTCTTTGTTCTGTCCTCACGTGCAGATGAATTTGTGACACAAGACGCGTTTCTCTTTGCTAAACTTCCACCCGCGTCACGCCATCGAAACGGTCCATCTGGTAAACTTCATCCATGACCTAATAGCCTTCCATCAAAGCTGAAGTTCTTCCTGTTAAACCATGAACAATAAAATGGATCTAACTAGTTCCTAACCCTCAAAACTATTTGGTTTTATTCATAGTATTCACATGCATGTATTTTGGACATCGTTAGATCAGCTTTTTCAATCAGAAAAGTGGAAAGAGAGGTCCATCCTCACTCAGCCAATCACCTCTCAAATTGTGACTCACAGGGTTGTTTCTTACAAATGCAAAATATTTCATGTTTCTATCTAGATAACGCAAGTTGTGCTTTGATTTGTTCACAAAATGTCACAACCAGACTTTCTTTTGGGACTATAAAAAGTAATGTGTGTGATAACAGTTACTTCAGATCTGAGCATTAGTAAAAAAAAAAAAAAAACACACACAAAACAATATTGATTTATCAGACTTTGTGAGACAACAGAGCAGTATTCCAGACCAGTTTTTATCCACTTTTCACTAACGTATCTCAAATAGAGTATAAATACAGTTTGACATGTCAGCTTTTATTTGAAGTATTGTGTCATCGCCTCATTTCGGTGTGAAACCATACAAATAAACAGCCTTTCTCCTCTATAATGGACCAGCCCTTTGGAAACCATTGCACAAGGAAATGAATCTATTAAGTCTATTTTGCTTCTTTTCCTCCTTCAACGCCTCATATATTTTTGTTTTCTCTCTTACGGCAGATTTTGGAGAGGGCTCAGGAAAGACAAATACAGGCCATGATTAATTATTAGCGCTTCCTCAGCAACAATACCATCTTTCTTCACTTTCCTACAAAACTATTTTCTTCGCCCGTAAAGGAAAACAGAGAGGGTAATACCCAGGCGTTTATGTGCAGGGTTTTGAAGACGGGTGTGAAGCTAAAAGTGACAAGTTGGAGCGATGTGAGGCTGCCAAAAGAGAGAGGCTTTAGTCTGCTGCAGCAAAGGCAGAAGGGCCGCCCTCTGGACCGGACCAGACTGAAGGAAAAACTAATTTTATATTTCAGTTCTGGTCCACTCGCTCCACAGAGTACAGTGTGATAGTCGTGTTCTGAAGGGCTTTGGCTTGCCTTGTGGTAAAGTTTAACGGTCAGACAATTTCTCCTGTTGTTGAGCAAACCTACAAGTTATAAGACAAGAGAACATTTAATAACATCCTATATCGGGGAAATTTCAGTGTTGCAATGCACAGAAAGATCAAATACTAATGTTATTCTGTGATTGATGCGTGCAAAGCGTGCGATATGAATAATGGAAATTAAATAGACAATCATCATGTTTAAAACTCAAGTTGTATGATATGAAACATCTGAAGTTCAATAAACCAATGTACTTTTGCACGGTGTATAAATCAACAGCAAACATGTTCCATTGTTTAAAATAATTAGCAAAATCAGTCATTAAACATAATCATTAAAACCTCTATGCGCTCTTGGCAGACATGCGTGATGGGTTCTCCAGGCCTGAGAGAAATGAACTTGGGCACTTTTAAGGCATTCTCATTTTCCTTGTGGAGAAACTGTCTGTGACACTGACACGATCCCTCCTCAGAGATCGCTCCTTTCTCTTTGGCATGCTTCAGTCTGCAGGTGATAGCCGTTAAGCACAAAAGAATGTCTCTCCAAAGAACAGAAACGCTTGTATTAATATTTAGCATAAGTATGTACGGTTTAGGACATGGATCGAGGGCATGGCACGACAATGTTTTGAGGGCTTCTAAAAGACTTTGGCTGGGAGTTGAGTGGTTGTTCCCCAAACCGTGAGACAAAACTGGCAACGAATTTGATTTAAAAGGTCTATATTGTTAACAGACCACTTAAGATCATGCTACATCACATATGAATGCTTTTGGACATGCCAACCTTTAGTCTGCATGCTACAGGTTTGCGTTAAAAGCATTGAAAGATACAAGATTTAGCTCTTAAACCGTATTGGCAATATCACTCTGACATTTCTCTTAATTCTGTCAAGAGAGGAATTTTGTAGTGCTGGGTTCCGCTGGATATCATCTGGATATCATTTACCGTGTGATGTTATGTAAGTATGCAGAGAATTCGAAAGGAGAATTTCTGGCTGCTTGTTGGCAAAGGTCTATGGAAATACTGTGGGAAAGGTACAACACGATAACAGAAAACATGTACAGTACATTGATGTGAGAATACAGGAAGAAGTGCATTGGAGTTCTGTAAAGTGCTGCACACAAATAAATGAAAAGACCATAAATATACAGATGAGGTAAATGATACTGTAGCTGTCACAGTGTTTGTATATAAATACTCAAATATAACATCTCTTACTCACTTCTATGTGCATATGTACATGTCATCAATAGTAAGTAAGAGTTAGAGTCTTGTGAGAGTGAAAGTGTGTGATATAATCTGACCACATCATTGTATCTTTTGCACTTTGAAAGAGCCTTGTGGTGGGTCACAGTTTGACACTTTGGGCTCAGAGCTGATTGGCTTTGCTGGCAGAAAAATCTGATATGAACCAACTAAACCGTTTTAGAGCCATGAACTAGTTAGATGGATTTCATAATACAGGTTTTCTATGGTTTGAAATGTAGGTACCCTAGCTTTAACTCCAATATGATGCCTATTTGTTATTGAAATATTGTATTGACATGTGCTGATCTGGACTGACAGATCACACAACTCTCTGGTCCTGGCATAACTTGGACTTTGGTGGTGTTTGCTGAATGGTGCCATCTTTTGGCAGCTTCTCCTTGGGGTCTGTTGGACTTATTAGAATGAGAAAGCTCTGAGGAAACTTAAGACGCTAGTATTTGCAGCCCTGCTTCTTCTCCTCCCACAAGGCTCGCGTGATTACAGAAAACGGCCTGTTGTATGTGTTGAGTTTGTGCCTAGACACTCCCACTTTCCCTCTCTCTCTCTCTCTTCCCTTGCAGGAAATCCACAGCGGAGAAGCCCCATACGCACACACACTTAAATGGAGAGAGAGGAACTGGTAGATCAAGGCCTTGTTGTCACGCGAGCCAGCCGTCTGTCAATCTCTCCCCCCTCCGCTCTGACAGGGCGCTGGCAGCGGGCCAGGAGCTTGCGTGCAAACCGGCCAGCCACATTAGCCCATAAAGAATTTCATAATAGCAACAGCTGTTAAATATTGATGACTTTTGGCGAGAGCTCAATGGTTCTCCGTATAAAAAGGTTAAGCCCGCGCTGTAATGGAAGCTAATACTTCATTATGCCACAGATCAAATGTCCGCATCACACCCCTGTCCAGAGCCAGGCTGGACTATTTAGACTTTTGGGCTTGTTTTTGCAAAGAGGGGAGATTGCATGAGAAGAAGTCATTGAGGGAAGATGGATTTCGGACTGTGAAAAACTGTGGAGAATAGTAGCATCAAAAACACCAGTCAAATGCTTGTAAAGTATAAAGTATAAACCTACGGGGAAAGGATATATCTGGAATACGACATTATCAATCTTGTAGTATAGAGACATGCGAGCCAAAGACAGAAAACAGACAAACAGTCCATGCATTGTAGATGGATGACAGGTACATTTACTGCCAACAAAACATAACTCCCCCAATTTTGACTTCACATAGAGGCTAAAATTGCACCAACAAGTTAAATGGAGGGGGAAAGTTGAGTATTCATAGGTCAAACAACCAACGACCGAGTTTGATCTTAAACTGTTCTTTAAAGTCCTTTTCTTGCAAGCAGAGACCATACGCAAAAGACATAATGACAAATATCTATAACAAATCCGTTTCTGAGGGCAATACTCTTCATACATCGTGCAGAGGGAAAAAAAAAGAAAGGTTTTGGTCACGGGCCGAGTAATAGGGGAAGTGCTGCTGTGACAAAATGAATGGTGTTGCGCTGTGAATGTAAACTCAATTGTTTCCAGTTGAGTGTTTTGCTTGGCAGGCGATGTGTACGATCCGACATGTTCGACAAGAGGCCTAATACTTCTTCAACACGAGCCCTGGGGCCAAGCCGTTCAACTACTACTACTGTGTGCGCTGATAAACCTGGCACTAACGGACAGAGCAAGCTTCAAGACTGAATTTTGGGTTTTAACAGTGTATGGTAACAGCAGTCATTGAGCACTGTACACATTTGCTGGTGGAAGCGCCGTCCAAATATTGTTGTTTTGCTGTCATTTCTGCGGAGAGGAGAGCCAACCCAATGTATGAGTTTAGTTTTTGGAGTAGAAATGAAAAATAATCATATCTTCATGGCAACAAGTTTGTAATGTGCCTCATAAAAGTTACACAATGTATCTTTAGGTATTGCTTTGTATTGTATAGTATTGAACAAAATAATTTACTCTATTGTGCTCAAATATATAAATGTTTTAAGTGTTTGGTCATGTGTGTGTTTTGATTATCAGGAACCAGGAAGTACAATCACATAAGTCCAGTTCTGACTTGTGTACTCCCCATGGCCTCGCACCAAAGTGCATCCGAGACTCATGAACCAACTCAGACCCTGAGGAGCACAGGGACTGGTCTCCTGCTGGTTTTCAGAGTCAGAACGCAACATAGCATGCATTTCAGATGGATGCAGCAAAAATATGGAACAGTCTTACTTAAAATGTGAGACAGACTTCTTCTCTGATGAATCTTCAAATACAGATTGAAAACAGTTCTGTGTATCTGTGCATACATCTGAAGGATTGCATCTTCACTAGTTTTAATATACTGTGATTATTTGTGATGTTAATGTCTCTTTTCTCGTTCTTTACAGTACTTTGAGTTGCCTTCTGTACAAATAAACTTGCTGTGCAAAAAAAGGGGTTGATGAGATTCAAAGAACTCAAATGACTCACGTACAACTTGGTTTCACTTATGCCTTATTTTGGACAAACATCCCTTTAATGATCCCAGTATTTTCCTTGTTGTAAGGAATGAGCTAAAGACCTACTGCTTAATTTGTGATGTCAAGCTTTGGGAAAATGAACCGTAACATTAGGCAGACATGGTGCAATATTTATGCACACAATTAGCAAAGCTAACAGGACACGGGAAGAGGGGTCTCACAAACTTTGCGTGAGATGAAGCAGTTATAAAGGAACTGGAAGTACTTTTATATGACTGGATAATTCCCTTGTGTTTCATTAAATTATTAGGTCTATTTGTTTCTGTGAAAATGTCTCTAGTGTGGTGTATTGTCTTTCATTCTTGAATATTTGTCCTTTATTGTCTCTGCAGCTGCAGCACCGTGCCCAAGACAAATTGCCGCTCGAGGACAATAAAGTTTATTCTGTTCTTTTCTTTCTATTCTCTTCCATTCCATTCATACGGACCTGATTTGGTAGTAGTTTGAGCCCAGTCCAGTTAAAAACCTGCTCTGGTTGTGTTCAGCTGTGTTTTGAGCATCCCTGTGGTATCAAAGATGGTATTGATTATGTTTTCTCGTATCTGAAAATCAAGTTTGAAATGTAGTACTGTAAGACTAGTGCCTTATTCAATGTCTTGGCTCTAAATTCGTGCATTTGCTTTTCTTTCCCAATGGGAGATGTTAACATGTTAGTGCCACCTTTATTGTTCTAAACACCAGATCGCAGCGCACTGTTAAATTAAAAGCATCGAATCCCACTTTATCCCACAAATACCCGACTTTACAAGTGCAGTTTTACTATATGTACTGTATGTGGTTTATTCTTGTAAATCTATTCTGGAGATGGAGCCCCTCTGTTAAAAGCAGCCTTCACATCTGACACACATTACTTTACTGTTAAAAAGACCTGGTTCTCACTTGCACCGATGTGTTCGAGTTGTTAAACTATAAATATGAGCTCTTCAGATTCCTGTTTTAAAGAGGCGGGGGGCTCTTAATAAAATTTGCGTTCAGAAAAAAGCACCTGGTCACAATAAAGACATGACTGGACTATTTTGGGACGTTCAAGACAAGTGGGAAACCAGGGGAGGTGAGGGAGTGTGGGAACTGAGTCAGATAAGGACCATGACTGAAACCATCGACCTCAGGCTCCTGGTAAATACAACAGATCCTTTCATTTTCATTGGTGTTGAATTGAAATGATCCCATGACTTACAGCTGAGATTTTTTATACAACAATACGGCTGTTTGTAAGCAGTGGTTATTTTGTTATGATTGTGTCACTTCTGAATCAAAAAGTTTTTAAACTAAATATTAATGAACAAAAAAAAAATTTGAGAAAAAATGAGACGAAGACCAAAGAAATGAGTTCCATTGGCAAATATCAAGTTATTCTAAAACCGATATATGTTTTCCCTTTGAGCAATTTTGAATTAGTTCTTCTCTCTTTTTTCAAGGGACTTAAAGGAGCATAATGTAAAAAAGTAGTACTGCAATCATGGTCTTCCTGACTTATGTTGCCAGATATGCAGACGAATCTAGCTGGGACCATAATAGCTGAATAGACAAGAGTTTTGTCAACAACAAATCTATAACCAACATCCCCAATAGGAATCCTTGTTTTATTTAGTAATGGCCGTCTATTTCGTTAACAAGGACTTGGAAATACTGTTTGTCGCAGATTCCCCGTCGTGGCTTGTTGCATCATATACAAATATGTATTCTAAAAGTATTTCAAACAGCTCCTGAACTTATTCCATTATTTCATTTCTGATCCTGTTAACAACTTTTTATTCCACTCAAATCCAGAATGTAATCTGTTAAAGAGATTTTGCTGTGATTGAAGTCATTGAATAATAAAAGGCAGATGGCCTGAGGCTGGATCCATAAGGAGGAAAACTGCTCTAATTCTGCTGTGGCACGCACCCTGAGTCCTGAAACACACACAGGGTTAAAACTGCTTTTCAAATGAATGCATCCGATTAATCCAGTGTTTAACCTGGAAAAGTGGGAGTATAAAAAGATTTGGTGATTTGTTACTGAAGTAATATGACGCAATAACAACACATGCTTGCACTGTAGCTACAATGGAATCAGAATCAGAATTATTTTTATTGCCTTTGTAAGTAACAGGAAGTCACAAACAAGGAAGTTGGCTCATAGTACGAACAAGAAATACAGCCATACTAAAAAAGTATGTGAGTAAGTAGTATTTATATATACCTTTATTTATGTCACAGACCAGAGTCACAAAGCGCTTTACAATTGATGTGTGCATTTGTCTCTCGCTCCACACAGAGATGGAAGCGAGGTTGCCAGACAAGAGGCGCCAGAAATAGTGTACATGTTGTTTTGACAGTAGTGTAAGGTGACAGAAGTATGAAGTGTATACTGTATGGGTTGTATGTTAAGTAAAGTCAGTTCACTTTGGAGAGACCCATGAGGAAGATGCCGTTAGACTTATTAGATTTAAGCATGTTTATGATTGAGCATGTTTGGCGCCCTAGGCCCGGGAGGGATGCTGTTGAGCACGGCGCTTGCTCGCGTGCATAATCCCCCCCCGGGGCCTAGGTACTGGTGACGGCAGAGGCAGTAGGCAAGCGCGCTTCGATGAGAGAAGGAGGAGGTGGGGCGGCGGAGGCTTGCAGACTTCAGAAGGCCGGAAAGTGGGCATCTCCGGCTTTTAACTTGCTGTCCTGGTGGTTATTGGTTGACTGGATGTGGGCGTTGCTGGTATTGATGAGTCGAGGAAGAGCAGCCTGTGGCCTGGGCAGCAGCAGCCGGGTCTACCACAGTGAACTTTCGCGAAGCTCCATTTCACTTTGGAGAGACCCATGAGGAAGATGCCGTTAGACTTATTAGATTTAAGCATGTTTATGATTGAGCATGTTTGGCGCCCTAGGCCCGGGAGGGATGCTGTTGAGCACGGCGCTTGCTCGCGTGCATAATCCCCAAAAAGCGGGCCTGCAATTGGGGTAGCAGGATGTACTGCGCGGGCCTGAGAGCATGAGTGAGGCTTCTCGCACGGTCGCTTCGGCCGGCTGCGTCCGCTGGGGCCCGTGTTTGTTTAGGCAGAGCGAGCTGAGGATATGAGCGTGCTCATATTGAGCTAGACGCTGAAGCAGAGGAATCTTTGAGCGAACTGGGAACATGCGCGCACGCGCATGTTCAGCCAGTCGCAGCGCAGGGGAGTCTTTGAGCGAGCTGGGAATATGAGATGCACGCTCATATTCGCCAGACGCTGAAGCGCTGCAGCAGAGGAATCTTTGAGCGAGCTGAGACATGCGCGTTTGAGGAAGTGCGTGCCGCCACCAGAATATATTGCTTACTTGCTTTGCTGGGAGCTTACGAGAAAGCCGGTAAACGTTGAGCGGCCATGATAGCGGTCGCATCTGGCCTGATGTAGGTGGAGAAAGCCGAAGAGGACCAGCGCCCCAGCTGTTGTAGAGAAGAGTGGGGGAGCCCCAGCGAGGCCGCGACCACTGGGAATGTCTCGTGTAGGGCAGAGGAAATGCTCCGGGGAAAAGTAGCGGCCCACGGCCCCGCCAACCACTGGTCCTGGGAGAACCCCCCAAAACCCACGGAAGGGGCAGCGGCCGTGTAGAAGCGGAGACCTGTAGGGGCAGAGAGACATACCGAGGAGGGCCAATGATGTTGCAGGCGCCCTTACGCTTAGAATCTGGGGATGGAGATTAGATAATCAGGACAGTAGGATAGGTCGGGAAAGCGTGTCTCGGACCGCATTGAAGGTTGAGTGAGCAGTAGTGAAACGCTTATGCAGAGAAGCCATAGAAGGCGAGCAGGAAGATGCTGCGAGGAGGGCAGACATGTACTTGGACGATGAGCCGGAGTTCAGTGCCGCTCAGAGCTGCTGCAGGATGGGCGGCAGGATGGGGAGCCTGCAATCAGAAGAGTGAAAAATACGGGTACGGATGCCTTTGAGTAGGAGTTTGATTGACAGCTCAGCAGTAAAGAGAGATGTAAAGTGAAGAGACGTCAAAGTAAATGAAGCAGTAGCAGCAGCAGTGTTGCAGCAGTGGTTGCAGCAGTAGCAGTAGCAACAGCAGCAGTTGCAGCATCCTTAGATAATAACAGCAATAATCCTGTATCAAGGCCACAGCAGTAGAAATTGTTGTAGCTGTTTAGTGTTTCAGAAAGAGAGATGTAAAGGGAAGAGAGATGTCAAGTAAATGAAGCAGCAGCAGCAAGCAGTATGAAGCTTCCAACGTGGTTTTACTGCAAGTGGCAGAACATGAATCTGAATTAATGCACGTGCTCCTCTTATATCCCTCAGACGATGGATATTGATACCATTTAACATGCGTTGCCCCTCAGTTAGCTCAAACACAAGTGAAAACGAAGCCTGCAGTCCAGTGTACGGGGCAAAAACTAAGCCCGCAGTCCAGACTCCGGGATTAATCCGTCCGCGGTCGGCACACTCACTGTACTCACATGCCAGGAGACTTGGGAAAAGCAACGGGACAACGCGGCACCGCCAGACCGTCTGCGCGCGGCAGCAGACCACGAGGAACGAGCAGCACAGAACCCGCGGAGGGCCCCACGGAGAGCCCGCAGAAAGAGCCCGCAGAAGAGGAGAGCAGTGGAGACGCGCGAACCACAGCAGGCAGGGACGCAAAGGAGGAGCAGACCACAAGCAGCCAGACTGAGGACAGCCGGGCCACGCGCACGAGCAACACGTGAGCAGAAGCGACCCCTCCAGAACAACGCATGCATTTGCGAACAGGTGCGTTAGCGACATCAGTGTTGCCAACTCCTCAGTAAGGAAAGTAGCTATTGGCTGTCCCAAAAGTCGCTAGAAGTCGCTAAATGACGTCATCGCCTAATTTGCATAATTGGCTATTTGCAAATAACTGTAACGGACGCTGTAGGAGAGAGGAATAACGTCGTGGGAGAGACAAAAGTGAGTAAAAAACACCCTAAATATGTTTAGAACTACAAATGTACACAAATAATTTCAACATTAACAACATTTAATGATTTTAATGCTTTGTCTAGATCTGTCGCTAGTCGCTTTTTTGAAAAAAAGTCGCTATAGGGTCTGAAAAGTCGCTAAATCTAGCGACAAAGTCGCTAAGTTGGCAACACTGAGCGACATGCACCTTGCAGACTTCAGAAGGCCGGAAAGTGGGCATCTCCGGCTTTTAACTTGCTGTCCTGGTGGTTATTGGTTGACTGGATGTGGGCGTTGCTGGTATTGATGAGTCGAGGAAGAGCAGCCTGTGGCCTGGGCAGCAGCAGCCGGGTCTACCACAGTGAACTTTCGCGAAGCTCCATTTATCATAGTTTTGTGTAAATGTGTATTCTGCTGGATCCATAACAATTCAATTCACTTTATTCTTTTATTGCCCTATATCACAACAGTCGTTATCTTTACAAAAGCTTTGAATTTGCAAACACAGATCAGAGAATGAAACCGTTCAAACTCTGGAAATGCAATTCTTTTTTTAAACACACAAATGTCCATAAATGTTGATCAAATCCATAAAACACAATTGCTTATTACTAGTTTATAAAAGCTCTGTTTAGGTCAACACAAATGTCGCCTAATAATTTTGAAGCAAGACCCGAAACATCAGTCGAACCGCTCCCTCATGGTTCCATTGGTGTGGAATTGGATTAAGACTTATTTCCTGGCAGTAATTTGTGACATACGTGTAAAAATATGGTTCTGTCCATGCACACAATCACTTACTATATGGCGGCGACTGTAACACGACACATAGGGTTATGTAATTAAATGGGTAAGGAGCTAAATGTGACCAGGGCAGCGGAGGATCAAGTGAAGGCACTGATGCGGATCATGCTTTATTCATGAAAACATTAAGTTGTCAGTCAGAGGAGGCTGCAGAGGTGTTGTGTGTCCGTGTACACAACACCAAGCTGTGAAGCGGCAAAACTACTGCCAGAGTATAACCTCTGTTGGAGCGCTTTCAGCTCCTGTCCAGAGCAGTGCTGTACAGACAAGTGCACATCAATAAAAACACTATCAAGATTAGGCTTTATAAAAGGAGCACACGGAGAGCACAAGATTAAAGTTAAAGCCAATGGAAATCAGAATCAGATTTCTTGTTATTGTGAGTAACAGGAAGTCAAGCACAAATAGCTAATAAGTCATTATTAGTCTATTTGTGTCCATGACATGTGCTGGGACTGGAATGCCCTGGCCTCTGGTCTTAACCCCTCACCTGTTAAAGTAACCTCTGACTGGACTAATTCATTAAAGGCCTCCACAGTAACTCGGCTGTAATCTGACTATACTGTACATCAGCGTCCTCACTGTAACAATAGCACAACCATGGATTTATGCACACTGCAAATCTGGACTCTTGGGTTTCAGGATCAGTCTAGAGTTGGTCAGCACCTGTCTGCAGACAAAAGTGAAAAGGACTCATAATAAACTTCCTAAAACACATTCACAAGCTGAAGGAATGTGCTCTCAGTCCTGTCCCCACTGTTTCAACTGCAAGACAAACCTGTGATACATTATTACCCTATGATGTAAAAACACTATGATATTTAAATAATCCGTGTCAATATCGCAGATGATTCTTAGATCATTAAAATGAGTGAAATATGAGAGAGAGTGTGCAGTGTGCCGGACACAATATCTCAGAGATGAGGGTTTCAATAGTAGAGTCATTAAACAACAGTACATACATACGTATGTGTAAAAACATCAGTACAAGCACTGTTTAGACCCGTCCATACTCACTTTTGCAGCTTCCTGGTTGGTTGAAATGAATTTAATCCTCTCCCCTTGTCATCACTTTAACTATTCTCCTCCAGCGTCTCTTATGGGTCTTACTGGTCTCGGGACCTTTATACATGCTATTGCTCAAAAAGACTGGTCCGTTATATACATTATTTTATGGAAACAAAGCATTATTGAGGGGAATAAAATGAGACCTATTGAGTCTATTTCAAGACCAGCGATTTCTACAGCAATGAAGTAAGCAACAAATAAATGATGTATTCCTAATGCTCAGTTTGTTTGTGGACTTCTATATTCATGGGAAACAGTTCCGGTTGGATTTGAACTGATATCAAAATGCATTTTAAGTACTGGTTTTAATGCCACTCATAATGCTTTGCCTATTTTTAGATTGTTCTGAGCAGTCTGATGCAGTTTATGACTCTGAGAAGTCTCAGTCGTCTTTCAAGCGGAGCTCAAATCCAACAGGTGAAAATGAATGAGGTGACGACAGAGGCCTGCAGTGTATCTGTGACTGCCCACTTCACACAGCTCCATCTGTGGCCTTTGCATGTCAACACCGAGGCCTAATCCACCGCTGTTTATTCGATCAGTGCGTTGGTGTCGGGGCGGTGCATTCACATACCCCCTGTGTGGAGAAGATATGGGATTGAGAGCCACGCGAGGCCCTTCGAAAACAGGCCACATCACGCACAGACACCGCTACAACAATGGCATCTGGTGTTAGCGTGATGCGTGATGCATAGACACAGGACCTGTGTCTATGTGCGAGCGCAATGGCTAAGTCCCAGAGACCTGACGAGATTGTCCACTGAGAGTAAACAAACATTGGCTGCAGTGGCCTCAGCACACAGACTGTCACTCTGCATAAAGAGACTATTTCTTATACATGTGTCTATATGAGCACCGTATCAACGCTGTCACGGGTCTGCACTCTCTTCTAGGCAAGGAAGAAGGCAAGAATGTAACACAAAAATTAAATAATAAAGTTCGGAGTTCTGTAAACTAAGAGGACATTTTATTTATACAGCAAATGTCACTCTTGGGGCTGAAAAAAGTGAATTGATTATTGCAACTAACCGACAATTGAACTGTCGACTGATTTAGTAATGAATGAACCTTTTCTTGAACCAATCGGCTTAAACAAGGTTTTATGACTCCGCCCATTTCTCCAGGGGATCCACATTGATTCATTAATAAAAAGAATATAAAGGAAGAATAACGACTGCCTAAAGATAGGAAAGTCTAAACAAGTGAGTGTTTAACTAAATGAGCTCTGGGTTACAATCATTTTTCTATTTACAAGGAGCATAATGGGAGAAAGCCACTTCTCTCACCTTTGGCCTCGCACAGGGAATGGCAAGAAAGTTGAGTGTGCTCATCCTATCTCAATCTGGATTAAAAGCAGTTGTTACGTATTGTTAGTGCATTTGAGTGTAGATTCTTCACCACAGACTTCAGCTCGAACCACTCATTGTGTTGTAACAATAAATCAATGTTTTTCCTAATGTCAGTTTTTGTATAAAGCCCCAAAGCAGTTTAAAGAGGCTCAGCATGTTTGTGATTTAAACAATAAACTGCCCGACTCCTGAGCATCAGTATTTATTTGTTTTTGAATCTATAAGCCTTTGTTTCCCTCGTGTTCAACACAGTCATGATCTCATCAAAGTATAAATCCCTACGTCCCATTAGAATTACTCCAGATTTGGCTCAAAAAGTAAATATTCCTTGTTAGATTTATTGCACAACACAACACAACACAACACAACACAAGGTTGACTGGTTCAACCAAACTATTTTCTTCATAAAGGATTATTTAAACACACAGTTTGTGCCTGTTTCTGCCGCATCAGTGAGAGCAGCAGAAACATGTTTTTAGGGAATCAATCTCAACAATCTTAAATGAATTGTTATGGTGTGGATTTTATTTTTGTATTTTTGTTTTATTTTGACATCTTATCTGTGAATTAGTTTTAGCTTGACTTCCTGTCCTGTTTCCCCTGTCTTGATTGTTTGCCCTGCCCTGATGTGTTTCACCTGTGTCTGTCTATTTGTACCCTGCGCTCCTCTCCCCTTGTGCTGGTCCATTGTCTTGTCTACGTCCTGTCTTGTCTTGTTCATGTCCTTGTCTGTTCTGTTTTGTTCCGTTCCTGGTTCCCTGTGGTTTTGGATTTTTGAGTATATTTTCATCTACCATTTAGTTTTTTCATCATTAAATTATTTTTATTTTGGCATTTCCTGCATTTTGAGTCCTTCATTCGCCTCCCCCCATGACATGAATATCCTCAAAATAATAAAAGCTTACCATAAAGTGATGTCAAGTTTTGGGTTAACTTTGAGGCTCTGCCTTTTTTAATACAAGTATCAAGGATATTCTTCAATCTGTAAAGCCCCAGGACTTGATCAGAGCAGTAAATAACCTAACAATCGTACAGCTAATGTTTTTAATGACAAATCTCAGTGATTTCTGACCGTTTAGCATCATTCTTGTGGCTAATTCATTCATAAATCCAACTAGAGGGTCAAAGGACGGCTACAATATTTACATTTTCCTGCAGACAATAAGTTCGAGGAAATAAAAAACTTTTGAAAGAAGGGTTGAACAATAAAATCTCAACGTTTTTGTAGATTCTTTCATTAGACGCACCAACCAGACATTCTATCTGCTCATGTTATTACTACTCATCTACCTCGTGTTTTTTGAATGTTGTTATAATTTTTAGACACTTTCTACATGAAACTAGTACGGCCACAGCTGATATAAACGTGGAATTATGCGCTTTTGTTTCATGTAGAATGGCCCAGGATTGAGAGAGAAATTCCCTCTAAACTACGACTTCAAACCTGACTTTCAACAACATTTATTGCACAACACAACACAACACAAAACAAGGTTGACTGGTTCAACCAAAGTATTTTCTTCATAAAGGATTATTTAAACACACAGTTTGTGCCTGTTTCTGCCACATCAGTGAGAGCAGCAGAAACTTGTTTTTAGGGAATCAATCTCAACAATCTTAAATTAATATCCTCAAAATAATAAAAGCTTACCATAAAGTGATGTCAAGTTTTGGATTAACTTTGAGGCTTGTATGTACAGTATTTTAATAGAACACTATAAGTGTATGATGTAAGAGAAGAACCTTTAATTGTCCCACAGGAACATTTCAGAGTTGCAGTTTACAGAACAAAGAAAAGAGCGCAAAACAGGGACAGAAAAACATTTACAGTCAATTGTGTGTTTAAAGAAATTTGAGGCTAACTCTAGATTTACTCCCAACAGCATGTACTTTTAGAGACGGATGTTTATGTTGATATCTATAAGTATCCATGTATTGAACTCATAAAATGATAAATAACAATTGTAACTTTCAGGCGACTTCCCCCAAATGGCTCTAGATGCAGAAAACACCAAGTCACATTTTCAACTGACAAACGAAAGTTGTATTGTATTGTGACTAAAGCCTCCCTCTACTACACCCCTGTGCCTGAGCCGTTATTATAATAGATCCATGGCCTGAGCTCATCAAGCAATCATTTCATGTTCAAAATGAAATTAATATATCAGTGTCTTATCACGCGACTACTGGGTCTATTGTCTGGTCATACATCTGCTATATATTCCGCAATTATGACAATAAATATCAATGCAATCTTGTTTCAATCTGTTTTGAGTCTTTCCAGATTTACATCAGTTTAATATCACACTATGAGGATGAACAACATAAAAAAGTTTAGCAAAATACTAATGAAATGGCAGCCTATAGGTAATGTTGAACTGCGCAGAAATGCCCTAATTGTATGAAGTTGCTGAGAATCACGCAGGGTAGTGCAAAGAAATGTGGGAATGATTTGAGGATAATCTAATGAATGTAAAAGTAAGTAACAGGCAGTCATTTGTATAATTCAATTTGTTAGGATTTATGTTAGAGTCAAATCCACCCAAAATGTAATGAGATCATTTCAAATACAGTTTCCAAAAGCAGTGGAATATAAACCATGCACAGAGCAGACGCTGTGAGGCAGAATGAACCACACTCACTCTAGCTTTTTTAATACAAGCATCAATGTATCAAGGATATTCTTCAATCTGTAAAGCCCCAGGACTTGATGAGAGCAGTAAATAACCTAACAATCGTACAGCTAATGTTTTTAATGACAAATCTCAGTGATTTCTGACCGTTTAGCATCATTCTTGTGGCTAATTCACTCATAAATCCAACTAGAGGGTCAAAGGACGGCTACAATATTTACATTTTCCTGCAGACAATAAGTTCGAGGAAAGAAAAAACTTTTGAAAGAAAAGTTGAACAATAAAATCTCTAAACGTTTTTGTAGATTCTTTCATTAGACGCACCAACCAGACATTCTATCTGCTCACGTTATTACTATTCCCCTACCTTGTGTTTTTTTAATGTTGTTATAATTTTTAGGCACTTTCTACATGAAACTAGTACGACCACAGCTGATATAAACATGGAATTATGCGCTTTTGTTTCATGTAGAATGGTCCAGGATTGAGAGAGAAATTCCCTCTAAACTACAACTTCAAACCTGACTTTCAACAGTTACCATAGTTACCAGGAAAGAATTGCCAGCTGCCCTCCACAAACTGAAACTATAGGCTCTTTGGAATGTTGTGATGTCACATGAACGCCACCTCATGTGTAATAGATGTGGCTGAAGATTCAAGTACTGCTTTGAAATGGTGGTAGCTTATGTGGTCCGCAGCCTTGGCAATTATCACCTTCGCCCTAATGAAGTCGCAGTCACAGCAAGTGTAAGTAAACCACTGCTCACTCTCTCGCCTCGGCCCGCCCTCCACGAGGCGAGAACCACGGCCATGGAGCAAATGAAACTCTATATGAAACTCTGGAGAGGGCGGCCATATTTTTTTCACTTCACTTTGGAGGATTACGGCGCTGTGCTCTACAGGACGAGGTCATTAAGCTAATTACTATCACTAATGCCACAGAAACAATAGCCCATTTCCTGCTTGTTTACAATGTACATGTATCAGCTATTAAAGAGCTGAGCATCATGGGAAATGTGCCCTTAGAGAGGCACGAACAACATAGAGGCCCAATTTACAAACACACACACCACTAAAACAGGGTCTTAAAGGGTCATGAAACTCGATACGAATACTGGTCATTAGCATTGATAAATCAGATATTGGTTTAACTGATATCCTTCCATATATTTCATTCATGAATCAAACTAGAGCGTAAAAGGATGAGTACAATTTTAACATTTGTATTTTAAGCTGTAGCACTTTAAGGTTTTCTGGAAATGTAAGACAGTGCTATAAAAAAACAAAAAAATGTCAAAATATATACATACATAGAAATATTACATTATCCATTTACTCACAATAAACACTGTTGTCTGTGTTTTTCCCATTTAGGATTTATTGAGATTAAATTATCTTAAATATTTTACAGCACAGTATTCAGGTAAAGGACAAAGTGAATTTAATAAAACCTACAAATATTTATAATAAAAACAACTAGATTAAGGCTGCCTTTTATGTAATTTTGTTTTCAGGGAAGTCCTGGCCCCAGAGATAGTGAAGCTATTGTACAGTGCATGTGTTTAGTGGTTGGGGAAACAGGACCACCTGAAGGAAACCTACACAGCCACAAGGAGAACATGCAAACTCCACTCCACAGAATGGCCCTGCTCTGACCGGGATTCAACCCAGGGCCTTCTTCCTTAGATGCAACTCAGCCTCATGACCACATACCTAACCGCCCATCAGACTAGATGCTTTGTTGCATTTGTTTTCAGAATAACAAAATAAATGATATGAATGTGATTGGGTGTTAAAGATGAGGCAGAGCGTGAAAAATCAGGTTTTGTGGCTGTTGCACAAACTGAAGTAGCTGCTTTGTCCTGTGGGAGGCTGTGGTGAGTCTTGACCAGGAATATTGAGTTCAGCTGGAGTTCTGATAAATCACATGTACTACAGTATTACTTGTCTGATGCTCTGGGAGGAGATATTTCTATATAAATGAATGCTAAGCGGAGCTAAAAGACAGTATAATTTATAACAAAAGGCCAAACGTACAAAAACATGCCAGATTGTGCAGTACATCACCATAAAGCCCAGTTTTATACTTTGGCTACAGATGATTTATGGTAAGAATTCCAAGGCAATGGCTTCAGCATGTCCAGGATCAGAGACATATCTGTGATTTGGAGAAGTATGAGCAGATCAAAATGTTTCATGTGTCACTGGAAGAATCTCACGCACAGCCAAGATCCGGGTTCAGTTTCTCATTCTTTTAGGGAAAACGCAGCTGTTTGAAGAGAGCAACGCAAGAAAATATATGTTTTTTTGTGTGAATTCAACACATTCTGCACACAGGTTCAGGGAAACAAAGAAATGCAATGAGTAACTTTTTATGCTGTTCAGAATTTGAGAAAGTCAAGAGCCAATCCTCCCATTCAGACTTTGAATAAACTGGAGTTATGTGATATGAGAGACTATATAATATGTTTAAATCTACTTTCATTCAGACAGTTGTGTGATTTGAGTCACATACCCCGTTTATAAGAGAATGCTTTTATGTTATTTTATATTGCCATTGACTATGTAACTTTTAACATGTTGCTTTGTTTATTTGCATCAATCAGACATATTTACATGGACAAGTATGGATTAAAATGCTCTGCTTATTTAAATCCACGATTTAACAAAATACATAAATAAAATCAGTGTTACATTAGCACACCAAACCAAACTTTCTGGATTGTAATGTGTATGATTCAATTCTATTAAACTAAATCATGTGTTTAAACTTCATATCATATTTTGCTGCATTTGGGCCAGAAATGTGTAAGAAAAGGAAGTGATTTCAACCTACCCTTACATTTTTTTCTGATGTGCCCCTGTTTGAGCATCTTTTTACACATGGAATGAATCAGTTTTAGAGAAAAATGAGAAAAAATGTACACTCTAGAGAAACATTGATGTACCTTTAGATCCAAGATTGGTTTCCACTGACAAGGAAAGAGGAGAGAGCAGAAGAGGAGGAGGAGGAGGAGGAGGAGGAGGAGGAGGAAGAGGGAGTGGCTGGGAATAGCGTGAGAAGACCTAATGCAGCGTTTCAAACACAGATGGGTCACATCAGTAGCCCACAATCAACACATTTTCACTGCTGCCAAGTTTACACACTCTACTTGTCGAGAGACTCAAACCTGTTGCATGTTTTAACACCAAGCATTGTTCTGGACATTACTGTTGGAAAAGTGAAAAGAAAAGGTGATTATAAAAGATTTAAATGACACATTGGTAATATTGAATGTGGAATCCCGTGAATATAATGAGATACAAGGATTACATATTGGCCTAATAACCTACTTTTCAGAGCACTTTAAATAGAACTATGGAATAAAATCCAAAATTATCACTCTCAAAGAAGTTTAGTTCTATCACAAGTTTTTGAATGCATGTATTTTGGCCTCTGTCACATCTGTCCATCAGCTTTTTGAGGCGCAAACACTCAGCTCTGTCTTACTTATGCAAGTCAAAAAAAAAAAACTTTAGTTGAACTTATTTCTAATCTGATGCAGACATAACACACAATGTTGCTTTTATAATACTTCTTTCTGTTGTGATAATGTACTATTAGTTATGAGTATTTATCTGTAATCATCAATAGAAATATGATTATTAGTTGTTTTGGAGGACATTATTATCGACTTTATGGCTGCATTTTCCAACTTCACTGTATCAGCAGACACAGCATTTTATGAATGAAAGACACATGTACAATTCCACTCCCTCAGCCTTCAGTAATGATGGGAAAATCTCTGGAGACTTCTTTTTTTTCCTTTTTTTTAAACACTGCTCTGTTAAATGTAACTGGAAGTGTCTGTTTTTTGAATGGACATAACGCAGACGGATTTTAGAGACGAGAAAAATGAGAGGCCTCGCTGTAAGAAAGAGTGAAAGACAGGACCACACAGGGTCTCGGGCTCGTCGTGTGTTTGTGTGAGGGCAGCAGGATCTGCCACTGATAGCACAGAGGCAGGATGCATTGTATTTGGCCACGTGGCTCTTATTGTACGGTTCATTTCCTCACAGATCAAAATCAGCTTCATTTGAACCACTACAAGCAGAAGGACAAGGTCTGGTGATCACTTTTTCAAAACATTGACTAATTTGACAAAGTGGTGGATTGTGAGGGTTTTACATGTTCAAATTGAAAAAGTCAAACTGATCCAAGCTCTTTAGATAGACACACTACCATTCAAAAGTTTGGGGTCACATTGAAATGTCCTTATTTTTGAAGGAAAAGCACTGTAGATAACTTTAAACTAGTCTTAACTGTAAAGAAATACACTCCATACATTGCTTATGTGGTAAATGACAATTCTAGCTGCAAATGTCTGGTTTTTGGTGCAATGTTGTAATTGCTGCAAATGGAGGATTCTTTGACGAAAGCAAAGTTGGATGTAAAACAAATCTTATTTCAAATACAAATCATTATTTCTAACGTTGCCAATGTCTTGACTCTATTTTCCATTCATTTCACAACGTATGGTGATGAATAAGTGTGACTTTTCATGGAAAACACTTGGGTGACCCCAAACCTTTGAATGGTAGTGTATATACTTTATTGATCCAAAAAGGATATTGTGCATGGGTCCCTTGCTCGCAATCATACAAACATACAAACATATGATAGAGTTAAAAGATGCAAAACAGTTAAAAAAGACAATAAAATACATTAAAATCATTAAAATCATTAAAAGAGAAATTAAGGCACTGCAGGACAATTCTCAAGACCCCTCCCTCTCTCCTCCCCCCCTGCTCCTTCCTGAAATCTTGCAGACTATAAAAAAACAATATTTACAGGTTGAAACTATAGGCTGGATAAGATAAGATGAGATGAGATTGGGTTAGCACAATCCACTTTGAAAATATAGGAGGAATTGTATATGTGTCCTATGTTACCCTATCCTTATGGGTCATCTCTGTTTGTGTCTTAAAGCTTTTTTGTTATATTATGATTTTTCTTTGTCTCAACAAATCAGACAATGATGTACTGTCTCCTTTTTAGAAAACATAATATCTTCTGCATATTACCCAATGAGGCACTTTTGACGCTTTGGGCTGAGATCTGACTGGTAGAGTGAGGGTGGTCCTCTCTGTCAAGATTTTATAACATCATGATTTGAAAATTAGGCGCCAAGCTTTTTAGTGAGATTGAAGAATGGTCAAAATGCAGCAGACAAAAACAACAGTGACAACACATTCCAGTTCAATATGGTTTTTCAATTGAGCTCGAAGCAGAAGTCTTCAACTATACCATTTCCTTAAGGAGACAATAACTAACTCTATATGGGAGAAGTGTCTTAAAGCAGATTCAAAGTCTTTTTCCCACTGGACAATAAAACATGAAAAAGTAGGTGTGAGACGGAAGGAGCGATCCCTTTTGGCTCGGGAGGCTGGTGTCCGCTGCAGATGTGGCTCCGGCATGTTTCGTATTTCACTGTGATACTTAGATGGTCTTAGAGGAGTGGACCAGGCTGTATTAAACCCAGTTTTAGGTTCACACAGGCAGATGGCAAACATATGCTGCAGGAGATGAGCCAATACGACCATAATGCTGTGTACGGTTATCCACTTTTAAAAATCAGTGCATACATATCATTCTTGTGTGTGTGTGTGTGTGTGTAAGCTCTATGATGTCTGTGTTTAAATTATTATGAAAAGTATTCTCATTACATCCTACACTGGTAAATATTTGCAAGCCAAAACAATCTGCAAAGCCATCCATCGTCTTTCATTCTGATCATGAGATAATTCGTATTCAAATTTTGTGACATGTCAACTCCTTAAAGTAAACAAGACAAGTGGCTGTTGTTTTGGTTAGCGTAAAGTCAGTTAACTGCTTGGTCTGGATCCAGAAGTCATAAATGTGGTCATGGCATCGCTCCACTCTGCCAAACAACAGCAGAAAACATCTATATATGAAGCCAATTGGTATTAAATTAACGACATAAATTATACTTGCACCGTCAAAGTGACACACACACACATACACACACCCACAAGTACACACAAATCCACAAGAAATGATGGTACTTTCTTTTGTCAAGAGTTATCCAGAGTCTTTAAAAACTCAATTATCAACAGTACATAAGGCAAAACTGTGCATTAAAGCTGAGGTACCTAACTTTTATGTCTCACAAATAATGCATTATGTTCATTCCAATATAGTTTATTACGTAAAAGTAAAGTGTTGTGAGCAAATGAGGCTTCTCTTTTTCACTGTTATGCCTGAAAAGTTGGTCTAAAAATGTTGTGGCTAAAAAAACTTGTGAAAACTAGAGCTAGAACAAACTGTTTTGAGCGAGGAACTAGTCAGAAGGATTTAATGAAATGGTTATTTTGTTGTTGTTTGAAAGTTATATATTGCAGCAACTATAGCAACTGGATCTACATTCTTTTTAAGTTAATTTTTTTCACCTGATCAGCATTTCCCATGTCAGCTCTTTTTTCCCCAACGGTGAGAGAGAGAGAGAGTGTGTGTGTGTGTGTGTGTATGTGTGTGTGTATGTTTGTGTGTGTATGTGTAGGAGGAGTGGGGAGAGGGAGTGACGGGATTCCCTAAAGCGTGTTGTGTGAATCCTGCCACGGCACGGAGCATCGCGTGCAGGGGGGCGGAGCCTACAGCCGCAGACTCCGCCCGCACACACATATACTCACACACACAGTCAGAGCAGAGCCGTAACAGAAGCCAGTGGGGCCTGAACTCTTGTCGTGGGAGGGCTAATGGATTGCTAACCATGTATTCACCTGTCACAGCATTTAAACGTATAGCTTAACCTTTCGTGACCAAATCAGACCTCTCTGCACTGCTCTGGGTAACCTCAAACACAGTGGAAATGCATATCTGCTGTTCGAGCACAGTGCGAATGCTGCACAACAAGGAACCATACTTATGAAAGGTGACGTTAAAGAACAGTGGCCTCATGGTGGAGGGAAGGAGGTGGAAGGAGGGCAACATGAAGCTTAGCTGGAGAAAAAGATCAATGAGTGGAAATTGTTGAAAAGTTCCTAAAAGTTAACGACAAACAGTCTCAAGCATTGTCCTCATGGAGTTTTCAAATGCAATATAGTACAGCAAGTATTTATCTGAACAGGTTGCCAGTGCATTAGTAAAATGAAATAAAATCATCAAATATCTCAAGCATTTGAAAAGTGAGAACATGTTATATATTTAGGACAAATATATAACATGTTTGTCATCTGCTCAACTCGCCTTCCAGGGTGTGTGATGCTAGATTGAAGCCAGAAGTAGTTATATTTTTGCTCAATTTTTTTTTCTCAGGTTTAAAAAAACCTTGAGTTTAATCTTCTTTAAGCCTGAAGTTTAAAAAGGCATTAAATTTCATTATTCAACTTCGGTCAAACAGGATTGAGATTTGAAAAAACTATTTTTCAAGGACATTTTGGCATCAACACGGTTAAATGAAATTAATGATGCAAGACAGATATAATGATCCAAAACAGTTATAATGATTGATTAAACAAATTTTGTTTAATAATTATATACAGTAAATATCTATCTTTCTTCTTACACTGTTTCTCAGCCTAAAAGTAAGTTTCACAGTGACTTTTGATTCCAGAAATCCAAGTTGATAGATGTTTGTTTTGGTTACAGGGGCTGGCATTGTCACATGTTTTAGTTTTATCAAAGACCGTTCTTTAATGCAATGCAAGCAGAAACCGAGAAGTTTGATGCAAGGGCTGCTGGGAGAGTGTGGCAATGACTAATGTGTTATAATGTGTTTTGTTAGAATAAAACAGGATACTGCTGTGTGCACATTGCCCTATCTGAATAAAGTCATTCACTTTATCTGAACTAATTCAGATAAAGTTTATCACTTCATCTGAACTAATTCAGATAAACTTTATCACTTTATTAAGAGAAGCTTTACAACTCTAACTCCATAAAGTGACACAGCACAGAGCTAGCGCTTTGTGTAGCTAGTGGAAATCAGTAAGAACGAGTAAAGCGGTAAGTAAACCGGGTGCTAAGAGCAACTTTTATAAAAATAGGTTAACGATCGGTTTTGTTGATATATTTGTTTATACTTTATCATTTTTCAACTCATCTAAGTTGACATTGAACACATTTGAAAAAACATTCTATTTTATGAATAACAATAATAACACATCAAAATTATAATAAAAAATTAAATGATAAAGATTGTTTCAGCCAATGCGTAGTAAAATAATAGTAAAAGTATAATAATAGTAATACACTTGCTCTTGCATGTTCTCCCTGCGCTGCACCTGCCTTATGACCGATCTCGTCTGTGGTTGAAACAAGATTGATATCGAAGATTGCAGTTTTGTCAATGGTTTTGACACGAGTGTGGTTTCTGTAGTTACAGAGCACTTTTGGGTGTGATGGAACCCACATGGCGAGCCCAGCGCAGTGGGTGGTCAGATTGAAAAGTGTTTTGTAGAAGTCACAGTGCGGGGCCTGCTCCACTGTACCAAAACATGTCATTGCTGAGAAATGGCTCACTCTCCACCTCTCAATGCACTAAACTGGAAAAGAGGTTGAGAAAGGGATAAAAATACACACCACAAACTGTCGTAACTAAAGTTGCAAGATACAACATCAACAATAAAACCAAATCTCACTTTGAATGTTCATATTTATCCTTTTCCAAGACAAAACATTGGTACAGAAAGTTGCAAACAATATCAAGTCTACTGATCCTAATTCTGCAGTAGAAAATACAAGTAAAGTAAATTAAACCAGTTACATACATACAAACTGGAATTCAGATGATGAAGCTATTGTTGACAATAAAATAATTGAATAAATAAGACGTTTATAGGAAAGTGGTTTATAATGTATTTAGTCATCTGGATTTGTCCTATAGTTTTAAGTAAGTCTGATTGTTTGCCTGGAGAATGATTATATGAGTAGGGAGAGGACTCCAAATGTATTAGCAAATACCTTGTTTGTCACAAAAATATATGTAAAAATGTTATCAAAACCAGCCAGCCTAACCCCTAACTTCTCCGCCGATAATGCATAAGTTTAAATATAAGTTATAACATTTGTATCATTCCTATGAAATGAAACCACTGCTACAGTTGCTACAGCTTTATTCCAGCCAGAGAAAAGCATAAACAGAACATACAATCGTAAAATGAAAAATCCTCTGTAAATGGCTCAGAAAATTGTAAATTGAATTGTGATGAAAGCTTGAGTGTTCTGTGGGATGGACAGACAAATCCATGGGAGTAATTGGCAAACTGATTTCCCTTTGGCATCAAGGTGACCTGCTTTATTACAGCGCAGAGAAGACATCTTTCAGTACGGGACACAAAACCCCAGTTCTAGCTCCATCTCACTGACAAGGAGGAGAAATAATGCAATCAGCACCTAATTACAGCCATTTCAAACAGAAAAGGGGAGCTCCTAGCATAACATTGGCGGATTGTCAAATACTTTTACTTCTATATTGAATTACCAGCCTTCTATAATGGACAAATTACAACATGATCACTGCTCTTTGCTTGCAGTAATAAATCTGACTAAATCAAGTCGTTAAGTATTTTAATTTGAGGCGGGTTGTGTTGTGGATGCCAGTCCTTAGGGAGACATTATCCATCTCAAATTTACAGCAGGATAAAAGAGAACAGCTATCCACCCAAAACATTAATCTTTTTTTCCTCAGTGGTTTGAAGATTTTGGTTTTGTGTGCTGCTATTTTTACCAAGTGCAAGGCTAAATTAAGTAGCACAGTATTTTCAAACCTTACTGCAGGAAATTAGTCAAAATTATCAAAACAAAATTAATCTGCAGGATTTTTTTTAAGATGGAAGAATTGGCCTTGTAACCCCCTTATGGTTTCCTCAACCATTTGGTGGATCACTTTTTGAGCTACCTCACTGGGGCATCTCTATCACTTGATTTTGGCAGTTTTACCATCAAGCTGCAACTAAACCATTTCTTTAGAAGCCTATAATTAAAAAAAATAAAAAATCGTTATTTGAGCTCCCACATCTTAGAAATCCCCCCAAACATGGCATTGCTTTCTTCAAGGAGTGAACATTAAAGCCGGGTTAAAGCTGGGGTACCTAACTTTTTTGTTCCATAAAATATACATTTGTTTGTCCCATTAGAAAGCCTCTTGTGAAGGTAAAAGTAAACCAGACAGAAGACAACATGCTTTCTTCCTCTTATTAGAAAACATTTTATCTTTCCAGAGATAAAAGAGCTCTATGAGTCACTATATGACTATTTGGGCTGAGAGATGATTGGCTGAGTGCTGGTGTCGTGACTAAAACCTGATGTTATAGAGGCCAAAAAATACATATGTGAGAATTAGTGACAAAAACAAAATGAGAGCAAGGAATTCATGGACTGTGTGTCCAGCAACTAGTGCAGCACAAATATGTCACGTATGAACAAAAACTAAACTGTGGTCCATTGAACCTCAAGAATATAAGATTTTTTTGGGTCTGTTTTGGTTTTGCCTTGTTTGTGTGCTGGTCTAGTGATGTAAAAACGGCTGTAGTTTTAAATATAGTTCCATTTTTCCCCTAATATATGTGCATGTTTGAGCACGTTTGGCTAAAATAGACGACAGGACAAAAGCAAACGTTTTTTTGAGACCCAAACCTACTGCACAATGAAGTAATTATTCAAACTATTCAACCATACATCAAACATACCTTAATGGTCCACTTTAATTCACTACTTTTCAATACTTTGTGGAGTGTGTATACAAGTGACTGCTGCCTGTAAAGACCCTATAGAGTTATTGTGTCCATATGCAGGGCTGACACCACCGCAGCCTGTGATCCTTTGCACCTGAACAAACAGAGCTACAAAGACTTCCCTGTTTTCATGCACTGCTCTTTAATTAGCCTTTAATTATCCAACAGCTCTGAGCGCTCAAGCCGAGGACTGCGGCGGAAAACACTGCACAAAATGGAGATTAATAGAACAAACCGCTGGAAAATGTCTCTTTTTACCGTTCAGCCCCGAATCCATCCAGGCCGGCAGCTTATTTCTGGCAATGGGTATTTTTCATCAATGGTTTCAGATCTTTCGCTTCAATGGAGGGTATACAGTACTTACAAGGATTCATGTGTTGCTTAAGTTTTAGTTACCAATTTTAAACTTAAATAAAATGCTGTATTCTTATGCATTATAACTTGTGGGAGACAAAATAACAAAGTTTTTGGAAGTTTTTCTAATTTGTTTCCACGTGTTGTAGATTATTTATCATTTGTGCAGTAATATATGACATCGGATGAACAAAATGTGCTTGATGTATCTCCTCTAAGCTCAAATCCCAGTGTTGTATTTCCACTTGCTGCATGGGAAAATCTGCAAATCTTATTGGGGTCAAAGTTGTTTATGAAGTTATTTTTCGCACACCTCAGTCGCTCCTCTTCTCCGCGTAATACTCCGTGATTTACAAAGTGCGTCCGCAGAGTTATGCAATCCTAAAACATGTGGTGAGCTTTGAAAACAGACCGTGGCACGCAAGCGGCGGCGGCGGGGTCAGCTTACAGCCTACCTGCTCCGTCCCAGAGGAGCACTTGTGGCTCTCACAGGGGAAAGCAGGCAGACATTATTAGCTCAGCAACATGCCAACAACTTTTCCCTGACCGGCATCCAGACATTTAAATAGACACAGCAGTGCAGGCACGCGATCCACAAGACTCAATTAAAACACTGGAAGTAAATACGAGGGCCTGAGGTTGTGCGTTTGGTCAGAAATACAGTTGGACAGCGCATTAGTTGTTGATCTTTTTGGATGCTTTGTGTTGCATTATACCAGTAATTCCCAGACTTTTTCTGTTGGGCCCCCATATGGTACATAAGAATTGTTTGCGGTCATAATAATAGTCATATCAAGTTGGCAGTCGAGTCCTTACACATGCATTCACCCCGTTCACCACTTTGCTAAGTTCCATTTCTCATTCAACCACATTCTGCAGTGGGAGTTATCTCAGATTTGTGGCTGTAAAAATGTTATGAACAATATGTATAGACCTTGAAAGACTTTGTCAGTCTGTCCCAGGGCAGATGAGGCAACAATGGTAGCTTGTCACGACAGAGTATGAAATTCCAATGTCGTTGAATGAATCACATACAAAATTGTGAGCGTCATCGAAAACACTCTTGGGTAGACCGGGAAGTAAACCAATGTTATTGTCAATGAGAAATCTTTATTTATACCACTAGACAAAGAACAAAGGGCCTCTCCTAGGGTTCCCACTTCATTCCCAGTGTTTTTGGTTTTTTTCATCCTTATGGACGAATGGCTTCTATGTGTTTGTTTGATATTGCATTTGCTTTCTCGTATCTGTTGTTGGTAAATTGATTGAAACTGAATTGAGTGTCAGTAAGGTGAATACATATACATACATTTCATCATAAACAATTCCAATGCTGTGAAAACGATAACAGAAAATGACAATGTGACACTTTAGAATGGCTCGGATCCAGTTTTCGCAGGACAGGCGTGGCAGCCGAGGAAAGTGGTCAACTGAGACGGCACTAAAGTCAGTTCTGAAGGCCTGATATGAAACATGTGACAGTGTCTTTGAGGTGCGGACGCTGTGTAATCTTCATGTAATCGCTACCACACTGAAGCGGCAAGCAGCCAACAGAGGCCTGTTTCTGCCCCGAGTCCAAGACGAGCCGTTCAAACTCCGGCTATTCTCGTTCTTTAATTTTCAAGCATGTTGGGGGTGTTCATATTGTGTGTGTGTTCTTGTAACTCTAGCTTGTAAGAGAGGTTGCTTTTAAAAATACATCCTCTATCAAGGCGTGTTGGGAATCGCTCCATCTATAAAAACTACAATACTTTTCAATCTGTGTGTGCTTACAGTAGATGTAAGAATCCCATTTACTTCAACTTTTTTTCTCAGCCAGATTGTCCCACATTTGTAAAAAGCAGAAACCACTTGCATTCCTTAAAAAACCACAACAAACGTATCACAATAAGGGACTCCACAATATATTCATTAAAATGCCATCTTCCCACAACTGTAGCAAACTGTGTGGCCAGAGCGCAACAATGGCGAGAATGACAAAAACACATGTGGAAGCAGATTACAACCATAGTATAACGAAGAGACTGCTTCTGTGCGTAATTAACCAACTTCCAATTTGTCTTAATTATACTCAGTGTGTGTGAGAAGTACAACAGAAGTACACAAGTATATAAACCAAAAACATTGGCGGGGGGAATAGGATAGACTTTAAATCAAGCCTGAACAGTACATGAGCTCTGGCAAATACAATTGTAAGGACAGTTACTGTGATTTAGTTAATTGGAATATAATTATGAATCAATGATCAAAATGATGATCAATGAAGATACTATTTTGTATCATCACTATGGTAAAAACAGCACATTTGTCTTTTGTTTAATATTTGATTAAACCAATGACTAAAGCACCGGTCTCAACCCGCTCCTCTTTCTCACAATTGGAATCTGTGTTTTCATCATTAATGAGGAACGATTATGTTAAAAGGTCTTTTTGAAGCAAAAAAGTAGAGAGTGGGAAATGTCTTATACATGCTCACATTATATATGCAGACACTAGTATTATTAATAATATAAAGTATTATTCACCATTCACAAAACCATAGCAATGATCTTAATCTGACTTAATTTTGTTTCGCTTTTTGGGGTGTCTCTCGCGGCTCGGGCACTTCTGTGTTTGCAAACAGTACAAATAATTGAAGAACTTATGACTTATTTAGGTGGGAATCCAGTTGAACTTGCTCCAAGCTCCTTGTGGGAACCTTGTTACGTAACGACCAAATAAAACCACTGAGTCTTAACTGCATTTTTTACTTCAACAAGATATGACCACCTTACATCTTTCACAGACGAAATGACGTGGGTTCTTGAAGTGCAGCATGAAAAAAGGCACAAGCACAAAACAACTGCAGTCTATACTCACGTTGGAGATATATGTAAACAGTCAGATCAATCTCAGGTACAGACCATAGACTGTAAATATGAATATCACAGACCAACTCATGATTTCTACAGTCTCTGCTTGGACTTGAGGTTACCCACAGAATCTCCATATTCAGGAGCAAACAGACATTAATCTTCCTCATGGACTTTGATCCACTATCTTGTAATCTATGTAAAGTGCCACGATTAATCATGTTTTAACGTAGATTGGAGTATGTGTGATCGCAATTAGAAAAAAACGCAACAAACATAAGAGGGACTAAAGCAGGGGCGTCAAATCAGCCGTCAAAAGGCAAGTGTGGCTGCGGGTTTTCATTCCAATCTGCTTGTTTGCACCGAGAGCCAAAGCAATTTCCTAGTTTGTGACTTCCTGTTACTCACATGGCAATAAAAAGGATTCTGATTCTGATTCAATCAAACAGGAGCACACCGACTACAGTGAGTCCAGTTTCAAGCTGAAGATTTGAGGAAGTGGGTGGAGTCCTGGATCCAGTTTGACACCCCTGGTCAACCCCCATACAAAAAAACACTTGAATTCTGTTATTTCTCTTCATGTTTTGTTAATTCATTTGTTAATGGAACATGCAGGTGTTCTTGGAGTTGGGCAGAAGCATTATTATGTCTCCAACATCTGATTTTTTTTTTCAAACTATCAAAATCTATTGCGCAGTATTTTGTGAGAAAAGATAATAATTACCTGATTCGTTTGTACTTACTGTATTTCACATTTCTACTAAGACAATAAAAACTAATTGTGACGTAACCACCATTTTTCAGACATTGGATTAAACACAGAATATCCAGAATCAAATAGTTGCTCACAAATATTTGAAATTAGACTATTTTTTTTCAAAATGGTGCAATATTTATCATAGTTGTTGATGCACAGCAGAGTGTGGGACCGTGTCTGAGCATTTCACAGCCTGAAGCGTGAGAGCTGGCATCCTTTGCTCAAAACAAGGCTTCTGATTGTGGAGACAGACCCACTCACCCCTGCCTCTCCTCATCCCAAAACTCCGCTGTCCCATTCGCGGACACAATGTGCTCCCTGTGCTCCTTCAAGTCCGCAGCATTAGGTCTTCACACGCAATCGCTCATATCTCCACTTCTATCTGATCCGCTTTTCCCACTTTTTACGCTTAGTGGTACTTACAATAAGGCCTTGCTATTTCTGCTCCTAATTTACTCAATCTTTTATACAGCTCTTGTCACGAATATGTTCCCTTGCATCAAAACTTGAAATATGTCCACGCACGACAAGCTAAATGAATGGCTTGCATCGCTTTGATTACACACTACGGATTCTGCAGACGAGGCTGAGGGGCAGACGAAATGAAAGATACAAGCCGCTGGTTGACCACAATCGCATTAGAGAGGCTAACCTGATGTTCTTCTAATTATTTTAAACACAGCCGGATACATTATGTCACATTAGCAGACTGTGGACGTGAGCGGCAGGGTGGACCTGTGCTGAACTTAGGACTATTGCATTAGATTTGGTCATTATAAAAACAAAATGAGATGAGCTCAGAGCTAAATAAAGCCCATCCACTTGGGAGAGGAAATAGAAGTAATGCGTGTGAGTATTTTTGGATTGCAGCCATCAAAATATTATTACCATTAAGGTCAGTTCTATATTCAACATGTAGATTGCCCACGTATGTATTAGTGTGCTTGGTAATCTTCTAGTGCACTAAAGCTGGGGTAACTAACTTTCTTTAAAATATATATTAGAAAGTGTGAAAGTAAAATGTTTGGAACTAATCAGACAGCAACAGGCCGTCTTAATCTTATTAGAATATGTGTAAGAAAGAGCCCCTTAAGTAAGATAAGAGATAAGATAGACTTTATTGATCATACACAGGAGACATTTACTGTTGGACTCTTTGGGCTGAATGTGAAATCTATTGAAAGAACCTAAGAGCCAAGGTGGTTTGAAAGTTAGGTACCCCAGATTTAATTGAAAGTAGAATTTTGTGTAATTGAATGAGTAGGGATTTTCTTTTCTGTCTAAAAAAATAAATCCAACATAAAATCCAAGTGTTTTCTCTTCCAAACACCAAATCTTAAAAGGAAGGATTCATCTCTTTTCATGCTTTACTTTTGCTGAAATACAGCAGTATTTTTTCCTTTAAATTGGCACAAATGTCACATATTTCAAATATTTGGACAACGGTCAAATCTTAATCTGTAAAAATAAATCGCTACAGTGCCGACAGCTCGACTGAAACAAAACTTGGATCTTAATCACTGCTTCCATTACTTACTTCCATTTGCACCCTCACTTTTTTATGTTTCTGTTTTAGATTTTTTTTTTTCTTAGTTAAATTGTTTCCATGTGGCCAGCTGCCTCCTGTGCCTTCAGGAGCGTTCCCCCAGACTTTCTCTTTTTTTACTTCTGCTCTGACCAAAATAATTCACATATTGTCATATCTTTGTGGAGACACTCAATTGGCTGCTTTCAAGGACGTGTCCGTCGGTCTGTTTCCAGAATAGAACAGTGAAGATATTTTGTGAGGAAAAAATAAACAATGTATGTAAGTTTTACTTTGATTTAGTGGGATTTTTCCTCAATATCTATGACCACACAATGTGTTCTGTTTAATGAGATTTATGATATTAATCTCTATCATTAATAGATTCATCTGCAAGAATATTCTTTTACTCAATTGACACAAATCACAAAATGTATGCCAATTATTTTTATGAAAGAATTACAACCTGCTATGATAATTCAATATAAACACATGTTATACATATGCATAAAATATGTAATATAAATTATATATATATATATATAGTGTAGTTTCACTAACTGTTCATCTAACATCAACTTTTCCTTTTTTCTCTCTTCTTTCTCGTCTCTTTCTCTCGGCCTCAGTTGTTCAAACAGATCATTTTCATAACCACTTTTCTGAGGTCACAGCCTGGTCTGCAGTAGTCACGCAACCTCCTCCGTCTGTACTTCCATACACACACTTTACTACATACTGTACAGCTCTTAAAGGGCCAGCGCCACACATTCTATCCCAGCCACAACATGCAACAGAGCAAGAGTGGAAAGGGTTAAACAGGCTATTTATATCACAACGCATTCCAAGCAGTGTGCGTGTGCAACCTGTGGCTATACAGAGACACGGGATGAATGCATGATTACATATTAGACAAAAGCGTGATCTTGTGCTTATGAATTTATTTAAACTTCAATTCAGTTGAATTTATGTTCACATCACCAAAGAGTGGTGTGCAAAAGCTGCGTTGAAATGTTGCGTTAATAGAATTGTGTAGAACTGTGTAGAATTGTGTATTTTGAGCTTCCCAGGGGGCGACAGTAGCTCAGTTGGTAGAGCATTGGCCTTAAGGCCAGAAGGTTGTGGGTTCAATTCCCACCTCTGCACCTTCTCCACCAACTCCCACTGATGACTGCTGTCGTTGTGTCCTTGGGCAAGACACTTAACCCCACTTTGCCCAAAGCCCCCACTGAAAGATCAAGGCTATGCTCACAGTCAGAGAGCAGCCGTCCTCCTGTGGACTCACCACCTGCAGAGGGTCAGTGAGGGGCTGGTGCTATGAGACTTGGGTGGCATCTCTGACTGCCACCCCCCTGACCCAGAAATGGATTAAAGGGTAGAAAATGGATGGATGGATGGATGGAGCTTCCCAGGTTCACACCAAAATGTGTGTGATGTGTATTCAAAATATTTCATGTTTAATAAAAATCTCTAAGATTCTAATACATGTGATAAGAGAGAAAGTTGAATGATTGATAATCTAAGGTTTGATCGCGAGCCATGGAGTTTGTTTCCACTTGTTTCCTAACGCTGTCACCAAACGACAAAACGCCACTCAGCGCTTTCAACACATATTCAACATGTTTTGTTTTGTCCCCAACACCTTTCTGAGCCTTCAGCACTTTGTCGGGACGTCCCAGAGGGAGGAGCGACAGAGTAAAGGTGACAGTTAAACAGGAAAGTGCTTAAAAACAAAAGAAGTTTCTGCCAACAAAGACACCAATGGAGAACAACTCCAGGAACTTAAGGGCTCAAAAGTGGATTTGTTGAATAATAAATACTATACATGAATTATGAGTTTAAAAGCTCCATGTGAGAACAAATGTTTTCCCTGACATAATAGATTTTAGTATAAGTACTGTTGAAAGTTTAAAGTTTAAAGGTGGTGTATGTCTCAATAGTTACAAGCAAATGAAAGGAAATGTGGTGCAATTCTTGAAACAAGAACAAAACCTTTAAATTATGTTCATTTCAAAACATAGACATTTTGAAGAGGGTGGAAACAGTGATATAAATGAATGAATGAGCAAAATGGGAAATGCCTTTTGATTATGAACATATTGTGTTTTCCGTCTATAATTTAAAGTGACATTCAGACACTTTTGCACAAACTGCAGCCCGTCATTGGTTGTCAGAGAGTTTCCAAGTCATCAGTGTGTGTTTTGTCATGACCTCAGCCCATGATGTCGGCATGGTAACTCGGGGAGCACTTGGCCGCGGCAGACGTTGCATGAGAAGAAGAGAGGATTCTGCCAATAGAAAAGACTGCGGCCCGAAGGCCTTTGGCAGGTGCCTTGTGTCTGCGCTCCATCTCCACCCAAACAACAGCAGGCTGTAGCTGCAGACGGCCATGATCACAATCAGGCTAATTTTAAATAAACACGTCACAAATGCAGGCCCTGTCAACACAAGATTATTTGTAAAGGTCTCGCACATGTCTCTAATGCTATGATCATTTAATAACACAGTATGCATTTGCTATATGACAGGATTATTTACTTTGAATGACGGATATGAAACAAAACTATTGCGATTGTGTAAATAATACTCTGATGTTCGTTGGAGTTCATGAAACACAGACAACTGGACTGAAAGTAAATTATAGACTTCAGTCGAGTTGTCAATCATTCTGAACAATTGTTAAAATATTGATTTAACATTTACATAAGGATAATTGTGACGTTGAGACATACTTACTTGAACAAATACTAAGCTTGCATGATTTAATATAATGAAAAGGGAGTGGCAGAGCTTTAGTTTTACCATCTGTCACGGAAAGATTTTTACATTTCAGTCCAATACTGAGACGGCTTCAAACGCTCTCTTTATCCTATAGCTTCATTTATATAATGTGTTTTTTATACATTTACTGGAAGATCAATATAAAGAGATTTATGAGAATCAGCAAATCCTACTGTACATCGGTCTTTGGTGCGTGGAATATGGTTCACATTAAAGTTGGGTTTTTAACTTTTGAACCACAGAACTATTGAACAATGGAATAAAATGTATGGTTCTATCAGTCGTTTGTGCAGAGGTGTATTTTGTGGCCTCTGTTTCATCTTTAGATCAGTTTTTTTTTTAGACAGAAAAGTTATAACAAGAGAGGACATAGACAAACGGGAAAGGTGTTGAAAGTGAAATAGATTATTTTTTTTTTAAATACACATAAAACTAGTGCAAATAGGATGGAATCTATAATATGAAGTATAGATAGATAGATAGATAGATAGATAGTTTGAACCAGCTCTGAACAACAGCAATGAAATGTGAATGCTATGGATGACTTCACCAATAAATGATGCATCACTTTCACCTCAGCGCCCTCGTGTACATCCGACCTCACCCCCTCCCCCACTCACCCCATGTCTAAAGATCACTGGAGGTATTATCCCATTGCGTGACATGTTGACCTCATTGTACTAAGATGAAAAAATAAACAGGAAGTCCATTGGTTTTCTTTTAGAATGAACGTACAGAGGGCTGCGGTGCACGGTGATGTTACGGCGCATCGGCGAGGCCTTCAAGTCGAGCAGCAAAAGGGAAGGATTAGACAAAGATTAACAAATATAAGAAGGAAGGAAAACACTTGCACCTTATGAAGCACACAATTCAACTAGAAATTGTGGATTAAGCTTCAGAGCTTAAATTCCAGGCCTGGAAACACAATGGAGTTCAAGTGGCGTTCACAAAGGAGATTTGAGAAACACATGTCACGCCTCCCCGAGGGGGGCGTGACTGTTTACATCTGAGGCTTCTCGGCCCCCACCACCCCCCTCCTCCTCCTCCTTACCAGCACCGGGTGAGTACTGTGGTGCAAACACTGACCCCTGTCAGTCTGGCAGTGTAACGACAGTCCTGCCACTGAACTGTGCTGACTCAGTTATGCATCTGGAACTTAACAAAGTACAACAGAGTTCACTTTTTAAACCAATAGAGACTGTGTGTGTTTCTCGCACCAGCTCAGAAATGTGTTTTAACTTGAATAAACACAAATTTAAAAGAAGGACAGCAGTTAGACGGTCCAACTCTGGAAATCTAATTCCAGTTCTTTGTAATCAATCAACTAAACCCATTGACACTGATATTAATTTTAACCTTGCTCTACTTAATGTCAGATCACTATGCAACAAATCATTTTTAATTAATAATTTTATCTGTTCGTATGATCTTGATTTTATGTTTATGACTGAAACATGGCTTGACCATAATACAGGAGATGCAGTTTTAATAGAAGCCTCACCACCAAATTTCAAATTTGAACATGAAACACGAGAAAATAAAAGGGGGGGGGGGCATAGCAGCAGTTTTTAAAGATCGTATTGTCTCCCATAGAGTGTCTCTTGGGAAATTTTCATCATTTGAGTATGTTTCTTTTAAAATAGAACAAAAGAAATCTTCTTCCATTCTTATTATTGTTGTGTACAAGCCGCCACAGTCATGCCATAGTTTCACTGATCATTTCACTGAGTTGCTTTCAGTTGTGTGCACAGATTTTGATGGTTTGGTCATTGTAGGTGATTTCAATATACATGTAGATAATGCTAATGATAGATATGCAATAGAGCTGAGCTCTGTGCTGGAAACCTTTGGTCTCACTCAGCATGTGAGTGGCCCCACCCACAGCAGAGGACACACTCTCGATCTGTTAATTACCAAGGGGGTTAATATTTCAAATGTAAATGTGGTCAATGTTGCTCTGTCTGATCATTTCTGTGTATTTTTTGACATGTGTCTTGATTGTAAACCACCAGCTGAATCTTCGGTTGTTAGAAGAAGACACATAAATGATAATACAGGCGAACTGTTCATGGGGAGGGTAAATTTTGAGAACACGTTGTGTGTTACTGTAGATGAATTGCTTGATTCTGTCACCACCACTGTTTTGAATGTTCTGGATATAATTGCTCCTGTAAAGGTTAAAATAGTTACAAACAAGCAAAAAGCGCCATGGACTAAAGCAGACTCGGTCAGGGCACAGAAGAGAGAGTGCCGGAAGGCCGAGCGGAAGTGGCGAAAGTCAAATCTCAAAGTTGACCATGAGATCTTCAAAGATGCGTTGTGCAATTTTAACAGGGAACTACGTAGAACGAGGGAAATGTACTTTTCTGAAACTATTGAAGGCTGTAGCAACAATCTACGTGTTCTGTTTTCAACAGTAAATAGATTGACGAATCCCCCTGTTAAGATGCCATCAGAACTTACTTCCAAATCTAAATGTAATGAGTTTGCTCAGTTCTTTAATGACAAAGTCCAAGGTATCAAAAACGCCATCACCTCCACGATAGAAATAATAATCCAACCGCCAGTGAGGCTTTTTGGGCTGACGCACTTTACACCAGTACAAATTGAAACTGTCCAGGAGATAATCACTAGTCTGAGTTCCTCCACATGCAGCCTGGATGTATTACCTCCTAGATTTCTCAAGTCAGTTCTGAGCAGTCTTTTACCTTCACTTACACAAATAGTTAATATGTCTCTTGAATCTGGAACATTCCCAATGGCCTTGAAAACGGCGGTCATCAGGCCCCTCCTAAAAAAGAGGAGTCTGGAAGCCCTGGCACTCAAAAATTATCGGCCCATTTCAAATCTGCCTTTCATGGGAAAAATTCTAGAAAAAGTTGCCTATAAACAACTTACAGAATTTTTAATAATCAATAACGCTTATGATATGTTCCAGTCAGGGTTTAGACCCCACCACAGCACTGAGACCGCGCTAATAAAGGTAACAAATGACATCAAACTAAACACTGACGCAGGAAAAGTCTCAGTCCTTTTTCTGTTAGATTTAAGTGCTGCTTTTGACACTATTGATCATGGCATCCTCATTCAGAGACTTGAGGACTGGGTTGGTGTTGCTGGCACCGCCCTAAGCTGGTTTAGGTCCTATTTACAAGACAGAAAGTTTTTTGTGGAGATCGAAAACTGTACCTCAGACCACTTGGCCCTGACCTGCGGAGTGCCACAGGGGTCAATCCTGGGTCCTCTTCTGTTTAATATTTACATGTTGCCTCTAGGTCAGTTGATTCACAGTAATAATGTCTCTTATCACAATTACGCTGACGATACTCAGGTCTATGTGTCCCTGACAGCAGGAGAGCATGAACCAGTGGACTCGCTCCTTCACTGTGTCCAGCAAATCGGTGATTGGATGCAAAATAACTTTCTCCAACTAAACACCGACAAAACTGAAATAATTGTTTTCGGACCCCAGAAACAAAGAGAGAGCGTTATTTGTCACCTCCAGGCTCTCTCTCTACAACCCTCAAATCAGGTCAGAAATCTAGGAGTGATAATGGACTCAGACTTAAATTTCAAAAGCCACATAAAATCTGTAACATCAGCAGCTTATTACCACCTAAAAAACATTGCTAAAATTAAAAACATAGTGTCTAAGGCAGACTTGGAGACTCTTATACACGCTTTTGTCTCCAGTCGGTTAGACTATTGCAATGGCCTGCTCACAGGTCTGTCCAAACAGGCTGTAAAACAGCTGCAGTACATTCAACATGCAGCAGCTCGAGTCCTGACCAGAACTAGGAAGTACGACCACATTAGTCCAGTTCTCAGGTCTCTGCACTGGCTTCCTGTTCCTCAGAGAATAGACTTCAAAGCAGCTTTACTTGTGTACAAGTCTCTCCATGGTCTCGCGCCAAGGTACATCCATGACATGTTTGTGCCATATGAACCGACCCGGACTCTGAGGAGCACAGGGACTGGACTCCTGTTAGTGCCCAGAGTCGGTACTAGACATGGGCAAACTGCATTTCAGATTCATGCGGCTAGAGTCTGGAACCGTCTTCCTGAGAATGTGAGACAGGCGTCTACTCTGGCATCTTTTAAATCTAGGCTCAAAACAATTCTGTTTAGCTGCGCATATACAACTGAATGATTTTATCTTTTCATCTTTGTTTTTATCTTTAATCTTTTTAATGCACTGTGACTATTTATGATTTTAGTCCCATCTGTGATTTTAATGTTTAAAGGTTTTTAATTTTTGTGATTTTATTTTTAATGTTTTTAATATATCTTGTGCTCTTAATGTGTTTGATTTATGCATGATGTGATAGGGGATGTGAAGCGCTTTGCGTTGCCTTGTGTAGGAAAGGCGCTCTACAAATAAACGTTGATTGATTGATTGACATGGGCTGTGTTTCGTAAAGAAAAGAAAGTGATTTACATTTTTAAATGTAGGATACAAAAAAATGCATGTGTCAATATTAACTATGGCTCATTCAAAGCAATTTCGCAGCAGCTACTTGTTGCTAATTGTTTTACACTGACAGTGAAGTTCAGAATGAAATAACTATCATGTTATTGATTAATGTGAATCCACAAGTCTCAAGCAAAGTCAGACATTTCCATGCAATCAAATTATTTAGAGGAAGCAGTTTGTCTTAGAGAAGAAATATTATGCAATATATTTGTTCATTAAACTTGATTGAGTCTATGCACATCATTTCATGTTTTAGACTGAAATAATATATTCTAAAGGTAAAAGATACGATTTCACTAATGCATGGACAATACTTTTGTTTTGATAGTGTGATGTCATAGTGGTACAATGATGTCATACTCTTACAGGTCTGGGACAGAGGCCTTAAAAGGGGGGGCGGAGTTACATGTTTGCGGCAGAAGTCTCTGGTATTAGCGTGGATGGTCTTAAAACAACTCCAGGTCAGTTTTTGGAGAGAAACAATGTCGCAACATGGTTAAAAGTGCCACACGTGCCTCTTATAATGTTCATCTTAAAGAATGCAATCAAATACAGTAATAACTTGATGAGACAAGAGACAAGACGATCTGTTTGCCCGAGAGGATTTTCTACTGCCTTCTTTACAACATCATGAAAAGTGATTCCTGCGTCTGCCCTTCCCACTTGTCACTTAGCACCTTCATCTCGATCCCATAAACAGGATTGACTTATATTTATCCCAAGTCGAAAGACAGTGACGAAAACAGATGCTCAGACAGCGCAACAAGTGGCCGTCTCAGCGCTCGCTCCCGTGTGCATGAGAACAAGTATTTATTAAAACTAACAGCACATTATCATGCCTTAAACATGTGAGAGGGTGCACCAACTTTGCCCTTAACTGGTTTAGGCCATATTGAGTTCATTTTGCCAGCATTTGCAAAACATCGCGTGAGACGAGGAGAAGGCTATCCGGTGGATCCAATTGCCCCATGTCAGGAGCAGCAGCGCCTCCAATGAATGTGTCCTTTGAATGGCCAGCAGACAGCCAGACAGCGGACTGCACAGTTTATCGGGAAATAGGACTGATGCGACTTCAAAGGGTTACAATGATGTTATTATGGTCCTCTGTCTTTCTCAGAAGTGACTGCTTGAATGCTGGTGAGTCACATAGAGGAGTCTCCTTGATTGGTCTATTTATCGGTCTGTTTATGCTTTGAAAGTATCACACTTAGTTTTTATTTAGATTTTTGGAAGAGGATTGAAAACGGTTCTTAACTTAGAAAAGTCCTTAGGGTGAATTAATACAGATTGTGATTCCAACGTTATGGAAGTGAATCAGTTCTTTTGAATATTGAAATTGTCGTGGGGTCTGCTACAGTATCTTATACTAAATGAACTCAGGTGAATTTTTGTTATATGTTTTTTGCTCTTTCTGAGTTGTTTAAATGTGTGACATGATGATGATGCAATAATAGTTAGCATTTACAACTGTAAAAATATTGGTTGAGTTGGTAATGAGTTGATTTTCAAAGCAATATTTTGATTTAGTTGAGTTGAAATAGAATATTAACCCTAGCATATAAAAGTGCTAAATAAATGTTTTGAGTTTGACCAAAAGAAGTCTGTTTGAACACCACTGATAGCCGGAACTCAACTCAGTCAAACCTTAAATTTAAAACTGTATTTAAAATATTGGTCTTGTAAGTGATCACATACACAGTTTTCAGCTAGAGGCAACGAAAGATTACGAAGAGACGTTGAACAAAAACAAAAAAGGGTGGACAGGCGAGAGCGTGTGGACGAAGCTGTCAATGCTGCGGCTGGATAAACACAGAGGCTATGGACGCTTTATGCCTATTTCAGACATTTGCAGTTTGATGATGAAAACATAGCACATTATGAGCATTCCCGGCTCCGCACGCGAGCACGAGGGAAGGGAGGGCGCGCACAGCTGTTTGAACTCAACTCACCACGGACTGTCACTGCAGCGAGGGGCCAAACCTGCAGACTCAGAGTCCTGCTGATTGTAGAGGTTCACTGTATGACATTATGCATTCCAAAAGGAGGGACGTTCTTATGTTACGTCGTACAAAGCTGATTTATTATGTGCATGTTGCGTCCACAAACCAGAGAACAACTGGCTACTGCCCTCGACCCAATAAAGTGTTCAGTTTTATGTATATTTTGAAGCCACCACCAGCAGAAACAGGGATCAACACTATAGTTCTGTCGTCTTTTATTCAGTTAATGACATTTGGAAAAAAAAGAATATTGTAGAGTGAGATTTTTTTATCCGTTATGCTGTTGATAATTAGTTCACAGATTGTAAAAACTCAAATGAAACATTTAAGAAATTATCTATATATGATCTTTGTTTACAAAAACATCAGCTTTCACACTATTATTTTGATAGGTTTGGGCAATATTAATCAATTATCTTGAAACAGGTGAAAACCACATTTATATTTACTATTGTGCTCGTTTAGTATCTATACTGTAATTCTCTGAATGTATGTTTTTATACAGAATACAGAGATTCTAAACTATATCATCTGTGACAAAATCCAGGAAGAGCCTTGTTTAATAGAGAGCATAAATAAATAAATAATGAATCCATGAAACATTTGTTCTTTTGATAAAAGAGAAATAGTCAAAGTGAACAGTCAGAACAATCTGGTATGTGCACAACTTCTACATCAAACACCATTCTTTGTGGCAATATTTTCTGTTTTATTATTTAGTGAACGCCCATTGTCCATGCGAGTCGATGACTGTCAGTGATGCTCTGAAGTAAGCCATAGTGTTTGAAGATTGTTATGTTTTAGGATTGTTATGAGACAATGTGGATTAGTTTTTGCAGTGTGGAGCTAAACTGCCTCAGGGTCAGACGTGGCTCTGTTTACAGTAAAACACTTATACCTTCTTTTCTCGTGGTGAACACAATTCGCCTCTGGGATTTCAGGGCTGAGCCCAGCACAAGTCACGCAATGTTAACTCCGGCTCTCTCCCTCTGTCCCACTACGGAGGGAAAACTGCCATTTGACCTTCTGTAAACAATTCAATCACTGCATTAGAAATGGTAAAAAAAAGACACAACATCTTTTAACCTTCACATTCTTTGTCACAATCTAAAAGATCTAAAACTGATGAGAATCTTGATGTCAAATGTGGCTGCAGCAATTTCCTACAAGACATCACGGATACAAGATATGTGGAAATACCAGTGACACCTTATCATCAATAGGATAACAATATAAATAAGAATAACACATGCTTAAAACATTCAAAGGTCTGTCTGTTACCAAATATACCAAATAAATAATATATATGACCAAATATGTCATATATTAAAATACATTTACACAAAAAGTCCGAAAGTAAATGTGACATCATCTTCTCCCAAGTATTTAAACTTTAATATATATTTAAGTTTTTTTTAAATGATTAAACAAAATCTACATCATGATGCAAGGGCAGGGATCACAGGACAACACGGTCTGGGACTGACATTTTCACACTGAATTTATCACATTCCTACAAAGGATTTTGAAATGAGATAAAATGCGAACAGGTCAATATGCTTTTCACTTTGGGCAGTGGCAGAGGTCTCTGATGGCGCAGCTTTACTCAGTGCTCACGTTGTCATCCCGCATGTGAACAGGGACCATCTCCGGAGCCCCTCCTCTCCCTTTACCCTTGTACCCTCCGCTCGCATCTCTCTCCGCCCTAAAAATATTTTGTCAAGCTCACTCATTCGATCATAATTCAGCAGCGAGCATGAGTTCAGTGGGAGTTCAGGCTGCTCTGGGTGCGCAGAGTGCATCTGAAAACCCTGGCAGGCATTTGCACAAAAACTCAAATAACCTCTTTCTAAAACCCTTCGCAGCATCATTGTGTCTGATTACAATGTGCAGCTTTCCTCAAAATGATGGTTTCCACATTTTTATCCAGATTTAAATTTGTTTGGTCTAAATTGGTATAAATATTAAATAACACAAGAATCTCTAACAAATCATTCAATATTAAAAGCACTTATAAGACTGGAAACAACCTACAGTGTGTGCACTTTGGTCCAATTTGATTCTAGAAAACGCCAATTCAACAAGCTCAGGTCTATAAACAGATGGAATCCAGGAATATTAGTTATTAGAGTAAGGTAGTTCAACTTCAAATGTAAAACCAGTATGTGTTAACTATATTGAATCATATACGCAAATTGCCATTGTATGTTTGGCTAACAGTTTATTTTCAAAGTATTCTTATTTTCTGAGATATTTTGTTTATTGTTTTTAACAGCGGGGAGCCACTTATAAACATCATGAATAAATACTTGATATATCTCAATTTGTGTGTAATGGGTGTCTTTACTTTCACATTCAAGTTGGAGTAAAGGTCACAATCATATGAAAATTAATTTGAGTTTTGTTATGAATATCTTTTTGTTATGAATATCTTCAACAACACTCACGCCCGCTATTTGAAGAAGAAGAAAAACGTATACGACTAATACTCCCGTTTTATTGCATTATTTAGTTCTATGATCTATGAACTATTCTTTTCTTTCAAAGGGCTCCAGTCTTTTCCTATATCAGATGCGGATGAAAGCGGACCTCATCTGGCGGCGGTGGTTAGCCTGTATCGGGTCAGATGCCACCTTTGGTTAGTGATCTTTCCAACGACATGGAAACATATCGATTTACATCAGGGAACAACAGGGAGTGGCCAGCGCCGCACTGAGGCATGGCTCAATTAAGAAGAATGAAGGTGACAGACAAAACAACAGCATTAATGTGGATTTTATATCGTGAATGTGGATTGTAGCCCATATGAGACGAGCCAATCAAACGATGTACAGGGATCACATGATGTTTGTGTTGCTACTTTTGCCATAATGTACACAGAAAGTCATGAAACGCCATGGAGAAAGCTTCTAAGTATCATTGTGGTTTTAAAAGAACGTTGATGCTGAGACACCACACATATTTCCATTCATTATTGTTATTCAAAATAGCTATTTCAAACAAACAAAAAAGTTTAATTAAATAAGTACTTACTTATCTCACAAACATGGAACAGTGTAGTAAAATCCATCACGCTCATTTGGTTCCATCACTAGTGTTTTGTAGTCTTTAGATCAGCTTTTTTAGACAGAAAAGTCAAAAAGAGAGGACCCGCCTCACAGGGCTGTTACTTTTAATTATGCAAAAGATAAAGGCAGCATCTTGTGGTCTAATTTCTCACACAACTTTACTCTTACAGGACTCTTTCTGTTACAATGAATAAGTTAGGTACCCTCGCTTTGAATGGAATTGTATTAATCGCACAAAGAAATCTCTGGACTGGTTTCTGACTGTACCGTGTCAAAGTATATCAAGAAATCAATGCCGACTACTGATTTGAAATGCATTCAAAGTCACACGCTCTGTAGATACCGTAGATGTAATTGTTTTGGCTAGTAGGTCAGCGGTTTAAATGATCGCCTATTCATGCTACTTACAATCAACTTAGCATTTATAGGTTAATGCCCTCACGCTCGCCGCCCTGTATCGTGCTACAGCGTGGATGTCAGATGGTTCATTCATCAGCCATTGTGAAAAGCCTCACCATCTCTGGGTTCAGCCATCAACAGATCGCATTACTGACACCACGGGCTTTTGATGCTGGTGCCCCGGCTAAATTGGTTGTGCTCTGAAGCTAATAGGCAATGGGTGTTCACAGAATCTATGGCAAGTCTTCAGTTGCTCTATTGTCGATCGTCAAGATGACCCCAAACACCGTCGTTTTAAATGTTTGTCCAAAGGCAATTATCAGCATTTAGATAAGGATGTACAAACTATTTGATTAAGAACTACAATTCAATTCAATTAAATGTATTCTGGTATTGCCCTAACTCAGAAGAGTTGTTATCTCTGAGAACTTTGGATTCACCAACACAGATCAGAGAATCAAGCAGTTCATGACACAAGAAATAAAACAGAAACAACACATTGGTTTTGATCCATAAGGGGCAGATGACCAATGTCCATAAGTCTGAGAAATGTGTTTTCACCACATTAAAACACAAAATTAATTGTTAAAAAGGGTCAATATAACTTGAAATACAACAAAGACTTAATGCTAACAGTGTAAATGGTAGAATTTATGACATTTAAAAAAAATAAAAAAAAATGTATCAAAAATAACAAGATGAAAAAAAATATAATGTAATGAGTAAATACTTTTCCTTAACCAAAAACCATCAGCCGCAGTTCTAGTCTTTATTGACAGTCATTCAGGTCATAAAGAAGCGAACAAAAGATAAAAAAAAGTAACTTGAGTTGTTTTTAAATGACTTTATAATTCAGGAATCTATGGAGCACTAGTAAATAATCCTCACATGAGAACGCACACATTTCTCTCATACTGTGTGTGTCATGTTGCCAGGTCAGTGGTTTACTTAATAGAGCAAAAAGCCAACCGTTCTGTTCAATAAAATCAGGAATGAAAGAAAGGGTTATCGGGACATGTCATCCTTTAATAATAACATCATTTAAAATATGTGTGTAATTTTTAAGAACACATTTTACACCCTGAGTTATCCTATTAATGCCGAATGTGACATGTACACATTTCTCCATTGTGAGATCAAAAAAGTCTATCTTATCTCCTCTTATCTTAACATTACATGCAGAGACGACTAGAGCACTATCCATGCTTAAAGGAAAGGAGGTTAGCCTAGGACAGTTGTATAAATAGACGTGTTACATTTGACCCAAAGCTATTGCACATTCATCACGGTCTGCATAAAATAATGGGGAGAGCGCATGTCTTGGTCCCATGACTGTGGTGGACTGAGGTTGAAACAGTTTTCAGACTTGACCTGAAATAATGGTTGATCAGATAAAGAAATAAGCTCGTAAATGTATGGGAATAGTCCAGAGCTATCCACAACATTGGTTTCATATTGTCTGTTATTTTTCTTCATTAGTAAAATGCACCAAACGAGGGATTAAGACATCATTAGGTTGATTGACAATTGCAGTTATTACGTTAAATTAAAAATAGTAATTGTGATTAAATTTAGAAGAAACAATTCTAAACATTTTTCATATCATCTATTGCTCTCAAAGTTCTCAAAGTGTTATCCTATTGGCTGATTGTACCGATGGGTTTTGTCTTATGCCAAGCCCATTAGAAATAGGAGTTGATTCTCATTAGAGTCAAATTGAATTTTAAAGACACATTTCATTATAGATTTTGTTATGCTCAACTCAACATTATTATCTTCAAGCATTAATGACCATGGAAAAGGATTTTTAGAAAAAGGAAATTAAAGTTTTGATTGTTTTTTTTGTTATCAATAATTGCAAATATTTGTGGGAACTCTTAAGAAACATACTGTTGTTGAATCTGGTCTTCACAAAATGGACAAACACAAAATATAATATTTAAGTGATCAGGCCTTCAAGGTCCCATCAACTTCAGTCATGTCTCTGTTGTTTGCACTGGCTAACACCTGTGGGTTAGCATGTGAATCGTCTTAGAAAATGTAGTTGTTTTTTCATTCTGTCTGAAAAAACTGAAACTGTGAACTGATGTAAAGACCCACAGGCATTTTTGATGATCTCCTTTAAAAATAATTTTACGACTCTGTAAAGCAAGACATCAAACAAATACATAATTCAATATGATTTTCATCAATCTGTCCATCTGTGCTGTTTCTCCACCATTCTATATCTGTCTTGCATGTTCTCTCCTCCTCCTCCTCCTCCTCCTCCTCCCCCTCCCTCCCCTGTGAGCAGTAGCACTGACAGTAATCACATCAGACAACCTCCTACAATAGTGTTGGCCCAACAAAGACGGCTGCTCCCTCCGCATGGGTCCGGCCTGTCTATTCACTCCGCCTCAAACTCCACACTCTACCCGTCGCTCTACACACATACACGCCTCATATTGCCGCCAATAGCTGTTACACTTATCACTAATGGGGGGGCCCGTTTAGCACTTATTTCGCTAATTCACTTATGGCCTTTTGTAATCCCGTGGGGACCATAAGGGCAGCTCCAGTCAAGCGGGTTAGGAGTGTATGGCACGGGACAAAGCCAGTGTCATGCCTTTGATTCAAGCCACTAATGAGTAAACTATGGGGATCCTAAACGCATACGGCACTCCATACATTCACACATACGAGGGATTAGCATGGCTGGGCTGTCACACTGGTTAACAGCTATTGTGTGTCTGATTACAGCCGAGAGGGAACACATACATGCAACGGGGTGGGAGAGAGTGCAGCGTGTCATTTGGCATGGAGTATAGTCAGAGCTTTCATACAAAGAACCACATAAAAAGTACACATGCTTTGGACAAGGTGCAAATGTATTCTTCAATACTGTCAAGACTATAGCAATACATGGTTCTGATGAATGATTAGTCATGGTGATTTTGAGCATGATCACATTTTGGATTGTTATCTTAGCTGGGCAATCCTTTTTTTCATATGTTGTTTGTACCAGCAGAATGAGTCTTGTAAAAGTAAAATGTGAACAAATTAGACCACTTCATACCGGCTTTTTAGAAAGCATTAGATCGTTTTCACTTTTCTGTCTGAAAAAGATGATCTTACAGTGACAGAGGCCACTGTCACTAGTTTACGTGCATGTGAAAACTAGTGATGGAACCAAACTGCCACGAACGAGTGAATTGTATTCAATCAAATCTCACCTAACTTTCAAACCACTAGTTTTAGTGGTTTAGTGGTTAAGTGCTGCAGATTTAAGAACACACAGTTAGTCTGAATTGATTATAGAGCAATATTTGAGACAACATACAGGAAATCGTAAAAGTAATATGCAAACAAAAAAAAACTGAATTCCAAGTAGGAAATCACCAAGAAGCTACAGTGTTTCTGGAGGCAAAAGGAGCAGACATCGCATGCAAAGAGAAAAGAGGAAATAGAAAATCCCTTGCGCTGGCATTTAGGCTGATCACGCACTGGTCGGACAAGAGGTGGATCTCTTTTGCAGAGGTCAGAAAGACGTGCTCTCAAAAACAGGCGGTGGCAAGGGGACAGGAGCATGTGCAAATGTTAGCGATAGCCTCAAAGTGCTGAGAAAACATATGGACTGCTGATACATCCGTGATGCACTGGAGAGAAAAGCATCTTGACTGGAAGATATCTGGAAGAAGTTTGTAGTGATGCACATAATACATACTCAGAGTGTCAACAGGCGAAACTTTATCATTCAAATAGTTTTAAGTTTTTGAATGTTCGTTAGAAAAATCATTATTTTATTAGTTAAACAGTGCTAATTAACCATTTAACATGCAAGCATATAGGAAACAGTCTCAGTTGAGTTGATTTGGGAGAAAAATAGCAGTTATAATGGGCTCTGATTTCTTACATTTCACTTTGACAAGAGTTTCTGTTGGAACAAACATGCATTATTAATAAGAAAAAAGTTTGATACCCCAGCTTTAAACATATGCAAGACAAAGCATATATGACACAGGCAACTCACTTTGAAAACATTATACAGAGTAAACAGTAAATGAAGTCAACATAAAAAGTCATATTTATGTCTGTTTTGACATTTGACATTCAGCTCATGCGATTGGGTCACTGGCCTCCAACCCCTTCATCTTTTTTAAACTAGGAGCTTAGTAAAACCTTCACATTGATACGAAGACGTCTAATATCAGTTAATTGTTTTCTCTCTAACCTCCAGACGCCGCACAACACAAAACTGAGTGCGGAAATGTCAGGGAGCGGGACCCTTGACATGTGTGAGTGATCACTTGAACAACAGATGTAGCATGCAGGTTAATGAGCTCCACGGTTAAAGCTAAGCTAAAGTGGAGCGTATTATGATACAAGCGCTGCGGGTCAAGCGTAGTATCCCAATTATCTCCTCTGTCTTGAATGCTTAGCAGAAAAGGAGCTTTCAGAGTGTTTTCAGAAGTGACAATGATAAACAAAGATCTTTACGGCAGGTTGTCGACCGTATAAATGTATAAAGAGGCAGTTTAAACGCACCGCCAGCATAAATGCTTGATCAGGGGATGATTGTGGAAGTTGCAAAGGGAGGTGTCAGTCCATGATGGATGTCAAAGGGCTGAAGGTGTGAATCAAGAAACAAAATAAAAATGGAAATATGGTGAAAATGGAGGAAACTGGGATTCGGAAGAAACACATTGGGTTGATAAAAGTTCACCTCAGCAAAGAAATGACACATTACCAAGTATTTTGACTTTGTTTTTTAGACATGACATAGACTAGTTGCTTTGTGGATGGCCAGACAACATTGAAGCAGGTTCATGATTAGCCTTGCTTCTAAATTAGATCGTTTGCTCCTAAGTTCAGACCATTATCTTGAGTTCTACATGTTTTGTTTAATATCATATTTTCAGTATGACACACAGATATAATATTGCTTAAAATGTCTGAAAACACCTCATACCTTTTCATTTACCAGAATTGATTTCATACTAAAATCTATACTTACTAAAGACAAGTATTTTTTGCTGATGTGGTGTCAGCATTGTCATTATTTATGAGGCAAATTGTCAATAATACAATTTGTCTATATTTTTGTGTTGCGCTCAAAGCCATAACCGAAGTGTGGTTTGAAATCGATGGTGCCTCCAGCATCAGCTAAAATCTCACAAGGCAGATATTCTATTTATAGCTGCAGTAAAATGACCAAAATGTGACCTTTTTGTGCTAATCCATGTCAGCTCACTTGTGTTGCGTGTGCGTGCTGACTGGACTTGGCCTCTGTGCTTCTGCCTTTGGGTTACAGAGTGAAGGAAGGGAGAAAAAAGAAGTCTGGAGGGTCACGCAAAGTTTAGTAAACACAAGGTCCATCTATGACAAGGAGGCTATAGATTTAACCCAAGAAAGAGCCACTCATACTGGCCTCAATGAAATTAGTCACACAAACGATAACACAGATAGTGGATGGCTTGAACTGGACTTAATCACACATTTCATTTGTGGCTTCAAACTGGTTGGAAGAAGATTTATTCATCTAACTTAATATTTCACTTAGAGGTGGATTGCACTGGACAATATATCAAATTGAACCGGCTATCAAAGCAGCCGGTTTACGATATGCTCATTTGTATAAAGTCCTATTTAAAATGAACCCTGTGAACACTGAAGTTATCGCAGGGACAGACAAAAGCTGTGATTGAAATTGAAATGAGAAATATGAATGAATATTATCCCAGATCCAGTGTGTTTAAGAAACTAGGAAAAAGCTGAGAGTGTGGAGCAGCGGAGGCAAAAGTGCAAAATAACACATTTCTCAGATTTTTTTCAACTTTTTTCTTTTATAAAGCAAAAAATGACAGTAAAAACTGCTGATGAACTGTCGCTGTAGTTTCACACTTGGTAGATAATGTTCCTGATAGATAATGTTCCTGTTCCTCATTTAACAATTAGCGGATCCTGAAACAATGTCAAGTCACACATTTTTGTCAACAATAAATGAATTGTCTATGAAGGTTTTGAGTAATAAAGTATTATAAGTCTAGGCAAGGCAAGGCAAGGTAAGGCAAGGCAAGTTTATTTGTATAGCACAATTCATACACAAGGCAACTCAAAGTGCTGAACAAGATAGCATTAAAATCATAAATAATCACAGAACATTAAAACGAAAGATAAAAATATAAAATCCCTCAGTTGTATGCACAGCTAAACAGCACTGTTTTTAACTTGGTTTTAAACATTGTCAGAGAGGAGGCCTGTCTCACATCTTCAGGAAGATTGTTCCAGATTTTAGCAGCATGAATCTGAAAAGCAGCCTCCCCATGTTTAGTTCTGACTCTGGGCACTAACAGGAGTCCAGTCCCTGTGCTCCTCAGAGTCCGGGCTGGTTCATATGGGACTAACATGTCACTAATATATTTTGGTGCGAGGCCATGGAGAGACTTGTACACAAGCAGAGCTGTTTTAAAGTCTATTCTCTGAGCCACAGGAAGCCAGTGCGGAGACCTGAGAACTGGACTAATGTGGTCGTACTTCCTGGTTCTAGTCAGAACTCGAGCTGCTGCATTTTGAATGTACTGCAGCTGTTTTACAGCCTGTTTGGAGAGACCTGTGAGCAGGCCATTGCAGTAGTCTAACCTACTGGAGACAAATGCATGGATAAGAATCTCCAAGTCTGCTTTAGACACTATGTTTTTGATCCTGGCAATGTTTTTTTAGATGGTAAAAAGCTGCTGATGTTACTGATTTGATGTGGCTATTAAAATTTAAGTCTGAGTCCAGTATTACCCCTAGATTTCTGACCTTGTTTGAAGGTTTTAGGGAGAGAGACTGTAGATGACAGATGACGCTCTCTCTTTGTTTCTGGGGACCAAAGACAAAGTCTAGCCTGAAAAGTTGGCAGGTTTTACACATGATCATGGTCCGTGATTTCAAAGCGATCTATCTTAGCATTGTTTATGGTTTACTATAAAATTCAGACGAAAAATAGCTTAGTCAGTTCTCTAACTTTCAAAACAGTGTCTCGTCCGTGCGCTGACGTCACGCTGGTGTAGAGATGGCGTGTGTCTGTGGTTAATGTCTTCCTCTTTTATCAGCACCAGACAAACAGCAACATAACATGAAACTGCTGCCATAGGAAACGTTGAAATTTCTACTTTCAAATTCTAGTCAAATCAAAGTTTGTTGCTATGGTTTTTACAGGTATACAGTTCTAAATAAAAATGGCATTTGCTCGATTTTGTGTTTAGTGAATTTTTCACAAGTAGCACATGTTGTTTGTCCCAAGAGAAAGGGTTTGGTAAAAGTAACATGTTGTGAACATATCAGACATGTTTTCACCTCATTTTGAAAGTTATAATTTGCATTTTTGTAAGAAAGTTCCCTCTTTGGTGCTTTGGGTTGAGCGCTGATTGAGACTGAGTGATTGTGGTCATCTCTTTTCACTTTTCTGTCTGATAAAGCTGATCTAATGATGGAGGCCAGACATATATGCGTGTGAAAACTAGTGACCGAACCAAACTTAGTACTTTTTTTTGTGTCTAGTTTTGTATTTTGAAAGTTAGGCACCTCAGTTTGAACAACTTTACATATTGCTGCATTTGCCTTTACTTAATGAACCAAGAGAGATGTCATATTGATGTAAATTGCCAAAGTAATAAATGTGTTGAGTTTTCTGCCTCTTTTTATTTTACTGTGTACAAACTTCATACCGCTCCAATATTAAAGAATTGGCATACGTTAGTGGCAAAGATGAATAGCAAATTGAAAAAAATAAATGCATGAACGAGATAAAACAGGAAATAAGATAAAAACTAGGAAAGATAAAATACATAGATCTCTTCAAATGTAATCTCAACTTTTCCAGTCAGTTGCAAATAGACTGTATCCGTTGGCACGAGAGACGCTCTGACGCTTATTCATTGTTCTCAAAAAACAGAGAGAAAACGTCTGTCTGAAAATTCATGTGACACAAACCACAGACTTCCACAGCAGCGACATGACCACAGAACACGGCAAACAACTCTCCCCCAAATGCAGCTCCGGAGAATCAAACGTCACTTTTTATTACTGCAACATGCACTTCCTAAATACACCATTTCAGAGACCATTTGGTGCCATGTTATTTTGCTACATGCATCACTTATTCACTGACATTTTAGTGGATCATTACTGAACAGAACTGACATTTAGAAAACATTCAACTGGAGCCAGAGTGTCCAAACTGCGGCCCCAGGGCAACACGCGGACCTCAGAACTATTTCCGCGGCCCTCTGGTGAATTGCCCCACATTAAGCCAAGTATGTTTTCACTCATAGGTTGCGTTCACGTTGTTGAATTCTCTTTCGGTCGGAGGGCAGCTGTCAATTCATCTTTATGGAAAATAATAATAATAATATTTTGGATAAGAAAATTATGATTATTTGATGGTGAATAGATTCAAAAAGGCGCTGTTGCATTCTCAAACGATCTTTTGACTCGGCAACCACAAATGTGTCAAAAAGTTGTATTTTTCTTGTTAAAATCTTCAAAATGAGCTCATGAAGGGACAAGACTTTATTTTGCATTTATTCATTGCACTAAAATCTGGCTTAAAAAAAAAAAAAACTCTACGGAGAGACTTGTTTTAAGAGCGTGTTATCCTGGACTCAATGAGAAGGAGAGTCATTCTTTCACACTGTATTGAGACTAGTGCTTCCTTGCTGTTTTTTCTGCCTTTAATACACATGGAGGCCCTTTTAGTCTAAATGTTTCATGCCATGTTGTCTGGCTGTATTTTTGATCACCGTCTCATATATGCATAACAACAGGTGTCCAGACCAAAGTTTCAGCGTTTGTTCGACTACTGCATCAGGTGGGTGCTCTCTTTACCTTCTTCCTGTAATGGTCTTGTTTTTGTGAGCGGTTTATGGCTGTAACTGTAATGTCCCACTTCTGAAAAAAGGCCTTCAACTTGCACATGAAGAAAAACAGGTGCCACCAGATCAGGTTACAAGTCAAATCTATAGGAGAGGAAAATCTATGCTTTTTTTGTTTATTAACACCTGTAATAAGCTGCAAATACATAAATGATGATATTGTGGACTATTCATGGCCAAACAATAATAATAATGTCACTGGCAACAAATTGGAGATGGACCTCCCCCCAAACAAAAGCACTGACAAAGAAAAAGACTTCACATTCACATTGGATTTAAAACGGTGCTAAAATACATCCAGAAACATCCAAACATCCATTTTGACACTGTACATTTTTCTATAAGATCCACTTATGCACTCCAGAATATGATTTAAAGGCATTACCAACACAACCAAAGCAAGTGTGTCATTTCTACTGCTCTGTGTGGTCTAGGCGACCAAACAGAAATCCCAAAATGCATCAGTGTAAGCGGGAATTAGTCAAACAGAAAAACGATCAGCGGATTAAGGGTTTAAAAAGGCGACAGGCAAGTGTGTCACTGAGTCAACGCCACATCAAAGAAATGAAGTCCATCCAGATGTCAGTGTGAGGAGATTGTAAGTTGATTATTTATCCCTAAACTCAACAGACAAACCTGCTGCACTGAAGACATCGGACACTTAATGTATAGTAGCAATTAATGTGTTTGTCGCAATGGAATGAGTCTTGTAAAAAAGTGGAACTAATCAGACAACAACATGTTATCAGAGTAAACTTTGCATACTTTTTTGGCGACCCCGCTCCCATCTCTGTGTGGAGTGAGATACAAATGCCCAAAATTAACAATTGTAAACCGCTTTGAGACTCAGATCTGCAGTGAAAAGGCGGTATATAAATAAAAACTTACTTACTTACTTACTTACTTACTTACATACTTTTAAGAAAAATCCTTGTGAGTCACTATTTGATCTTTTGGGCTGAGAGCTGATTGGTTGAGAGCTTGTTAGGGTGGTCCTCTCGAGATCAGCTTTTTTTCCAAATACAAAAAACAATAATAAATTCATGTACAAACTAGTGAAAGAAGAAAACTGTATTGAGAGTGAGAAACTATGAATTGAATTTTCTTTTAATAGGTACCGCAGTTATAAGTGAAGCTAACAAACTAATGTACACATCAGGTCTGGAGAAAGGCAGTGCTCATATAAAAGTAAAATTAACTTTCCAAATAAAGCAATGGTATCTCTATGGAGACAAAAGGTACAAAAGTAGTTCCAGATGGTTCCACCTTCGTATTGAGTCAATATAAAACAGAAGGAAAAGTATTTCTCATTGCGATCAATAGTGCATACATTTTTGCAATATGATGCAGTCTTGATTAAAAAGGGATTACGTTTCAATAACCTTTTGCCAAGAGGATCATAACGAAAATGTATATAATAAACTTGGAACAATTGGGCCAGAAAGACAAAGCAGAGGCACAGGTAATCCCCTGGGTAAATATTTAACAAGCTCAGCAATTACAGGGAGCGCAGCGAGCGAACATGGAGGAGGAGGGACTCAGGGCTGCGGCTGTCAACACAATCAGATATACAACAGACACAGAGCTGGAGACACAGGCATGGGACCCAAGTGCACACAAAATACTGTAAAAAATGAACAACAATCTAGAAAACCACACATGAAAAAGCACAAGGGTTTAGAGGAATGATGTGTGTAATCAATCGTATAAAAATTAGAAGTGAAATAGCAATGTTCCAGGTGGTGATAGCAAGACTTGTTTAGGTGCCCAAGTAGCAGAATTTACAGTTTCTTTACAGCAATCTGGCTTCCCACAAGCATGTCCCCACATATTTCTGACATTCATTATCATTTCATAAAGACATAAGTGAGAATTTGCAGGAAAACATCAAACTACTCACCAGCAAACTAAAGCTTTAATGCAGCTGTACGGCTGAATAACTAAATTTGGGTTGTCACACAATCATATTTATCCCAAATGAATGCGTCATTATGTACACTTAGACAGAGCCTCGTATGGCGCCACACGCACAGGCCCTCAGGCTGTATTTGCATATAGTGCCATACAAATGCACACACATCTAGACACACACACACACAACTTCACCCCACCTTTCACAAGTCACGCAACAACTGACAAAAGCTGAGGATGCTTTCCAAAAAAAACCCACAAAACTGTCATTTACTTTTTCTTGCATATGTCTTGCATCCATTATTATCAACAACTTCAGTGCCCTTGCACCTGCACTGTGCAAGCTTGTGAAAACTGAGAATATCCCTGCTGCAATTTGACTTCATATAGTCCCTCTAGTGGCGGATGTACAGAATGACACGCTGATCCCAGACGATTCTGACAATTGACATGAGCAATTCAAGCATTATTATGAACTTAAAACCACTTGGGATAAATATTATGAGAAGGTCACGCTAACAATACAAGTCAGAAAACGTAAGGGGAAAAAAAATTACTTATTGCTGATTTTGAGTGCTTCTTTGACTGTTCCAAGAATATTTGCATAGTATTTATTTTTGTAATTGTTATAAAGCAGGAGAGAGGAGCGGCAGTGGAGCTTGGATCACAGATGTATACGGACCAAAATCCCTCATGTTCTGCTCTAATTAATCTCATTATGGTCAGAATCAAAGGAGAGTTAAGATGGCCACTGTTAACAGGCCTTCAGTCTCAGCACATGCAAACAAACACACTTTAGGCTTTGTTAAATATATACAGCCACTATATTGGTTGGACTAAAATGCAAAATTTATTGTTGCATCCTTCAAAAGTGACATAGTTAGAATATTTGGAAGTGAGAACCGCTAAAGGGCAATTTATACTTTTTACAACTGCTTGTGTAACTGCTGCTGCTGTAATTACTACGACTAGACTGATCCAAGAACTGTTACGAGATACTTCTATGATAAAGTATTGGGGGAAAATGACAGGTAAAACATGTGGTAGTTGTAATAATTATCTAAATGTGTTAATAAACTTTACAAACATATTATTTTCACATTTCTAGCTACATTAGCTTCAACATGAGTCAAGTCTTGCTCTGCGTGAATAGCCATTGTTAATGTCCGTTTAAATGCTGTCCTATGTGATAACTGTGGGCCCTGACTGAGCCAAATTGGTACTTGCAAAAAGAAAAATATGGTTTCAAGATGATAAAGAAAATATCATATGTATTGCTACCCAGGATTGAAACGTCAAGCAATATCATGATTCAACTACTACAACTATATACAATACTTCTGTTATTGATTGAAGAACAAAGAAAATGTTGTGTGTGCATGTTCTAAACTGACATCAACCAATTGTATGACTTTTTGTCTATTCAAATTGAGTCACACAAAAATGTATTCCTTTGAGAGTAATTGAGAATGAACATAATAATTGCTGAAGGAGAGGAGAGGGCAGGAAAATTAATGTCAAATTAATAATATACTGAGATAACATAGGGAGATATTACTATAGGCCAATAGAATAGAAAATATGGGTAATATGCAGCACTTTGGAAATTGTTTGCTTGTGAAATCATATGAGTGAAGTGTAGTGGACTGTATACGGATAAACTATATGGACAGCTTGTCAAAAACACAAGTTTGAAGGAATGAATGAAAATAAAAGGCCTTTCAGGTAACCAAGCATACGGTATTTTCCCATGAGATGTTAAACTTAAACAGGGGCAATTCATTTGAGCAGAGCAGGGCTTCTTTTTCTTTCTTTTTTTTAAATTAAGCAAACAATTCAAGCCACAAAATAGGGAATGAAAATTTAAAAAGCCACAAATTAAACGTATAATTCTAAGAAAAATGTTCTGGTCCTACCTTGGAAGAAGCTCTTGACGCGGAGGTAGGACACGGCCAGGCGCAGCACGGAGAGCTTGTCCAGTTTGGAGATAACGTCTGGGGGGAAGGGGAGCAGGTTGGCCAGCCGGTCCAGCTCCGCGTTCAGCCGGTCCCGGTGCCTCTTGGATGGATTAGTCTTCTCATTGGCAGAGGAAGGCTTCCTAAAAAACAATAATAAAGAGGAGAGGAGAGGGTTAATAAAAGTTGGCACAGAGCAATGATATTAACGGGTAATTTTCTCACTACACGAGTTGGATCGGCTTCAAAGCGTCAGTCAAAGCAGCACGGACAAAATTGCTTAATTGTTTAACTTATATTGGGGCTACCGCTAATGGATGATTGCTTATACACAAGTTTAAAACACAAGCCGTTTCAAAACAAGATTGCATTATTACTTTTGATGTCCCACTAACAAATCTAACTTTTCAATAGCCCAGTTTGTTGCTGTTAAAATCTTTTGAGGGATTTCACACACATAAATCTTTTGAAGGTTTTCATACACACCATAACCAGAGACCACATTAACCACATTAAACCTCTCCCTTCTTACCCATGTTGTTTGCTAAATAAGGTTTGACAACATAAATGCATTTACAGATTAGAAATAAAATAAAATATGAAAAGTCTTACCCTTTTTAGTTTAAATTATATTATATATGGATTAGTTTAATATCACTTTGCTTATTATGTTAACATTGAGACTTTTAAGTTAGATATGTGAAAATCTATCAAGCCAAGTACACACAAAGTTAAGCGTGTATCCAGACATGCAACATGTGTCAGTGCGTGTTGCTGCGGCTGCACAAATCAGCTAAACTTTTCTAATATCCAATGCGTTGGAAAATTAACCGCTTCTCTTTTTACGTTATCATATTCAATTAAAAGATTCCAGGTTTTTCTGTCAAGATAATTACACAAGAAATTACTACAAATAAAAGTGAAGATGGCATAAAAAAAATTGGGCGACTCGAAGTTATGCACAGATGAAAAAATGAAAAATTCCACGATCGCTATTATTATATGTAAGTTATAATAAATGTAAACTCACAATGTGATGCATGGACCAAAAAATAAACAATTATTTAAAAATTACTGCAAAAACACATGCAAGAAACGTCCAAAAAGTGTGTGATGAAGTAACTTGAACATAAAAAAACAGATGCTTTGTAACTTTTAAACTAAACCTAATCAAAAGAAGACACTGACAAGTTCCTTAACTGTTTTTGGACGGGCTTCCTTCTCTTCCTGCCGGCGTACATGCAGTCTCCAGGAGGAATCATGATGGTCCGGCGCTCTGTGGAGGTGACAGGTGCGCTGTGGAGAGGGCACAACTTTATGTAGCACTGGAAACAAAGTTAGAACCTGCAGAAACTGGTGCAACAGTTAATAATAAAAGCATTGATAAAGCCAAAGTGTGAAACTGTCAAATATTATGAGTACTTTAGAAGCTGCAAAATGAATGGACAGTGCTGGTTTTGTACTTGTAGGAAGTTACTGAACGCTATGCAACTTCATTGAACATTAGTTAGTTTTGTGATGTCCAATGATTGAACTCAAATTCAAATGACGAGAAGCAAACTAAAGTCAAACTAAAATGATTAAAGGAAAACAACAGGACTGACCCAAACGCTTTGTTGCTGTTGGTTAATTCCAGTATAGAGCTGTATGAGGAGTCATTCACTTGAAAAAATAGTCGCGTCTCCCAGGATGCACTGAGCGGACTGAGCCAGAGGATAAATCCAAATGAAATGACAAGTCCAGGGTCCGCGCGGTGGGATCAGCCCTGAAGTGCGCGCAGATGTGGCCTGATGCTTTATACCCAATTGAGTCGCCTTCACTTGCTCGCGTTTCAGGTGCCGGATTCCTCTGAATGACATGTCGGGCTCTTCGCACGCAACTCTGCCTCACAAACAGCGCGCGGCCGCAGCAACGCACACACCGGAGCGCGCGGCGCACAAGCTCAGGGCGCGTTCATGGCTGGTGCACGAGTGGGAATTTATAGATTTAGGTAGATACAGTGAAAGGATTTAGAGAAATAATAGTATAATAAAACTTGCCATCAACTGGATGTTACGATAAAGAAATGCATATAAGCCGTTGTGTATGAGACCAAACAAACGATCTTTTATCAAATGATATCTAAAGAGCCCTATCATGCATATAGTTTCTTGATTCTATCACTGTAATTTGGCATGCTTGTATGTTTGGAAAAGTGAAAAAGTGAAGACTTGCTTAGTAAATTCATCAAATAGTGACTCACAGAATGCAGAAGATGCAGAGGTCTGATTTGTTCACAACAAAGTCCCTTTCTGTTGGGACAAACAACAGTATTTATGGATAGAAAGTTCGGTACTCTGACTTTAATTTTGTTTGGAGTTCGTCTTTTTCTCTAACTGTTCTTGAATTGTGACGCAAAACTGTCATTTCCCCAGGGTCAAACTCTACATGTAATAAATTATGTCATTTCAAAGCTTTTCTTAAGCAATGTTTGCTCAAATATCGTGACTATTTGAATTTCAAATTAAGGCATGAACACAAAATCGTGTAGGGTACTATTGTACATGAGATGCTATCAGATATAAATATAGACTAGTCTGTAACAGAGACGGTTCGTGTTGCTATTTCCGCGTCTCCCCTGAACGCAGCACGAGCCCTTGAAGCGCACAGTCCATCATCACAGAGGGAGGATCTCTGAAGGACAGAGCAGCAGACGAGCACAACCATCCCGCACTCACCGCGCAGCGCCCGCCGCCAGAGGGCTGCTCCTGCGGCACACGGACCAATATTCTTCATTTCACAACATACAAATCTGCAAGTGAGGCCCGCGGCTTGACCCGTTCGGGGGTCGCGTATAGTCAGCGCGCTCTCGGTGGATGTGGTTTGGACCATTGTGGACAGGCGCTGGGGTCGCGACCGAAATTTAAACAGGGATGCATTGCTGCGCGTAAAATCGATTTTTGGGATTTGGGATTTATGTATTTTCTTTGCCTTTGTGTTCAGTTATTTGATGTGTGATTTTAGAAAACTTTTTGTTTTGTTTTTTTGTTTACTTATACAATTAAAGGGACATTATACGCATTATCTACGGAACTGTTATGGCTAAACGCGTTCATACATAAACAGTCTTAAGCCTGTTGCAGAATGTGCATATAAATAGATTCGTTATGTCTGCAGCTGTGGAGGTTGTGCCACGCACTTTCACCAAAACCATATCATAGAACGTTACAGCAGGATGAATCTATGTCTTTATCAAACTCATATAGTATCTGTGTCTATGCATTTATCATGGATTTTATTATATGCCTGTAGTATGTAATATACATCAATAAAGTGGGGGGGGGGAACTATTGTTGATGCTTTTGTGTTGTCGATGCCACCTGGTGTTCAAATTAAACATTACAGGATGTGTGGATAATGGAGGATGTGTGTTGTGAATGTGTCCAGTATGAAAACATCAAAACAAGCAGTGATCACAGTGATGAATCCAGTGTGAGTAAAACTTTCAGATTGTTTGAACGGCCGTTTGGTCGGTAGCAGTAGGCCACATATTCACAAACAATTCTCTGGTGTGAACTCATAAAGTGATTACACAAGAGTGAGTAAATCTTTGTATAATCTGAAAGCTATTTACAATCTGTAGAGTGAACTCATGGATGTTTGAGTGACATTTTAATCAAGGTTTTCCTTAAAAATGGGACTACATTCCATTTTTTTTTTGCACCAATGTCTTACTAATAATAGTGTGTATATAAAGTCAACCGTATTAGTAGGACTTAAGGTATTAGCTAGTAATGATGACAATGGACACAAAGAACAGTTGTGGGTAAGAAAATAGATTATATTCACAGTAGCTGTGGAAGAATTAGATATGTTATAGGAAAAATGTCATAATTCAGGATTTCTATATCGACTGCTTGTAACAAATTGACACAAATTAGAATAGAATAGAATCCCACAATCTTAACAATTGTATAACACATTCAGATGTGGATATGCAGAATAAAATAACTATTGTTTGACCATTGTGATAACATAAAATACGTCAGCTCTGTCTATCATTGGCAGTATATTCTGTGCCGTGTAGGAGGAGGGGGATCTGGTTCAGAGGTCCCGTTAACACTGTCAGTAGTTGCCATTAAAGCCACAGGGAGACATGGTATCAATGTAAATCCACAGGCAACACTATCTGAGCTGTCCTCCAGATTAGCCTCAGATTATAGACTGTGATCTGTGGAGCAGGAGAGGGCTTCTCACGCAACACGCCTAGTGTATAGATTCAGATTCATTTATTTGCCATTTGCAGTAGTTGTGGACATCTGTGACACATCCACAGCACTGCAGGGTTTACAGGTACACCTTTATGTCAGTCTGGACTCTTACACAAACACACATTTAGAAAGTATTGCACATTTACAACTAATGATCAAGCGTGATTGCACAGTGCCAATAATAGGAGTCAGGAGTTTAACATTGAGGCATCATCAATACCTAAACACAGTGGTCAACAACAACATAAGTAAATGTTATAATATAATAAATAATATTAAAAAGTCATGCGTTAAAAACAACCACTTACACAAATGTGTGCATCTGAGACGAACCAACACGAGTCATTTCAGATTAAGAGATCCTTTGTTCGTCCAACAGTGGGGAAATGTAGATGTTCTTCTTGGATTCAACAACAATGAAAGTACAAATGTTTCACAATAGTTAGATTAGTTTGATCGTAACATTCAAATATTTTTTCCAAGGAACCAACAAATAGATCCAATGAAGATTTATTTGAGAACACAAAACAAACCATAAAAGCACTCGTGGAGCGCAGGCCTCTGCTAAGAGGAACAGTTCCGTTTCCTTAAACAAAATCCTGGATCCAGGCAGTTTTCAGTTACTGAATATAACCCTTATGTCCTTGTACCTTTTCCATGTTTTATGGAAAATGCTGTAAAACTTTTTGACTCACATAACTTCATACAAACCTACAAGTATATAGAAGAAAAGACTGCTGAAGGTTTTTTTAATCAAAATTATAATCTTTGAATGACAATTCTTTCCAGAAAAGGATTTAGTGTATTTCCTAAAAGTAATCCAGATGATTGAGTTTCAACCTTTTCTGGGACTCCAGGCTTCATGGTTACTTGAGTAACATTTGGCAACACCTTTGAGAACCGAGATGACAAGGCACAGCAGAGCAGCAGATGCAACAGTGAAGTTATTATTGATCACAGTTCCTTATTCTATAATAGATGAGAGGATCAATGCATGGAGGAGAAATGAAAGGTCTCTGCTATTTACTATGCATGACTTGTTTGATGCAAACATACAGTATCAGAGCACTTCATTAAGCTTCATACTTAAGTGTACACATGACAAGAGACAAAAGGTTTAATAATTTACTTCCACTAATGAGCACAGAGCACTAATGAGCATAGAGCACTAATGAGCATAGAGCAAATAGCACAGAGCAGGTAGACATTTTTGGCACATGTAGCTCACAGAGCCTATTATATAACTGATTTCATACTTTTAATACAAATCTTTAACATTTTAACCAATCCACTGGTCACCCCATGGCACTTCATAGTCTAAAAAACTCCAACACAAATCCATATAATTGTGTCAAGCCTGAGTCAGTGCGATCAGCAGGACAGAGCTGACCCATGCGCGTTGATCGGGAGCAGAGTTCACTCTGATCTCTGTAGTAGAAGTATAATCCACCCAAACGAGTTGTTAATTCAAAAGACCGGCTAAAGAGGTCTCGTTGGGACAGAGAACGCAGATATATTCACCCTATAGGACCTGCTGTGGTGACTTAAGTCCACCAAATAAGTCCAGGCTCATGGCCGACTGAATCAGCAACAAAACATTAGAAGCATAAGGATGCCTACTGAATCATGGTTTAGCTTTGGCGTTGCATTGACTTCAGATGTAGTATTACATTGTATGCATAATTTTCAGCTAGAAAATGTGATTCTTCCAGAGTGTGTGTAAAAGCTGTACACTGTGATGATAGTGTACATGTCAGTTTTGCACTGTCCCCGTAGAATAAAACACAGAGAAAACCATATCTACTATTTCTATTACCATTACTATTGTCTAGCATTGTGTCATAAGTGCTTTGTTCATCTGAAGGACACATTTCGAAGTGATGTTTCGAATAAGTATAATAGTATGGTCTGAAAATCACAAATTTACTGACTCATATTTATAAATATGATATAATCATAAATGGTATATAAAAATTATATAATGATAAAAAATAGGCTACTTCTAGTAAAGCATTGTGCAGTGCTATCACATGAGCACCAATCATTGGATGGTTACGTTCCATTATTAGTATTCTCCTCTTCCATCAGTGACTTTATTTTAAGCTTTTCTCTTTCACTCTGAGATTCTCCATCACGTTTGTGTTACACAAGCCACACGTGTCGATCAACATTTCCACTTGTAGGGATAATCTTTTGGTGACATTTGGATTTTTGGCTCTTTAGAAGGTCAATTGTGGCCAGTGTAGAGTTCACTGAGAGGTTAGCTTGGTTGTATTCGTCATAAAAGTCCAGAGTGAGATGTCCTAGTTTTTCCATCGCTCTCTCTCTTTCTCTGTGAGTGAAGTAAACTAACGAACAGAAGCCACTGAGTCACAGATGAAAGAGAGATGTGCAGAGAAAGGCTGATCCTGACCCAGGCAACTACTGTTTTGGCAACATGACCATTTGAAACAAGTGTTAAAAGTGAGTCTATGGGGTCCCACTTTTAACAATATTTAACAATATTTATCATTTCTATTATTGTTCTATTCAACTGCAATAAAAGTAAACCAGTCAGACTGGAAGATCTGGTGAAAGAAACAAAAAAAAACGTTTAAACTTTTAAGTTATGAGGGCACATGGGTATGGGCAACACATAAGTCTGTCCCTAAAATCTTTTGATCAAAAAAGTTAGTGACATGCATTCTCTGTCTGTTGCTTCCTCATTTTATCTTTTGATTTTTGACACAACCAAAATGCTGCCCCTTTAAAACATGGGGCAATTCAGGCCAGGATAACGTTTGAGTTTGCAGGAAACAAATAATGGTTTAGAACAGTTATTAGACCCATAAATAATGTATCCAGCAGCCCTATGTAAGTGGGCATTTGGAACAACACACCCCTAATGCTTCAGTTCAGTTAATTCATTTAGATGATAAACAGTTACAGTCAAATTCATGATAAATTTCACTATATTGAACAGATTCATATCAATATCACATTTTTGCATTCATTCCACATCCATTCCAACCAGCATAGAATAATGTCTTAGTCAGTTACTTTTATATTTGCAAAATGTATATTGAACACATGAAAAGACAAACAAAAATCAAGAAAACATGTGGAAAAATATCTCTTATTTTTGTAGGACATCTACGGAAAATATACATTAATTGCTCATTTTTATTGCTATGATTTTATTTTTTCTGTGCAGCACAAATCTGCTCTATACATAAAGTGGATTTGATACATTAATATTTCTTGAAGACAACTCTGGACCAGTCTTTTACTTTAACCATACAGAAGAGAATTCTCTTTCATCAGAAATGACTGAAAACGTGTGAAATATTGTTATGTTTTTATTACGGCATGTTCTCACTCACTTGTTTCAACAAAAGCGTGTTCCTTGACTGATCTTGCATGACTACTGAAAATTGACAGTTACAAACAATATCATTACATTCTATCAAAACCTTATGTCAAGAGCAAAATATCGCTGGGGAAATGGAATGAGTCAGTCCATTTGCAGCCCACACGCCACAGAAATGCTAATACATCCCAAATGTATTCCTCTACAGTTCTTTTTCTATATTGTCCAGCAGTAGGAGACATCTAAGTAATCAATCTTCACATGGATACAGTTAGAAGAAAGAACTGACGGGTGCTTCCTATTAACTCTGTCGCCTTTATGTCTCCACACTCGATTACTATTATTTCCATAATAAAAGGCCAATTAAAGTTTCTTATTTTTTTCTGGGTAACGAGTACATTTTTCTTCATCAAATAGAACCAATATCATAGTATAATTCTGCCAACAAATCAGTCTGCACAGCTGATGATTTTAAAATACATGCGAAAAAATAGAGATTGATGGTTTTGTTTTGGGAATGAGGATCTGAATCGATTTTGTAACATAGTTCAATGGTATGTATTTGAAAGGTAGGTACCCCAGCTTTAATTTAGTAATATTTGTCATTGGCTCAATTACCAACAACGTTTAACGCATGTATAGTTTTTTTCCCAAAAGGATACCACTACCATCTGTTGGGGGAAAGTAGCAGCTGCATCAACAATAACATGGATCACAGTAAACCAAACCAACGGTAAGTCTCACATCACTAATAATTAATAGTAAAAAAAGTTTGAATAACTTGTCAGAGACGTGAAAAGAACAGTCATGTTTAAGTAAAGTAATTTACCAATACCAGATATGTAAAAAAACAAGCCAGACCCAGTGGAAACAGAAGCTCAGTGCACCTCCTTAAATTTAAAAGAACATAATATTTTGACTATAAATTATCCGTTTTCATCAACATCTCTCAGCTCACACCTAAAAACAAGGGTATCTAAGAGCTGAAAAAACAACATATTGCATCATGATGTTTATTTATTCATTTGAGAGCCATCTGTTTACATAGTGGTTCATAAAAAGCAAGAGATAAAAACCTCAAATTAAGTTTTACAGAAATCCTCCAGGACAAACATCCCTCGCTCTCCTTCTTCAGTGCACATATGTTCCAACAGTCATACCGGAGACTATTATAAAATCTTTTTATGTTTTTCTCTGAGCTGCGACGTATTTTTCTTGATACAATCCATTGATTAGCAACAGTGCAATTCATACGCTGTTTATCACATTATAAGAAAGATTGCATTCAGGTTCTACCATTCGGTTATGAGAGAGTCGCTGTTTGTTGAATAATGGAACCACTTGGATTTGTTTTTATGCTGAGGAATATGAACCAGATTATAAACCATTCTATCCTCCAGCCCAGTTTAAACATAAAGTACAGTATAACACTGACATCACATCTGGACCCTCAAAACATAACATTTACTTTAGTCATTGAAATTTGAGGATAGCATCCAATTGAACATCCACAAGGCACCAAAATCTCATCCAGTTTCTCCACTTATGATCAAGATTGAAAATGCTCTATAGCAGTAATTCTCAAACTGTTTTTCCCCTCATTTGCTGGCATCAGCAAATGTGATTTTCTTTTTCTATTTCTATTTGATTAGGTGAGTTGCCTGAACTTGTGCTTGTATAATGGAAGATTTAATTACAAATGCAGTTCTAAAGTTTGAGTAAAAAATTATGAGATGCCATTGAAATCGGATAAAACACCCTGCATGTGGACTGGTACCAGATTGATCAGACCGGTTTGGGAGAAATGCTGAATTGCTGATTTTTGTGCCTACTCTAAATACTTATTCTTTGTAAACATACTCCCAGGGTCTGTACAAAATTACTGAGTCTGATCTGAAACTAAAGAAGGAATAGACCAGGACTCGAACTTGACCACATAAAACCTACATTAGGACTTGAATTGAGCTTAAACCTTCACTTGAGGTACAGACGTAGTGCTCTGTGGTACCTCCGAGAAACTAACCCTGACCTTATCAGACATGTCTTACATTCCTTTCAGTACCTTTATTCTTTTTAGTTTCACATTGTTGTTGTGGATCTGGTTCACTTCAGATGCAAATGCAACAGTCTTCATAATGTCACAAGAGACTGGTGGACCGCTGAACACTTGATTGCCGCTTTCATGTCTCCAAAAAATAAGCAAACTTGGTTCACTTCATTTGGACGCAGCCTACGACACTGTGTTCAATGTTTCCTTACACTTCTTCGCTCTTGCGGTTTTCTGAGCTACCTTTTGTTGGAAGAACAAACCTGGTGTCTCATCCAGCCAGTCGGAGCTAGAAAAATGCAATAACAACACATCAGTCTCTATGCTCAAGAGTTTACATTCGTTTTGTTTAAAAACATACATCGAGCCTCCGCAGCTTGTCGGGAGTTGCTGGCACTGCTTCCGAACGAGGACTGGAAGTTGTGGATGGTTTCTTGAAGAATCTGCCTTTCTCTGCCCTGAAATGCAATAAAACATACTGTATGTATCACACGCATTTAAAATATTGTTTAATGTATGTATTGTTTTAGCCCACACATAATAGTAATTAAACATTTAAAGTTTACTGGTATCTATTATTAACTGTTTGGATGGTTTTGCTGCAGAGTATGTCCGCCTTTAGCCTGCACTGATTTGGTGGACTTAAAAAACCGGGGCGCAGGTTCTCTAATGTGTCCTTGTGCTCTTTCACAAAGAGACCTCTCTAGTCAATCTTTTGAATTTGCTTGGGTGGATTATACTTCTGAGAGAGACCAGAGAGTGAACCGTGCTCCCTCAAGCTCGAGACTATAATATTGATTGTTGGAGTTTGTGAACAGGGCAATATGTGGATTTGCTCAAATGATGAATCTGAAACACTATATAATAGCACACCCCTAGATACTTTTTTATTTTTTATTTCACCTTTATTTAACCAGGAAAGTCCCATTGAGATTAAGAACCTCTTTTTCAAGGGAGTCCTGGACAAAAGTTACATACAGTCACATACATACACATTATAAAACAGTTACATATCATAAAACAGTTACATAAAATTTCATAAAATTACAGAATATAAAAACAGTAACACTAATACTGTATTAGTGTGAGGCATTTTGGGATAGTATCTGTACCTTTCCCGCGTTTAACTCAGATATCGCAGCTAAGATCTGTTGTCGAGGGCCATCTGTTTTGATTCCCAACTCCTTTAGGTCTCCATCGCTCAAGGTCAGGAACGCCTCCATGTCAACCTATGGAACAAAGAAGTGTGATTGCATGAAAATAGATTTTTTGTTTGTCTATTTACAGCAGGGGAACCAAACTTTTAAAGCACAAACAATATACTCTGGAGTAAAGTCTGACTAACAAGCTCCTCTCTCTTAAAACAGTTTGTTTTTTCACAGTTTTTCACTTTATTTTGTGGCAGGAGCTCTGGTGTGTGCTATCCTATCGGGTGCACACTGGGGTAGTCTTGCATAGCTTGTATGTATTCTCATTGTTTGTGACATCGTTAGAGATGGCTACCCTCACTTAGCCAAAGAGCTCACAGCCCGAAGCGCCAAATAGTGACTCACTTGATCAGGCTCTTTCTGTTGGGACAAACAAAATCTAATGTCAATGGTAAAAAAAAAAAGTTAGACGATACAATACCTCTTGTTCTTCAAATATAGGCTGGTACTTCTCCAGTGACAGTTTCTTTAGAATACTAGAAAGCTCATCTAGAAAATACACATTAAAGCAATCGATTAGTATTGAGGTTCATTTTGGAAAATTGCTGCATAAAACAGAAATCAGAAATGGAGTTTTTTGGATCTCACCCTCATCAGTGATGGTCCCGCTGCTGGACCCTCCGCTGCTCTTGGAGCGTGGATGAGAGGAGGCCGAGGACAGAGAGTCTCCAGCCCCGGGCGGAGGCTTCGGTGTGGGGGACGGAGACGGAGTGAGGGTTGGAGAGGTACTTTTGGATGTGGAGGAGTTCCCAGACTGAGGTCTCTTTTTTAAATCTATTTTCTAAAAAGATTAAAAAAGACATCAGGAAGATATGTATTGGAAAATCAAAGAATGCAAATTAAAACAATACACTTAGATGTGGCTATAATCTGGATATATAGGATAATGTGGGATACTGATACTGTTCAAACATCCAATAATACTAAATACCTAAATCTGTTCTGTCCTTAAATGTCGTAATTTTTTTATTCAATACTTAACAAAAAATGCTGAACATCAGAAATGAAAATACCAGGATATCATTCTCAATGCATACAGCATTAAAATCAAATACGTATAAAAGAAGGCAGCAATAATTAATCAAAGAACAAAGGCAATCATTGAGATTAAATAGATAAAAAACCTCAAAGTATGTTCCAGCTGGAACCAGCTCTAACCATCAAACAAACGCTGATAAAGGACATACACAACAGGCTCAAAGTTACAACACGTAATAGAAATGTAATAATAACTTACTAACTAACTACCTTTTATCTGCCCCAAACTGTACTCACAAGAAAGTTAGTTGCAATAAAGAATTGATTAAACTTGTGAATTGAGAGTTTGAACTGGCTTAAATACCAAGATCTTCAGTTCAGTTGCGTTACAGAAACTGATTTATGCAGTTTTTGCATAGAATCCTCATCCTCAGTCATTTTAAATTGAAGTAATTTATATAAAAACATTTAATCCAAACTGTGTAAGGTGAAGAGGCAGGCTTACCCTCCTGGCGTCGGCCGTGACCATGTGTGGGGGGGAGTGGATGTCGGGCAGGTGTGTGCTGCTGTTGGGCAGTGGAGGAGCCGTCGATGGCATTTGGATTAGATTTTGGTTCTGATTCTGATTTTTCTCAGGACTTTGAGGCTTCACTTCAACTAAACCTGCTGCTCTTTTCCTTTGAGCTGCAATCTGAGAGAGAACACTGTCGGAGCTGCCCCCTGGTGGACACAAGATGTAATGTTTAGTTCCATTCGTTCACATGTTGAGCTAAAACCTGATGCTAGATGATTTACAGAGATTCAAAAAATCAAGTCTTTTCTCAATTTGAGTATTTCTTGAATGGTTTATTTCTTTTTACATGATAGACCAAGATTATGTTAATGGTGGAGATGTGGGAATTTCAAGTACAATTTGTTTTCCAATAGGAAAAAAAATGACTGATAGAGTATTTTGTAAATAATTAGGAATGCATTTAACCAAGAGAAATGCTCCATGTACTGAAGCAATTGAATCTAACATTAATACATTTCATTCTACCTCAATTTAGAATGAAAATGTAGTAATCCTAAAGCAAGTATTTTTAAGACTGTTTTATTCAGCAGAACTCAGTAAGACTGAGATTACATTAGATAATCTCAGTCCATTTACTTTTACCAGTGATAAAAGCTGAACAAAGTGAATAAGAAATAATAGAAAATAAATGTATTGGCAGACATTTAGAGAGTAGAGTAGAAATGGACTGTTTGGGAGTAACCCGGAATGATAGATTATGTTGAATGTGTTGGAGATAAAACTTGACACTTCATTGTTTACATAAGATATAAGTTACACTGGATGTAGTGACAGCACAATTTGGCATGAGGCAAAACACACATGTTGGAAAGAGATAACAGCAGCTGAAAAGAAGCAGACGACTGCAAAAGAGCAGTGGAGGATACTGAACAACTGAGCATTAGATAAACTGCACTTATATACTTAAAGTGTACTTATTTACTTAAACTGTACTTGTATATGTAAACTGTACTTGTATATGTAAACTTCACTTGTATATGTAAACTGTACTTGTATATCTAAACTGTACTTTTATATTTAAACTGTACTTCTATAGCTTATATAACTGTGACCTGATCGGTTGTGTGAGTCCCGGTTGATCCCTGCGACACCGTTGGAGCCTCCGGAAGAGTGAGGGGAGTGGTAGTGTCCTGAGTTTGAGGGAGAGGTGGAGGAGGGACCTTTGTTGATGTTCGGGAACTTTATGGAGCGGTTCACAACTCGACTGATCGACGTCTGAAGTTTAGAAAGAAAAACAAATATTATTAAAGCAATATTTGGATGTAATTTTTCCTCTGAGGGAAAACTGTTTTTCAAACTAAATTTTAACATTCAACATGCTTCATGTTTTCTTTCTTGTTTTGTAAAGCATTTGTGTGACATGTAAAAATTGGTATATTCCAATAAATTTCACTTCAAATTAAAGACCTTATGACGGGTTTGATTTATTTAGAAATACAGTTTTAATACCATTTTATATTAGAAGAGAACTACTAAAGGTTTCAAAATCAGTTGTTGTTTTTTTTGTCTGATCCCCCCAAATCGAAATAACCCCATAGCAACGCCCTTAGAAACGAAAAAACTTCACAGCCCTTGGTGACGTCAGAACGGGTACGTTTCAACGCTGTAAGTTGTTTACAATTTGGTATTCGTTCTTTTTTAGCGGATATTCAAGATGACAAGGCCGTGTACAGCGAGTCTGAGATAACTACTAGAATATAACATTTTGTTGTTGTCGATGGACTGCTAATCCAGATACTGGGGTTCAAATCCCACCTTGGACATTTTTTCACACTCAAAATGGCAATTTATGTGTAGTGAGCAATTGTCACCTGTAGAGTGCAGTATTGTGTTGGGCATCAGTGGAGAGAAGAGAGAAAAGGCAGTCCTGTGGCATAGATCCATGGTTTTCAATGCATGGGCGTAACCCGCTATAGAGCATAGACAACTTAAATTCATGAAAAACACGTTCTTTTTATAAAATATAGGATTTTTTTTTGCCGGAATCTCTTTCAAATTGACATTGTCATGCAATTTTGATATCCACTATTTTTTTTTTTTAAAACCCGTCATAAGGTCTTTAAGCTAAGGTTGATTCTGCGATGTACTAGTTACCTTAATCAATATTTATTCCTGCTGTTTAAACATCATTACTTTTGTCTAAACAGCTATTCAAGATTGTTTGAACACAACGTAGAATAACTGATAGAAACACAGTTACAACAACGTGTTACGGTCTGGATATTTGCAGCAATCGCTACATAATCAACATGATCAACATGTCATAAAGAATCATCACACAGAAAAAAGTATCCGATTGAGGAAATTGAAACAAGTAATGCGTTAATATTTTCAATAGTTTTATTTGTTTAAATGTTTGACTCACAATGTCGGAGTTTCCACTGCTGTTGAGCTTCCTCTGGGGGGGCATGGGCAGGCGGGGGGCTTCGCTCTTGCCCTCTCGAAGCAGACGGGACCGGTCCGAGTTCCAGGCCTCAAAGTTGGACGGCGGCAGAAACGGAGGGATGACCGCTTTCAGTTTGTCGTTCGGGAGCCGCGTCAGAGGAGCGCCACTCCTCAGCTTCTCGAACAGCATAGAAACAAGATCATGTAGAAGCATGTAAAAACGAGAAGTCCAAGACAACAGTTCACATCATTAAAAACTATAAATGGTCTGTAGAATGTTATTTGTTGTTGAGATTGTGTGTTGATATATTGTGTACACTGGAGTAAGATACTCTTTTTACAACCAGTTACTCTTAAAATCATTATAGTTTAAGTATAAAACATAATTAGTTTGGGGATTCATTGATTATTTGTATAGTTGTAACTAAAGCATTGATAGATAGTCATGATTGAATTCATACCATTGTAGTTATTAAGGGGTCCTCTTTATCTCTGCCTGGTCCTGTGAAAAAAACAAATCAATAATCATAGAAATCAGACAATGCCCTCAGCAGACTCTCACCAGTGTCTTTAGTTTTCACAGCCCACATGGCGCTGGACTCTGTCCCTGCGATAGTCGGACTTGGTGCTGCAGAGCCGTTAGCGTCTGCTGTGGAATTATTATTGGCCTTCATAGTTGAGTCCAGCGAGTGCATGACATCATCTGGAAACGGAGCGAGACGATTGGACGACAGGCCGTGTCTCAATGTGTGGGTCAACTTCAGCCTCCGGAAGCGGTTTGACATCCTGCTCCACCAGGACTGTGGCAGAAAGATGGAAAAGTAGTTACACAAAAGAAAAATGGACAAATACATACCAGAAAATCAGCAAGAAAAATTGTTTTAGTAACATTTTCAGGAAACGGCTTTATAAAATAAAGACATAATAGAATAGAAACTGTAAGGTACAGTACAGTATATTGTTGCTCCCCAAAGGGAAAACTGTCCTCTGCATTTGACCCATCCTGCAATGCCGCTTGGGTCTCTTGTAAGGACAGGGATGGAGGATGATGAGATATGGCGCATGTTTTAGGTGGAGGGAAACTCAGCATACCTGGAGAAACCCACCCAGACACGGGAGAAACATGCAAACTCCACACCGCTTGGGCCAAACATTTGACCCTCTTGGTCAACAGTGAACAAAACCGGTGACAAATGGCAGCCTTGGCGAAGTTCATCACTGGGAACAGGTTTGACATACTGCCAGTGATGTGAAAACAGCTCTGGCTAACGCCTTCTCTAGATACACAAAGCACACCAGGACAGGTTGACCAAACTCCCATGATTCCTTGAGAATCCCATAAAGAGAATAGAGCTGGTCCAGTGTTCCGCAGCTGGGATGAAAACCACAGATTCGATCATCGGTCGAAGTCTCCTTCCCAGTTCAGTGGAGGAGCGTCACCCCACAATCACACCCTCTGCCATTCTATCACTACTGTTCCCGCTGTTGCCATGCAATGTTTCATGGATTACAAAACATTTAAAGAAAATAAATACTTACAGTTTGTAAAGCAAACTTTGCTTTAACATGCTGGCAAATTGTTGCAGAGGCCTCTTCAAAGTATTGTTCAAATCTGACATTGTCTCCAATGTCTTTTATGTAGAATTGTGGTACATTCTTAAGACAATAATTATAGTAATAAGTAATTTTACCTTAAGACCTCCTCTGTCATCTGGAGGCAGTGGGACATGGTTGAGAGATTGTCTGCTTTTGGAGCGCGCCATCAGGCCTCTTCCCCGGTGTTTGGCTTTGTCCACTTGCATGCAGACTGACGCCAGCAAACGGACCAATTCAGTGTCTGCAAAATGAAACGTGTGTTTCTCCACTTGGCCTTATTTAACAAGCCTTTGTATCAGCTAGAGTGATTAGTACCCCATCAGATTGGAGCAAACTCGTACCATGCACAACCAACCACTGAAATGTGTACACACTATTTTCATTTTCCCCCGACAGTTTAGTGTGATAAATGAGGCCATGTAAAATAATATCATAATCAGAATGTATTTTACAATAATACATCCAATGTTATAGATGAAAACAGTTACGGGAAGTAGTTATTGTTGATGTTTATTGACGCACTCACCAGGATCATTGAGAAGCATGACCAGATCAAAGGCAGTGTACCCATTCTTGGCCCGAAGGTTGACATCCGCACCTTGATTCAACAGGTACTTGACGATGTCTTTATTACTGCAAAACAAAGAAATCCCCTTCAGTCTGGCAGTAGCTCTGTATTTATTTCCACTCAGTAGAAGGTGAGAAAGTGCCGTGTACCCGTGATACGTGGCCTGCATGAGCGCGGTCCATCCGTGCACACAGTCCTGTTTGTCGATGTCGGCCTTCTTCTCCACCATCAGCTGCACCACCTCCAGCTGTCCGCTCACCGCCGCCATCATAAGAGGCGACGCTCCCTCCTGATTGGACAAATTCACCTGCGCTGGATCCTCCTCCAGGATTTCTTTGACAAGTTGAGAATTACCTTGACAAAAACATATGGCTTTAATGATTGCATACAATCACTCTGCCACTCTGCACGGTGGCAGAGTGGATAGCACTCTCGCCTCTCAGCAAGAAGGTCCTGGGTTCGAATCCCGGTTGGACCAGGGCCTTTCTGAGTGGAGTTTGCATGTTCTTCCCGTGTCTGCGTAGGTTTCCTCCGGGTGCTCCGGTTTCCCCTACCACTAAAAATATGTACAATAGGTCTGGCATGTGCCTCCTGTACTGGCACCCCCACTCCCAAAAATAACAATTGTAAACCGCTTTGAGACTCCGATGTGCAGTGAAAAGGAGGTATATAAATAAAGATTACTACTACTTACTACTACAATTCTTCACCAAAGTGATTTGATGAGAACAAACATGATACATGACTAATTTTGATACACACAATAAACAGCTATCGCAAAATTATCAGTATTTAAGTATGCCAACTACTATACACGACAATTGTTTACATTATAATCTTTGTAATCAAAATAATAGTTTAATAATAGTTTTTTCGGTCTCTTAAGCCTTAACATAAACCAACCTAATACCATTCCAGCAGTAATTGTGTACAATATAAATCTGATCCAAAATGTATGATTCTGAAACTGCTAGTGATTAGATTAAGAAAGTGTGGCTGTATGTCGTTCCTCTAATATTAAACAGATATAAAGACAATTCACTGTAAACATGTATGAGGCTGTTGTAACATTCAACATCACAAACTTACCCAACTTCAGAGCACTGAACACATCTGGTCTTCTCCTGTCATCGTCTGTGAGGAAAGAACAGTGATATATCGACAAAGCAAGGCTTAAAAACACATTGTATAAATAACTCACACAGTGGCGGGCTGAGTTTATATAAATGTAGCTCAACTAGAATATATATTATCTTCAGTCAGACATTTGTTTTAGTAAGTGCGTTTACATATTTCTTAACTTTCATTTTTAACCCAAAGAATGCAGAAAGTTTCAATGAGTTACTAGTTCTTTCAACAGGTGATCAGAGAATCTGTGCAGCTTTCTTCTACAGGGTTGGGCCTCGTGACTTTAAGGTTATTCTATTGCTTTTTGAAAAAAGACAACAGACAACAAAGTTAGCAATACAGATACAAAGTGTAACTTGTCATAAATTCTGCTCATCTCCATACAAATGTAGTTGCTTTTGCTAACTATGGTGTTAAATCTTCTTCGGCACAAGCAGGGACAGGACTAGGGCCAGGTACAGGTCGGTTCTGTGGAGTGGCTCCTCTGCTCAGTTAGAATACTCATGTTAGAAATGACTGGTACAGGTACTTTCTATGGAATTAATAATAAGATACTGTAATGTTTTGGTCCATATTTATAAAGAATGTATAAAAGAGATCCTTCATATGTAAGTTACACCTTGATGTCAAATGTTTGGTTAAGAACAGTTTTTTTTGTGAATTTATGTTTTGTCTGTTGTAGATTAGAAAGTGGGGCAACGACGAAATGTATAAAATAATGTTACTGATAATAACCTCAGTATACGACTAATTTACTATGGCGTTCAGCGCCCCATTATGAGCAATGCAATCCGTTCATGATATGATTCTTGTGGGCCGACGCAGCACCTGTCAGAGGCCGCACGGTGGTGATGGCGTCTAGGTAAGCCTTGATGTCCCTCTGTTTCAGCTGCATCGCCAGCTCAAACGCAGTCTTTGAGAGAACGTTCACTCTGTCAGGGTCTGTCCCCCTCTCCACCAGCTGCTGGGCCACTGCCACCTGCAGAGATAACCACAGTATTTACAGCTTTTAGATTATCGAGCTTAGATCCTGCTTGGGTCAATATAAAACCTGTTAAATTATAGTTGAAATAGATTAATAAAAGGATAAACTTTATTAATCTCACAATGGAGAAATTTACATGTCACATTTGGCAAAGATAAAATCACTCAGATTGTGCAAAAGCCAGAAGTGTGCAAACATGTTTAGTCTGTGCAGGATAAATTATGATTAAAGCTGGGAACCAAATGTTCATCACACAATTATTAAAATTGGATCTTGCATAAAATACATTAAATCAACACCATTAATTTCATTTCCATTTATTTTTGTATAGCCCTTAAGGACTTTAAAAAGAAACAAAACACAATAATTGCAATGATAAAAAACACATAGAGCCATTGGTCCATAAAGGGATGAATGACCAATGTCCATGAATGTTAATAAATGTCTGAAAAGTACAGTCGGAGCTGGGATCACCTTTCCACTGAGGGTGGCCACCATGAGTGGGCCCCAGCCGGTGGTTTTCTGAGAAAAATTGACGTCAGACCCCCACTCGAGCAGCAGACGCACAACGGCTTCATGGCCGTGCTGAGACGCCACCATGAGGGGAGTGATGTCCATGAACTCTCGGCCCCCACTGCAGCCTTCGATGCTTCCAAAACCACTCCCACTGGAGCAACATACACACACAACATTGTTGGTTAGGGCTGCACAATTTTAAAGAGATATCTAATTGCAATAGGTTAAGCTAACCATTGTGATTACGATTCTATTTGCAGTTACTGAAGCTAGGATAAGCTCGAAGTGCACGAGGATCATTTAGATTCAAGGGAACATTGAAAGCTGAAAAAAAATCCTCACTCCAATCCAATTTAAGGGGGCGAAACAAAACATTTCCATAAGCTTTCCTATTGGTCTCCATTCATTCCTTTCCTCTATTATTTTTCTGTAAAGGGAATTTGTCTTTTTTATTTGTATGTCTTTATTGTTTATTTAGTTTCGACAGTGCATGTTAATGAACACACCTCTCATCAATTTGGTTTAGTGGCGTTAATTAAGAGTTTTGGGAGTGATATTCTGGAACCATTTTGTAAAGTTTGATGAAATACTACAAAACCTGGAGAACAGCTTCCTGATATTGGGAATTATTCCTCCAAATTTGTTTCAAAATCTAAATGAAACTTTGTATAACTGTAATAAAACCATCATAGTGATATTCAACTGAATACTAAAATCCATTCCTCACCCGTTGTTGTTGTTGCCGTTGGAGACCACGTCTGCAGCCACAGCAAGGTGGTCGTAGTCATCGACGTAAGCCCCAGTCTCCAGCAGGAGCTTAACCACATGAGTGTGTCCCCCGCGGGCCGCCATCGCCAGAACGCTTGCCCCCAAACGGTTACGCCCATTTATTTCTGCGCCATTCTCCAAAAGCATGTGAGCCACAGAAAGGTGACCAAACCTGAAGAAGCAGATTTCAATTAACAAGGATTACTTAAAGATAATTTATTCCAATTAGTCTTGTTAAAGTATAAATTGGTTGTCCTCTGTGCCCACTGGCGGCTCTCTGCTCCTGGTGCAGACAGCTCCTCGGATGGAGCTTCCATTCTATGTGTGTGCGTGTGCGTGAAGTAAAATGTACATAATGTTGTGGGTTATTTGAGGTGGTTGTGTTGGATGGGTGTTTTTTTTTATTTTTATGTTTCATAAATTGATTTTATTCATATTTATTAGAAAACATTCATATTTTACATAATTGAAAGAAAACTGTGACGGGTTGAGAGCTGAGTAAGGCTGGAGCTCTCTTTGACTTTTCTATTTGAAAAATCCGCTCTAAAGTTTGACAAGGTGAGCCTAAATTCCCTGAGGGGACAATAAAGAACTTAAACCTTGACAGAGGCCAATAAAAACATGCATGTGAAAACTAATGACATAACCAAACTGTTTTTAGAGCAAGGAACTAGTTAGACATAGTGCTTTGAAAGTTAGATACCAATTGTGTCATGTTAAAACATTGTCATGCCAATCACAGCTGACTGACTGAATCTGGAGCCTGACTATATGGAATCTGACCTGGCCGCCTGCATGAGCGGGGTCCAGCCGTAGTTGTTGCGGCTGTCCACGGAGGCTCCTTTCCTCAGCAGAAAGCGAACCAGGGTGTCATGCCCGCTGGCCGAGGCGAACTGAAGGCCGGTGTTCCCCTCTTCATCCGTGCAGTCCACCGGCACCAGGGAGCCCAATATGTCGGGCTCTTTCGGGGCTCCAGGCTCCAGAATGCTCCGAGCGGTTTCATAGTCCCCCTCGTCACACGCACGGAAAAGCAGAAGCGAATTTGCGCAAACGCCGAAGTTCATCTCCTCATCTGGATCTAGGAGCCATCGCTCCACTTGGGCGTACAGTGGGACGCTCTTGGATGACTTTGTGTGTTGTCATTTCTGCCGCTCAGGAGATAAAGTTGTCCCAAGTCTCAGTATATGGTGCAAAAGTTTGGACATCTTAGGAACAGTACAGCTGCGCCTCCCGGTCGCGTTACTTGTTTTGGAAATCTTTATCTCAAAACAACTGGATGATTAACTTCCGTCTAAAACTTTCACAATAAATGAATAACGTTACATCCAAGTATTTACAAACATCCAAGCATCCAAACAAACAGGAACGTAGCACGTGTGTACTTATAGAACTGAAAAAAATCTAATGAAATTTAAAATGAGTTGAGACTGACTCGCAAGATTGTGAGTATTTATGATCTAGGTTTAAGCCTTGTCCTGGCTTGCCATGGATATTTGTATTTTTGTATGTGGTTAGTTAAAATGAGAGAAGTATAATATTAAATCTAGATCCATGGCAAAATGCAAATCTGAAGCTTTGAAACGTATCACATATCTGTAATAATTAATTGTATTGTTTTGTTGTTTTTTTTAGTTAAACACTCTCTAAGGGATATAGCTGTGAACTGGCGGAGCTTAAACAATGTTTATTACAATAAATAGTATCATATCATATAATATACAGAAAAAATAAAGGCGTTCTCATACCAGTGGCCTGGAGATGCCGCTGTCGTGTTGTTTGTGCAACTGGAACCACAAAAGAACAAAAGTCGTTGAAGTACCCGGATGTTTGGTACAAATAGCGCGCACGAGCTCCACGCGGCCCTTTCCTTAAGCTAACCTCACGGTGTTGGCGCCTGTTCCTGACTCACCGCTGTTCGATTGATCTATCTCCGAATAAGTCGGTCAGGAAGTATCGCAATGGTATGTTCTGTGGAAGCTACGCGTCTTAAATGTTTGAAGTGCACAATTTTAATGCTTATTGGTCTTGAATATTATTTACTGACTGAATGAAGGCTTCTCCAACCCTGTTGGCTAACGTAGCCTAGCATCACTGGTTACATTCTGCCCGTATTTCCATCGTTTATTTCTGAAGAGCTTTCAGTTAGGCCTAGTGTTCTCAAGTCTAGGCTTAATTGTTGATCACGTTGAAGTACAGTTTTACATTGTATTTTCATTACGTATCTAAAGCGCTTGACATCAGGCACTCTATTAATTTTAGCAAAAGTAATGTTATGTTAGATTTCCCCATTCAACCGGTGTTTAATTGAAACACTGACGTGATTATGAATGCAGACTAGTGTAAAATTGGTCTTATTGGGCATTGACAGTTTGGAAGCTGTATCCTGTCATTATTGAGGCGGCTAGATGCCAACATTCAAAATTGGTTATAAAGTTTGACCGAATTAATTATAGGAACTTCTATGTATCTTTAAACTCGTACCTGCTCCCACACTTATACTGTAATCTTGATCCAGGCTTTCAAAGACTCTGGAAAAGCACCTGTGGAGGCTGAGGTCGCCATTCACCGCATCAGAATCACTTTGACCAGCCGCAATGTGAAGTCACTGGAGAAGGGTATGCCTCTCACTGATCTTCATTAACTAAAACTGGCCATGAGGAGGAAATTCAAGACTGATTACACTTGTTGACTCTTATACGCTATTCTGAGCCACAGCTTATCACGTTAATGTCTTGTACTTAACAATTTTACGATGTTAACGATAATTTTTTTTCTCAGTCTGTGCAGATCTGATCCGTGGAGCTAAGGAGAAGAACCTCAAGGTGAAGGGTCCAGTCCGTATGCCGACTAAGGTGTGTTTACTTAATAGTGGTTGCAGAATGTAAATTATAGGGCCCATCTTGTCTAGTAAGATCCCAGTCCATGAGTTTAAACTTTGGCTTCAGATTTACCAAGGTTCTCTTTTTGGCCAGCTCAATGTATTACTGTCAGACGCAATGACTGCGTTACTTTTTTGTTTATCCAAAGTAACTATTGTTGGTTTTTTGCCTAGACCCTGCGCATCACCACCAGAAAGACTCCCTGCGGTGAAGGGTCCAAAACCTGGGATCGTTTCCAGATGAGGATCCACAAGCGCCTCATTGATCTGCATAGTCCATCTGAGATCGTCAAGCAGATCACCTCCATCAGCATCGAGCCCGGTGTAGAGGTCGAAGTCACCATTGCTGACGCATAAACAATGCAATGTTTTCAATAAAAACAAAAACTCATTGGATTGTAACTTTTTTGAAAATGTGTAATACATGCTAGGTGAGTGCTGAGGTTTAAAATGAAAATTAAAATCATTTAAAATGTTTAAGATTCATCACAGTAGATAAACACCCTGTTCGTATGGGGTAGGGTCATGAAACGAAGTCAATGTTGAACATAAGTAGGCCCCCTACTGTTTGGCAAAGCTGTGCAAATGTTGACTGGACACTTTTAGATCTGTGGCATGTTGGTAAATGAGACAATCTAGAGAAAGTGGGGTTGCCGCGCACATCCAATACTGAGCAGCGTGCAAAAAAAGTCAATAATAGAAAACATGAAAAGAAAAGGAGATGACTGCACAGCTTTTAGCTGCCAAGAGTTTTTAATGTTATCACCACAAGATGTGACGTTTCGGGTCACTACCCTTCATCAGCCATAAAAGAAACCACAGGCTACACACCTGTATATATATATACACACAGTAATGACAGGTCACATGACTCATTCGATAGTCAAAAAAAATAAAAATAAACAATGACATTATCATTAAAGTGTAGCCCCCCTGAAGTGTGATGACAAAAATACTATAGCATAGAGATGGGACGGTACCACAGCATATATGTATATACACACAATAATATACACATTACCAAAAAATGTGAAATATTCACACCATCACATATTTACATTATAATTTACAATATTTACACTAGTAAAAGGTACCTTTACTCACAGGAAGGTCTAAAGACACACAAAAGAATGAATCATAGAAAAGGTCTCAGATCAAAGTCTTCGTTTAGACCCTTTGGACTTAGTGTGTCTAGTGTATAAATCCAGTAGGCTTCACGTTTGAGTAATTGGGAGTTGATGTCTCCTCCTCGGTTTGGAAGTTTGACGTGTTCAATACCTGTGTACCTTAATGTACTCACATTGTGTTTTTCTTTTGTGAAGTGGACAGCCACTGGGCTTTTTGTGTCATGATTGCGGATGTTGCTCCGATGTTCTGAAATTCTGGGGCCGTATTCCTAAAGATTCTTAGTGCTAAAAGTTGCTCCTAGTGGCCAAATTCTAAGAATTTTCTTAGAATCTTGACCAACTCTTAGAATTTCCCCTAAAAGTGAGGAGTAGCTTCTAGTTAAGAAAAAAGCTATTCCTAAAGAATCCTAGCTCTTAAGAGTGCTCTTAAGGGGAGATCCCTTAAGAGTTGAGAGGAGGACTTTTAGCAACTTAAAAGTTCCCTAAGGACAAAATGGTGGACGGTAGAGGCAGGAGAAATATTCTATACACTGGATGACAGTGAATCAGTAAAACACTGCAGATTGGATCCTGCAGGAATCATGTTTAAAAGTCAATCATGTAAAAGTCATCATGTACAAATATATTGTTTGTTTATTGTTTTATTAACAGCAATCCAGTTCAAAAAGGAGTGTGAAGAAGTTAATACTTTTAAACTCCCACCCTCCATTTATCATTCTAAATTAACTTAAATAGTGTGGTTGCTACATCTTAGTTTATTCCAAGGTGTATTTACAGTTATGCAACAGTGACATTCACAATAACATGCACTTGATTTGTTTATGTATAAAATGCTTATATTAATATTTTTTCCTTAATTCCTTTTACGTCTTTCAGTATCACAGCCTTTACTAATCCTAATGTTATAATCATCTAATTATATATATATATATATATATATATATATATAAGTGCTCATGTTATATACGTTTGTTAAATATGTGTTAAATATGTGTGATAAATTGGTGCTGAGCAAGCTCTAATGTGGTGTAAAAGTCAACAGTAAGTTAGACAATATTAGTAAATACATCTGACTTTCTACCTTTTCTGATTATTTACAATGACATAGTATTCCTAAGATTAGATTCTATGATTGAGTTTGTCCATTAGAGGATCCTTATTTTGCCCATTATCAAAAATATGGTTTCTCTAACTTTTAGGATCAACCAATCACAGCGTCTGAAATGATGACTCATACCTAGCAACGGGGTCGGCCACGCCCCCTCACTAAGATAAAAGTTGCTGTCAATTCCTTGCTCAGAGTTCTCTAAGAGTGTTCTGGAATAACTTTTAAGCTAAGACTCCTAGCTAGGAGTTTTTAGGTTAAGATAGGAGCTCTCTGAGAGGACTCTTAGAATCTTTAGGAATACGGCCCCTGGTCTTTAGAGGTCTAGTCGTTTTGCCCACGTATGCCAGGCCGCAGGGGCATCTTAGCATGTAGATCACGTTGTTCGTCTTGCAGCTGATGGTGCCTTTGACTCTGAAGGACTTCCCAGTACTCGGGTGTTGAAAAGTTGTAGTAGTAGTAGTAATAGTAGTAATCTTTATTTATATACCGCCTTTTCACTGCAGATCTGAGTCTCAAAGCGGTTTACAATTGTTAATTTTTTTTTTGGGCATTTGTCTCTCACTCCACACAGAGATGGGAGCGGGGTCGCCAGTACAGGAGGCGCATGCCAGAACTATTGGACATATTTTTAGTGGTAGGGGAAACCGGAGTACCCGGAGGAAACCTACGCAGACATGGGGAGAACATGCAAACTCCACTCAGAAAGGCCCTGGTCCGACCGGGATTCGAACCCAGGACCTTCTTGCTGAGAGGCGAGAGTGCTATCCACTCAGCCACCGTGCCTTCACACACAAGACAAGTTGTTGTCTTGTGTGTGAAGTTGCACTGCATGTCCAGAGCAGTCCAGAGCAGGATTCTACTTCCTGCTCTGGACAGAGCAGTCGCATTTTCTTGCTGCTCCTCGCTTGCTGCTTTTTTATCTCCTTTAATCATTTTTGTTTACATTTTTATTCCACAAAACACGGATTACTCCTTTTTACAAACTTCAACACAAGACTGGTGGAATTTACCTAACTTACAGCATGTCGGGAGGACGGGAAAATAGAACAAAACTTTGCGACGGCTGTTTTTCACTCAAACAGGAGCTAAAACTTCTTCAAGACCGAATGTTTGTGCTTGAATCAGAATTGGGGCTGAACACAACAATACCAGTGAAAGGAAATGGACCACATGGACAAAACGTAAGTTATGATGACGCTATTTCATTTCCCAAAATCAACAGAGACAATTGTTGGAACACATATGGTGCCAAGCCCAAACAAGGCAAAGCTAATGATAACAAGAGTGTCATAATGCCACAGCAAAAATCTTTAATTACAAGAAACCGCTTTTCACCACTTTTGGAAGATGAATCAGCAGTAGTCTCTCAGTCCCAGTCTCAGTCAAGGTCAAATGCAGCTGAGTCGCTCTTTATCGGGGATTCGGCGATAAGAAATGTAAATATGCGTAATCTCAAGGTTCACTCAGTACACTCTGCCAAAGTGGATGAGATAAGGCGGTTGGCTCCGAGGCTTCTGTCTGAGACCGGCGGGGTAAAAAGATTGTTGATCCACGTGGGGGCAGTAGACGTCTATGACAACACAAGTGAAAAGTTGAAACGGGATTACTCTCTATTATTGGACGACCTTGCTAAAATGGACACAAAAATCGTTATCAGTGGCCCACTACCAAATGTGGACGGGAAGCAAATGAAATTCAGTCGTCTGTATCAGCTAAATACTTTCCTACTCAACGAATGTTCACGCAGAGGACTTGCCTTCATTGAGAATTTTAATCTGTTCTGGAATAGGCATGAGCTTTTTGAAGGGAAAGGGCCACATCTGAACACTTACGGAGTAAAAGTGCTGATGGATAACCTTTCTTTTGCCCTGAGATCTCAGCCTGCGCAGCGCGTGCAGCCATCGAAAGGGAGGAAGCCGACTCCAAAAGTCTCTGCACCTCCACCACCTTGAAGGATCTCAACACCACCACCACCTCGAAGGATCTCAACACCACCACCACCTCAAAGGATCTCAACACCACAACCACCTCGAAGGATCTCAACACCTCCACTGTCATCAGAAGCAGCTGCATCATCACCAGCAGCAGCTGCATCATCACCAGCAGCAGCTGCATCATCACCAGCAGCAGCTGCATCATTACCAGCAGCAGCTGCATCATCACCAGCAGCAGCTGCATCATCACCAGCAGCAGCTGCATCATCACCAGTAGCAGCACCAGCAGCACGACCACCACCACCATCCTCATCCCCAGCCTGCTCCAAAGCAGCCACGCCTTCTTCATCTACAGCGCCTCTGAAGCCCCAATCCTCACCCCAGCCTACAGCAGACAGGCCTGTGCTGGGGTTTCCTCAACCACCTGCCCCTCCATTAAAGACTCCCTCGCCACCTCCCAAGGACCTGTCTTGGGTCCCCCCTGCCATGTCCACTCCATCAAGAGAGAATGGGGACACCTCCCTTTGTTTTTCATCCCCGCCTTCACTGTTAGACCTACCTGAACACTCTGCAGGGCTAATAAAATCGGCGATGAAGACTATTCCTCTCACACCCATATTAGCTCGATCTAGAGTCCTGTCCAACATTCTAAACCACTCCCCATATGTACCTCCAAAACCACCTAGGGTTTCCAATTCACCTACAAAAACCACCTCAGCCCACCCCGGCCCTAACCCATCACCTAAAACCCCTCCACCTCCCTGCCCCCCTCGTTCAACACCCAAAAGCCACCCACCTCTCCATCCTCCTCCCCCGCCTTCCCCTACCCCTCTTTTCTCTAAACACTAGGATGCACAGGGTCTCTGCTTCGCAGCCACTGGCAGTCTAGTTAGAGGAGAGACCCGGCTGGGGCCATGTCATGAAGCCACCTGTGCCATTCCCTTAGTGATAACACAAAGAATACATTACAGAAAAACATCTGGAGTTAATCAGTCTAATCTGGAAAATCTAATTCTTGTTCCGTGTAAGAATCAGCCGACCGCAACCGCTGATACTGAAACTTTGAAACTTGCTACGCTTAATGTCAGATCTCTTTGTAACAAGTCTTTTTTAATCAATAATTTTATTTCTTCTCATAATCTTGATCTTATGTTCATGGCTGAAACTTGGCTTGACCAAAATTCAGAAAATGCAGTTTTAATAGAAGCATCACCACCAAATTTCAAGTTTGAATCTGAAATACGGGAAAACAAAAAAGGAGGAGGCTTAGCTGCCATTTTTAGAGACCACTTTGTCTCCCAGAATGTCTCTTGGGAAGTTTTCGTCATTTGAATATGTGTCTTTTAAAATACAACAAAAAAAATCTCCTCCAATACTCTTCGTTGTCCTATACAAGCTACCGCAGTCATGTCACAGTTTTATTGATCATTTTACCGAGTTGCTTTCAGTTGTATGCACAGATTTTGATAGTTTGGTTATTACAGGTGATTTTAATATTCATGTGGATAATGTTGATGACAGAAATGCAAATGAGCTGAGTTCTGTACTTGAATCCTTTGATCTCACTCAGCACGTAAGTGGCCCCACCCACAGCAGAGGGCACACTCTAGATCTGTTAGTTACAAAGGGGGTGATTATTTCAAATGTAAACGTGGTCGATGTTGCTCTTTCGGATCATTTCTGTGTTTTTTTTGACATGTGTTTCACTAACAAACCACCAGTGGACTCTGCAACTGTTCGAAGAAGGCGCATAAATGAAAATACGAGTGAACTATTTATGGAAATGATAAACTTTGAGAATGCATCGTATTCTACTGTAGATGAACTGTTTAACTCTGTCACCTCTAGTGTTTTGAATGTTCTGGATACCGTTGCCCCTGTGAAGGTTAAAATAGTGAAAAATAAGCAGAAGGCGCCGTGGGCTAAAGCAGACTCGGTCAGGGCACAAAAGAGAAAGTGCCGGAGGGCCGAGCGGAAGTGGCGCAAGTCCAACCTCCAGGTAGATTACGAGATCTTCAAAGATAAGTTGTGCGAGTTTAACCGGGTGCTACGTAGTACGAGAGAAAGGTATTTTTCTGAAATGATTGAAGGCTGCAGCAACAATCTGCGTGTTCTGTTCTCAACAGTTAATAGATTAACAAACCCCCCTGTTCAAATGCCATTAGAGCTTACTTCCAAACGTAAATGCAATGAGTTTGCTAATTTTTTCAATGACAAGGTTCAAGGCATCAAAAGCGCCATTGTCTCCAATCCACAGATAACCATCCAACAGCCAGAAAGGCTCTCTGAGCTAACTCACTTTGCACCTGTAAATGATAAAACTGTCCAAGAGATAATCTCCAGTTTGAGCTCCTCCACATGCAGCCTGGATGTACTACCCACTAGATTTCTGAAGTCTGTTCTGAGCAGTCTGTTACCTTCACTCACACAGATAGTAAACATGTCCCTTCATTCTGGAATATTCCCAAAGGCCCTGAAAACTGCAGTCATCAGGCCCCTGCTAAAAAAGAGCAGTCTGGATGCCACTGTACTTAACAACTATCGTCCCATCTCAAATCTGCCATTTATGGGGAAAGTCCTTGAGAAAGTTGTCTACCTACAGCTTACTAGATTTCTTATAATCAACAACTCATTTGATATGTTTCAGTCCGGCTTTAGACCCCACCACAGCACTGAGACTGCTCTCGTTAAGGTTACAAACGATATCCGGCTGAACACTGACGCAGGCAAAGTCTCAATCTTAATCTTGTTAGATCTAAGTGCTGCCTTTGACACGGTCGACCATGAGATCCTCTTACAGAGACTAGAGGACTGGGTTGGCGTCACTGGCACCGCCCTAAGTTGGTTTAGGTCTTACCTTGAAGACAGGAAGTACTTTGTGGAGATTGGAAACTGTGTCTCAGATCATATGGCCCTGACCTGTGGAGTCCCACAGGGGTCGATCCTGGGACCTCTTCTGTTCAATCTCTACATGCTGCCGTTAGGTCAGTTAATACGCAGAAACAAAGTTTCCTATCATAACTATGCAGACGACACTCAGATCTATGTCTCACTGACTGCAGGAGAACATGGACCAGTGGACTCACTCCTTCACTGTATCCAACAGATCAGTGAGTGGATGCAAAACAACTTCCTTCAGCTAAACGCAGACAAAACTGAAATGATTGTCTTTGGTCCCCAGAAACAAAGAGAGAGCGTCATCTGTCACCTACAGTCTCTCTCCCTAAAACCTTCAAACAAGGTCAGAAATCTAGGGGTAATACTGGACTCAGACTTAAATTTTAATAGCCACATCAAATCAGTAACATCAGCAGCTTTTTACCATCTAAAAAACATTGCCAGGATCAAAAACATAGTGTCTAAAGCAGACTTGGAGATTCTTATCCATGCATTTGTCTCCAGTAGGTTAGACTACTGCAATGGCCTGCTCACAGGTCTGTCCAAACAGGCTGTAAAACAGCTGCAGTACATTCAAAATGCAGCAGCTCGAGTCCTGACAAGAACCAGGAAGTACGACCACATTAGTCCAGTCCTCAGGTCTCTGCACTGGCTTCCTGTGGCTCAGAGAATAGACTTTAAAACAGCTCTGCTTGTGTACAAGTCTCTCCATAGCCTCGCACCAAAATATATTAGTGACATGTTAGTCCCATATGAACCAGCCCGGACTCTGAGGAGCACAGGGACTGGACTCCTGTTAGTGCCCAGAGTCAGAACTAAACATGGGGAGGCTGCTTTTCAGATTAATGCTGCTAAAATCTGGAACAATCTTCCTGAAGATGTGAGACAGGCCTCCTCTCTGACAATGTTTAAAACCAGGTTAAAGACGGTTCTGTTTAACTGTGCATACAACTGAGGGATTTTATATTTTTATCTTTCTTTTTAATGTTCTGTGATAATTTATGATTTTAATGCTTTCTTGTTTTGTTCAGCACTTTGAATTGCCTTGTGTATGAATTGTGCTATATAAATAAACTTGCCTTGCCTTGCATGCAACCGCCACATCTGTAGTTGCCATGTGGTATGTTCTGGAGAAAGTGTGTTTGGGGCTGAGTGGGTAAGTTGGCCCTCACCAGTCTGTTACCCAAGTTGGGCGGCCTTTTATACACAACTCTGGGTGTGAGCGATAGGTTTTGTAGAGATGGGTCCGATTGGATAATGTACCAATGTTTTTTTATGATATGTTCGAACTCTTTACCCAGTGGTGAATACTGCATTATGCAGTTGACTTTGGTTTCCCGTTGTTTTTTTTACTCTTGCTTTGTTGTAAACATTCCTCCTGGGTGATTGAATCAAACTTGTTGCGTGCTCCTGTGATCCATGCTTGTTTGTAAGCTCGTTGCTGAAAACGTTTCTCCATGTCATCCGCATGATTCTGGTATTGTGTGTCTGAGCTGCAGATCCGTCGTAAACGGTTGAATTGAGAGATTGGCAAACTTCTTTTTAAAGGAACAGGGTGGAATGATGTCCCATGGAGGATAGAATTACGGTCAGTGCTTTTTCGGTACAGAGTTGAGCATAGTTTATTAGACTCTTTATACACTAGAATGTCAAGAAAATTCATTTTCTGAGTATCAAATTCCATGGTGAATTTCAAGTTGAAATAGTTTGTGTTCATAAAAGTGTGGAATTGTCTCAATTGTTCTTCTGTGCCACACCACAGGAAGAAGATATCGTCAATGTACCTTCTCCAATTAGAAATGTATCTCAAATATGGGTTGTTAGCACTGTTGAACATGACATCTCGTTCAAAGTGTCCGCAGTAAAGAGAAGCAAAGCTGGGTGCCATCCTTGAGCCCATGCTGGTGCCGGAGATCTGTAAGTAAAAATCAGATTCAAACTTGAAAAAATTTGAAGTAAGGACCGTTTTTAGGAGATCTATTATACATTCAGTGCTCGGTGTGAGTTCCGCTCTTTGGTTGAGGAAGAGTTCAGTGGCTTGCAGACCTTTTCCGATAGGTACATGTGTATATAGTGCTTCAATGTCCATGGTGACTAGGAGAGCATTCTCTGGAACTACTACAGTCTTAATCAATTCCAGGAACTCCATTGAGTCTTTGATATATGAGGGTAATGACGTGACCAGAGGTTCAATCAAATCAATCAAAGTTTGTTTATTTCGAGTAAATATGTGTACAGAAAAACAAAAGTAGAATATCAAAGTTGTGTATAAATAACCCTGAGCTATATCTACATTATACAAAATTATGAATATTATATACACAAAAGAAACACTTACAGATACTCGAAAAGGAGTGGGAAGAAGAAAACTTATTTAATCCCACCCCTGGTGCCTTAAAGAAAAAACAAAACAAAACATTATTCATTGAGCTTCCCATTTGCTCAAGTACAAAAACAAATCAAATGGCACATTTGAATCAACTGTTCAGGTTTTTTAAGTAGCAATTAATGGGTTTAAGGACATATACACACAAGATACGTATTACACGGATGCAAAACAAATGCATAAGGAAAATACCAGCAATGGTAAAGACAGTAAATATCAATATGGTACATAGGGACAGCAAATACCAACAATGGTAAGGAACAGAAAATACCAACAATGGTAAGGAACAGAAAATACCAACAATGGTAAGGAACAGACGATACCAACAATGGTAAGGAACAGACAATACCAACAATGGTAAGGATACAGCAATGATAAAGAAACAACAACAGGGGCAATTACAAACATACAAGAAACATACATACATGGCAACATGAAGATATATTCAAGGCATATTCCCTCTATAGTCAGACCAAACATTGTTTTTGTACAGTGATTTAAATCTATGAATGTCTTGGCATTGTTTTAGTTGGAGATCAAGAACATTCCACAATTTCACGCCACATACAGTCACACAGAAACTTTTACGAGTCGATCGGAATTTTGGAAGTTTGAAGTTTCCAAGACCTCTTAGATTATATGTTTTTTCATTAAGAATAAAGTATTGTTGTATTTTACATGGTAGCAATTTGTTAAATGCTTTAAATAGCACAATTGATGTGTAGAGCTTAACAAGGTCTGGAAACTTCAATAATTTAGATTGGGTAAAAAGTTCATGAGTGTGTTGTAGGTAGCTTGCTTTGTGAATGATTCGCACAGCTCGTTTTTGCAATAATAATAAAGGTTTTATTGTACAATGGTAATTGTTCCCCCACACTTCGACACAGTATGTCAGATAGGGTAGAACCAATGAACAGTATAACGAGCGTAGTGTGTGAGTATCAAGGTAGTGTTTAGCCTTATTTATAATTGAGAGATTTTTTGCTATTTTGGTCTTTATATGACTTATATGAGCTTTCCATGATAAGCTGTTGTCCATAACTACCCCTAGGAATTTGTTTTCAGTAACATTTTCAATTTCGGCTCCATCAATGAAAATTTTTAAATTTGGACATGCTTTCGTGTAACCAAATGTCATTACTTTTGTTTTATTTACGTTTAATGACAATTTATTTGTGTCCATCCATTTTTTAAGTTTATTTAGCTCAATATTTACAGTGTTGATTAATTCTGATGAGTCCGAACTACTGTAGAAAATGTTAGTGTCATCTGCAAAAAGAATTAGTTTTAAAGACTTTGACACATTGAAAATATCATTAATATACAGGTTAAACAACATAGGTCCCAACACTGACCCCTGGGGGACACCACACGCAATGCCAAGACTTTCAGAGACATAATTTTCCATTTGAACAAACTGTGCTCTTTCTGTGAGATAATCTTTTAGCCAGTTCCCCGCTACACCCCTGACACCATATTTCTGAAGCTTTACCAACAATATTGAGTGGTTAATGGTATCGAAAGCTTTTCTCAGGTCTATAAAAATTCCAATTGCATGTAATTTGTGTTCTATTGCATTTGTTATCTCTTCAACTGCCTCAGTTAAGGCCATGCTGGTGGTTCTTTTCGCTCTGAATCCATATTGACTCTCATTTAACAGCCCATATTTTTCAACAAACTTTTCCAACCGAGCAGCAAATATTTTTTCTAAAACTTTTGAGAACTGTGGCAGCAGGGAAATTGGTCTGTAGTTTGTAAAGCTATGGCTGTTCCCACTCTTAAATACTGGTATAACTTTAGCAACTTTCATTTTGTTCGGAAAACAACCAGACTGGAAGGATAGATTACAAATGTACGTCAGAGGTTTAACAATATTATGGATGACTAATTTTACAAGTGCCATGTCGATATCGTCACAGTCTGTAGAAATTTGAAATTTGAAATTTGTAGAACTTTTAAATTTGAGTACTGTTTCTTTTACTTCTTGTTCATCGGTTGCTGTGATAAAAATTGAGTACGGATTTGTTTCGATTACATCACTGCTTGGTGGGGAACTCTGAACAGGGATTTCATTTGACAATTGAGGACCAACATTTACAAAGAAACAATTAAAACCATTTACTATTTTGTTCATGTCATGATTGTCACCACTTATATCTTCAAAGTAATTAGGATACACTTTTTTAGATGATCCTTGTTTTATTACACTATTTAGTATGCCCCAAGTTTTTTTAATAGTATGTTTATTTTCTTCTAGAATTCTTGTATAATATAATTGCTTACTAGACCGAATTATATTTGTTAGTTTATTTTTATAGGTCTTGTACCTTTGTTCAGCGTCTTCAATTTTTTTTGTATTTGATTGACTAGTCTTTAGCTTGATGAAGATTCTATAAAGATTCTGTTTCTTTTTACAACTGTTCAGGATTCCCCTCGTAAGCCATGGACTGTTGCAGGAAAAAATCTACAAAGGCTGACATTTTTTCTGTAAGTGAGCCGATGGCTGAAACAATTGGTCTGCCAGGAGGAACATCTGTGAACTGCTTATGTATTTTAGGGAGAGTATACAGAACAGGGGTGACCGGATACTCCACAGTCATGAATGCATGTTCTTGTTTGGTAATGTCGTTATTAGTCAAAAAATGATCCAGTAACTCCTTGATCGTGGTCTTGAACCCAGAGGTGGGATTATGGTCAAGTTTCTTATAAACAGTTATGGGATTTCATAACACTTTGAAGCAACATTTGTTAAAGTTAAACTCATCATTCTATCAATGTGCAGAAGCCAGTACTTTTCCCTTGTTTTGTCTATCTGAAGGCCAAGCTACAAGCACACCGTGGCAGCTGCTGATTGGAGGTCTCCATGCCTCCGCTCTGTATAATACACTTGCATTCTCTTGTATCTGTGATTGTGTGCTTTGTTCGTGCTGTCTCTGCCATCGACGGTGGAGCATGTCTTCTGTCTGAATGTAAGACGCGATCCCAGACTTGGTACATCTTCTTCAGGTGGTGGAAGGATGCGGGCCTTGTCTGTAACATCTAGAGAACAGAAGACTTTTTTTTTTTACACAAAAAGTGTTTTTTTTCAAGCCAAAACTGAAAAACCTCAAGAGAACCCATGCATCTGGATCAGCACATGGACAATCTGCACAGCCCCTGATTCCACTCAGGCTGTGAGCTGCTGAGACATGGACAACACCAGCGTCCTCTTTTGCAAGGACTTAATTTGGAACAATTGGATTTCTGAATCTGGACACTAAAGCTGAAACGTGTGATTGAAAGACACGTCACAGAAGAATTCATGGCTCGACACAAATGCAGCCTGAAGAAATCAACAGAGAAGTGGGAGAGACTGTTTTCAAAGCAATATCTGGAACCATCGACTGATGAAGTTTGGCATTTTACTGAAGATTGTTGACAAGTTTTATGAAAGATCCGAACATGTTTTATGAGTTTTTGAAGTATTCCGAGTTCTGAGTTTTTGAAGTACCGAGTGAAGTACCGAGTTTGAGTTTTTGAAGTATTGAGTTATGATGTTATGTTGCTGTTTATCGATCCTGATGGTCACACGTGAATGTGTGACCAGAGGGGGGAATGTGAGATTTCATAACACTTTTAAGCAACTTTTGTTAAAGTTAAACTCATCATTCTATCAATGTGCAGAAGCCAGTACTTTTCCCTTGTTTTGTCTATCTGAAGGCCAAGCTACATGGCACCGTGGAAGCTGCTGATTGGAGGTCTCCATGCCTCCGCTCTGTATAATACACTTGCATTCTGTTGTATCTGTTGATCGTGCTGTCTCTACCATTGACAATAAAACATGTCTTCTGTCTGAATTAAAGACGCGATCCCAGACTATGTCATCTTCTTCACAGTCTTATTGTCCAACTGACGTTCCACCTCTTTAATATAAGCTGTGCGGTCCTGGATCACAATGGCTCCCCCTTTGTCTGCACTTTTAATAACGATGGAGTCGTCTTTTTGAAGAGACTCCAGGGCAAGTTTTTGTTCTTTGGTGAGGTTTTCGGCCACTGTGTATTGTCTCTTCTTTGAAAGTACATGTGAAACATCTAGTTCCACCAGTCTGCAGTATGTATCTAAAGAGGCATTCCTCCTGGGGGGTGGTATGAACGTGCTTTTACCTCTGAACGGAATTCTTGGTCCCACTGTTGATTGTTGATTAGTGCCTAGTTCCTCTGGGGGTGCAGCAGGCTCAGGTGTAGTGGTGCCTAAAGTCACAGAATCAAGAGATGAACCAAATTTATTGCCGTTGTAAAACTCACGGAGCCTTAGTGTTCGAAAAAATGTATGTAAGTCCACAATCACGTTAAAGTCTTTGCAGTATGTGGTTGGTACGAAGGATAGGCCTTTGCTCAGAGCCATTAAGCAGGGTTCAGATAAAGCTTTGCTAGACAAATTGATGACATTTTTTACCTCTGTGTCCGTTGGTTCCGTGTTTGGTATGGTTCCCTTGCGGCGTGTAAATGAGACAATGCCTAATAGATCCAAACGAAGATATAAGGTCTTGGCGTGTGATTAGCCATCCATAAAACGTTAATATTACATTAAATGTATATGCCGGTTGGAACACTGCCTTTTATGGTCTGATGGCTTTAATCAGGCTTTAATGAGTTTGAGTTTAATCTCAAACTCAATTTTTCTGCCACTACAGTGTCAAGCTGCATTTATTTATCACTTCTGTGTGCAAAAACTGAGCTATGCCCACACATAAAATCAAACAGCTAAAATTGCACACTATTATAATTTGCAAACGCAGTTTATTGCGCTAAATTTCGTTGTGTGCCTCTTATTCTTTTATATTAACAAAGTAAACTGCTTTGTTAGGACTCAGAAACACAAAAAGAATCAAGCGTTCATTTGACTGTTCTTTGTATGTGACATTTTAAAATCATGGTATTTTGACGAAATTATTACATTTATTGAATATGAGTTTGATATTTCATTTATTTATATGAACAATAAGAGCTTGGATCGAAGCAACTGGACGAAAAGCATTGAGGCTTCGAATTTCTATGGTCAAATAAATGCTCAGTAGGGGCCGTACTCGCATTAAAGTTTGATGTCCACTAGGGGGCCACACAATACCTCTCTGATACCACTTCACTATGATCCATCTCCGTCTGCTCCATCACTGAAAACACCTGCATCTGATTGAAAGTAATTACTGAGCTCCTGCAGAGACCCGTGGACCAGGTCTTTAATTCACCTGCATTTGCTTAATATAACATTTTATATCTGTGTGGAGCTGGCCTTTTAACTATAGTCTTCATCATGAGTTCTGTCGATGATTTTATCCATGATGAAAGCGTTACCAACCAGTGTGTGGACATGGAAATGACTCTCAATGACCAACTCAATGAGAAGGTAACGTTCACACTTTTGTCATGTTTGCATCCTGTTTGCATTTATCAAAGACATTTTTTTTCGAAGATCTAAAAATACAAGACCATAATCTGGTTAACAAGTCAGACCATACCATTATCTTTTCATCCTATTACAAAACATATCTTTTTCATACTTATGACAGCCCTGTCAACTTGTCTTTGGGAGTGAGCGCTGGGATGGTCCTATTTTTCACTTTTCTGTCTGAAAAAGATGTAACAAACCAAAACATGCATCTGGAAGCTCGTGATACTCATTATAAGGGAGAAATGTGTTTATTTCAATATAAAGTATTTAGAGTAAAATGGTTACAAAGTGATTCCCGAGATGGATAAAGCAACATGTACAAATGTAGTTTATAGTGAACTGTGTTTTTGTCTTCAAGGTTCGAAAGCTAAGTGACTGTGAGCCACAGACGATGGGTGTCTATCTCCGGATCAGGCCTTTCTCTAAAGAGGAGCTCAGCAATTGGGAAGACCAGGTGACAAATGGCAGATTTAGACTTTTAGCATGATGTGTAAGTGTACTACATGAAGTGCTAAACTTTAGTCATTTTATTCAGGAGTGTGTAGTGATTGAAGATGAACAGACTGTGACCCTCAATGCACCAAAGGGCTCTGCCACCATGAAGAGCAGTGAGAAGGGGATTGGCCTGTCCATCCACAAGTTTTCATTCACTCAAGTCTGTGTTGTACATTTATTATGCAAGCTTCTGTTGAACCATCATTAATTTTGTGCTAATTGTGTTTGTTTGAAGATATTTGGCCCAGATACTGACCAAGCAACGATGTTTAAAGAAACTGTCCAATGTCAAATGTCAGACTTCTTAAATGGGAACAACGCCTTAATATTTAGCTATGGTGTCACGAATGCTGGGAAAACTTATACTATTCAAGGTAAGAAACCACAATTTTCAAACAAGTCTATTGATGTATACATTTTAAAACAATTTCAGGCTCTCCAAAGGATCCAGGCATCCTCCCTCGTGTCTTGGATGCTACATTCCAGCACATCAGCGGTCACCAGTACGAAGCCATGGATGTGAAACCTTATTTACGGAATGATGCGCAGTTTCTTACTTCAGAGCAAGTCAAGCAGGAGAAGGGCATTAAGGCTTCTGTTTTTGCTTCTTGTAAAGAGGTGAAACTCTACGATGATTTTATTACAAACTGAAATCGCCTTTAGATCTTTCAGTCTCAGTTCTTGTGAATCAAAGCAACATCTCAAATGCCTCTTTGATGCAGAGACTCTTTTTTTTTTTAACAAGCTTTTGAGTACATGCAGTTCCTCAAATATTCTGTTTTTGAATGAATCACATCTTTTAAAACTTGTATTAATATAATTATTTGGAGTACACTAAACATGCTAAAAGCTTAGGAGGAAGGTTAAAATTTGAGGAATCCAACCCCGCCTTAATGATCTAATGAATGACTCAACCATGTAATATACAGTGATATATGAACGGTACTATAGTCATTGTTTCTTTACGAAATATTAGTTTAGTGATTCAAATATTGCACACGTCTGTCTTTTATAGTTCAATGGTCTTTTTAATTGCACCTTTCTATTTCCGCTCACCATAGCTTTACAATCATTCAAATGTTGCTCGTTACAGGACACGGACTGTTCAAGAGGCAGCGACGGAAGCAGAGACTCTTGCTGTTCCACACTTGAAACAGGTCCGTTACTGCGTTTGCAAGAATTAATTCCATTGTTTAGGACAAAGGTTTTCGGATCATGAGTTCGTTCTGTGCATTTCTTGTTGTGGCTTCTGGAGGATTTGTATATAATAAAAACCCTTTCTTTATCATGATTTGTGCAGTGGTAGCAGAAGCCTCGGGGAACATCGATGGTCAGTTCGCCTTATGGGTCGCATTCTTTGAAATCTACAATGAGTCTGTGTTCGACTTACTCCAGCCTTCTCTCTGCTGTAAGTCCAAGAGGAGGGCTGTTCTCAGAGTGTGTGATGATGGCGCTGGAAATGCCTACGTAAAAGGTTTTTATTTTTAATGTATAAATATTTCTGAAATATTTTCTTAAGTTGCTTTTTCCTGTTTATTTACATGAGCCTTTTTCAGATTTGAGATGGATCAATATCATGAATTTGAATGAAGCCTCCAAGATATTACAGTATGGAAACAAAAATCGAAGTGCAGCTGCTACTAAAATGAACCAGTCGTCCAGCAGAAGGCAAGTTTACAAGGCAACAATGGAAAATGCATTTTAGATAGATATACTTTATTGATTCTTGGAGAAATTCAGGTGTCCAGTAGCAGCAAAAATACAATGTATCATTCTAGAATGCTAATAGTCGTAATCAGCAACAGCCCTTCAGGTCAGCAGCAATTAGTTGATAAAGTAGGTGCACATTAAAAGGACCCAGTATCTAAATTCATGAATTGTATGGGACTGTGTTAACAGGGATCATCAATATCTGGTCAAAATTAATATAAATAAAAGGTTTTTACAACTTCAAACCAAATCGAAATAGCTGTTAAAAAGCAGCCGTTAACGTTGGCTCTGAAAAAATAACTAAATAAAACTCAAGGGGGAAAAAAACGGTGGCTGACTACAAACTGCATCAGTATTGGCACTAAAAACAAACAATAGAATGGTGTAAAGGCAAGAAAACACATTTACATTTCAAGGAATAAATGCCTTCGCACAAATGTTCACACTGAATTAGTGCTTCAATGTCGAGGCCTGCAGGGATCTAAATGAACAATGGGAGTATTACTTTATCTACTTAGTTTATTCAACTGGGATTTACCTTTTTGTTTAAAATCAATATTCAGTGCATCAGTCCTTACATGCAGACATCTGCTGGTGTATTCTATCCAGTTTCAGCTCATGTGTAATTAACTGACATTTACATTGAAAAGACAGATTCCCCTCTTTGAAACCTCAGCCCCACCCAACAACTTCCTGTTTCCTCCTCTACCCTTTCATAAAAACTGTAAAGCACAACTGTTGTATGGAATTTATAGAGGGTGCTCTTAGATCTCGGTTCCTTCTACATGGAACCGGTTGCAAAAGACTGGAAACTACCAAACTTATTTCATTGAATGATTAAGTCCTCATCGAGTCTTATTGAAAATATAGCTGTTTTTATCTGTAAATGTGTGTAACCGTCCTGGTTGAATAATGGTTAAATAAAAAGATGCACAACACGATGCTCAATCTGTTGATGGCAGTCCCAACGTCTGGAATGTCCTTTTTGTTAAAGCTGTTAGAGTAATTATTTTGTGTTTACAGTCACAGTATATTTACAATGAAGCTGCTGAAGATTGACAATGATGCTGTCAAGGCCATTTCAGAGTGAGTATTGAGCCTTGTTTTTACTTTTCTGACTTCAATACATGGCTTGCGGTAAGATGTCCATTTTATCAAGACGTTCGAACCTGTGATAGACGACCTGGACACTAATGTTTTAATGGCCACTTGTTTGTTCATCCATATCCATTCAGTGCTGAGGTTGTTGTAGTTGTAAACTTCAATGTTTTCCTCCAGGTTTTCTCTGTGTGACCTGGCCGGCTCTGAGAGGTGCAACAAGACAAAGACTTTTGGGGAAAGACTCAAAGAAGCTGCGAACATCAACAACTCTCTGCTCATCCTGGGGAAATGCATCACAGCTCTGCGCAACAATCAGAGTGACCGGTAAAAGGACAAGTTATTCTAAGCATCATGGGTTCATTTGGCCACCGGAAAGATTCTGTAGAAACATAGCCTAAACATATTCACCCTTTACTTAAACTTATTTTCCATAGTTAAGAGAATATGCTGAAGGTTTTGAAGTTACTGGTTGAAAATGAGCAGTAGATGTGACAAATTTGCTGTACCACAAAAATCAATATCATTTTTATTGCCACGTAAGTAACAAACAAAAGTTACCACTTAGAAATTGTTTTGGCAGAGAGCGTGCCACTTTGCCATTTGCGGCGCTGTGTGCAAGCAAGAAACGGCAGAGAGCAATACGTTTCACAGACAATTGGATACAGTCAGCTTTGTATAAAACACGGAATTTATTTTTTCTTGGGATGAGCACCTCCGACTGCCGGCCAATGTGGCTATCAGAGGGGGGGGGGGGGGGGAAGATAAGCCGGAAGGACAGTAGGGAGTGGGAGGGAGAAGATGGAGAGGTCGAGGTAGGCGGGGAGAGGGGGATCCGAGCTGGAGCTGCAAGTGAAGTTTTGCAGAATGGACCTGGTTATCATTGGCCTTGGCCAGTAGGAATATGAGATAAGAGTAGAGACAAGCCACAGCAAAAGGGAAAACACCTCGCCTTGAGAGGGACAATTTATATGCAATGTAGCGGTCAAAAGCAAGGCAGATATACCATAAATCCAATTAAGCCGAATTGCGGCGCCCTCAGAACCTCCGTACACTGGGGCTTATCCATGCCGGGTCAAAGAGTTCAAGCCTGGCAGACAATGTCATTCAGCCGCATCTCTTGTGTCTTTTGTCCTCCTCTGTCCAGTCACGGCACTCTCAACCACGACACGGCTAAACTCCTTGTACATCCCATCAAAAAGACTATCTTGTCGAATTGCTCTCCCTGTGTGTAGTGTCTTTGACGTATATGATATGGGGTATTCAATTTTAGAATCTGGTGCATATTAACATAAACTTTGTTAAACACTTACAGTATGTAAAAGTTCTGTTTCTGTAGGTCTATCCTAAAAAGTACAGCAGTGGACTTCCCACTATGTAGTGTACTGGTTTGAGATGGGTCAAATGGTTCCTCTGAAAAGCTAGATTGTTCATGCCATCCATCCATCCATCCGTCCATCCATTTTCTTCCGCTTTATCCGTTGCCGGGTCGCGGGGGCAGCAGTCTAAGCAGAGACGCCCAGACTTCCCTATCCACACACACCACCTCCAGCTCGTCCGGGGGGACCCCTAGGCGTTCCCAGGCCAGCTGAGAGACATAGTCTCTCCAGCGTGTCCTGGGTCTTCCCCGGGGCCTCCTCCCGGTGGGACGTGCCCGGAACACCTCCCCAGGGAGGCGTCCAGGAGGCATCCTGAACAGATGCCCGAGCCACCTCAACTGGTTCCTCTCGACGTGGAGAAGCAGCGGCTCTACTCCGAGCTCCTCCCGTGTGACCGAGCTCCTCACCCTATCTCTAAGGGAGCGCCCAGCCACTCTGCGGAGGAAGCTCATTTCGACCGCTTGTATCCGCGATCTCGTTCTTTCGGTCATTACCCACAGCTCATGACCATAGGTGAGGGAGGGAACGAAGATTGACCGGTAAATTGAGAGCTTTGCCTTTCGGCTCAGCTCCCTCTTTACCACAACGGTCCGATACAGAGACCGCATCACTGCGCACGCTGCACCGATCCGCCTGTCAATCTCACGCTCTATCCTCCCCTCACTCGTGAACAAGACCCCGAGATACTTGAACTCCTCCACTTGAGGAAGGACCTCTCCACCCACCTGGAGAGGGCAAGGCACCTTTTTCCGGTCGAGCACCATGGTCTCGGATTTGGAGGTGCTGATTCTCATCCCAGCCGCTTCACACTCGGCTGGGATGTTCATGCAGTTATGTTTTTTGTCTTTGGTCATTAAAAGCAAGAATGGTTTTACTTTTTATTTTTTCATGGCCGAAAGGGTTCAGGCTGAAGTGTAAAAAGTTTGCCTAATTTTCAAATTAATCTTGCTGTTCTTCAGATCAAAAGGCTGCGTTCCGTTCAGGGAGAGCAAGCTCACAAAGCTCTTCCAGTCTTTCTTCTGTGGCAAAGGAAAAGCCTCCATGATTGTGAACATCAACCAGTGCGCCTCCACCTACGACGAGACCCTCCATGTCATGAAGTTCTCTGCTGTGGCCAAACAGGTGAGCCACGTTCTGCACTGGCACAAAACGGGCAAGGGATTCTTTCAATACTTGATCATACAAACGTTCTGACGCAACATGAAGGCAAAATAAATCACATTGGTTCTTTGTTAGATGCAGATACAGTTTAAGAATTTTGTCATGCACACAGCTTGAAAGCAGTCTCAACAGATTATCTTTTTTTTTTATACATTGGATGTGAAGCAGACAAGAACATGAGACCTACGGGACAACTAAAAATCTATGCTCAAAATTTAAAAAGTGGGGAAACGCATGTGGGTAGCCAGCTCTCTGTATTGAAAATGTCCTTGATTTTATGAACTTGGTATTGCTCTTACTAAACTGCTATTTTAGAAAGTTTCTTATATCTAATTGACTCAAAGTAATCCATTCTGGTTAAACATGTTTTGGTCCCTGTCTGTTGATCATGTGTGTAATTAAGAAACAAATAATTATAACTCTATAATGAGCAAATCAACAGCTTAACCTCTCACTGGTGCAGGTGGTGCAGGTGATGCCAGAGCGCGATGGGAGGACTCTTCTGCGTCCCAGTGCAGACGTCCCAGTGACGGAGGGTTATCTCCCTGAGGAGGAGCTGCTGGATGATGTCTTTCTGATGCCACAAGATGTAAACTATTGGAATTTCAAGAATATTGCCTTTATACATCCACATTTAAAGTATAGTTTTACAGCATTTTGATTATTAGGGGTCGGAATCATGGTGAACCTCACAATTCTGGTTCAGACTGCCATTTGATTTATAAACGATTATTGATGCATTTTGAATGTGTATTGATGCAATTTTCCCACATTTCCATCGTACAATTAATGTCAATTATAATTAAATTTAGGTAGTGTTATTTTATTACTTTGACATAAACTTACGTTTGTTTCAAATAAGTCAGTTACAAATGATATGGTCAGAAGGGTCTGACTCTAAAAGCATAGATGTCAAAGTTAAAGCCCAGGGGCCAGATACTGCCTGCGAATTCATTCTCTTCCCCCACAATATTTGCATAGTATTAGAACCGGCCCGCACAGAGCCATAAGAAAATATATAATCAAAACAAACTTTTTTTGAAGTTGTCTGTCGGTAATTTCCAGTGAAAACATTTTTCAAGAGGCTCAGAGCTATATACAAAAATATTTAATGATTAAATAAAGATTATTCAATCAAATGAAATAAAGGACACTGTTGCATCTTTTTAAATGGATTACATGCAATCATTTTAATGTTTTAAAAATATTGAGTCAGTCAAGCCCTCGGTTTGTTGCTAATTTGTTTGGCCCTATAATGTATTTGACTTAGCGGTGTCTGGTCTAAAGGGTCAGAAGGGCCTATAATAGATCCATGCCTATTTCAGAGACTCGAGGTCCGTGTTATTGTTTCTCTTCCTGTTTACACAAGGCTACTGTGCGCCAACCAGCTTGAGCGTTTGTAATCAATTGAGTCAATATTTACAATTGTGAGATGTCTCTCAAATGTGCAGCAGCTTAGTAAGGGACACACACGTTAACTACTATGAGATTTATTTGCTGATTTCCTTTTGTTGGTGTGTAACAGTATCTCCTCAACTAAAGAAATTACTGCTCTAGAATGGTTCCAACAAAGTCTCCATTGTCTGAAATGGAAGTTATACACAAATGTTAACACTGTTTTCTAGGAACTTCGCAGTGTGGTTGAGAATCTAAAGGCTCTGTTATTGGCTGAACGTCGGAAAAATCTAGTTCAGGAAATGGAAATTCGCAGCGAGATGGGAGACGCCATGATGCAACAGATCCTGGAGAGCGAAGAGCTGCGCAGGTAAAGTCAGCAGAGTTGAGTTTGATCCAAGAAAATATGAATTCTTTTGTTAAAGCCGCCAGATTGAAGAACTAAAGGAAAGCTACCAGGAGAAACTGGAGAACACTTTTGAGATGTACAAAAATGCTATCAAAGAACATGCGTATCAGAGCGCCATGAGGAACCTGGAGGATGACTATGTCCCTTTGGATAAGTTCACAGCCGAACAGGAGAAGGTGGAGGTATGTTTCAAGCTTAGAGTCCTACTCTTGTCTCTTACGGATTTATAACTTGCAGCTTGTCTGACATTTACATTGAATTTGTGAAAATGTTGGCATTGATATGGTTTCAGGGTTAAATATCCCATGAGTAGTTGCATTAGACCAGTTTAGTGTTTTAGTCCATCACTAAAGATGTTTACATGTCACTCTCAGCTGGTTATGGCGCCCCAACGGAAAACCTATCAACAGAATTTTAGGCCTATATCAAAGATCCCCCTCTTGGCCAAAGTTCTGGAAAAGTTAGTCTATAATCAACTTGCAACGTTCTTGCAGCCTAACATATTTGACACTTTCCAGTTTGGTTTCAGGAAGTTCCACTCCACTGAAAGGGCATTACTAAAAGTGTCATGATGGCTGCTGGTAAATGTACCTGTTAGACTTGCCGCCTGCCTTCGACACGGTGGACCATAGTATCTTGTTTACTAGACTGCAGGGTGTGGTCGTGATGTCAAGCTGTTAGTGTGGTTTAGACCTACCTGAAAGAGAGAACACAAAGTTCTACCTGATATTTAAATTTTCTAACCTACATTATGGTGTACCCAGTGAGGGCCGGTCCCGGCTCAAAAGTGGCCAAAATGATGTGCGCTGTCATGCTTGGAATACCACCTCGGGCCGATGGGGTGGATCTGGTCTGCCAATGCTAACATATAGCATTGGCAGACCTCTCAAACGTGTTTACTAGATGAATTTTTGAAGTCTCTCGTTCAAATGAATGGAGCATGCGCAGATGCGTTTTTTTCAATTTTCTTGTGGGCCGGACCACTTGCGGCCATTTTGGATAGCTCCAGTAGAGCGTTTTTGGCCCATTAGTTAGAACGGCGGAGATAGACCTGACTACGTCTATTTTTTTTAGTCTATGGGTTGTTTTTGATCCAACACCCTTAAGAGATCTCATTGAACTGCTGGATCAGCTCACCTTATCTATCAGCTTTAATTTGTAGAGCACCTTTCTGACACAAGGCAACACAAAGCGCCTCAAAACCCAAAATCACATCACACATTATAGCTACCATAAAGATTAAATACAATAAGAATCCCACAGGGCAGACCATCTCCAGCTGTAATGTTCTTTTTAAGCCTTCTGAACCCAGATTGGATTCTCTCACTGTCTGGCCATAATATATTGTACAGTGCATTCGATTACCCAGCACGTGGCGACCTCAGCAGTGTGATTTTTATTTTTTTTAAATGGACCTTGGCGTAACTTTTGATGAATAGCTTGATGTCCCAAACAGTTCAACACTTCCATTTGCAACATCTCTCAGCTCGAACACATATGGTCTTTCGTTACCTCACGACGGGACTTCAAATTCAATCAGCAGGTGTTGCAATAGTCCAATTTGTTTCGGCAGCTTTCTCCCCTCACCACACCAGTTCATAATTCTGCATTTTAGTTTTTGTATCAGACTTGTATGCGTATATTTTTTTTCTGTTTTTGGTTGTGAAGTGCTTTGTGATCCTGACCTGTGAAAGGTGCTAAACAAATAAATTGACCTACTTTCTGATAGTTCTTACTGCAGTAGGCATCCTTGTCTTGCATCTTACAGGAGCTGAAGCGTCAGCTGAAAAGTGTTACAGGACGATCATTTGAAACGACAGATCAGTCGACTCAGACCAGTTCACCCAAAGAGACAGAAGCAGCAGGTACCACACATTCGTCTCCACTGCAGCTGACTCACTGAACTAGTCTGAGTGTTTTACCCATACACTATACAATCTATTGTCATGATTGGGTTGTAAAAGAATCTCTTGTATAGCCATCATTTCTAGACACTCACTTTCTAATGCTCCATTCATCTTATTTTTGTATTTCATTATTAACTTCATGACCAATTTACAGAGGAGAGGTGCAAGAGGCTTTACAAGGAAAAGTCTGCTTTGGAATCTATATGTGAGAGCAAACAAGAGGTATGCATAGTGCTCTTTTCATTATTAGAATTCAAATGACAATTTGCATTGATTAGAAATATTTTGTTTCAGTTGATTTTGTCTTTGGAGAAGAGTCTCAAAGATCTCACCGAGGGGCACCAATGGCTCACGAAAAGCCTTACAGAAAAATCCCGGGAGGCAGAAACGGTGAAGAGCAAAGCTGAAGACATGGTAATCAAATGTTCACCCTGCATGTAGCCTACTGTTTAAATGTTAATGTTGAATCTGACTACTGGAAGCTATTCGCCATGGACTCGTTTTCCTACAATTAATGCCAAATAAGCTAAATGTATTTGCTTTGAGATTTCACAAAAGGATGATTTCTGGCCACAACCTCATTTCCAATGAAGCCTGTAAACTCTGCCGTGTCTGGAGGAATGGGATTTATAACCTGCAAAAGTTTTCACAACCGGTCTAAAATCCGGGTTTTGTCTGGAACACTTTACAAAGTTTCCTCTAAAATCAAACACAAGGGTGTGCAATTTAAACATTTATTTAGTCTGACTTTCTGTGAATGAGACGTGCCTTTATTACATTGACTTAACCAAATGTATCTAATTTTTTTTTACCACCAGTTCAAATCTCTGGAGGAGGTCTTGCTGCAGAACAGTGAAAAGGACAAAGAAATTGAGTTTCTTAGAGGAGAGCTGGAGAAGACCATGATCTCAATCCCCATGAAGCCCAAACGCAGCCTCTTCGCCAACATCAAAGACTCCTGCTCTCCTCGCACCCTGAGGAACAAGCCTGCCAAAACCTGAGCTTTCATGCCATGTTTTTAAATGTAAAATATTTTATGAATTTAATGTTATTTGTGATTCTTTTAAAATAAATACAAATTTAAAAAAAGCCTAATCCTTGATCTGCTTCAATCCAGTTATTGTGGCTCTATTAGCCTGCCACATTGTCGCGTTCAAGTTTGAAAAAATTGTTCAGTCTCTTAGTCTGGTGTAGTAGTCATTGTCTAATGCTATAAAAACAGATAAGCCCTGCCCAATGGTTGAGGTAGACTCCAATTTTAGAAGCTGGGTCTGTCACCTATGACTTGTTTATGTATTGACAATCGTTTATGTATTGACAATCGTTTAATTGTTCAAAGTAAAGTTCAGATTTCAGAACTCCTCAGTTTCCTTTCCTGTTTAAACTCTTGTAAGCGACTATGTCCATTGAGCCACTCCACTCTACTCTAATTCCCAGTAATGTCGACTACTTCAGTTTTCTCTATTCAACCTGCCAGTAAAACTTGAATTCAGAATTTCAGACGACCCTTGTTTTTGGGTCTGGTTGGTACCACATATGCGGCGGAATGTCGGCTCGTCCTTCAATTCGAGCTTTTAAGTTATCTGTTAGATCTGCCAGTCTTTACTGAAAATGTCAGGCCTCAAATCTATTTAGATTTTCGCGTCACCAATTTTCATTTGATGTCAATGAAAGTTCACATCTGAGCGTTTCATAATATGGTCCTGACCTCGTCCTTTCAGCGAAGTGCCTTTCTCACTCCTTTGTGCACGAGACGGAACACCTCCAGTCACGCCACAGATGGGTTAAATGAGGTCGTCCATTTTCCTGAGAGCGCAGGGAAGAAAGGCAACAAAAGAATGTTTCAATCAGGAAGTGGCGCACAGCCTTAAGTGCACGGCTATTCATTTTCTTTCTGATTAATTCATTTTACACATAACTTCCCAAATGTAAAGCTGCTGCGTTTTTTCCCTTTCGACTACAAGCCTTAATGACATCCACCATAGTCAACTAAATGCTGAAGGATTTACATTGTTAATGTCCAGAAATAAAAGCTATGTTATTAACCAGTCGTAATGTTGGAAGTAGTTACTCTGAGTTTGCACGCGCTGACAGCTCGATAAGACTAACCTAGGGCCACAAGCAACGCCACCAAAGGGCCTCCATTTTTAAAAGTAATAAGACAATTAATGAGGGGATTATGACTTTAGATCAGCTTTTATCCCAATGGCACATGATCAGTCAATCAGCTCTCAGTCTAAAGCCTTACACAGAGCTTTTTCTTACAGGTTTGCAAAAGAGAACATTCAGCAATTTACAGATTAAGACAGCTGTGGTCTGACTTCTGATAGTTAGGTGAACTTTGCTCTTTCTGTGAGGATAAATCAAACTAAGTACAGAGAGGCCACCTCACACTCAGCCAATCAGCTCTTGGACCAAAAGGTTAAACAGTGAAAAAGTGAAATGTTTTTCTTATATTACAAAAAAATATAATACATAATATATTTTACTGCTTCACTGGGGAAAGCAAAAATATACTCCCTTATGAACATTGTTCATACCATAGAACACTAACGATGAAAGCAGTTCTGAACAGACCATATTAGAGAGTGAAAAGTATATGGGGGGAGTATGCTGAGCTTTGTCCTGCCTGGTCTGGGATGTAGCAGTGACCCTTTACAGTGGAGTGGAGTAGCACAGCTCAGCTTCCCACTTAGTAAAAGGACCATTGTAGTAGATACAGCAGCTGCATCTCTCCTCTCCCTCAACCCAGAGATAGTTAATGAGATTACCTATACGCCTTATCCTGCGTCAGGACTCTGCATAGGGGTCAATCACAGGATTAGTTTGCACCTTGTTACTCGCTCACATGACTTTATTACATTTTTCTTCTGATTTTGCCGCTTCATTTGTCTCTGAAGGATGCTGAAGACCTTTTCTGGTTTTCCACTGGACCAGAGTGCCATTTTTGGACCATGGCGACAGGGGAGTGAGCACTGGACCCTCACCTGCTGAATGAAGCGTCTTTTGAGGGGTAAAGGACGAGCAGAGGCGGCCAGAGAAGTGAAACTACAATCTGAGGCTACGAGTGTCTGTTCCTCATGCCACTAGTAAATAATAAAGTGGGCGATGAATGCACGGTCAGCACTGACAAATCTTCGACTGATGCAAAAGCTCTGGTGCAGTCCCTAATCAAGGTACAGTAAGCCAATGCCATAACCATAAACTATTTGCATGTGTTAAAATTATTTATACAAAATCTTGTGTGGGAGAAAATGTACTATTTGTGCCTGCCCCATCCCGATAATATCGAGCAATCTGCAACAATCTGCTCCACAAGGCATAACATTGGTTGGTATACATGTATGTTTATGCGTATGGTCTAACAAAAAATATTGTCTGCAAGTACGATATTTTAAACACAATCTTTAAACAGTGTATACAAAATTTAAAAAAAGAAGACAAATCATTAGAATAAGCAGCTTCAGTGATATATTTTGGTGTACCAAACATCTACAGAAGATTTGCTTGTCCCCTGTGGCAAAAAAGGCACTCTCCCTGAAATATTTCTTGGTCCACTAAGTCCTTTGACTGCATTTGTCTGACATATATTCACCATTCTACCACCAGTCTCAACACTGACACATCAATGGCAAGATAAACCATGAATCAAAGCATTTGGATGATAGCGTTTCAGCACTTTTATAATGTATATGTGTTGAGGATGAATCAATCACTGACTTACAAGTGGGCCTCAAGCTGCGGCTTCACAAGGTTGTTATGGCTTATCTCGAAATAGATCACACATAATGAGATTAATCATAACATTTCTTATTGTTGCAGGTATTCATCCTACCTGAAAAGGCCTAATTATAATATAGATAAGCTTAATTGCTGAAAACTACTTCTGTTTCATAGCAATATGAAACATTATTGTCCAGTGCAGTGTATGAACTGCAGTGATATTGTAATTCCCTATACATGCAATACAAAGTAATGGCTTTACTTGTCCACGTAATTGGCTCCATGGAACACATTGTATAAGTGAATTGATTGCTTTTTGCTTGATAATACATAAAATAAAACATCCTCATCCTCATAACAGCATTAAAAATAATGTAATAACATAAAATGATAATAAATGCCTCCTGGACGCCTCCCTGGGGAGGTGTTCCGGGCACGTCCCACCGGGAGGAGGCCCCGGGGAAGACCCAGGAGACGCTGGAGGGACTATGTCTCTCAGCTGGCCTGGGAACGCCTTGGGGTCCCCCCGGACGAGCTGGAGGAAGTGTGTGTGGATAGGGAAGTCTGGGCGTCTCTGCTTAGACTGCTGCCCCCGCGACCTGGCAACGGATGAAGCGGAAGAAAATGGATGGATGGATGGATGGATGGGTTTCTCTAATATAGTGCTAACAAGAACAGATATTTTCAATTGCATACCACCCATGGATTTATTATAATAATGATACCACCTTCTAAGATAACCAATCCAAAGTGGTGTTCAAGCCTATCTCAACAGAAAATAAGCAATTCTGTGCTTTGATGGGAGACCAACGTGGATACCACAGCCCAGTAGTTGTTGGGTTTTTTTCTTAACGTGGTACATCATGTTGGTACACCCCCTGAAATACAACATGTATATATCATGTATTTGTAGGTGGTAGCATGTCACCGTCACCTGGCCTCATGTGTGGGCAGCTGCACAGACTCCTTGCAGCTCAGAGACGAGCTCAGAAAGACACGAGAGAGAGCCGTGGAACTGGCCACGTCCATCTGCTCCCACCTGACCAGAACTCTGCGAGACAAGAACCTGCCCCAGGTGCAGAGGAAGGAAACGGAGCTGCTCTGGGTGGGCTTCTCCTCCAGCCTCGAACTTCTGCACCTGGACATGTGTAAGGTCTTCAAGATGGCTGATACTTTTACTCTGGCCGATAACGTCTCCCTGGTGCAGACAGGATTACAAGGTAAATTCATTTAGCCCAGTAATTATTGTTGTTTGTCTAAAATATTTTATGTATTAGTGTCCACAAAAAATATCCCTAATGGACACTATATCTCGTTCCTTCACTCAAATCCTCCTTCTACAACTCCCTCTGCTAATCAGAAATCAGCTATAGCAACTTTCCTCCACACCCCCAGCATAAACGCCAATATCCCTATACCATACCGCACATCTGCCTTTAAGGTCAACAATTGAAGGTGCATCTCCCAGAGTTGGCAGATTGTACCCAGATGTTTGTGTTTTTGATTCCAAACACTCCAGGGGTTTGAAAGTGTGGAGGATAATTTACCAATCACACTGTTCCTTATACCTCCAGATCCTATTTAGTCGTACAGGAAGGTCCCAACTTAGCCCTGTTTGATATGAGATATTGCAAGCTTAAGCCGGTCTCCAGCAAGGTGGTGTCATAAAACCTACACTTCTCTCAAATTTTAATGGGGATTTTAGTGTCCCTTTTCACCCTGAACCTTTTGTGCAACAAACTCATTCTGGGTACACTCTGTCTAACATTTTGGCCTCCGTCGTGCTGGCATACGCCAATGACCACAGACCATTGGTTTGAAGAGGCAGACATGTTAAAGTCTTCAAGGCATGGGTGGTGAGCAATCTAGAACCACAGAATGTTACAATAACTGTTCTAAAACACAAGAGAGTCTGGATCTCTGTCCCAAGTTTGGCATTTCATGAGCCGTGTTGGGTTGTATTTGATTGGATGGTTTGAGTTTCGCTTTCTCAGTTCTGAGAGCTGAGATTGGAACGGCCTTTTACCCTTTGAACATGTGTGTCAGGATGTAGAAGGAGTACAGGTGAGTCCCACTCACAGCTTCTTTCTTCTAGGAGGGGCGTGTGAGGTATGTGCCAGAGCTCTGAGTGTAGCAGACCTTCAGCAGACCGAGAGCACAGCGCCTCCTGCTGATTTGGAAGGGCAGGAGCGCTGCAGCCTGGAGCAGGACATCAGCCAGATGGATCACATGATCGACGACATGGAGACCAAGGTGAACGTGCTTCGCTGGATGGTGGAGCCTCAAGGGCCGCAGTTTCCTCTCTGCAGCACAGACAGCTCTTCCATGGCCCTGTTGTCTGTGGATGAGGAGAGTCCCGGGACAGAGGAGGGACCTAAGCCCCTGTGTCAGCGCAGCCTGGTGTTTGTGCTGCTCATGTTGTGTGGTGTGGTCGCTGTGGCCACCACTCTGTCCATCTGCATTGTCTTCTTCTCATGAACATCTGTGTCACATAGTTGTTCAAATTTACGGAAATTATGGAAGCTTAAGTATTTATGGCACTTTTTAGAAGAGATTTTAAAATATTTATTTTATTACTGCGGTCTTTGATGATTATTTCATGATGAGGAGCAGCTGAGACCTCAAATATCAAAACCATGAACTGTAGCTTTTGTCACAAAAACACAGTTTGCTGTTTACGGTGTTCTGCTCCTGCAGCGGCACCAAAGCTGCATGTTCTATCCCTTTGCTGTTTACCACATTTACAGCTTTTTTGGAAATTACTATTAAGCTATACTGTATATGTAAGCTTGTTATTCTAACTACTGTCGGTAAAAGCTTTTGCTTTCGGTTTTAAGTAAACTCTAATATCATTGTATAATATGATGTCCTACATTTGATTAGGAATGTTATAGAGAATGTAAATTTGGGCTGAATTAAATGTGAATTTGTAACCACTTTTCCTGTGTCTTTCTATAGCTATACAAACACTGTCATTTCAACATATGGTTCATAATCAAATCAATGAAGGTCAGTTGCTCTTAAAGCGATCACTTTGAAGTTTACGTTTCAAACCGATTGTATTAGTGTACTTTTCAGGAATCATTTTAATTCACACACCCATTTCCACATAGAAAAGCATTAGTTTTGTTTAGTTTTCCATTTATTAATGGAATGCCCCTTGAGATGTACCATCTTGTTTTTGTGGGTGTCCATAAGCACAAAAGACAGATTACAATTCCCAAAACACAAAAACAGGACAAAACGTTCATTGAGAACAGACCATTACCACCTCCAAAATCAAATAATTTATTCCTTTTCGATTTACTTGGTTTTGGCGCGTTCAATCAATGCAAAAACAAGCTAATATTTTTCACCATCGGCTTCCCTGTTTAATCATATTAAACACATTTTTTATTTATTTGAGTGGGACGGTGCATGTCAATGAACAGACACATCAACAACATGAATGTAAACATGCCAGATTATAGCCAATGACTAATTTCCATCTGTAGTCCATCTGTAGGTTAGGGTCACAAGGGGTCAAATACAGCAACATCAACAGAAACAAAAGAGGAAAATATCAAACAAAAAAGCAGCTTGCATTTCCGCACAGCCCACACATTAGCAGTCCACCAAAATCCACAATGAGTCCGCATCATTGCACACACCCAACAATTGCACACATCAAATTATTGCACACATCTCGTTATTGCACAAATAAAATCATTGCACACATTCAATTATTACACACACCCCGTTGTTGCACACATCCTTGCTTCACAGTCAACCAAATCTTACACATGACATAATTACAAACAAAACCCTATCACACACCCCCAACATTATCAATGGTTGTTTGTTTGAGACCACCTTATCCATTCTTTTAGGAGACTTTTAAATGAAATAAAACTAAGGGCCTATCTTACAGAAGTCGACAAACTGTTCCATTTTTATTAATCATATAACTCTTGAGTTTCCTGCAGTGACGTTGTTCTAACACAACAAGACCATCAGACGTTCTCACCGTGTCATTGATTTCAGGGTAGTTCTATCTTTGCAAAGGTTTTCTAATCTGCTCTCGGCAAGTCCTGCAGATGACTGCAGCTGTGATTCAAGTTTGAATCAGACTGAGCAAAGCAATAAGATCATATTGTCTTTTGAATAAATGTTTCACTAATGATACTAATTATCAAAATTTATATAAATATCTATCTATATTTTTATCTTTTCTGTATAGCTGAATGTATTTTAATGATGGACCCCAGGAAGACTTGTTGTCCCTTCAAGGACGATTAATGGGGATCCACACCGGACAAACCATATTAACCATATTTGTGGTCCATGTCTCAAACGAGATGCTTCTTCAGGGGTTTTTCATGAATTAATTTATTTTAAACCACTTCAACAATTTCTCCATGCAGACAATGGAACGGAGTGTTCTCTACAAAGGTTAAATTGCACACCTTTAAAGCTGGGGTATGTGGTATGTCCAGTGGGGGAGGGTCCCAGCTCAAAAGTGGCCAAAATGACGTGCGCTGACATGCTTGCAATACCACCCCGGGCCGATGGGGGTGGACCCAGAAGAAGAATTAGCCAATGCTAACATATAGCGTTAGCAGACCTCTCAAAAACGTCTTTACAGGATGGACCAAAAGTCTGCCCGTTAATATATACAGTCTATGGGTATGTCCCAAAAAAAAGAGTCTTGTTTGAGTAATCTTTTGTGAGTCAGTCCAAAACATGTGGTTTTTATCTAATTAGAAATCATGTTATCTTTAACATCCTGCTCGCTGATTGGTTGAACAAGGCTGGTCCTTTTTAGAGGCCGATGATGACCTCCGCCACTGCCCAAACACCTTTTGCTATGGCTGACACACAATTACACACATATTGTGTCTAGCAATTGACCATTGCACATAAAAGTCCACACGTCGTTTGGTATTAATTATAATGAATGTTTATTATGCATCTAGGAAAACATAACTCCATGGAAATAAAAAAACTAATGGCACGTCCCAAGTTGCACACCAGAATAAGTCAGAAGACATAAGGGCTCATTTACACTAGACCTGTGCTTGATGTGTGTGCCCTTTTATCCTGCTGTATGAATGAAGGTAAGAGCAAGTTATATTTTAAAGAAAAACAGCATTTCAAGAAGTCTGCATTACTTAGTTTATTCACCATTCTGAATAAAGCATTACATTGTCCATTCATTTATATTTATTGCAAAACTTCATCATTTGCACGAGGCAAGCCCATAACCGAGACAGGCCCACTCATTGGTCATCTCCATAAAGTCTGGCTGTGCAGAAAGACCACTCGCTGCAAGAGAAAATGCACAATATATAAAACGTTCAAAATGAATATTGAATTTTCTTTTGTAATATGTTTTTTATGGGTGTGCGACCTGAGAGTATATTGTAGAGGTTACAGTAGTTGAGGCCATTGTCGAGCAGACTGGTGAAAGCTATGGACTGGGAGTTGGCCTATGAAGAAAAACATGATTGTTATTCAAATAATATCAATGCACATATACAAATCAATATTGTGGCATTCTTTCTCACATTGACTCTACAGCCTCCCGTCAAAACACTGGGGAGGAATTTGAAGCTGAGAGTTTCGGCCGTGAGTCCGTCTGGAGAGGTGTGGTTTGCCAGGATGGCCAACGGCGTCACTGACACCAGCTGAGGAGACATGACGAACATAGATCACAACACACAACTTGAAAGTTACAACCATAAAACCATCAACTTTTTTTTTTTTTTTTTTCGGATTTTAAACTAGGAAGGAATCTTTTTATGAATGTCCATTTCAAAAATATGTTAGCTCGTTTTTTTTTTATTCCACAATGAATACATGTCTGTGTCCCAACAAAAAGAGTCTGAATCCGATCACACCATGCCATCTTCATCGTATTATAGATCATGTTAGCTTTGGCATGCCAGTGCGAAAGAGGCATCTGACTCTTTCAGCTGAGTGCTGATTGGCTGAGTGAGGGTGGTCCTCTCTTATTCACTTTTCTGTCTGAAAAAGCTGATCTAAAGATGTGACAGAGGCCAAAAACCTGTCCTGAGTGTGAGGAACTAATTAGATGGATTTTTAAAATGTGTTGTGGTTTGAAAGTTTTGTACCGTAGCTTTAATTATCCAAAAGATGTTGGTATGAATTTTGCCCCCAGCCATTTTAGCAGTGAACATTTTCTATCTTCATAGCTGCATTTAAAAAACCTAGTATAGCTTGTATTATTGACAGAGGGTAAAGAGGGATGGCAGTTGCAATGACAGGTGAAATGCAAAAGTGAGGAGTAAGACGCTTTCTTAAAAACAACTTACATTGTAAAAGCAGTTTCCGCAACCGGTTACCGGACTGAGGGCCACAATCTGCTGCTCCAGGGCACTGCTGATCGCCGCACACGGAGTCGCAAAAAGCCTGCAGAAAACACATCACACAATAGTTCATGAAACACTTAAATTGGTCTTTAACATTATCATGCATTTAGTGTTTCGAGGGACACAAGACTCGTCAAATTTAGTTTTTAGTTTGATTTGGTCCTTGGCCTCCAACTTTAATATCCTTTAAATAGTTTCAATTTCTGTGTTTTAGTGTTTGGTCCTCAGTCTTGTCCTCAGTCTCTGGTCCTTGATATCTGGTCCTTGGTCTCTGGTCCTCGGTCTCTGGTTCCCGGTCTCTCTGGTCCTCGGTGACTGGTCCTCTGTCTCTGGTCCTCGGCCTCTGGTTGTCAGTCCTGGTTCTCAGTCCTGGTTCTCACCACATGGATCTGCAGAAGGCATGGTAGGGCACTGGTCCTGGGATGGGGACAGTGGAGGCAGAGCAGAGCAGAGCAGCCACAAGAGCCAGAGGCAGCAGCAGAGTCTTCATGTTGCTGATGTGAGAGAGTGCGTCCTCCTGAAACAACTGCTCCGGCTTTATGTGCAAACAGGGAGCCTAAAAACATCTGCCCTGAAATCAATTGCTCCGCTCTGAAGGACTGACGGTCTTGTGGTGGACTTAATGCTGTCATTGTTTAGCAGCATGTAACAATATCTATTAAAGTCATTCGGTGTGTAGCAGGAGCTTTTGTAATGGCTGAACCTCTTATGATACTGATTATTTTATACTCAATCTTTTCAATGCTTATAGCCAAGGAACAATTGTTTTTACAAAATCGTTCAAAGCATTTGACATTGTGAGAATTCCTATTATTTTTTTGTTATTATTATATTATTGTCCTATTATGTTTATATCACTACCAGTACCTCTCTATTTTCATTTATTTATGGATTAGGTTTAAAAAGAAGTGCACATCCATGGCAAAATGCAAAAAAACAAAAAACAAAGCAGCTAAAATAAAGTTTGTTTTAAGAAGAGCAAAGAAGGTGGTGCTACGTCTCCTCGTGCATGTCATTCATTCATTTTCAAAACTTTTAATTTTACAATATGATCTTTCCAACAAAAAAGCTATGGAGAAACAACATGTCATTCCAAAGCCGAGGAGCCCAAGTCCGATTGTTAATATTTGTCATTATAAATTTTTTGGAGGACTGAATTGGACGAGAAGAATGCAGGTTTGAGACTCATAAAAACTTCCAAATAGTCACAAGGTAACAATGTGAGATAAAGGTCCCTGTATCTCACAAGAAAATCCCTCAATGACCTACATCTGTGAGAGTCACCAGTTGACAATGATCATTAGGCCTTCTCATGCAAATCACAGACAAACTGATTATTTACACTTCATTGTCCCACAAGCAGAAGGCCTAAATGAACTCACATGCTTTAAAGGACAAACTTCACAAGGAGTTCATTAAATTGTTCACTTTATTGAACATTCAGACACCAGACTGCGATAAAAACACGTACCTTTTTTGGGCCAAGCTTACTTTACATCATATGTCATCTACTTTTCCATGAGTCAACTCTGCAATTTTATTTTGAACCTGCATATTCAATGTTTTACCCCCAGCAAATGTCATATACAAAGCAGAAGTTTAATTTGTGACAAAATGATGAGGGTGGTATTGTTTGTGTAAAAGGTAAGAAAGATAAAATAGTTCATTTTCCAAAACCACTAAGTGTCTGGTTTACACACCACTTGCCCTTTACAAAGTAGTTGGAAAACAAATACATTTTCACCCCTTCTTGAGCCATATCAAAACATGTTGGAAATAGTAGCTCGAGGAGTACGACTTTCAAAACCAGGATATCTGTTTTTTGCAAATTAACGTTACAATTTTACATATAATTTAAGTAATAATATATTCCATTTGGGAGGCATAGAAGCTTCTTTGAAAATCTGCTCTCCCACTGTTTGGACTTGCTCCTTCTCCATCTTATGTCTCATATAAAAAAAAACAATAAAACACATAGGGAGTAATATAATTTTTAAAAACGAGAAATCCAATATAGTCATTTCATATACAGTCTTATTTAACTGTATTTGCGATCGTATTATTATTATTTTTTTTTCGTCTCATTTGCAGGCCTTTGTTTTGAAACGAACCCCGGTTTTCCAAAGTTTGTCTTGTTCCACTAATTTCCTGTAACTTGATAGATTACTTTGAAAACTACGGAGAGGTGAAGCGATGGCACATCGCGAACAGCCAGAGCCATAAGAGTTTAGCACTATTCTGGAGTTTATTTTAAAAATGTTGACAACAATAGTCAGGCCCAGGCTCAGATTTACCAGATGTGTTGGAAGTAATAGAAGTACAGGTCATGTTAATAATCCATCCTGCAGCTCTCTGTCACGGCTCTCGTCATGCGCTGCTGTGACATATTGTAATATTCGCACTTTTCAACCACGTTTTCGCGACTTTTTGGAGCCAGAAGAACGACCCTGGTCAGCTCGAAGGCTTCTGTTTGGGAAGACCCTGCGGAAGTCCATCAGAGGTACATTGGAAACGTCAAAGGAAGCGTGAAATGAGGCGCTGATGTGTGACATAAACAGTCTCTGTGCGTGACAGGCGTCTGACTCTTATTAGTATAGATCCATGGTCTGACTCTACTGCATTAAGGCAATAGAGACGCGACCAGCTTCAAACAATGTCACTGTCTCTTTGAATGTCATGCTAAGACACTAACTTACTTATAGCATAGTCATACCGCAATATCTGTCCAATATCCAGGCCCAATTAACCCTAGTGTGCTCCCAGTGCAGTCAATTTGACGGTCTGTGTGTATGAATATTTGAATATTTTGAATGAATATTTTTTATTTAAGTGTCGTACACATACAGTATGTGCCCAGCCCTCATGGGCTTATATGACACTATCAACAGAAAGGAAGATAAAGCCACAAAACATACAGATGCAGATGTGTGTAAGTGTAATTACTTAAAGGTATATAGGAGGATTTTCTACTTCCGGGTGGATCATCAAGACTATTGGTCCTCCCAATTGTCAATCATTCTGGTGATACGTGCTCGTCAAATAAGATCACGAAAAGTGGAGAGGGAAATTCTTTCCTAAAATTTGGTTTTAACCAGTTTTTTTTCCCCTCAGAATTCCATTGTTTTAAATAAGAGCAGTCAAAATGACGGCTCTGGGAGTTTCATAACTGCGGTAATCCTAGTTAATGTGGTCCAGTTCCTCGCTCTCAAAACAGTTTGGTTCTATCAAGAGCTTTCATGCCTCTTTGTCCCAGCTACAGATCAGCTTTTTCAGACTTTTTCTTTTTCTTCAGTCAGTAAATCTGCTCTCAGCCCAAAGTGTCAAATAGTGACTCACTATTTACTTACAGCTATGTAAAATGTATAATGTTTTCTAATAAGATGAAAACAGCATGTGGCGGTCTGATTTGTTCTTCACTTCCACAAGACTTTCTAATGTGGGACAAATAAAACATATTTTTCATCAAGAAGTTATGAGGTACTCCAGCTTTAAAGGGGGCAGAAAATCTTTCTCTGTATTTTTCTTTTTCTGAAGCATCATTTCTTCTGACTCAATACATGGGGCTTTATTGGCGGAGAAAATGTATTTAGCTCTACTTTATTTTCCATTTAAAAACCCTAAAGCTGTGGCTGAACATGTGGAAATTGGTTGGCTCAAACTGTTTTGAGAACTAGATAGTCTGAATACATTTACGGCTTGAAAATGAAAAGTATTATATTATGAAAATGAAATATCTATTGCTACCATTATTGTTACAGAAATGGGCATTATCCCTATTTTACGAATATGTATTTGTTAAAAGAACTGTCTGTGTCACCTGTCCTTACACACATACCAAAACACATATCGATTGTGTTACACAGAATTAAGTTAAATCTTGTGAGTAGACAGATTCTTACAAGGATGTGTGTTTTAAAATGACACAATCCCCTATTCTGTGACTGCGAGCACCATGTTTTTGTGTAAATGTCCCCAGGCGCTGATGTTTACTAAATAACTTGGGAGAATAATGGTGTTCCGAGTACTTTGTGCTTTCATTTGACATGCACTTGGATGTTTTGAAAAAGCATGCAACCCTGTTTTTCTACTACTGTAATCCTATCATTTCAGAGTGTTCATCATCAACCACACAAACAATACAATATAACTTAAGTCCAAATATCCCAAAGACTGAAGGGAGGAAGCTGTATTTTGACACGCACACTGTGGTCTGTGTTCTGGAAGACAATGGTGAGATTCCATCTAAACTCAAACAACATACAATTTTATCAATCTATTCATACCATGTTTTTTTCTATTTAAGGCTTCACGACGCAGCAAGCTGAAGCCTTGGTCAGCATTTTGGTCCAAATGTCAAACTCCAATATGGATATTATTTACGCCGACATGGTCACTAAAGTGCAACAGGTGACAAGTCTGCCACTATATGAAACAATGACAACATTATTCATTATTTTCAGTCAGTTATTTCATATTTTACTTGTGATTTTTGCAGGAGATTATGTTGCAGCGAGTAATGTCTCAAATTTCATCTGTTAAGAAGGACATGATTATTCTTGAAAAGAGCGAGTTTTCCACATTATTAGCAGAGAATGAGGTAAATATTTACACATCAATCTGAGTTTTATCATGATAATATTTTTTTTCTCCATAGAAACTGAAAATCCAGTTATTGCAGCTCAAAGTCCAGATTGCAGTGAGTGGTATTTTTATTCAATTAACACAATCTGAGAGCTAGTTCTGCAATCTCAAAACAGTTTGGTTCTGTCACTAGTTTTCTCATTCATGGATTTTTAGCCTCGGTCACATCTTCAGATCACATTTTTCAGAGAGAGATGTTGAAAAGATGACCACCTTCACTCACTCAACTCCCAGCCCAAAGCGTTAAAAAGTACAAAGATAAAATGGAAATAAGATCTGATTTGTCCACAAAGTACCTGCACTTTAACTTTTTGCTTCATTTATTATTATGCTTCAAAAGCAGAAATCAGCGCACACTTCTTCAAAGTGTGTGTTTGTAGGCTTACTGACTTTAACATTCTTAGTACCTGTGTACTAAGAATGTTAAAGTCAGTAATTTCCATATTTAATTCAGAGAAAATTAAATGCAAATTCTTAATATTAGGACAAAACGAATACAAAAACAATATGTTTACGGGGAAATTAAAAGTGGACCCGACATTTTGTGTAGTTTTTTTATTTTTATTAATTCTGTAATTTGGTAAAACTTGAAACTGTTGTTGAAGAGTTTCCACCTCCCATACACAGATTATAAATGTGTGGTCTGTCATTTCTTTAGGATATTATGAACAAAGTGCGCTCTGACAATCTTATGGACATGAATTTGGAGAAAAGTCGAGTAAAGGAGTTGGTGAGTTTTTTTGAAAAATGTATAAATTGCTTTCGGATTATAGCTATTAGTAGTGATAACACTTGCATTTTTGGTTTAATATATTTCCAGAAAGCGGAACATGACAAGAGACTCTTGGAAACACGAACGGAAATAATGGAAATGGTTGATTTTCAGATTTACATAGGTACATTTTGCAACAATAGATAAACGTTGCTCCTAATTTGACTCTTTCCTCAGACTGCTGAACATGAGTGCCACCTCACTCAGACCAATATGAAGATCGACACTGAAGTCGCCGGGTTAAAAACTATGTTGGAGTCTCATAAGTTGGATACAATCAAATATATGGCAGGTACATGTCTTTGATCTCTTGTGTTTTTTATTTCTCAATTCACCTTTATTTAACCAGGAAAGTCCCATTGAAATTAAGAACCGAAATTAAGAAAACAGTGACATATATATTATAAAACAGTTACATACAATTTCATAAAATTACGAATTATAAAAACAGTTACATTTCAATGAGGATGTCTCAAGTGCTCTCAATCTGGATGTAAAAGCATTCAATGAAATATATTCAGATAATTTTCAGTCTTTTTGCAACAAATTGTATAATTGGCCGATGTGTAACGGTTTTGTGCTTTTTAGGGTCGATATTCACATGTCTCACTGTGGTGCTCGGCTTTTACCGTATTTGGATGTGAAAAGAAATGTTGAATTTTCACTGACTCTTTGGAGAATTGGATGCTTCATGTGCTTCGGACTGTGTCAGCATTGTCATCATTGGCTTTTCTAATTGTGTGGTTATTAGGTCTCCGTTTGAGGTGTGCTTGCGATCCAATATTCCATATTTTGTTGTTCATAGTAAATGTTTAGATATTTATTTTAACATTATACATTTTGATTGGCATTTTAACCATTTTATTTTACAGTGCAGCAACATTACTGATTATCACTGTGCCACCTGTTACTCAGGGAAATACTGTTTTTATATATTTTTTGTCCCATAATTAACATTTTATATTTAATTTTCTCTGAATTATATTTGGAAATGACTGACTTTAACATGTTTAGTACTAGTTCAAGCCTACACACACAAACACGAAGAAGTTTGCACTGAATTCTGCTTTTTAAGCACATCAATGATCAGTTAAAATATACATTTATATAAATATATTTTGTAGGCAATGGAAGAACCACTAAAGTTGTTTATCAAGAAAAACACAAAGTATTACATTTATTATGTTTTCACCAGCAATCTATAACACAACATCTACTTCCATGACACTTTTTGAATGAAACACTGTTTTTCATTTTGCTGTTGTTTATATGTGTTCTTATATGAATGGTTCATGTGGTGAATGTCATAATAATAATCATTAATATAAAATGCTCAATGAAAATAATATATATCAGTATGTTCCATATAATAAATGTACAAGCTGCACTAGTACCTCCTTCTGTATCATTGTCCTTTTCTTTTTCTTCTTTCGAGCTAGAGTAAGGCCAATGAAAAGACAGTAAAAACATGGAAGAGATCATTCCGGCACCAACGTTTTTTGTGTCCAGATCATGGATCTATTATAATAACAGATGTCCTGACCATAGGCTGTAAATATGAATACATTTCTCCTGTGTGAGATTAATAAAGTATATCTTTATATATTATCATTGTCCTGACACGTTGCTACCACACGATGGCGCCACACTACAACGACAGGAAGCGCTTTATGCTGAAAGAGCGCGTGCTCTTTGGACAGGAAGTTATTTCATACTGTAGTTTTATTTTACACGTGTGCCACTGTGGTAACTGTCAGTGAAGTGTTATTGTCATATTGAAACTTGTAGGAGTTTAAAATGTTTAAAACAACATATTAGCTGTGCATCAAGGTACGTTAGTTTACTCTTTTACTCTTTTATTTACCTCTTCTCTCTGAATATTTACAGTCTATGCTTCTCTCGCTGGCTACTTTAGTTTATCAAGCTATGTTCTGATTCTAAATTAAATTGTGAATGAACCGTTCAATAGCGTTGTTTATACATTAAATCATTTCAATGTCTAATAACCATGAATCTGGCGATGGCATTTGACCATATACAAACATTTGACGCGTACAGGGCTTTTGGGATTCTCAAAGACGCTGTGCTTATAGCCCTTTATTGTAGCCCTTGTGGAATTATGCACGTATTTCTAAGTGATAAAGTCCACAGTCACAATTCTCATCCATATTGACTGTATTTGTTATTGATACAATTGCAGTGTTTTGTCTGGATCATGGCGGACCCCTTCAGCTCCAACTCTGAGGACCTGATCCAGCGTGTGATAGAGGTCCCTCTGAACACTGCTGCTTCAGGGGACAAACTGGGAGAGCTTTATCAAATCAGCGAGACATGTGAATTCATTACCAAGCATGATTTTAAAAAGGTGACGTACCGTTTATCAGCTGTTGTATGAGATGAAGGCCCAGATGAGGCAATGATGTGGCCATTGTACCAGTATGACCAGCGTCAAGCACTATCTCTCTATAGCCCACAGACGCACTTAAGTCTCTGACTCGCAAGTTCAAATCAGGTCCAGGTCTCTGGAGTTCACCCCTGTCAGCAACTGAACACTGGACACTTAATTTTGGCAATCCGTAACATAGACTTGTTTCTGAAACAATCTCCATGTCAGCACTCTGCTTAAGTGAGAAACTTGTTGAAATGTACAATTTCTGTTTTTTTAATGCCCTAACAAACCCAATTAACATCTTGCAATACAACTGTACAGACACGTGCAATAATTTGACCTGAAACATAGTCTGCTGTTATGGTGTTTATTAAAACAAAAAGGTATTTAAGAAATAATCAGTGTTTAAATAATCAATTATTTGCAGATTGCTCTCCAGTTTCCTGACAATCTATTGGTGGATTCTGTTGCTGTTGCCTCTGAAATAGAGGGAAACACAAAAGCCAAAGTGTACATTTTGGGAGACACATCCTATGGCAGGTAATGCACGTTTGCTTTGATACTTGCACACAAATCGACCAAGTTGAGTTGAATATAAGTTACTCCAACATGCATGAATAGCTCTTAAAACAACTGCAAGAGTGTAAATGAACAGGGAAAACTACTATAAGGATAGTAATAACAACATTATATTATATACATTTCACATTGTATTCTGCCCCCTTTAATGCCATAGTAAGGAACATTCCAAGTATAGACATAAGATCTCCATCTAGAAGCAGGTGGACACTAGGACACAAAGTGCAACAGGAATTATTTTTCTCTTGTTCAGCTGCTGTGTGGATGAGGTGGCTGCAGAGCACATAGGGGCAGACTGCATAGTGCACTACGGCAGCTCCTGTCTCAGTCCCTCCAAACGCCTCCCGCTGATGTACGTCTTTGAGAAACGACCCATTGATGTGGAACAGTGTGCGGCCACTTTTAAGGAGCTGTATCCGGATCTGCAAAGTCACATCGTCCTCCTGTTCGATGTTAACTACGTTCATGCTATTGGTGAGATCTGTGTTTTTCTTTGTGCACACATTCAAAAAGCACTGTCCGGATGTAGAAACGCTTTATGAACCAAAACTATATACAGCAGCATAACAACAAGATGGTCATAAGGACTGTACGCAGAGTTATTTAAATACTAAGACCAGATTTATCCCCAATAGTACCCAGGTGAAATAAGAATATATTTCAAAGGTTGATTTATTTCTGCAATTCAACTTATAACGGGAAAGTAATATTAGGCATAGACTCATTCATGACGTGTGAAATCCAGCCTTTGTTTGTTATTATTTTGATGATTACGGCTTACTATGGAAGCCCGTTTCCGCCATGTAAAAAAAAAATGTTGACTTTAAAACTCAAAATTTCGACTTTAAAACTCAAAATGTTGACTTTAAAACTCAAAATGTTGACTTTAAAACTCAAAATGTTGACTTTAAAACTCAAAATTTCGACTTTAAAAGTCAAAATTTCGACTTTAAAAGTCAAAATTACGAGTTTTCAACTGCGCATGTGCAGTTGAAAACTCGTATGTGTTGTTGTCTGGAACGGTCTCTGGTCATCCCTGTTATAGATCCATGAGCCATGACCATGGGTCATCCTCTACCTGCAGATTATGTGAAGATTTTTCCTACAGACAGTGACCACATCCATGAAGTAGCAGCAATAATGTTGTGGTAGTAATCGCGTTAAAATGCAAACGGTCTCTCCGTTTATGATTAGAATCCGCTTCAGAAGCCTCTATTTAATTTATTCTAAACGGACTGTGGAAGATTAATAAAACACATGCGGCTGTTCAAAGTCATTGAGCATCAACTGGTGACATCTGGTCAGTATCACGCTATCGATGGATGCACCAGAAATGCACTGAATGATATTGTGACTGACAGAGAGACCGTTCGCGATGACAGGACAGTGAGAGAGGTCCGCAGACAGAGGCAGGAGAACCACAGACAGAGGCAGGAGAACCACAGACAGAGGCAGGAGAACCACAGACAGAGGCAGGAGAACCACAGACAGAGGCAGGAGAACCACAGACAGAGGCAGGAGAACCACAGACAGAGGCAGGAGAACCACAGTCACGGGCACTGACAATACCCTTTTGGAATTGCGATCAGTGCATTGAAGAGTATGTGACGTGTTTGCATGCACGCGGGGGTAAAGTTGTTGGCGTATGAGCAAGAACACAGAGACATACAGGGAATAAGTACCTTGTCTGATTATTTTATTGTGACAAAATAAAGCCCACAACTCTTTTAGCAACAATCCGGAGAAATAACTCTGCAGATAACAGTGAGGGTCTTTGAAAAGGGAGTTAAACCCATTATAGATGCATGAATAAAACCCCGTACTCAAAACGTAGAAAGCACATCATTTCAGCCGTGGAAATACTCGCTCCGTGTGGACCCTCTCAGCGTCATCGTCTGGTCAGACGATGATTGGATTGGAATCATGCAGATTGGATTGGAATGTCTCGATGGCTCATTTTCCTTTGATTTATTATAAAAACGTATTGCTCACATTATTTGTTACTATGTCGAAATAAGAAGTCGTTTGATTTAAATGTTGTATATATGTAAATTGAATTTAACATAAATAAATAAAAAGACAGCTCCCCCCTGCCTCCTACGACCGCGGTCTGGGGCTTAAACAGGAAAGTTTAACAGAATCAATCAAACAACATTATTTCTGGCTACTTCAAGGATGCAGTGGTCACTGTCGGCAATATCTTCTCATAATCTGCAGGTGAAGGACGTCCAGAGACCGTTCCAGACAACAACATATACGAGTTTTCAACTGCACATGCGCAGTTGAAAACTCGTAATTTTGACTTTTAAAGTCGAAATTTTGACTTTTAAAAGTCGTAATTTTGAGTTTTAAACTCAAAATCATGACTCTCTGTTTGCTTTTTTTTTTTTTTTACATGGCGGAAACAGGCTTCCATAGCTTACAGACCATTTCCAATGTTTATTTTGGGGTTTCTTTACAAACTGTAAAATTAATTGCAAGCATTTTTAGCAGTGAAATGAAACAAAAGGCTGCTCTAATGTGTTTGTTTAAAAATAGTTATCTAAATGGATAATCCACACTTGGTTGTAATTTTCTCAGCTCTGGAATGCGTACAATAGAAATGTTTTGGTAACACTTGAAAATCAACTAAATACAACAGATTGCCTGTCATGTGTGGTTAAAGATTCTATAAGAAAACTAAAATCTATATTAATTCAATTCATCAGTGGCTCAGTTGGTAGAGCATTGGCCTTTGAGCCTGAAAGTCTTCTATCCCACTTCAAGACCTACTTCATGACTCCCACTGATGTCTACTGTCGCTGTGTCCTTGGGCAAGACACTCAACCCCACTTTGCCTGAAGCCCCCGCTGAAAGATCAAGGCTCCTGTGGACTTACCACCTGCAGGAGGATCAGTGAGGGGCTGGTGCTCTGTGAATTGGGTGCAGCTCTGATTGCCACCCCCCCAACTCAGATATGGATTAAGGGGAAGAAAATAGATGGATGGATGGATCATCAAATTCAATGATTTGTTTTAAGCACATTTAAGTTCTAGTTTACTTCTGTAGCTCTAGTCATACACAAGGCTCTACACCTAATTTCCCTGAAATGCTGAAGCTTTTGATTTTTATCTGACTCAAACAAATTAATTATATTTATTTGATATGACAACTTTGAGCAATAAACAAGCCATTTATCTCACTCTCCAGGGAATCTCCGGACAGCCCTTCAGGTGGAATACCCAAACCTCATCTTCTCTGACCTGGTTTGTGAAGGAGAGACTTGCTTCAGCCACCGCCACATTCAAAACAAACAAAACACTCCAGACCAAGAAAATGCGGTGTCCATTCATCAATTTGGAAGGAGATTTTCCATAAAAAGTGGAGTAACCCTGAAGGACTACAGTATATTTTATATTGGCCAGGAGGGAGCAACATTGACAAACTTCATGATGACTTGGAACGGTTGTGTATTTTGCTCTTTTGACCCGAGCACGAGCACAGGAAGAACTGAATCCATCAAAATCAACCGTGCTTTGATGAAACGATATTACGCCATAGAAAAAGCCAAGGACGCCGCAGTGGTTGGCATTTTAGTCGGGACTTTGGGAGTGTCGGATTACCTGTCTATAATACCCCAGCTGAAAGAGGCCATCCACAAAGCAGGGAAGAAATGCTACATGTTTGCAATGGGGAAGCTGAACGTGCCGAAGCTGGCAAACTTTCTGGAAATAGATATTTATGTGTTGGTTGCTTGTCCGGAGAACTCCTTGATAGATTCAACTGAGTTTTATAAACCTGTAGTGACGCCTTTTGAGATGGAGGTGGCGTGTAATCCCAACCGGGAGTGGACCGAGGAGTATGTGACCGACTTCAGACATCTGCTGCCAGGTTTGATCAAAATCTTATCTATTATTTTACTACATCATGACACAATCCAACGATACTTGCGACTTGTTACACATTTGCCTTTTACAATTTGCGTGATGGCCCTAAAGCCGCCACAGCAGCAGCTAGATATACTCTCAAATCCAGGACACTTTCTATGCCGCAACCTGGCTTCCCGCAAACGTTTTTTTCCTACTTCTTTCTTACTTTTTTTGGTATTTTTTTCTGTAATTGATTTTAGTTTTTCTTTAACTTAATGTTTTTCCATTTCTGATCAAAAGCTGCCAGCACTTTTTCTTTATGTGTTGATCAATCTAATATATCTGCTCTGCATATCTTCAGTGACTCTAGACTGAGTACCTATCAGGACTTTTAGATATTTCTGTTGTGTTGTCTTTGTAATGAGCATTGGTTTTGTGATTGACCCATCCAATCACAAAACCACAAGATGTTCTTTTGATCATCTAAAAATGAATCTAAATTTTTGTCCATCTTCTACTTAGATTCTGTTCTGACATGAACTGTTCCCCTCTCACACATCTTTAGGAGGACAAAGCCATGTTCCTTTGGCAGAGCTGAAAGACTACGCTGAGGCTGACGTGTCCTTGATTTCCGGGGCTTTGAGGCGTCAGTGTCTGGACTCTGAGTCGGACCTGGCTCCAGAAAGCTCCTCTGTGGTTCTCAGGAATCAGACCATGAGTGTAGCCAGCACCAACTCAGCAGGTAAGAGGCAAATAGTATGCAAAGATCCTTACACATGACAGTAATTCTATTTACAGTATAGTTTTTACACATTCCAGCACAGGTTAGTTCTCATGTTTTCCACAGGAGGGAGCGGCGGATCTGTATTTCATAGTTGATACTTTAAAGCCGGAGTAACTTGTTTTGTTTCATTGTTTGTTCCAAGTTACAGAACAAGTCTTTTTGAAGTCAAACTACAACATGCTGTCTATACTATATTAGAAAACATGTATCTGCATACTGAGAGCTGATTGGCTGAGTGGCCTGGTTCATTGAATAAGAGAATCTAAAGCTGTGACAGAGGCCAAAAGCACATGCATTTTATGACATCTATAGAACCAAACAGATTTTAGCGCTAGTAACTAGTTACATGGGGCTTTATTTAGTTTATATATATATATATATATATATATATATATATATTTTTTTTTTATATATATATATATATATATATATATATTCATATTCATATTCATAATGTTTCTATTACTGGTTAGTTTGACATGCCCTGCTTTATCTGTTATACAACTTATACTACCTTTTGATTCTATAAATTTTTCAATTTTCTTTAAGTATTTGGTTCTTTTTTTTTTTTTTTTTTGTAGCCTCTTTTCTGTCCGGGCGCAGCTGGCAAGGACTGGAGAAAAAACTAGGAGAAACGCCTGTCGTCAAAGCAGTGGAAGGCAGAAGAGGGATCGCCATCGCCTACGAGGACGAAGGATCTAAATGACTTTATCTTTTCTGTCACTACTTCACTGCACACTGTTCTCGACAAAGCCACAATATTATTTATTATTATACAGATGATCCACTATCAATGTATTCACATATTTGCACAAGATTTTACTAAAAAGTCACTATCATGTAAAGTGATGTCCTGTCATTACTGTTGTACTGTTTTAGAACACAGCATCTCACCAAAAGTGTGGGTCTAAGAAAAGGCCAAAGTTTGTATGTCAATCATCATAAAAAATCAATTACAATATGTATTTAACATTTATTTACATCATATTCCTTTTAGATGTTAATGATCTGGCTGCTCAGGGATCAGTAGCTCCTCGACAAAAGATGCTGGAAATATTCCCGTATTCTCACCACACTGGCCTTCAATCCATTCCTTGTTAACTAAATGGAAGATGTTATCAAATGGATGCATTACATTTTACAAAAACTAATAATAACTCACTTCTCGACAGTAACACAATCTTGTCCCCTTCTCGAAAACTAAGATCCTCTGGATTTGACGACTCGTAAGTGTAAAGAGCACTGAAGCAGATTTGTGTTTTGTGAGGTGGCTACAATAAAAATGAAAGAATTTTAATACAAAACCTGTTAGTATGTTAAAATGGAATAAAATGCCCAGATGTTTTGTTTACCTCATAGATTTTACACCACATAGTGAGGTGTCCTGCTTTGGCCCGATTCCACACACTTTTCATGTCTGTGTCTGCGTCGATGATGCTGTCCTCTGTCGCCTCTGGGGTCAAACTAAGAAAAAGTGATAAAAATAGTAAAACAAATAGTCCATTGATGTTTTTAGAGAAAGGAACAAGTGAGATTTATGAATTACTTCATTATGTTCCAGGTTTGAAAGCAAGGAACCCCAGCTTTAATCATTTACAAGTAGATAGATTTAAATAAATAAAAATCTATCTACAATAATTATACTGATTTAGTGAGTTTCTCCATTATTACATTTGTTGGTCTTCGACTGTATATTGCTACATTAACTGTTTTACTAATTGCTATTAATCGGTCAATTATTACCTCAATGTCAAAGATGTTGTTTCAAGTTTCAACTTAGAGTTTATTTTGTTGATGAGCACTTGATAAGTCGACCCGAGCGGGACTGCTATGGCAAAGGTAAAGTTGAAGTGGATTTTGACGATACAGTTGTCTGAAGATTGCGTGTCCTGGTGAGAAGAAAAACATTATTCTTATTTATACCCCTTTGAAACACAGAATCTTAATATTCTTACCAATTTTTTATTTGCTCTGCTTTTCTGATTGGGACTTTGATCACCTAGAGAGTAACAAAAACATGTGTAATTCAACACACAATTGAGAGTTTATTACATACCTGTTCGTTTAGGTCTTTTTGGTGGCTCATGTGACGGAGATCTGGGTATAATCTGTTGAATTTTGTCTTATTTAAACTTATGTAACATGCTTTGGTTATTAATGTTATTACTACGGAAGCTTGTTAGGTTCACTTGTGAGTGTGTTTTTTTCCCGCTGGTATCATGTTATTTCATGATACTTTCATGAAATAACATGGTAAATATCATGTTATTTCATGATACACAACTACCTTGTTATTTCATGATACACAACTATCATGTTATTTCATGATACACAACTATCATGTTATTTCATGATACACAACTATCATGTTATTTCATGATACCAATTTATCATGTTATTTCATGATACCAGTTTATCATGAAATAACATGATACTGTAGATACAGAAGAAGAAGCTGTCAGCTTCTGCTAAATAGGTATCATGAAATAACATGATAGTTGTGTATCATGAAATACCAAGGTAGTTGTGTATCATGTTATTTCATGAAAGTATCATGAAATAACATGATAAATTGGTATCATGAAATAACAAGGTAGTTGTGTATCATGAAATAACATGATAGTTGCGTATCATGAAATAACATGATAAATTGGTATCATGAAATAACATGATAGTTGTGTATCATGAAATAACATGATAGTTGCGTATCATGAAATAACATGATAGTTGTGTATCATGAAATAACATGATAAATTGGTATCATGAAATAACATGATAGTTGTGTATCATGAAATAACATGATAGTTGCGTATCATGAAATAACATGATATTTATCATGTTATTTCATGAAAGTATCATGAAATAACATGATACCAGCGGAAAAAAAACGCACTCACAAGTGAACCTAACAAGCTTCCGTATATTACAATAGAAAACTCACCTCAGGTTTTTTAGAAGTGGGTGAAATATCCAAAGGTTGTAGGTAATTGAGAGGAACAAGTCCCTTCTGAAATAGTCAGTTTTGATTAGATAAGTACAGAAATGATATTGACTAAATATCTACACTCAAAGCTGGAGAACCTTTTAAGCCATTTATTATTAGAATACATGGGATCTTTTACATACTGGGAGCTGATTGGATGAGTCGGGCTGGTCAAAAAAAACAGGCCAAATACAAATCTGACAAATGGTGATAGAACCAAGCTTTTTTGAGATGGATTTTATTGCAGTTAATAAAAGTTATAGTGTGCCCCAGGGCAGCTGTGGCTACAGTAGTAGTTTATCACCATCATGTTTGGAGTGAAAGAATAATGACATATAAAGCGCTATATAAAACCGATGCTTTATTATTTTCTATTATTAGATGTGGTTTCAATGTTAGGTACCCCAGCTTTTGTGTGAGAATGAAGTTTGTGGTCTTACTCGTCCGTTGAAAACCACTGACGCCCAGTTGTCTTCCCCTTTTTGAAGCACGAACACAACATTTCCTGGGACGACGGCCAACTCATCACTGGTTTCAGGAATGAACTCGAATAAAACAATGTGGGGTTTTCCTTCCAAAGCCCTAAAAAAGCAAAAGCATGTAATGGTATAAAAAAAATAAAAAATTTGGAAAAGTAAAAGTGTTTGGTTTTACTTAAAGACTTCGGGTTCTTTGGGCGTCACAGGGCCATCTTGCACCTGTCAAAACACCACACCTCTATTAATGCTTCTAGGGCTCATTTACCAAATAGAAACTCTTTCTAAGAATCCTATTTTTAGGATTTGAATTCATTTCCAATCCTTTACAGCGTTCCTAAATATGCTCTTTGTTCAATTTAACAGAAGATTTTTGTTTTATTATTTAAGTTGAAGGCTATATTTTTTTTTATTATGTAAAAACTAACCATTAGCAAATTATTTTACTTGTCCAGTCATATTTTCTCAAATCAAGAAAATATGAGTAATTCAAGTACTTTTTACCCATCTAAATACTCCAGTGTTTGGGCTGTCATTACTTTACTCAACGTTCTATAGCCACTAAAATATAGTTGCATCAGAGTTCAATTACCTGCGGCTGTAATGGTGCAAAGCCAGAAAACTTATCCTGTGGAATTACTGAAGCTACAATCTAAAACAAAGAATATCATCAAAATAATGTTATAGCTTTTGTTATTATAGAAATGTCTGTATGATTGTTACCTTTGCTTTCCCCAGATAGTCTTTCTTCTCCAGCTCCTTCACATAGTTCTTATTGGGCCTGAAAAGCTCGGCGGATGTGAACTCCACAAGTTTGAACAGCTTTTGTTTCTAAGTTCAACAAAACTTTGATAAATACAAACTTTGCACAAAGAATAGGAAATCTGTGTTGTCTGTCGGCTCCACTGGATCCATATAATTCAATTACTTGTGACATTTCCTGGAAAATTGCACACAAAAGAGAGTAGTGTTGTAGTGTGGACAGAGGGCACTGACCAGAATAGACTGAAAGGCTTTGTCGATGAGGTTGAGTTTGCTCTCGGTTCTGTAGTCCTGAGCCTTCAACAGGTTTTCTTGGGCGTTTTTCCAGTTTCCCAAATGAGCTTCAGCTAAAGCCATGTTGTGAAGAACCTGGATCGAATATTTACATAAATAGCATCGCATTTAAGCACAATCTTTTTTTTTTCTTGCAAGAAGGTGAAGAAATTCAGACATACTGTTTTATGGCTTTCTCTATTAGCGCTTAGGTCACAAATAACATTACATTATAGAATGCTTGATTTTATAAAGCTGGTACTTCAAAAGATAATTAATTATTTTACTGTTTGTTTTTATTATCTCGTCTGTTTTTGGTGAATGTAAACTTCAGATTTTCACTATGTTTGAGGCGCTTCCAAGCACCAAGCACCACACATGCTTAGAAAATATAATTCTAATGTAGCCACAACTGCCCTGAGGTAGTTTAAAGATAGCAAAACACAAGCCGTTCCAGCACCAGACTTTGACCAGACAATGTAGTTGAAATGTCTTGCCTAAGGACACAATGACAGTTTTAAACTCTTAAGTCGTCTGTGGCACTTGTATAAGATTACAGAACATTTATTCAGCCTGTAGTGGTCTCCCATCACAGTACTAGCCGGCCTGGCACTGCTTAGAAATCTTACAGGCAAGCATAGCGAGTGCTGTTGCATAAAGGAGTGTCATAGCTGATAAAGTGTCAGTGATGTGCCCCCAGAAAAGCCCACTGGTTTTGTGTCAAGTACCTCACACGCAAACAGCTTGTACCGCAGACCGAGAGCTTTGTAGTCGATCAGCTGGTTTCCCCGGAGTGCTTTGTAAGCGTTCGTGAAGTCTCCCAAGCACTCCTCAAACCTTTAACAAAATGTTCTATTCATTAATTACAACTACCGCAAAAAAGTATTTAAAAAAATGTCTTTAAGTCTTTTAGTGATTTTGTATCTAAAACCATCATACTGTTTACTGACATGTTATAACTGGCTACATTCATTCCATACACAGCACTTGGGTCATTTGGGTCACTGATGTCTCACCTTTCCTTTTTGTAGAAAGTAATTCCTCTTTGAAAAAAGGCCACAGCCAGGTGTTCGTCTTTGCGTATGCTGCCATCAAAAGCCTGCAATAGGAGAGAGAATATTATAGATCCATTGAAAACAAAAATACATTTGCAGTGGATAGTTAATAGCATTGTTTTGTGAGATTTCATAACACTTTGAAGCAACTTTTGTTAAAGTTAAACTCATCATTCTATCAATGTGCAGAAGCCTGTACTTTTCCCTTGTTTTGTCTATCTGAAGGCCAAGCTACAAGCACACCGTGGCAGCTGCTGATTGGAGGTCTCCATGCCTCAGCTCTGTATAATACACTTGCATTCTGTTGTATCTGTTGATCGTGCTGTCTCTACCATTGACAATAAAACATGTCTTCTGTCTGAATTTAAGACGCGATCCCAGACTTTGTCATCTTCTTCAGTTTTACCAATGTTGTGTTTTTAAGACATTTGTGTTTTCTGAGGAAAACATGGCAACTTCTTGTTTTTCATCGACTTGCACTGACAATATAGTTCAGCTTTTCATTTTTATCACCAGCATTTACTTAATATGTTGTTATAAGTTATTTGTTTGATCTGTTTCACGATTGGATTTAACCATAACAGACCCATAATAACACAACCAAACCATGAAACGTGCAAATTCTGCCTTAGTGATGAATGAGGATACCTTTTCTGCTGCATCAAAATCACTATTGAGAAGATGGAGGCAGCCAATGTTGAAATAAATCTTGGAGTTTGGTTCCTCTATGGCCAGGAATATTCTGAGTGCTTCTGGCAGGTTCTTTTCATCCACAAAAGTCACAGCCTCGTCCCACTGTCGCAGAGTGTCCACAAACGACATGGTGTCTTCTCTAAATGCAACAGCGAAATACCAAATCCAGGAAATTTGTGATTTGTACCTGACAGAAGAGGAAGTGTGTGATTACAAAATCATGTGGGTCAGTTCTTGTTTCTAGCACTTTTGAAACATCTGTCAAGTCAAGTTGTATCTGTGTGCAACTTTTAGGCTCAGTGTTATAACTACTGTAAGGAAAAAGAAGACTTGTGAGTTGAAAGTTACAAAGCATACAAAACAAAACAAAACAAAACATACAATAAAGCTGGGGTACCTAACTTTAAAACCACAAATTAGTATTGTATCTATCATGAGTTATCACATGCTTATTTTTTAGTCTAATACATAATTTGATCAGCTTTTTTGGACAGAAAACTGAAAATGGGAAGATCGCCCTCACTCAGCTAATTAACTCGAAGTAAGTAAGTAATCTTTATTTATAGTGATTACAAAGTGTCTAAAAACTAAATTGTTGGGACAAATAAAATACAATATTTTTTTTGAAAGTTACATATCAGAGCTTTAGTCATTTACATTATCTATGCTTATGTATGGGACAGTGTATATTTTGAAAAAGGGGGGGTATTTAATTTATTAAAAACGTGTGCACTACTCCATTACATCAACATTTTTCATATTTAATTATTTTTTTAATCATTTACTTTCAAAGGTATGAGTTGAATACAAAAAAAGCAATGATATGTATAAAACAAAACAAACAAATCTGAATCTTTATTTTGTAAAACTATCGTGTAGTTTTATTTTGTAGTAAAGGACACACTTCCGTTTTCTTATGACTCATTGTGCCTTGATGAAACAAACATGGCTCTGCAACATGTCCAAACAACCTTAACAAATCTGGGGATAACACTGGGGGTAAATATGTGACAATTACTTTTGAATCAGGAAACTTCACGTTGTACTTGATGTCATCTTAAACCGTGCGAGTGTGAGCAGACTTTTGTGCTCGTGTTTACACAGAGGTAGCTGCAGCTTATTGGCTAAAGTAAGCAGCGAGCAAAAATGGACCTTGGATCAATGTTGTACAATAATTTAAAAGATGTTACATGGAGTACGACGTCCCTGTCTCTGGATCAGCTCGTCGGCACCTACAGGTTACCTCAGATCGCCAAACTAGACAGCGGTAAGTCACTTTTGGACGTGTGTCAAGTGGCATGTTGCTAGCTGTTAGCCAAAGTTGCTAAGTTGAAGCTAAGTGTAACTAATGTCATGTTTGTGAGAAAAAAAGTCACGTTTTTTCTATCTATGATCATTTGGATAGGCATAATATTGGCCACGTATAACACAAAGGCTTCATTTAGATAAGTGGTAATCATTATAATTTATCCACTTTATTTTGTCTTATTATTAAAACCAAAGTTTGACAGTAACATTTATATATATATATGTTTTATGTATATATGATTGTGCCTTTACTTAAACTATGAATAGAATTGCATCACTCAAGATGACTGCTGTGAGTTTATAACTTTATGATAAGTAAACATGTCATATTCTGTGTATAAGTGTATCTATGCAAGTTGCTATTGATATTAAACATTTCATTGGTAGATCATAAATCTCAAACTATTGTGGCAGACACTTGTGGGTGGAAGAGTTAATGAAACATAGACCAGTCTATTGACTTGTTGGCAATATTTATTTAGCAAACATGTTTGTGGTCAACCTACCCAAGCAACATTTTTGTGCCTCCCACGCTTAGATCACTGATTTTAAGTTTCATGATTGCTTGCATTACTACATTTATTTTGTATTTGGACATTTTGGACTGGCGCCTTCTTCATTGAAATGCTGTGTTGCTTTTAAGAGCAGTATAGATAAAGCCATTAGACGCTGTCAATAAGTGATGTGGAGCGAGTGTGCTGAGTAATCCAGTGCTTGGGCCCGGCTGGTGCATCAGGACAACACAGGCTTTGTTTGGCAGACAGATTTATTAATTTCTTTGGTAAAGACAATAAAAGAATAAACAAATTCAATGCAAAAGAAAGTACTTTTACACTATTTATATTCGTAATGGCGATACATAGTTGGTCATTGTTGATTATTACACGCGGAGTGAGATGTAAGGTTTTATTTGTTGTAGTGTTAATAATGTCTTATAGCTTATAAAAACTGTCAATGCTGATTCTAAAGAATAGTTGAACCTGGACAAATCGCACACAGAATAAGTTCAGATATTCTTTTATACTTGGTAGTCTTTTCAAGGAGAAATGACTTTCAGAGGACAGTGTTTAGCACAACCTCATCCAGAGCAATTCTGACCCAGGCCAAGCAGCAGATAGGTTTAATTGGAAAAGAGGACACCCTTTCATCATATGCATATAATGGTGGGACCAACAGAACAAAGGAACATGTAGTTGCAAACCAGGTTTTCTCATGGAAAAATGTATTAACATACAAGCTTACACAAAGCCTTATGAGAGGCATACAGTTCACATGAAACATGAATAAAACATGGTTGGGTAAAGTTGTGGCATGATCTATTTGCTACAAGATTAAGTTATTTGAAGGACTCATATTGTAATATGTTTCGTTAACAAACCAGGCACGTTCTCAGTTTTTTGTTTATGCATCTCATAACGTACGCTTGTTCAGCCTGTTCTCTATTCCACTTTTCTCATTTCAAATTGCCTTTCAAAAGGAAATGTGTATTCTTAGTGTTGAATTTTATCAAATACATTTCCCCAAAAATGTGACTTATACTCTAATTCGATTTAAATGTTTTTTTTTTCATCTTAAACAAACATTTTCGGCTCGTGCGATTTAAACTCCAGAGCGATTTATAATCTGAAAAATACAGTAATCACAATTCATTAAATAGATAATCTAAAATAATTTTCTTAATAAAAAGGAAAAAAGAAACATGAAAATTACCTATAGCTAAAACAGGTAGCTAAATATATAAAACTAAAATCATTAAATAATTATAACAAAGGTTTGACATGTGTCAGTTTGCATGTAATAATTCTATATCATAATAGTTTCACATTTTAGTTTGAATTACAGAAAAAACGAAACAAAATAAATTCACTTTTAAGTTTCATCTGTATACATTCGAGGCTAGCAATAATTTGACTGAAATTTCATCTTTTTAGTAGTTTCAACAAACCACAGATATTTTGTTTGCAAACAAATAAAAGTTACTGTATATCACAAATGTTAGAAATGTCTAAATATTGTTAAAATATCTTCTTTGATTAGTTTTAAACTCATGTTTTCAGGTCAGCTGGTGGAAGGGCTCAGAGAAAACGACTACCTCTTGATTCACTCATGTCGTCAGTGGACGACCATCACTGCCCACAGCCTGGAGGAGGGACACTACGTCATCGGACCGAAGATCGAGATCCCAGTTCACTATGAAGGTGACCCAGACTTACATTAGTGATCCCGTGGATATTGAGTCATTTAATTCCCTTTTATTAGCTGTACTTTTTCTTTAGCGTTGTTTTTATATTGGGCCTGCCACAATAATTACTTAATTTATTATTATGACTTACTGAAAATTGCTAAAACAAATTAGCATTGGAATTTGATTTGCGTCTTATATTCAACGTTAATGGAATAAGTATTGCCTGGCTGTAACAAACCGTAAAATCCGTTCAATTAGTATTTCCCTACATGTACCTGGTCGGATGCGATACAACCAAGTAACGGATCAAAGTGACTGCAGTTACCTCGGTTGTATCACATCCAACCATTCAGCGAGTGGGGGAGGCGGGTGCTGTAGGTAGGTGTTGGTGGCGTCAAGAGTTTGCTCCGAATTTGCTGGTTGAAGTTTGGCAATGGTGGCAAATGTGATCTGTAATCCGTTCTGGTTCGTCTCCCAATTATCAAGAAATTGAAACTGGAGCAAATGGAATGTTTAGCAAATGTTATTGCTGGCAAATATGTTGTGGCTCTACTCTCCATGAGCTCTGTTAGTGGCAAAGGAGATGGCTGAAGCTAGGCTGAATGCCTCACTCCTCACTCCAGCGCATTACATACATCACAGCAAACTCGGATTCAATCATTTCCATCTGAAAAAGGAGTTAAACGCAAATCCACACCTTAGTATAACAATAGTACAATGGTGTTGTAAGAGCAGGTTAGAATTAGCCTGGCTCTACAACACCATAGTACAAATTACATTTTGTTCTAAGGTCTGGAGGTGCTCCATTGAGCTCCGTTTACAGTTGGGAGGGGTTAACTCCTTTTGCAGATTGAAACGATTGGATCTGAGTTCACCATGACGTATGTAATGCGTCCGAGTGAGTCGTTAGCATTTAGCCTAGCCATCTGCTTTGCCGCTAACGGAGTCCGTTGGGAGTAGCGCCACAATTTATGCCAGCGATTACATTTGCTAAACATTCCTCTTGCTCCGGCTTCAATTTCTTGATAGAACCAGACTGTATAACTTTACTATCGCATTGTTCGGCATTGCCAAACTACAACCTGCCCGTTCGACGCAAACTCTTGACTAACTACAACCCCTCCCGCACTCGCGATTGGTCAGATGGAATTCAACCGATTGTAATCGCTAACACAGGGACCAGACCCAGACGTTGCATGCAGGGAAATGAAGGCCAGGCTAGGTTAGAATAAGTATAAAATGACTAGCAGTTAAAATTGTGTTCAGTTAAATTATTATGCACTGGTATTCATAGCACACTTAATTATAATTTTTTCACAATTGTTTTATTTTAAAAGTTATCAAACATTTGCATTTTAATGATTTCCATCATGACAGGACAATTTAAGCTTCTGGAGCAGGACCGAGACGTGAAGGAGCCAGTGCAGTACTTCAACAGTGTGGAGGAAGTGGCCAAAGCGTTTCCTGAGAGGGTTTACGTCATGGAAGAAATTACATTCAATGTCAAGGTCTGCCTGAGATCAAATACTTGACAACAAACCATTTTACCTTCAAGGGCAGCCTGCAGTAGTTTTATACTACTTCTAATCCAAACTATTTTGAGATGTTGTTTACAGATTAATTTGATTGCATATTGAATAGTAGCCAATTACATTTATTTTTTCCAATCAATCTAATCGCCACCATGCTACTATGCCCTTACTGTACATGTATTGTATTTGTACTTGCAGATGGCCTCTGGTGAATGTAATGAAGACACTGAAGTTTACAACATAACTCTAAGCACTGGAGATGAGCTGACACTAATGGGCCAAGCTGAAATCCTTTACGCCAAGTCCTCTAAAGAGAAGTCCAGATTCAACACAATATTCAAAAAGATCGGGAAGCTCAACTCCATCAGTAAGATCTGCCGGGGAAAGATGCCGTGTTTGATTTGCATGAACCACAGAACCAACGAGAGCATCAGCCTGCCTTTCCAGTGCAAAGGGCGCTTCAGCACTTGTAGCCCTCTGGAGTTACAGATGCAAGACGGGGAGCACACCATTAGGAATATAGTGGAAAAAACGCGCCTTCCTGTCAACGTCACGGTCACGAGCAGCCCTCCGAGAAACCACCACGACCTCCATCTCATCCGCGAAGGCCACCGTTACAAACTGGTCAACATCCAAACCAAAACAGTGGTGGTCTGCTGCCTTTTACGGAGCAACAAAATCCTCCCCGTTCACTTCCACTTCCAGCCCTCCATGCCCAAGTTCATTATCCCAGAGGAGCTGGTTCAAGGCGAGCTGTGGCTGGAAACCATGGTGCACCGCTGGTTTTCCTTTTGTCAAGAGCAGTTCGACATCGACGACTATTCTCGAGCGGTGCGGGATGTGCGCACAGACTGGACCGACGAAGGGAAAAGCCCCAAGAAAAAAACGGCGAATGGGAGCAGTAGCGGGAGCAGTAGCGGAGGCAGCTGCAACTCCAACGGGTGTCCCAATCACATGCACGTCCCGAGTTCGTTAACGTACGCCCGGGAAGAGCTGACGCAGTCCTTCCATCGCCTTTCTGTGTGCGTCTACGGCAGCAACTTGCATGGGAACAGCGAGGTGAACTTGCAGGGATGTATGACTTTATGTGGAGACTGGACTCTGCTGCCCTCAGACAGTGCCCCGGTGGAAACGGGGGAGAGCGAGCACTTTTTCTCACCGCTTTTGGAGAACTCGAATCCGACTCTCAACAGGTCCGACGTCTCGTACGAAGAGCTGTGGTTGGATCGAATGGGAACGCAAATACCCAAAAGCAGTGAAGGAATAAGGGGCATAAACAACGGCTGTAGTATGTCCGCCGCACTGCCATACCCAGGTCCCTGCTCCCCTACACCTTTGGATATCTCTCTTACACCGCCGCCAGTGCCACCCAAATCTGAAGCCGTGAGTATTATAGTACATTTGTATAATTTTATTACTGTAACGTGGTCAATATAAATGTTTGGGCTCTAAAACTCAAGCACCCGCAGCACATGGTGAAGAGTGTCCCTGTTCCTGTAGAGTGAAACGTTTGATGCAATCATTAGAAGGTTTCACATAATCTAATTTTGGGGAAATAGGTTTGATTACAAGTTATTGACCATATGCATCGACGTCATCCAGTCACGTGATTGTTAAGGAGCTTACGGCGGAAGTAGTGGAAACTAGCATTGCGGCGAGAGAAAAACGGACACAACTCTTAAAAACTGAGACTCGTCTCCTAAATCGAGACGTGGCTGCTTCAAGCACATGTTCGATTACGTTTTCGGTGAAAGTAGGACATCTTGTCAGGGTTCACAAAGAGCGGTATTTGGAGAAGTTAAGGATGGCTGAGCTGGATGTTGACTCATACCTTCTCCCCCTAGTCCATTTTATCGATTAAATGAAATGTCCAATGTTTGCCCGAGTTCACCCCACATGGTCTTTATCATTATGTCGTTAACAATGCATCTCCTCACACTGGAGCAGATTTATATGCACATTTTACTGGTAGCATTAGCACATTAGCAATGCACTTTTCTGTCTACAGCCAAACATGATACATATTGACAGAGAGGAAAACAGTGAAAAAAGCAACTGACGTCTAAGATCAGATTGATCTTTTATTTGTGCCACAGTGAGGAAATTTCAATCTTTCAGCGCACATACAGCACAGTAGTAAGAGCACACGTTTGACTTCAAGTGTTTGTTGTGTCATTGTCCTCCAAATAAATTAATGGAAAGAGAATAAATACAAAATTGTGATTGATTTATCTTGTAAAAAGTAAAAAAGTGCAAGATAAATAAAAAAACTGCATATTGGGGAGTACTTGGATGGCTCCCAGTCCTTTTGGTTGATTGCCGCCATCGTTGTCTTCTGTTTTCATGACGAGAAGGTATCAGATAAAAGACTCATGTCCTTGCCTGTTAGTACAACCAACCGCACTGCCAAATATCACAGTTTTGGCTGTTATTCAGTGAAACAGGTTGTTTTGGTGAAGTTTCCGAAGGTTCGCAGTTAGACTTCCGCCGTCTGTCATGAGGAGTGGGCGTGGCCGGGACGTCACATGCACGGGGTCAATACTAAAGGAATATAATCATGTTTGAATCTTACTTCAATTTTTGCACCCAAGTCTCTATTTCAAATGTGTAGATCGATCAACAACGACAACTGGATTACTAGTATGACACTTACAAATGAAAAACTGTTCTTCTCCTCAGGTCAAAGAAGAATGCCGACTTCTGAACGCTCCCCCCATCCCTCCCCGCAGTTTAAAGCAGATGCCGTCAGTGCCCATTTTATCCAAACCTCGACAACAAGATACTCGCTCTCCAAGTCCCACTCTCTCCTACTACTCCTCCGGTCTACACAACATGTACGATTCAGAAAAGCATTCCTCTTTATTCTCTCAACTTTTCAAACCAACAATTCAAAGCAATATACTATGGTATATAATGTAATGGAAATGGCAGTCAAAAAGGCCATATTGTAGTTCATACTGTTTATGAAAACTAATTGAAACAATATTGTAGCTTGTAGATACTATGTTGTCTCCTATCAGACCCGTGTTCTTCCGAGGGTTAGAGAGTTGGACACAAGAAAGACTTGAACAAATATTTTTGACTGTTATTTCCTATGAAATGCAAATTGTTCAAAAAAAAACAAGGGGCTCTTTGCAGTTGGAGTTAGTATACTAGCGTTTAGATTGAAAATTGTGCCTGCATCCGAATTTCCCATACTTAAAAATGTTTGCTTTTATGAGACTGGGTATCTCCTGGTTACGTCTAATGAAAATGAAAACATTTTAAAGGTATTTTTAAATCCACCTGAGTCAAATTGCAGGCCAGGTCAGACATGAGAAGTTGTGACAAGTGAAGGATGGGAAAGGATGTTTTATGAATTCAGATGCAGCTTGTTTATGAAGAAGCACTTGGCAGTCTGCTCCAGTTTTAGTTAGATCCGGGGCCATAGGGTGGGTGGACACTTTGCACCTCCATAGACCTGAAGAAGACTTATTACACAATTTTAAGATCATGATCGCAAATGTAAATATTACATCCCTGCTTGCTAATATTTAAATTTCTGTTTTTCTTGGTAGAAGCCCTGGCAGTCCTGAGCAAGATGCCCCAGAGCCTGTTGACCAAGGCCAGGTGTGCTACCCCTGCAACTGGTCTAAAACAAAGTCCAACAGCCTGGAGCCTCCTGCCACCACGCTACCAGCTCCGCTCCCTTCTGAAGGCATGTCGTCCCGTTTGTCCTGGCCCAACCACCTCACCAGAGAAGATTCACAGTGCATGGAGGAATTCCTACCATCCAGCTCCAGAAGTTACTTCAGCTACCCACGGAAAAGGACCTCGAGCAGTCAAAAAACCTGCTCGTCCAGCCTGCTTGACTTTGATGGACGGGATAAGTCTCACGCGAGCAGAAACGCAGAGCTGCAAAAGGTGTCTATTAATCAGTTTTGCGTCAAATCCTCAAGCTTCAACTCAGAGATGCACAGGGACAAGCCGATAGAGGAATCCAATGCCAAACAAAGCTTATCGTGTCCGAGTTTGCCACCAAGGACACTAAAACCTCACACTATGAAAGCAAGAGCGGAGGAGGAGTTTACTTGTGAAACTAATGAAAATCCTGACATTTGCGTCGAACAAGAAGCAACTGAAGCCAGTAATAATAATCCTTCTAAATGTCCAGAATCCTGTCCTGCGTTACAATGGCAGCCACCGTCCAGCCTGGCAGGTCTTTCCATTGAAGAAGTTTCTAAATCCCTCAAGTTCCTCGGTCTACCGGACGACATCGTGTCTCTATTTGTGTCCGAAAAGATTGATGGTAATTTGCTCATGCAGCTCACGGAGGAGATTTTATCTGAAGACTTCAATCTGAGCAAACTGCAAGTGAAGAAACTCATGCAGTTTATGAACGGGTGGAGGCCAAGATATGACTGTGTGTGATGCTAAAAACCTGGCCAGTTACGCGTTTGGACGGAAACTTAAATAGAATGCAATAATAGGACTCAGAAAACAAAGTATACTTGATTGGCTCAATAATGATATCATTGATGTCAAGAACTGAGGATGGGGCCTTATTCTTCTCTGAAAAATCAAATTCCAATCACTCAAAACTTAAACACTTTTCTCGAATAACGTTGACATAGTTGTTTTTGATCCATCCATCTCATTTTAAGGCCCAAAAATAATGCATAATATTTCCTCTTTGAGCCGTAGAACATCAACATTTCTCAAATACATTTGAGCAGCAATAATAATTTGTGAAAAATAAATTTGTTTCCTAAATTAGCTACGAAAAAGTCCTTTATACCCTTAAAGTATATTTGATAGTATTGATTTGATATGCTGATTATTGCATTCTGTGTTTGGAGTTAGTTCTTGCCTTCAGTTTGTCTGCTATGCACAAAGCAGTTCTGAACTTATTTTCTTGTTACTTGTTTGTGAGAAGGACAGTGGGGTTATTCGCCTCAAGTGAAGTTAAAACATTTAGCACTTTTTTTTCTTAACAGTAAGACATTTGAATCATACTTTTATTTTTGAAATGTTATGCAGTTATGAAAACCAGTATGCAAATGGTTGGAATTGTACAAATTACTCCAGAAAAGTTTATTGTTAGAAGTTTGATAATTTTTTTGCACTTATTTGCAGATTGGGGCCGGTGCTACGGCTATTGCCAAATTTCAAAAAATACATTGTTTTGAACGTAAATGAGACCGGAATCAACATTTTACAACAATAAAACAAAAGTCAACAGATCATAGTAAGAGTAAAAGTTAAGTGTTGCTGTTTTCTGCGATCTTAGAAAAATGGAACCTTAAAAGCAAAGCATTGGCTTCTCCGTGAAGACGAGCCGGCGGAACAGCCTCCATCAGAAAGTTTACATTGGGTTCCTCAAACACTGTTCCTCTATTGGTCATTGGTGCCAAACAGTAACGCAAGATTCCCTTCAAAAACCCTAGTTTCTAATCTCCTTGAAATCCATCGTGAGAAGTTTTACAATTCATTTGTTGGAAGTTTTACAACACAAATACAAGTTTAAACTGTCTACATTTAAACACAATTACTCCATCTACTCCGTCTTTGGCCATTCTTTCATGTGAAAGTCAAATAAGCTGTGTTACTTTCTTTTAGATAAGATTTTGCTAGAATCCTGAAAATCAATGATCTTGAAATATACAGGGGTCAAATAAAGTGACCAGAACACTTTTTTTTTTCTCTTCTTTAAATAATAACTTTAAGACTTTTGAGTCGGTACCATTTCTCATGGTTGTCCTCCTAAGTGTCCTAAAGGAAGTAAAGACGAAACATTCTATGCCTTAATCCTGAAACCTTAATTTGTACTACTTACCAATATGGTAATCATTCAGATTTTGGTAAATATATGTTTGTATTGGTCTATCAAATGAATCGAAAAACTAACTAAAACCAACTTCAATATTTTCCCACCAAAGTAAAAGCAATGATTTTGTGTAATTATCTTTGCAAATGTTGCAGCACATGTGACATCAATTATGTGGAAGCCTTTTTCCTCAATACTTGGGGAAACCTGATGCAGATTTGGAAGCATGTGTTTTCAGCATTTAATTGTATAAGAAAAAATGCAACTTGTACAAGTTCTTTAACAAAAACCTGAATTATTAATTTAGCAGGTATTCTGCCCATTTTGCTGAGTCTAAATCTCAAAGTCATTTTAAAGGTACTTTTTAACCTAAGGTTTCTCCATGTGCTAACACTACACTGTACACCAAATGCTAATACCCTCTATATTTATGCAGTAACTTAAAAATACAAAAGTATGCATTCTTTATCTTTTAAAGCAATGTTTTTTATTTGTTTTTGCCACTTGGCAATTGTGTCTTGTGGTGTTACATATTTTTTGATATTTTTTATGTCAATAGTATTTTATATAAGAAAAGTAATTACTAATGCAGAATATTCTAATGACAAAGCTTATGTTCAAATGTGTTGTTTCTTATACACTTTGGGTATTTTACGATGTGAGTAAATAGTTTTAATGAGTCAGTCACACACAGCTACGAATGCTAAAAAGCCATGTATCAAAGTCATTTTCTCCATTTGGTTTGTTTGGTTTCAGGTTTTGTCCTCATGTAATTTATAACTACTCCAGTGATTCTAAAACTGACCACATCAAATGCGAACCGCTCCACTGTGGACTAAAATATGCATCACTTTCAGTGTGTTCAAAGCTTTAAAGAAGACGTATTATGTAAACTGACATTTAGCTTTTCACTATCTGACAACATTGTTCCTTCAACAACGATAGACCTGAAGTTGTTTTCAGATCTATCTGCACTAACATGAAGAACTTCAAGCACAAACATTACTCTGAAAGTCCTGTAATTCACTGTCTGTATATACGTCAAGCTCAGAACGCATCATTTTCCCTTGATACTTGTCAAATACTTTCCACTTAAGATTTTTCACATTATAAAACCTGAAATGACAAAGTATCATAATCATTTTCAATTGTCCAAATATGTATTCTTTAAAACAGATTTCCAAGCAATGAAGCAGCCCATTGAGTCAAATAGTGCCTCACGTAGTTGACATAATTTAAGATACATTTTAATTAAACTTATTTTGCAGATTTAGTTACAAGGTTTAGTGGTTGTAGTGGTCATAATTACAATTATAATTGAGCCTTTGTAAAGTGAATACTTTGCCCAAGTAAGAAGTAAACCACTTGTGCTACTGAAGCATGACTTAAAGGCTACACCTGATTTAATGCAAACTCTCAAAACAAAAGGTGTTTGTTGTACGTGCTCTTCAGTTTGAGAACCACTGGAATTTGTAGTGTTGAAAACAGCCATCTCAGACAAAAGTATTAACACTGTCATTATCAATAGAAACAGGATTGTCACCACGGTACTCTTAATGAGAAGCATTTAATACAGAAGTATTGGTCAAAACTACAGGAGGTCTTTTGTCCTCTCGTTTTCTTATTTTTAATGGTATTATCTATTAAAACATTTACTAAAACCCATTTTTATTTTTATGTTTGACTCCAATGAGATTGCAGTAACAATGCACATGTGTCAGTCAGTTCCAGTTTCTATCCCTGTTAAACATACCACCTTTGCCATTTACAGAATGAAGAATATAGTGGCTTTTGGAAATGGATGGTTATTAGACTCGTACATAAAGTACAAGCTCTTACAACAGATTGTCTTTGGGAAATCATCGACAGGTTTCGCAAGAGTTCTGTTTTTGCAAGAGGTAACAGTTTGAACTTGTGGCCAGGAAACGGCTCCTGAACCCAGACTCTTTAGACAAACCAATTACATTTCAACAAAAACTATGATAATAATAAAAAGATAAATGGAGACTTATCTAACCACTTGTGCTGTGTGGTATACATTCCACACAACACAAAAACAAAATATTTGTCCGCCTATGATATTTGATCGATATTATCACGATAAAAATTGTATCACAATATGACTATTATCGATATATTGGTCAGAAATATACAATATGCCAATTTATGGCATAAATAAAAAAAAAAAAACTTTATTTCATGATAAAAAGAATGGAGATGCGTAATGTAGCCATATATTGAGTATTGATACCAATTAAAAAATAATAATTTGTAAACAAACAAAAAAAATAATCTTTTTTTTCTTTTCTAAATTGATATTGATACTTGGCAAATGCATATCAATAATCGAATCGCGGGAGAAAGTATCGCGATATTTCGAAAAATCGATATATCGTCACACACCTAATGAAGACCTTAAAAAGTTTAGCCATTATTTCATGTTTTGCTTTTCATTCACTGCATACAATTCACTGCACAAAAAAATGTGGGAATTTAATACTTCAATGAATGGATCCAAGAGAAATAACTTGTCTTTGCGCAGTTTTATTGTATTGTTTATTCTGATCACCTTTACAATAAATTGCACAGTCAGACAGGCACGATGCAAAAAGCTTCCCTCGCACCTCTGCCCCGCACACATTCCACATCATCGTATCATAGTTGTGTAGAGAAAAGGAGAGGGGACAAAGAACAAGACATGTCAAGTGGGGGCTAGTGGATTTGATTCATGCAGAAAGAGAAGTTAGGATTAAGGAGGGGAGAAGAGCAATGTCTGACACATGTCAAAACTTAATATATACAGTCTATGGTCAAAACATATGATTCAATGAATCAAAAGGGAGTCTTGATCCTGGCCAGTCCCAGGCTCAGGTCTTGTGAAAGTGACCTCAGCACAGGAGGCCTTTGTTTCAATGTTATCAGTGGATTTGGTGCAAGATATTCAAATATGAATTTTGCCACAAGACATTACTTGTGCTTTATATTGAAATAAACAAAAGGAGCCTGGATAGCACTCATACAAACCAGTGAGAGATCTTAGATACAAGGCTGAAATATGGTTTGTTATAACCAGATGTGTTTTCCCTCTCAGACGAGAACTGAAGGTGATTGTCATCAATCCATCAACTTTTATTTGTAGAGCACCTTTTCTACACAAGGTCCATATACATTAAAAATTACATTTACAATCCCACAGGGCTTTAAAACCCAAAGTAAGATCACAAGAGATATTAAAAACAAAATTATCAAGTAGTTAAAACCTTAACACACGTGGGATTAAACTCATGAATAGCAACAGTCCATTAATAAGGTAAAGGTAAAGTAATTCAGTTGTATGCACAGACAAACAGAACTGTTTTTGACCTAGAGCCTGTTTCACATCCTCAGAAAGCCTGTTCAGGACTTTAGCAGTAGCCTTTGCAGCAGACTGGCTGGAGACAAATGCATGGATAAGAATTTTTTTAGATAGGATTAAGCTGATGATGTTACTGATTTGATATGGCTATTGAATGTCCGACGCCATTATTATTTTAGATTTCTGACCTGATTTGAGAGTTTTATGGAGAGAGGCGGCAGGTGACAGATGACGCTCTTTTTCCTAGGGGCCGAAAACAATTTTTTGTGCGGCTCTAAAGTGCCAAACTGCCGTTGTGTCCTTAGACAAGACACTTCACCGCCATTGCTTAGAATGAGTCTGGTGTGTGTGTGAATGGTTGGTGGTGGTTGGAGGGGCCGAGGGCACATACTGGTTGCATCGCTTCTGTCAGTGTGCCCCAGGGCAGCTGTGGCTACAGTAGTGTTTTATCACCACGGTATTTGGAGTGAATTAATAATGACATGTGAAGCGTCATTTGAGTGTCTAAAACAGCACTTTATAAAACCAATGCATTATTATAATCTTATCAGGGGGATTCTATTAACTGTTGAAAAAGGAACACGCAGATTGTTGCTACAGCCTTCAGTGGTTTTCCTCCTTCTGCGTAGCGCCCTGTTAAACTTGCAACACTCATCTTTGAGGATCTCATGACATTCATGTGAATCATGTGTAATAGTTGGAAAGTGTTTCTACATTATTTCATATGCTGGAAATCATCATATCCTCAACTTCAGTAGGACGTCACAGATAGTTACTCTAGACCGTGTGAAGAAATTCATTTTTGTTCAATGTCAATGAACATTAAGCAGCACATAGAAAAAAGTACACAAGGTACACGCCCAATTCAGAGTTTGAATCTTTATTAACAGATCAATCACCAAACACATGACAAAACATATTCAATTAGAAAACTGTCTCTTCCTATGAGAGATTATATGAATAAGATTTGTGATAAGATGCACGTTTTAGTGGAATCTTTACACCCAGGGCTCCCAGCCAGCCCACACTCTGCCCAAGACGTTTGGGTCCATGGCCTGGTCCAAGAGGCAGTCCACCTGCTTCTCCACCGACAAAGCCTCCGCTGGGAGATCTGCGCGCACATTCACTCCTTTAGTCCCCAAAGCCACCGATGCAAGGCCTTGGAAGGCAGGATCTTTCTCGAAGCCCAGCTTCAGCTCCTCACTGAAACAATTAAAGCAATAATCAAATGTATTAAACATTTTGACCAGAGATGATTTTCTGTTCGTAATCAGCTTGAAACGGAAAAAGGAAAAACACAGATGCACAAGAGCCTTTACAGAAGTCACAGCTCTGCACAAACCAAGCATGGAGGAGTTTTTACACAAAATAAGAGACAAGCTTCATGAGAGAAGCAGCCGCTCAGGGACCTGCATCTGGAGGAACTTCATCCAAGCAAACCTTAACCATTTCAAGTTACCTTGTAATTGTAGCTGGGTTAGCGCCCTCTAGCTTCCTCCTGGCAAAGTTCACCTTCTGGAGGGGATACCAGTTTATTTCTTTGGTGTCCACATCCTTAGTCCAGGTGCCTTGCTTCTTCAACTGCTTCAGCTCAAAATTCTGCCACATAGGAAACAATAAACATAGTATTTTCTCTTTATTTTCTGGAAAAACATTGACCTGTTGGGCCCAGAGATTCACTTGTAACCAGGTGAGTAAGTCTGACATCTTACTGCCTCACCTCTGTTTTTATTTCACCCTTTCCTTAATCATAAAAACTTCTGTGTGATAATAACAGCTCTCATCAAAGCAGCAGAATACCTTCCAGTCGAGGGATGGCTCTTTGACAAACACATCCATAGTGTTGAGCAGCAGGTCCGGCTCCGCCCTGAAGGCTCTGAGGGCGTGTGCCATAACGCTCTGGATCAAACCAGATTCCTTCAAGGGCTGCATCACGTTCACAAACTGCTGCGTGAGGCGGAAAGGCATCAGCTCCGGAACAGGCAGGAACTGGCAGAGAAACAAAGACACAGAAGCTGAACAAGCAGTGAATAACATATCAATGGTGTTCACGATTGTGCACAGAAACGAGTTTTAAAGCTCCCATATAACGCTTTTTGACTTTTCTCTGCTTTAAACATCATTAGTTCACAAGTGCCACTCCAGCAGACCACACTGTACAGAATCATGATGATCTTTATCTTCGTTGTGTTTTACGGCAGTTGGCAACCAATTAATAGAGCATTACCGCCACCTTCTGTTACGGAGTGGGTCAGACAATAATCCCACATATTAAAATCCAAACCATAGACTATATAGTCTATGTTCCCAACAAGAGAAGAATAAAGCCTTCTCAGCCGGTAGAGCCTTCTCAGCAGTAGAGCCTCCTCCTCAGCCGGTAGAGCCTCCTCCTCAGCCGGTAGAGCCAAAAGTCTGGTTTACTATACACTTTAACACTCTTTCAATATGATCCAAGACACTGACTTGTGTGGCCGATCCGAAAGCGTGTCCGAAGTCTATCCCAATCATGCCACCCGTCTCAGTGTTGATCATGAAGTTTGAAAGATGGCGGTCGCCGATGCCCAGGATCCAGTGACTGACGCAGAGCAGAGCGTGAGAGCTGATGAAGTGAGACCTCAGGGACAGGAAGGCCTCAGGACTGGTGCACATCTTTAGAAAGGCTCTCCTAAAAACAAAAACAGATGCTAAGTAGTAAGGCACCATTCTTACACAAGAGTTTAAAGCTTAGGGAAATGGAAATGAAAACGTAGCATCATGATACAAACAAGTGAAAACACTACAACACATGTTTTGATGTATTTCACACACTGTCAGACGTGACTGCTTTGTAATCACAAGCATGTACTGTATATTGCCTTTGTCACAATGTTGTTGATTTCCAAAAACTGCTTCTTTCCACAAGCTGTTATCAGCTTGAACAAAGCACTTTAGTGACCTTTAGTGACCTTTGTATTGAAACTGTTTTGTCGATCAATTTCACAGTGTCAATCTTTTCCTGTTTTATGTTTTTTATATTTTTAAGCTTGTTTTATTTATGTACTCGTCTTGTGCACACTGGGGACTTTTTGTGGATGTATTCCAAAGTGGTTTTACTGTAAATGGCAAATAGATTCAGATTCAAATTCATCTAACTATTATCACTGCTGACAATCACCACATTCAGCCTACATATTCTGCATAAATTTGATACAAAAATATAAATCCAGTTAATAGTACTGTTGTAATGTAGATTTCAAACTCACTTGAGGAGATCGTGAGGCACCAGCTGCAGCACAGTTTGGAAGTTTTTCACCACATCAGAGCGACTGGCTTTCCTGAAGGACAGATGTTGGTTACACCATAATGACCTCATTGTTGCGGAGTTTTAGGGGACCATGAGAATCTTGTGCAGAGCTCACCTGTACGCGATGATGTAGGACGCAACATAACTGGCTTTTTTATCATATTTCTGAGCTAAGCTGCTCAGCCAGTCGTCGTACACTTCTCTGGATCTAGAAACAGTGATACAGAAGTCATTACAGTAAGAAACAGAAAACTGTATCAAACTAATGAATATCATTTATTGAATTTGAAATACCTTTTTTCGTTTTGCTTCTCCTTGTCGGTCATTGTGTTTATCAAAAAGTCCTTTAGAGTACAAGTACTTTCCATCCATTCAATTAATCCAATTCTGCACAAATTAATATTGAATAAAGAGGAATATATCAAGAATTCTGCTTCAATTAATTTGTGATTTTAAATGTCATATTAATGTGGTGTATTGTCCACAATTGAAATAAATAAGACAAAAACACTTATAAAGGGTTGCTTTTAGGCTTCAAAGTGAGGAGATAAAATGTTCATCATTTTCATATAAGCCTTTACTCACATCTTATCCAGAACTCATCACTTAAACAATCCAAATAATTAAAGTTGTGCAAGAAAAGGACTTTAATTAAATTTTTCTGTGCATTTTGAAGACTCAATTATCATTAAAGCCGCAAGCGGCGTCGAACGGCCCTCGCCACACCGCGCGACTCCCCTCACCACGCAGCTTTGCACCACGTCGCCATAATAACTTTTATCTCATGTCTTGAGTTGAGGAACATGTTTATCAAATTTCATGGCTATACGACAAACTTGACCTTGAACCCCTCCCATACTAAAAACTTTGACCCCATCTGTAGGGGGCGCTAATGAGCCAAGTTCATTTATTTCACTTTTATTTGACCTAGACCCTAGACCCTAATTTAATGTTGTCAAAAACGGCCAAAAAAACCTCACATTTTGCCGCTCTGAAGCTCGAACAACGTTTCACTGATCAAAAATCGCCGCAGTCATTTCAAAGGTACATGTGTTGAGATGATGTGGAGCGATTTTGAGGCGAATCGGTGAAACGGCCGAGGAGGAGTCGCTTTCCAACCGACATGTATGAAAATTATTGCTGTTCATTTTTCCATTTTGCAATGAAATTTATGGGCTTCCTTTTTGTCAGAGGGCGGGGCCATAATATTTTTTTCATGTCTTGACTAGAGGAACATGTGTACCAAATTTCATGGCTCTACGACAAACTTGACCTCTGAAAACTCCCATAGGGGTTTTTTTTTGGCTGTTGTAGGTGGCGCTGTTTTGGCATTTTTGGAGTACCATAAAAAAAACACCAAAATATCAAATTTTTCGCCAGGTCTGATTTTTGGGCAAAATTTTACAACTTTTCATGCATGTTCTGAGGGGGTCAAATTAAGGCTGAAAGTGCAGAATTTGACATCTCTCGAGCAAAAACAATAGGCCCTTTCCCCATCCATGATGTGATACCCAGACACATGTGATTAACACTTAATAATAGTGATAGTAATCACTTTCAGAGTGACACAGAGAGCGCACGGAGAGTTTTGTGAACAATGACCTGGTGTTGATGGGAATGACTTGATAGGTGCGCAGCTGCAGGCCTCTGTGTGTGCAGGCTGTGTCGTGACTAAGGACGATGTTCATGACGGAGAAAAGCTGCTCTATCCTCTGGTCCTGCCTCAGGTCCTCTCCCCCCTTCACCAGGAATGGGTGGTCCCTCTCATCGTCCCCTCGAATGATCAGCTGCTTGGGACGACGTATAGAAGACATGACTTTCACCTGCAGCGAGAATTGAGGATTATTGGTAAGACACAAAAACATTTGCAGACAGCATACGGTGGAATCGACCGCTGTCCCAATATCTTATGATACTAGTCTAAACTCATACAATAAATTACAGTGACAATATTCTTCCCAGAATATATACTTGTTCAAATCAAATACAGTAATATCTAGGTAATAGAGTTATCAATATTCAGTGACTCGTGGTGCACAAATAGAACTATAGTAATCAGACACTGCTGACAGAATATTGAGTTTGTGCTGGGAAATGCAGACCTTTTTATCTCCCAAGGGAATTTGCTGCTGTTTTTATATGTGCTGTATAAGTCTCCCTCAGACACTAATGGAAAACTAGCACTAGCATAAGTTTGTATAAGCTCTCAGTTAGGGATTAGTCAAAGCAAAGGAAGGTTTCTCACCCATCATCTGTACTTCTTAGCAGGGATCATCTGTACTTCTTAGCAGGTTTTCCCTGCTAAGAACTACAGATGATGGGTGAGAAACCTTCCTTTGCTTAGCGCTAGCATAGTTACATGAAAGCATCAACACCAGCCTGGTCACACACCCTGACCACGTCTTTTTAGCAGCAGAGGACTTTAATCATGTTGACCTAAAACTGTGTTTCAGTTAACATTGCCAGAGTTAGTTGGTCTAGAGTACACAAATAACTGTCAGTTTGTGTACACTAGACCAGATGTACATTTTACAAAACAATCACTTGTTACACATTAAGTCGTTTGATTAAAATACACCTTTCCATTTCAATTCTTAGAGAAAGATAGATTGATAGATATCAATCTATCAATTTATTTATCTATAAACAGTTTGTTTAAAAAAAAAAAAATGAATTAGCAAAATAGATTAAATCTGTTAAAGCCCCATCTCAAACCAAATAAGCAAGTGCACATTTTAAATCATCATTATTATGACTCATTTGTGTGCATAGTTTCACAGCAATAGAACTCACCCTTTCATCAAAACCAGTTATTTTGGCATGGTATTCTGGCAGAGGCTTAGATCTGCCATCATATTGCCCTGCAGGTAAAAACACAACTTTGAGCTGAAATCCAAGTGTATTCATGCGCAGATGTTTTGTGACTGACCGGGGACCTCCAACTCGTCGCCCAGAGGGCCTTGTTTGAAGCTGCTCATCCAGGGGGAGTATTCCTTCAGGTTCCCCGGCTCCTTCTTCCCTGCCCCTAACCATCCACGCATGGAGCCTACCAGCTCCTCCACCTTCTTCACAAAACTCTTATCTTTTCTTTTCTCAAACAGTTTGCTGCCTTTAGCTCCCAGCAGGCTCTCCACCTCCTTGGCAAATTTCTGAGGGGATACAAATCATTATGAAATCATTATGTCTTATTAGTTGTCATCTTCCTGTCTGTGACCAATGAAGCTTGAAAGACTGTTGACTACTTATTTTTATATGTGCTTTCATTTAAACAAATGTGTGGTCCATTTTTGTTTGATAATTCTAAACTTTTGTTCAGAGAAGATCAAAAAGATTTGTACATGTGACCCATTATTGGAAGACAGATGTTGATACAAGTTAAAAAGAAAAATGTCCCATTATTTCCGCTCCTAAAATACAGTAGTACAACAATGATCTCATAAATACAGAACACTAGAGAAGAGGGGGAAAGGAGACTTTTCACATTAAACTATTGATAACTCTCAATAGTCAATAAAAAAAACATGTTTACTTTACATTAAGGCTTCATTTATAATCCTATTTGAGCTTGCCACAATAATGACTGTATCTACAATAACTGATGAATAAAACTATATATGCTGGGTCTCAATATTTATTATTCTTACATTTTTGTGGAAAGTTTGTTCTAATCTACATCTAAAATGAGGAGGTTTTAGTTGTAGATGGTTTAACTAGATATTACTTGTTTATTTTCATGACACATAAAAAATATTTATTATCCTGCTTCATTGCAATAGCATCAGCGACATATAGTCAGATCTATATAATTGATTATTGCAATTATTTCCCAAATCAATAAAAGTTCCACAAAAATCAGCGACTGTGATGGGCCTAAAGGTACCAGTTAGCCTAACACCAGTTAGCATCATTTACTACTACAATGTAAAATCCACTGCTCTCACCTGGATGAATTTACGTCGAAAGGCCCCGTGTTCTTGTGTGTTCTGATTCCCGAGTAAGGAGTTAATTTCATTGTAAAGATGTTCCATCTTCGTCTTGTCAAACCCTGATCTTTCCAGTTCATTTTTGACACTGTCCCACCAATCCTACGGCCAACAGAAAAAAAGTGTCCATACAATGACAGCCATCGAGGTGTGATTATTATTAATACCTTAAAGATCATGTCTGGGTTTGTGAGCTGCTGCAGTGCTGCTACAAAACCTTTCACTGTTCCATTTTTGTCCAGGACGCTCCTCAGGCTGAAAACACAACCAGTGACACTCATTCAAATTACATCATTGTTGTGTGTTTTAAGTGTCTCTTGCAAAGGATAGGATCTCTTGCCAATGATTAACCACTAAATAAGAAAAAAATATATGTATTTGTTTATTTATAACTTTCATGAATGGGGTTATTGGTCAGACATACATTTATAATTCACTGTGATTAGTGGGATCAATGTCTATTGATATTATGCACATGTGTTAGTTTGTTTTTACCCATTAACAAACTCCTGCTGCTGGTGTCCTGAGGCAGAGTCTTCGAACTGGAAGCTCTCGCTGCTGATCATGAGGGCGTAGACCAGCGCTTGAGGATAGGACTTAGCAATCTGCTCAATGCAGTGCTGAACCGCCACCGCCTCCGGTTTGTCCAAAAGAGCCACCATCTGACTGATCCAGCCAATCAGCATCCAGCAAGGCACTGACGTCATCTTAAAGACAAAACTCCTTTTATTGACGTAGGGGCTAAACAACATGTAAGGGCTCTTGACCAGGGCCTTTCTGAGTGGAGTTTGCATGTTCTCCCCGTGTCTGCGTAGGTTTCCTCCGGGTACTCCGGTTTCCCCTACCACTAAAAATATGTACAATAGGATTGGCATGCGCCTCCTGTTCGGCGACCCCGCTCCCATCTCTGTGTGGAGTGAGAGGACAAGTGCCCAAAAATAACAATTGTAAACCGCTTTGTGACTCTGGTTTGTGAAAGGCGGTATATAAATAAAGATTACTTACTTACTTACTTACTTTTGTTATTTTGTATAGTCTGCTGAGCTGTATCTTGGTTTGGATAATACAATTACACAAACTTATTTTATCTTTTTTTCTTCGGACCCAAGGCTTTAATTAACAGCAGAACAAATAAATAAATATGTTTTCATGAAGGGAGGAAACTCTACCTATTAACCACCCATATCAAAGCTGGGGATCCTAACTTCTTTTTCTTATTTTTCTCAAACACAAAAACAAATGCATGTCAAAACCAGACCAGAGGAGCTAGTTAGAGTTTGTGGTTTTAAAGTTAGGTGATCCAGCTTTAAGTTGCTATGTATAAAATGATGAAATATGGCATTATTTCCCTACATTTGGGCAACGCCTAGAAACCTATCAATCATTCGCTTTTGAGTAAAAACACAAAGAAAACACCTCTTTGGTCATGATGTCCAGTGTTTCGGAAGGGTACAACTCGATGATTTGCAGAAGACGTGGAAATTTAAGTCGAGCCTCTTCAGAGTTTAGTTTGAGAGCTTTCAGCATGGTCTCAATGATCTGAGCTGGGAGGGTGAGCAGCTCTGGGAATCGGCTGTCTGAGGAACAAAATGAGAAAAGCTATGGCATTACCCCAGTTATGGAGGCATATTAAATGTTCAATCCATTTCTCACCAGTCTCCCTCTGCTCCTCCTCTCGCAATTGTTTGTCACAGAAGTTTGCCAGAGCCATGTAGGTCTCGATGAGGCTGCTGGGATCCACACAGTCCTGCTGGTACGACTGCTGCTCCTCCTCTGCTTTTCTAGAGCCTTCACGGAAACACTTCAGGGCTCTGAGATGCAGCTCCACTTCAACACTCTACAATCATTGCATAGAGTCAATAAATAGATTTGTTAATATTGTCTTGTTTTATAAGTTGGTAAATGATTGCTTTTGTGTCATCTTTACCAACTCATGTTTTTAAAGCATTTTCTTCTGCAGTTAAACTCAAAAGTTTACCACTAGTTTGATCTGTTTTCACTGCCATAATGTATGCCTACTGTTCTTTACTTACTTTCTGCTGACAATGAGGCAATTGCGAATACAGAAGTCACTCTTATAGATCAGTATTGAAGTAAAAAAAAAAAATCCAAATGCATACAGTATAAATATCACATGGTATAAGAGAATGTTGTGCTTTTGTTTTCTGTAATAATTTCTTTCAGTGCAACCCAGAAAAAATATTTGGTATCAGATACAAAAACACGTCAGAAAAGGCAAAAAGAAACACAAAATACAAATTATTTTTTACTTGAATAGTAGAGTAAATAATAGAAACATAATAGAAACATAATATGGAGTTTTGGCATGTGTACCTTTGGATCTTCAGTCGGCCATGTTTTTCCTGCTAGTTTCGCCACCTTCTTTGCTTTATCAGCATCGATGGTCCCCAAAACAGAGGGACTGGTGCCCAGAGCGCAGGCCATGATGTGGAAGGACGTGCCTTGGAGGATTTTCTGATTTCGGAAAACTTTAGCAGAGGAACTTTTGACGTCCGACTGAAGGTCATCTATACAATTAAATAATTAATTAATACATACATGTAGGTCAGCATGCATTTATTGCCACATCACAAGTTTTAAATATTCTATATGTTATATGGAGAGAAGCAGAGTGATGAAAAGTTGCACGAGTGGTAGTGAACTGAGAAGTAAAGCAAGGTGTGGATGGAATGATGGCATGAAGAGTGTTGAAAGAGAGGTATGACAGAGGAGAAGGCGAGAGTTTGTGCACAGGATAGGGAAGCATGGAGAGTGATTGTGAACGCGTGAGGTAAGCCAGGGGTTATCCAGTTTATGCTCCAAGACCCCTGACCTTGCCATGGGGTCAGCAAGCGCCGAGCGGCAGTGCTGCTGAGAGGTCTAGACGTGTGAATGGGGATGGATGAGTGTCCTACTGGTAAACCGTGCTCATAGGAGGAAATAGTTTATGGCTATAGAGAGATTTTGTTACTTTTAAGAAAAATATATCCAACTGTATTTCAACCAACCTATCAAATGATAAATGCAAGAATCTAACACATTTTAGAACACATTTTAAAAATGTTCTACAGTAGAATAAAAGTTATCTATAATAATGATCCAGTTGAAGATTTGAACTGCGGTTGAGTCTTTCTTTGGATCAGGCAGCTCTAAACAATGACTAGTTAAGTATTTTCAAATCTTCATTTTAGCCCGATTTGTGTAGATACATTATTTGTTTTTCCCTCTGTCCATGGAGTCCTCCCCCCACACATACCCAGCAGAGGGACGGTCTTTAGCATAGTGCTGATCTGCTCCACGGGGCTGAGCGTGTGGCTGCGCTTGTGGCTGTAGCGGCTGTAGCTGTGGACCCAGCGCAGTAACCAGCTGCGGTCGGACTTGGCGTCTCTGTGGAGATCCTTCAGCAGTTTTGTCGCAACAGGGAAGTTATTCTGTGGATAAGGAAAGGCCTATTACTTTCTATGTCACATCCAAACCAGTCATTGAATTTATTGAAGTTGAGCAATTATGCAAGATCAAACTCCCTCACACAGAGCTGCTAAAAGCCCTGGTCCCTGTGTCTCCAAGCTGCACTCCGGGGGTGAAAGAACCAGAGCAGAATTTTCCCTCATGTGGTGTGCTGTGCCGGTATTTTAACCCTGTGTAATGTTGCCATACTCAAAAACAAATTCAAAGTAAAAGTCAATGGGCCTCATTCACGAACGGTTCTTAGGAACAGATTTGTACGTAAATCCTACTTACGTGGTTTTTACGAAGAAAGTGGCATTCACGAATTTTTCTCGTAACCAGAATTTCTCTTGGGCAAGTACAAATCCTACGAGTCCTCAGGAGCACTCGTACGTATTCAGTGCCGACATGTTCACACGCCGGGGTTGTCCTCTTTGGTGAAGTTTAATAAAAATACAACATTCCAGTGATATTTCCGTCATATTGATGTATGTATTTATTTATTTAAATGTTAATGGTAATTTAGCCTATTTTTTAATTCATTTTGAAATGAAATGTCCATCCATCCATCCATCCATTTTCTTCCGCTTTATCCGTTGCCGGGTCGCGGGGGCAGCAGTCTAAGCAGAGACGCCCAGACTTCCCTATCCACACACACTTCCTCCAGCTCGTCCGGGGGGACCCCAAGGCGTTCCCAGGCCAGCTGAGAGACATAGTCCCTCCAGCGTGTCCTAGGTCTTCCGCGGGGCCTCCTCCCGGTGGGACGTGCCCGGAACACCTCCCCAGGGAGGCGTCCGGAACAGATGCCCGAGCCACCTCAACTGGTTCCTCTCGACGTGGAGAAGCAGCGGCTCTACTCCGAGCTCCTCCCGTGTGACTGAGCTCCTCACCCTATCTCTAAGGGAGCGCCCAGCCACTCTGCGGAGGAAGCTCATTTTGACCGCTTGTATCCGCGATCTCGTTCTTTCGGTCATTACCCAAAGCTCATGACCATAGGTGAGGGAGGGAACAAAGATTGACCGGTAAATCGAGAGCTTTGCCTTTCGGCTCAGCTCCCTCTTCACCACATCGGTCCGATACAGCGACCGCATCACTGGTGCCTAGATATTCTGTCCATAAATACAGTGAACAGAACCGGTGACAAAGGCCAGCCCTGTCGGAGGCCAACATTCACCGGGAACAGGTCTGACTTACTGCCGGCAATGCGAACACAGCTCTGGCTCCGGTCATACAGGGATCGGATGGCCCTCAGCAGAGGACCTCCGACCCCGTACTCCCGGAGAACCCCCCAAAGGACACCCCGGGGAACACAGTCAAACGCCTTCTCCAAATCCACAAAGCACATGTGGACAGGTTGGGCGAACTCCCATGAACCCTCGAGTATCCGATGGAGAGTATAGAGCTGGTCCAGTGTTCCGCGACCGGGACGAAAACCACACTGCTCCTCCTGAATCCGAGATTCGACCATCGGCATGGTCCGACCATCGAAATGAAATGTGCCAACGCTTTATCAAATACATTGGAAATCATGCTGTGTATTAGTGACCCCTTCCTATTTATAGGGGGCATTTCTTTGTCCACGGGCCACAGAACAATGGAATATATACTGCTGCTGCAGGAGGCTGCGGGGTCCGCTCTGAGTCTCTGCGCTGGTCTCTCCCATGGATCTATACAGGTCTGCACTGGTCTCTCCTATGGATCTATACGGATCTGCACTGGTCTCTCCCATGGATCTATATGGATCTGCACTGGGGTCTCCTATGGATCTAAACGGGTCTGCGCTGGTCTCTCCCATGGCTCTAGACGGGTCTGCACTGGTCTCTCCATACGGGTCCGTGCTGCACGCTCCTGGATCCAAACGGGTCCGCGCTGGTCTCTCCAGTCTGGTTTGCGGTCTCTCATCGGTCCGCGCTGGTCTCTCCAGTCTGGTCTACAGTATGCGGTCTCTCTTCTTCAGTCAGGTCTCTCAGTCTATGCGGTCTCTCCTGTCCGCGCTGGTTTCTGTGTGCTGGTCATTCCAGTCTCTTCTCGGGTCTGCATTGGTCTCAGTGCTGGTCCGCGCTGGATCTCCTCCCAGGGTCCAAAATATTTTTAGATTAATCTCAAAACATTTTGAGATTCATTTTTAAATTAATACATAATATATTTTTAAATTTATCTCATAGCATTTTGAGATTAATCTCATCATATTCTTAGATTAATCTCATAATTTTGCTAGTTCGACTTTATTCTTATAATATTTCGACTTTTAAGTCAACATTTTATGACTTTATTCTCAGTCTGGCTAAAGAAGAAAAAAGGGTGACTCTTTTGCTCCGTGTAACTCTTTGCTTTAGGCCTGTTGCTGTTTCCTCTGGCGTCTGCACACGGCCCTGCAGTCCCTTATATGGGCATTAGTGGGCGGTTACCTATGCTAAGTACCTATGCTAATGAAGCACCGGGCACGCGCGCTCTACTTACGAGGAGTTGGCATTCATCAATCTGAGAGAACAGCTGCGAACAATTCAGCGGCTTACGAGCGCCTTGATGAATCCCACGGAGGGTCTTCTTAGAAATCTACTGAAGAACGACTTGAGTAGAAATTTAAGAAGTTTCTTACGAAGTTATTCGTGAATGAGGCCCAATGTCATTTCCCGGCTCTCTCTCCATTGTTGGTGCACTTCTAGTTCCACAAGTACAACATTGAGTGCTCATAGAGTATAAATATTGCATTCCCTTTTACTTGTCCTCAAAAACAATTTATCAATGTTCAAAGCGTATGTGTGTAAAAATGCTCATGTGTGTAAAGACTGTATTCTTTTCACCTTGTCATAATAGAAATGCAATGTTCCACACCTGGTTCCACGCACTGTCAGCCATGTGTAGCTTCATGCTAAACTTGCAGTTGTTCACCAAAGAGGTTATATCCGGCTCCCCATCCACCTCTATGTCCTCAGTGGAGCCCTGGCTTTTTAACTTCTCAAGAATCTTGTCCAAAAAGAAGCACCTAAATGACAATAATAATATTATTTCTAAAAAAGTGGTTGTTACATTGGTTTTTTTTATACCTTGATGTAATGATGTCATCCCAGACATTCACTGGATCCACTTTAGGATCCGGATATCGCTCGGTCCAAACCCGGGTTAGTCGCTTCAGAGAGGACACTGACACTTCAAATAGACAGTACAATAGTCTTACTTTCTACTACTTAAAATGTGATGTGAAGAGTTGGATACAAATTTGAAACGTTCCCACCACAATTCTTTATTATACATTATTGTAATGATAAATATTACTAAGCTTTCCCATTACCCATCCATCCAACCATTTTCTTCCGCTTCATCCATTGCCGGGTCGCGGGGGCAGCAGTCTAAGCAGAGACGCCCAGACTTCCCTATCCACACACACTTCCTCCAGCTCGTCCGTGGGGGACCCCAAGGCGTTCCCAGGCCAGCTGAGAGACATAGTCCCTCCAGCATGTCCTAGGTCTTCCCCGGGGCCTCCTCCCGGTGGGACGTGCCCGAAACACCTCCCCAGGGAGGCTTCCGGGAGGCATCCTGAACAGATGCCCGAGCCACCTCAACTGGTTCCTCTCGATTTGAAGGAGCAGCGGCTCTACTCCGAGCTCCTCTCGTGTGACTGAGCTCCTCACCCTATCGCTAAGGGAGCGCCCAGCCACTCTGCGGAGGAAGCTCATTTCGACCGCTTGTATCCGCAATCTTGTTCTTTCGGTCATTACCCAAAGCTCATGACCATAGGTGAGGGAGGGAACAAAGATTGACCGGTAAATCGAGAGCTTTGCCTTTCAGCTCAGCTCCCTCTTCACCACGACGGTCCGATACAGCGACCGCATCTCTGCATTTCTCATTACTTCTCATGTATATTCTGTTCTGTGGAGAAAATTCACGACTTAAAGCTGCATTACCTCACTTTATTTTAGTATTCATTACAAAAATTAAATCCATATCCATGCAATGCATTGGGATATATGTCCTTTTGAAGAATAAGTAGCACAGGTTTGTGCTGGCGAGTAATTTTATTTTAGATCGAGTTTTCGTGCAACAAGATGTTTCAGGACCAGACAAATGACCACTGGCCCCCGCTTTCTTGAAAAAAGCTACAGGTCTCTCGTAAGCACAGACAGTTGAGGTAAACAAGCGGCGGAGGCTAACCTGAAACTTCCAGTGTCTTCGTTACCGGTTACTGCTTACACAGCGAAACATCCATCCAAAAGAAACTCTTGTCCCTTCGCGTTTCCCGGTTCTATCATTCTATGTTAACACCACCCACATTCAAATGTGCGATCCATATTGTGAGACGGTAGTTCCGTATACATATAAGCACAAGCTGAGTGGGGAGGTAGTGGGGGCGATAGCTCCGTGACCGTGAGTGCGGGGAGGGTGAGCAGAAAGAGCAAGGCCAGCGCTCACATTCGAAAATTTCACAAAATGAGTTAGTGCCTCATTCTTTTGAATGAGACTCTGACTCTAAATGAGTTAGAGTCTTTTCTCACATAGAAGGCGCTCAACAATTTGTTATTCGGAAATGTATACAATGTTCTTCTAAAAAATGTACCATTGTATTCACCATAGCACTAACAAGCATGTACTTGTAGTTGTGGTGTTTGTGGTAGTTGCCTCACTCGTCTGCTGACTTACCTTCTCCTTTAACAAACAAGAGAAAGTCTTGGATTTCCGTTAAGGCCTGTACTGACTGCAGGATGGTCAGACGACTCTTGCTGAGCAGCGAGTCCACACTGGAGTAATTCTGTTTTGAGGAAAAATAAGCAGCAATGCATTAGCAAAGGGACCTGGCCACATCAGAACCGCCAGCTCAGTAGAATTTAAAGGTCCCATATTGCGCCTTTTGACTTTTCTCTCGTTTAAACGTTATTAATGCTCTTTAATGAATCCCTAAAGCTTCAGTTAGAGATAAATCTTTTGTTTTCATTCTCGAGAGGCACAAAAACGAGTCGTTTCAAATCAATACTTGCACCAAATCGTGATGTCAGAAGCCCACCTCGAGGAGGAGATTGACCGTGGGTATGCATAATAATTTTGTTCAAATAAAAAGCAAATTTGTAAAACCAGATATTTTAAAACTTCACCATGCACGAAATAGCAGTTCACTGTGTTTGCATTATAATTTGATGGTGGAAAATAATGTGAGCTTCAGTACCTGCATGAAGAGCTGCATGGCCAAGTTGATGTAGTATTTTGCGCGGTCATAGTCTTCCTGGAGGATGTACAGGAGGCTGAGCTCTTGGCTGTAGTAGTTTTCCAGAAGTTTCTTGCGCTCCTCGACTCTCATGGCTTTATCGATGAAGCTGAGAAGGGTCTGGTCCGCGCCCCCGAGCTGCAGCTGCTTCAGCATGCTGCGAATCATGTGCCGCAAGTACATCTCCTACACAAAGGTTTTGGAAGTTTTAGAAAGAACAAACCTTTGGTACAGAGATACTGAGAGGAAGTATAGACATGGATGAGGTATTACATCTGGATTTACCTTTTTAAGCGTTTTATTTAGGAAAACTTAACCCTTTAATGGTTTCCTCAACCATTTGGTCAGACACCATTGTCAACTTGAAAATTGGAACTGAACTTGGAACTCTATGGAGAATCTCACTTGGTTTTACGCACATTTACCATTAAACTGCATCTCAACCAGGCCTATAATAATAAAAAAAATTAGGGTTTAAAAAATAAAAATAAAACCTAAAAACTAATTAATTGTGTCATTAGAGTCCTGAATATTAGAAAGGGTTGATGTAAGACTAGTTGTTTGCAATCATGCTGTTGGCTGGAACAGGTGACAAGGAAATGGCTACTGGTTTCATGTAATGAGAGATGGTTTTTACAATGGAGAAACGTTAAGCTAACATAAGACAGGAGAGGGAGACATATGAAAACATTGTCTTATATTTATAAGAATGATAAGACCAGATATCTTTTGAGATATGAGGTTTGAATCAGGATCAGATGTGAATGTAGAATGTTTTCATGTAATGTAATCAAGAATAGACTTATATAGAATATAAAAGAAACAATGAATGTCATTACTTCAATACAATTTCAACTTTAGAAAAAATTGTCTTTTATCTAACTTAAGTTTATTGGAATTGACACAAGCATTCATATTTGAGGTAAAAGCTCACACCTGGTGGTACGGCTCGGCCCACATCTTCTCCAGGTCCGGCGGGGAAGCGTCGTCGATATAGACAGTGGAGCAGTACTGCAGAGAGGCCCACTCCGTCAGGTGGCTGTAGGCCTCCATCGCCGCGATCTCCCAGAAGTCTTTCTCCGCATCAGAGGGCGGGCCTTCAGTCCAGTCCTCAGTGTTCAACGCCTTTGATTCCAATGCAATATTAATTAGGCAGTTATCCATAGAATTAGATCTCTATCAGAGGTTACTGTTGCCATTTAGTCAGTTGTATATTCTTGGAATGGGAAAATGTACTTTAATTCTTTTGGCACCAAATAAGGTATCCATTATGCCAAATCAATGGTCAAAACTTTAGACCTCAATATCTCCATTATATTCAGACCTATTGCACGTGGGTATAGTGGCAGAGGAAACCGGAGCACCCGAAGGAAACCTATAGTCACTGAAAACATGCAAACTCCCAGTCTGGAGGTGGAATCAAACCCAAGACCTTCTTGTTGTGAAGCATAAGTGCTAACCACTGTGGCCTCCTTATCATTTAAAATGGTCTACACTGTTCTTCTACTATCTCTGGATTCATTTTGCTAAATCAATGAACTGATAACTTTAGATGAATGTATTTAATTGTCCCCCTCCTTTTTCTTTTTTCCCTAAACATTGAAAAACCATGAGATCACATTTCATGGTGAAATTACTTTATTTTTTTGCTTGACTAGTTCAAATCCTGAAGAGTCTGGGACCAGGAGTGTTGGTTCTCAAGACTCCGACTAATCATTTTGCTCCCTTGTGTGAAAAATCCGAACCCTCACATAGTAAGTGAAAATATTGATAGTAAAATGATGTGGTTCTGGCTGGTCATCAGATTCAGATTCAGATTCATTTATTTGCCATTTGCAGTAAATTGGAAAAACTGTGCAAGACTACCCCAGTGTGCACCAGGCGGCACACACCAGACCTCTTGCCACGGCGCCATCTTTACGGCGGCATGCGTCATGTCAACACATTTGTATACTCTCCAAATCATAGTGACTTTTGTACACAAGCTCAACACAAATAATCCCTACATATGCGTCTAGTACCTCATTGTAGAGTTTTACTGCTTCTGCGTAGTCTGTTTGAGCTTCAGCCTGAAGAGCAGAACACGTGATGGATTTGGTCCCAACTTTACTGCTGAAGATTCCACGCACGACATCGTAGTCCTCCAAAGATCTGTACAATCTACAACAACAACAACAACAACTCATTCCCTGAAACAGTCACTGCAGTGTGAATACTTTAGGACGCAGAAAGTAAATAATGAAGACCTTGCCAAGTGAATCCACTTGTTGGTGTCAGGAGGGAGCTCTTTGGGGCCTCTGGAACGTTTGGACGGTGGCTCAGATGGGACACATGCGTGCAGCAAACCCTCCTCCAAAAGCAAGATGCCCGACGGTTGTTGAAGACTGACCAGACAAGACGAGCTAATACTTGCTGGATTTATGTCACGAAGCTCCTTATGTTGGTAGCACATGTCCTACAGAAGGAAAATAAAAACATAGAATTTAGGTCATTACTTTACAAAATTATTACTAACTACTAAATGATCGAGAAAAATTACCAAGAAATGCAAAGACGATCATTGTTGCAATTTCAATGATTAAGCAAAATTATTATTCCAAATGTGCAAATGAAGTGACTAGTGAATGACAGAAATATCAGATGTATGGATATGTAATAATTTAGTAATAGTAAAGTGACTAGCGGCTTATTTTCAAAACAGGTGAGTGGCACAGCAATAATTGCGTTGCAACATTTGTTACATTAATCCAGTGTCTCCCAAAGTGGGGTCCGCGGCCCCCTGGTGGGCCGCGAGGGTACTGCAGGGGGGCCGCGGGAGGTCATAAAAAAAAAAATAATATAATTATTTAATGTTAAATTTATAATGTTTTGTTTGTAATATTAAAATATTTGTGTTCATTATTTGACTTGAATAATCCACTGTAATCATTTTTGTATTACAATGTTTGTAGCAGAGGCTATTTCCCCAAAATAAAATAACCAGAAGAGCCTATTCTTAATGTTGTCTTCTTGGTTATTATTTTGGGGGGCCACGCAAACCCGTCAGATTTTTAAGGGGGCCTCGGTGTTACTGAGTTTGGGAATGGCTGCATTAATCAATATTGAAACAAAAATACTATTTTTTTTATTCTTTAATCCATTACAAATCTGAAAATCTCTACATAACTCATCTTGTTCTTCCCTGTAGCTGTATATGTGCAATAGTTCAGGGGGAATGAATGAGTGTGTAATTGTGAGTGTGAATGTGGGACAATGGATGCAAATTAGCCCATGGCTACAAACCGAAGTAATATGTTCATTAACATGTAGTGTCCCAAACAAATAAACAAAAAATAAATGAATAAACGCGACTGACGCACCTGCACACAGGCCACAAACGGAGGGAAGCAGACGGTGCTTCTCTTCAGAAACGTGTCCATGCTGCTTCTCAGATCGTCCTCGATCTTCCGCCTCTCTCCTGGAGATTTGCTTTTCTGCATTTCTTGGAGAATCGCGGTGAACAGAGAGCTGAACAGCTGTTTGGCTAAAATAGGATCTTTCTATGGACAGAAACATTACATTTAATTCATGCCAATGTTCTAATTCCAACATCCATCCATCCATTTTCTTGCGCTTTATCCGTGAAGGTAGTGGGGGCAGCAAAACTAATGTCCAAATCCTACTGTCAGTGTATGTAGTACCTGGTACATGTGTGTGTGAGTGTGTGTGTGTGTTGTACCTGGGCCAGGGCCTGCAGGGGAGTGATGAGGCTGCTGTGAGGGATCTGAATGTCCAGAAAGTCTCCCACTCTGTAGTTACGATACAAAGTCACCTGAGCCTCTTTTCGAAGCCTTTGATCTGCCTTTTCCTCCTAAAAACACATCAGAACAAGACCATATTGCAATTTCTCCCCAATAATTTAAATTAATCGGTAAAGCTAATAAACTGAATGGTTACCTTTTTCTGTCTCTGATGTTGGATCTCTTTCTGAGCATAATTCAGACTCACTTTCTCCTGATCTTTGAGGAATCTGCGACGAAGCCTCAGGATATTTCTGCGCTGTTCATTTTGTACTGATGTTTTAAGAACACATAGCAATTCATTATTATTATTAAACTGGACAAGAACAGGTTTTTCATATATATATATATATATATATAGTATATACTGTAGGTGTGAGTTAGAATATTGTTATCCAAATCCTTTTCAAAATGAGAAACCGATATTTGATAGACACTGATTATATTCAAAGAAACAATATGAATGATTATGGCTAACAGTTCATTCTCAAATGTAATTATGTTAGTTTTATTTGGGTTTTACAATTATCAACAATAGAACAAAAAACAGCTGGATTTATCTCACTTTGTGTGTTATGAGTCTGTCATATTAGTTTAACATTTATTAGTTGAATTTCAGAAATAACTTGAACAACTTTCTAATTTTCCAGTTTCATCTGTAAACATAATTAATAGTAAACAAAAATTATTTTAGAAATTGCGTATTTCTATTCCATTACAGTATGCCATTTAAAAAATATTAAAATGTATCCTACTACTGCTTTACTGTGACACTGCAGTAATAAGAGATGCAGATATTATTTGAAGTTCCTTGACTGCAGAGTATGTTCTGACCGTGAGTGTGACTGTCCACTTGGTCTGTGTTTGCAGAGAGACGCTTCAGTCCGAATCCTTCTCCCACTGGTTTCCTGCTTAATGTTTGTCTTTCAGATTTTTTATCAAAGACCATCAACGATGACAAAGACTCAGAGCCCAGCGAGTACTCTGCCAGAGTATCCACACTGCTGTCTGTGAGCCAGTTGTAAGAGCGCCGCCCTCCTGGAGGAAAATAATTTAAATAATAACACAATTTGTATTGTATCAGATGTTCAGAAACGCTCATATGAAGTTTTGCAGTAAACAATAAACAAGCCATTTTCAAATTATTCAACCAGAATAAATAAGTATGAATGAGTTGGATTGCATAATGTTGTGTTTATGTAGTACTTTGATCTGAATATTTGATGCTATGGTTGAGTACACAAGGGGGCCCTGCCTGCAGTGCTTTGAGAGCTCCACTAATCTGGACTAAAAAACATTTCGTTTATAATCCCAGTCTGACACAATATTGCTTGTCGCGTCGCAAGCAATATGTGCTGCTCACCTCTGCCTGTGGTCAAAATGTATTCAAATGCGTAAGAGTACAGTGCCCCAGGATCAGAAATATACATTCCTTTAAAAGTGTTATTTTTTTAGAAACACTATTCAACTGTTTTGTTTCCAATGATGAATAAAGCTACATCACCTGGAGCCTGGGTTTGGCTGAACTCCAGTGTGGACTGAGTGGCTCGGAGTTTCCCTTTCATTGAAGCGGATGGAGACACGAGGCTCTCTGGGCCCTGAGAACTCTGCGTCTCTACGAACATGGGCGTCATCACAGTGCTCCTGAAGCGCCAGTTTGAGTCGATCACATAATCCTGCACAAACAACAGCCACTTGTAATCATCTCAGACTGTTGTCCATGGTCGGTGGACAAGCTTCAGAATACTAAACATTTCCCCCCTTTTGACAGATTGTGTAAATGTTACTAGAATATTCACTCATTTCATTATCTATTAAACTGATATTTATGAAAGTACATCAAGTATTGGGGACCTGCTTTTATTGATTACTTGTGGACAGATTTTCAAAGTTAAAATTATATTTTGTTGTATGCAATTCTTAAATCAACATTTACAATGCACCATAAGTAATCATTGTTCATATATTCTTTAGTTTGGAGCGAGTGCTGATGCTGACCTGAAAAGTGCACTCCGACAGCGGATACTCAAACATGTTCCTCTGGAAGTCTGGGCTCTGGCTCGTCATCTCCAGCAGCAGATTTGTGGCCAAACTCAAGAAACAACGTTCGATTTGAGTCGTGTAAAGTGAACTTAGCACCATGGTCATGCGTTCGAAGGTCGCAGTGGGAAGACGCTTCTCCTGGCTCCAGAAGTTACGGACATAAAGCCTGCAGTAAGACAGATTTGATGGCTATTAATTTTCTCTTCTCGAGTTCCCCATGTCATGAATTCGCCTGAATGGTTTTTATAACTCGTAAAATTTCAATAATTTACAATACAACTATGGTGAGACATTGAAGAAAAAACATTTGACTGTTAGATGGGAATATTACACTGTGTATCTGTATTTATACAAATTGTGTAACTTACTGAAGACCTTGGTTCTCCTCAGCCAGTCCCTGAAGTAAAATCTCTTTGGCTGCATTTAAAACTTCTACTGAAGTGTTGTCCTCCATACTTTCTGAATCACTGAGAAAGAATAAAGAAAACCAAGTGAGAATATTGCTGGGGTTAGGATTAGGGTTAGGGTTTGGATTATCATAACATTGACATGAATTAAATAACAAAAGTTTCTTTATTAAAAAAATCATTAGTAAATATGTATTTTTAGCAGAACACGAGTTAATGCTCGAAAGATGTGACAGAGCCCAAAGAATGCAACTCTGAAAACTAGTGATAGAACCAAACTTTCTGGAGAGGGAGGAAGTAGATTAATTTGACATTTTTTTAGTGGTACCAAAGCTTTAAAAGGGATCATATATTTGAAGTTAATATTGGTAAATATTTGACAAATACAGATATCGTCACACCAAAGATAATAGTAGCAGTAGTGACCTGTAGTTGTCCTGGATCCACATCAGGATGTCGAACATTCTCTCTCGACAGACGGGGGACGGGTGGGACACAAACGCAGTCACGGGTTGGAGCAGCTCCTGCAGTTCCACCGGACTCAGCACCGAAAGGATCTTATGAATGATATCCAGACAGACACGCTGTCTTGCCTCATCTCTGTGGGGAGAAAAGGAAGAAAAATATCTAATATCAAACAGATGGTAGGAAACTGTTTTACACATGTGGTATTAATGCTAAGGATTTGAATGGAATATTGTAGAGTTGTGCATTAAATCATCAACAGAAATATGTCCCGTTACCTGGTTTCCTTACATACCATAAGTAGATTAAAATATCAAATACAATCACCGGTTTGTTGATTGACCATAGACAAATATTTGCGATGTATAAGGAATCCTTACAGTTCAAAAATAGTTTAGTGAAATAATGTCCCGTATGTACTGTAATGTAATGTAAAGTTGATTAATATGCCCCTGTAATGAATAAATAAATACATCCACTCTCACTATCTTCCTCTCTGCAATAATTGACAGGCAATTAAGCAAACAAGAATTATACAATAGGCAACTTCACTGAGGAACACGGTTTTTCCTCCTCATGATTAAACACATTTTAACAAATGCATGATTTCAAGTTTCAATTTAATGTCCGTTTCTAAATGAAGATATATTTCAATGAAGAGAAGCAGAAAATCAATCATAGTAGATGCAGATGCTTGAATGGATTACCCTCCAATTAAAACTAGCGTACCCAACTTATTTAATATATAATACTTTTCTGTTTATCCCAACAGAAAGGGTCCTGTAAAAAGTAAATGTTGAGTAAAAAGTACACCACAACATGCTGTATTCCTCTAATTAGAAAACAAATCTTGTTAAAGAAAGAGCTCTTTCTGTCTGAAAAAAGCTGAGGCCAAAATGACATGCATGTGAAAACTAGAGATAGAAACTGTTCTGATAGTTTTTCACCTGTGTGCCATCATCTGAATGAAGCCGGACGTTTTGAGCTCCATAAATATCTGTGGGATGACGTCTGCGCGGCTCAGCACACACTCCAAACAGTTTGTTTTCAAGACGCCGTGAAGCTTCGGCAGCAGGTAGAACGTCAGATTCACAAATCTGAAAATCAGGATTTGAACAAAAATAAGTGTCTTTTAAAAATGATAGTCTTGTTTTATTGAACTGACCTGTCCATAAATGGAGGGAAGTGTCTGGAGACTTTGTTCACACAGATGATAAACTTGTCGTTCATTTCCCTTTTTCCCAGACTTGCAATTTTTGTGGCAGCGAGATCGAAGAGTTCCTTATGTTGCTGGAGAAATTATTGTAAAAACTGCCATTGCAGTTTTAAGATCACTTGATGGAATTCAAAGTAAACTTACATCATCTTGTTCTGTCACATTCTTCAGTATCAGGCCAATGATCTCAGCAGCAGCGGAGTAGACTTCCTTATACCGAGTGTACGTTAAGTTATTGGTAAGGGACTGAATGTATCTAAAGCCAAACATATTTAAAAACATGGGTTAGCATGGTCTAGTCTCAGTTCAGTCATGTATTTAGCTTCAGTATTGTTCACATTTTGACAGTGGCCCAAAACACATTTTATTTTTGAGTCCTTCCAGATTGACCAAATGAGACAAAGCTTATATAATTTGTCTCAATGTGTATAAGAACAGATGTCATCACTTTAGATATTAATGATGCATGCTTAATATAAGTTGTAATGAACGTAATAATAATGTGTAGCAGTCATACAGATATAACAGGGTCTACAGAACAACATTTGTCATAGAAAGTTTCTGAAGCCAACAGAATACTGAGGCTGTTTCTGTATGGTGTATTGACCACTAATGTGTTTAGCTCAGGGGTGTCCAAACTTTTTAGTAAGAGGGCCAATTTTAGTTCACCAGACAAGTCCAGGGTTCGACATCACGGACTGAAACACTGTCTTGACTGGCATTGGGCTGTTCTGAGATTTATGATGATCTATAACAGAGCTGAAGTTGGCTGAATGACATTAGCAACATTTACGGAAGTGACATCAAAAACCACGTCAGTACAGTATGTGCATATAAAGTCAACAACGCACTGGGCTTTAAAACAAGGTCTCTAATGATTGAGCTGAAGTTGGATGGATGACACAGTAAACTTGTGTTTATGATCTCAAAGACTACTTTGGGTTAACACATGGCAGAGGGCCACATAAAATGACACTGAGGGCCGCATTTGTCCCCCGCGCCTGAGTTTGGACATGCCTGGTCCAAATATGTCCATACCCACCTGCTTATGAGCTCTTCTCACAAAAATAAACAGAGCTTATAAATATAAATGCATTTATCATCTATAAACAAAACCAGGTGTTGGCAGTAGGAGTGTGAAGAAATATCGATTTGTCGAGATACTTTCTCCCGCGATCGATTGTCGTTATACATTTGCCAAGTATCGATTAAATTAATTAAATTTTTATTTTATTTGTATCAATACTTAAGATATGGCTACATACACATCTCCATTCCATCTATCATGAAATAAAGTGTATTTTTTCACTTAACATTTTTCTATTTTATGTATGCCATATATTGGCATTTGGTACATTGCTGACCAATATATCAATAATCGTCATATTGTGATATAATCGTTATCGTGAGGTACCCTTAGGTTCCCACCCCTAGTTGGCAGTATTGTAATAGTTCCTTACTGTACTTATTGAACTTCCATGTCTTAATTTACACCTAGAAGATTGAGATTAGGGCTAAAAAGACATACTTGTCATAGCCAATGCCACATGCAGCATCATACGCAGGGATGTTGTTTGCCAAGATGATTCCCAGCAGCTGAAGTCCCAGAGAATTGTCTTTATTGTTTGGGTCCGTGCCACAGAATCGATCATAAATCAAACTATAAGAAAAGATAATATTAGTCACATAGAGCTTGAAAGCACAGTGAGAGGCGTCCCGCACCTGTAGGGCACATGCAGAACGTCTTTCCAACATTCAACCAAAGTGCGAATGATCTCCAGGTTGTGGCGGAAAACGGCACGCTTTGAGTTGAAGCAGTTTTTCATCAAGAACTCCAACAAGCGGTTTGCCAGCACTTCATCTCTTGTATTACCCTGAAACACACATGGAAGCACTTTTAATTTGCTTTCTGATGTGTCTTCTGGCTACAATTTATAAATATAACCATCTTCTTTCAGATTTTAAAAGTTTCATCCATCCATCCATCCATTTTCTTCCGCTTTATCCGTTGCCGGGTCGCGGGGGCAGCAGTCTAAGCAGAGACGCCCAGACTTCCCTATCCACACACACCTCCTCCAGCTCGTCCGGGGGGACCCCAAGGCGTTCCCAGGCCAGCTGAGAGACATAGTCTCTCCAGCGTGTCCTGGGTCTTCCCCGGGGCCACCTCCCGGTAAGGAGAGGTGCCCGGAACACCTCCCCAGGAAGGCGTCCAGGAGGCATCCTGAACAGATGCCCGAGCCACCTCAACTGGTTCCTCTCAACGTGGACGTGGACGTAGATGGAATATAAACATTTCATCTACGTTATTCAACATTTTTATTATAATACATTTTATGTAACTTTCTACAACATGTTAAGATTAGGGCTGTCAAACGATTAATTTTTTAAATCGAGTTAATTACAGCTTAAAAATTAATTATTCGTAATTAATCGCATTTCAAACTATTGGCAAAATTATGCCATATTTTTCTGTAAATGGTTGTTTGAATGGAAAGATAAATGACAGCTTAGTGAACATACTGTATGTACTGTATTTGTTTGTTATAACAATAAATCCATATAAAATGGAATTAACATTATTAACATTCTGTCTTTCTGTTTAGACTCAGACCAAAACTATTGTTTGTTACAGATGAGGGACATTTCAAAATAGTCTGAAATGCAGAATGTCATTAAATCTGTTTGATTTGCTCACACCATTACTTTTTTTGGCACAACTAACATGAACTGATGGTCGAAAGGAAAATTAGGTGCCTCAGCTTTAATTTAGCGAGTGCGCTTAGGGAGAAGACACGAAGGAGACTGAGGCTCCGCAGTCCAGCTTCAACGCTGTACATATTGTGTGCATCGGTTACGCAAAGACACATACGCACACTAGAGAATAGTTCTGTAATAGTTCTGTGCGTGGTCTTGGATATGATCCCGTTACGCAGCGCCGTTCGCCGTGATCACAGCCGCTGGAAGTGGGACATGCTGTCCAGAGCGCTGTCGCGCCCGCAGCTCATCATGCAGAGTTCATACAGGAAACTACAAGGGTCACGCGTGTATTCTTTCAAAACTTGAATTCCCAGAGGGCCTACCTGCTCTGTCCCCATCTTACACACGTGCATGTGTCCGCGGCATTCTGAGTGTTATTATGGGATGCATGGGCATGCGTCAAATGCGTCAATTTTTTTTAACGTGATTAATGAAAAAAATTAATTAACGTGCGTTAACGCGATAATTTTGACAGCCCTAGTTAAGATGCATATCAAATATATCTTTACAGAAAAAGATGATAAGTTTGTAAACATACAGTAATTTAAAAATTATATTTCGAGTGCAGTTTGGTGCCTTGGGGAAACAAGCAAAATTTGTTTCCCATTCTCTCCCTGTAAAAATAAAAACAAAGCTAAATGTGAAACTCAAAAAGCAGAAAAGCAGCAGAGCTCAAATGCAGCAGGTGTTTGATGGCCTGCTCTCTCCCTCTTCCTCCCGTCCCTCCGTCATTCTCGTCCCAACCACGTCCTGTGAGACGTGCCACACCACGCCGCTCGCTTTTGTTTGATTTAACTTTACACACACTTGCACTAAACACGTAAAACACACAAAAGGTTTTCATACTGACTATTATTTGCACCACAGCTCACTACTCACTTACAGAACATAACAACAGTATCATATTCTCATTCAACACTTAAACATGTCCTACTGATTATACTCGCATTCACGCATATTACAATTACACAGATCGCAGTAATATTTACATTATTTCCAAAGAAACACAATTTTTTGGCACTAAAATCTATTTGTCGCATCATCCCCACTTGATTTTGTTGCAACCACAGAGCCGGGCTGTAACACAAGTAACCTCTGAACTGTAAAACACTAAATACTATACTCTATAATTGTAATATTGGGAAAGAGAAAGTCTTTGGAGTTACCAAGGGGAATATGAAATGCCAGTTTTTTTCAGCCGTAGTACATTTTACCACTAACCTTTGGACTCGCGATAGTTGTCCACGAGAGCACAATGACCACAACATCCACCACCATGAAGTGAATGCCGTCGCCTCCGTTCTTCTCAGATACAACGAGCTGAAGAAGTGGTCCCAGCCAGAGCTTTGCATATGGCCGGAAAACCTGAACAATAATGAAGTAAATAATGGTGTTGTTACAGAATTCACACTGCTGACCCAATGTGTTAGACTTCAGCTCTGGTCACAGTATATACACTAATATATTGTTATTATTAGTACCAACGATAATAAAAATACCTCCTCGGCGTTGATTATAAGTTTTGCAATAAAGAGACGGATGTTCAAAGGTGTAGATGGATTTGACAGTTTCCCATGAAGAAATTTCATCCACGGCGGACAATCAGTAGGAACACTTCCCTGTTGAAAAATACATTTTACAACAATGTTTTTGATTTTATTGTACACATATTTGTTTAAATATATTCTACTATTACAGACCTGTTGGACTTTAGGGGTGATGTTGTTCCTCTGCATGTGTCTGATCAGAGCCGTCATGGCCGTCATACACTCATGCTGGTTCAGCTCATCCATTTCCAGGTCCACCAATGCATCCTGGGAGGAATCTGTGTCCTCCGTCTCCTATACAAGTATTTCATTATTGATCTATTATGTACTGAGTTTTAGAGAAGCTATACAACAGGATAACAAAACTCACAATTTCAGTGCTAAAAAGGAAACAAATTTGAATTCAAAATCGGCAATGCTCTCGGCCGCTCGTTCATTTAAAAAGGGAGATATCATTTCTCAATTCATATGGAGCCAATCTAAATGTGCCCTTTATTTATCCCTGTAGGTAACTTTGTCCTAGCCCGACTCTCGCCAGACCCTTGTAGTTGCGCCATGCTCCATCAGAGGCGTTTGGCTGAACACAAGGGTCTGGGATCGACGCCAATGCAAACTCCTTCAGGAGATCCAAAAATAATCAGCCAATCAGGATCGCCGGTGTAACATCGGGTTTGCACCGCCTTCTAGTGTGTGTCTCACGCATGGATGTATTATATTAACAGCAAAAACAATCCAAGATGGCGGACATAGGGTCCGTGATTTAAAGGGGACATATCATGAAAAATCCACTTTTTGTGTCTTAAATGCCTTATGTTGTGTAGTTGGAGCCTCTAGAAGTGCAAAAAAGTTGAAATCAGTCTCTTCATGGGTTGCAGAGAACACTTCATATTCTGTTTAGGTAAGATTTTTCAACCCGTTCTGATTTTGCCATTCTCTATTACGTGTTTGGAATTATTACGTCACAGTATTTGCAGCGAGACTGCTATATAAGGGCATGGGCGTCTAACAAAACACTTCGGCCCAGCCCTCCTCTACTGTGCATCACTTCGAATTTGTAGTCCAAGCTCAATGATGCCAGCGCACAGGGCTGGACTGGCCATCGGCCGTACCGGGCAATGCCCAAAGGGCCGATGCCCATATTTGGGCCGGTCTGTCTGCCTCATACAAAACACATGTTTATGAGAAGTGTAAATCCGTTGAGAATTGTTCGAGGGGGCGCGCGTATCCGCGGGGCACCTGCTGTATGTACTCGAACGGGATTCCGCCACCTCAGCGGCCGTAGTGTTCCGGGGCATCTGCGGCCGCTTTGTAATGCGGCTGCGAGAGGCTGTGAGCGTCCAGCCGCTCGCAGCCGCTCCACCGTGTTGTGGCTGAGCGCGCAGCCTCAACGTGGCCATGTACCCAACCCCATAAACGCGCACAGGACCATGCGTGTCTTTGAGTAATCTGTGAACCCAATAAATACACTGCTGCAGGAAACAGTCCGCGTCTCCCCTATCCTCTCGAAGCGCGATTAAACACCCTAAATAAAGCTCTGATACCTACATTTTGCATTGCATTAAAAACTCATGTTTGAGCCCAAAAGTAATATGTTGTGAACAAATTAAACAGATTTAGAGCCAGCAAATGGCTGACAATATGCATTTCAGTCTTTTTTGACCAATTCTCATCCTTGTAACAAACAATAGTGTTGTCTGTGTCCACCTCCCTCACTCTGAGACATGTTCATTACTCTCTTGTAATGTAGACTATTGCATTTTATTTTATTGTTGAAACTGCACATATCCTGATCCTCTACAGTATTTGCTTCCACATACTGTATAAACTAGGAGTCGGCAACCTGCGGCTCCGGAGGTGCATGTGTCTCTTTCCTTCTGTAGAAGGAAAAATGTTCTTTACGTTTTTAAATGCTGTAAAATTGTGCATAAGTAATATTCAATTTAAACATTTCTGTCAACGTAGTGCGTCTTATCCTGCGACGTAGGCCAGCGCCAGGCGGCCGCTGTTGTAAACAAACCGGCATGTGAGCTCTGCTTGTGTACAAGTCTCTCCATGGCCTCGTTCCAAAATATATTAGTGACATGTTAGTCCCATATGAACCAGCCCGGACTCTGAGGAGCACAGGGACTGGACTCCTGCTGGGACTCTGAGGAGCACAGGGACTGGACTCCTGTTAGTGCCCAGAGTCAGGACTAAACATGGGGAGGCTGCTTTTCAGATTCATGCTGCTAAAATCTGGAACAGTCTTCCTAAAGATGTGAGACAGGCCTCCTCTCTGACAATGTTTAAAACCAGGTTAAAAACAGTTCTGTTTAGCTGTGCATACAACTGAGGGATTTTATATTTTTATCTTTCTTTTTAATGTTCTGTGATTATTTATGATTTTAATGCTTTCATATTTTGTTCAGCACTTTGAATTGCCTTGTGTATGAATTGTGCTATATAAATAAACTTGCCTTTCCTTGCCTTGACTGTGCGCATGGATCCCAAAGCTAAAACGAGAAGAGTCGATAATAAGACTGGACTAAGAATGAAAATTAACATTTGCTTTCAGTCAATGAGGAAAGCCTGCTTCATGTTTGCGATGTAATGAGAAGTTTCTATGGAGATAATTGTATCTGTGCTTAGAAACTACAAAAATGGCCGCTCGGGGTGGAGTTGAACCTTTGTCACCTGGATGGGGGGGTGGTCAAAAGCGCCTCATTTGCATTTAAAGAGACAGCACCAAAACAGGTTGCTCTCAGACGCACCTCAGAACAGGTGTAGAAGAAAGGCCCGTGTAGCTACAAATAATGAGACTCAGACCCAGGCATTGCAGTTACGCTTTATATAGGCCACAAATTAATGATTTAGATGTAAAAATCAATTATTTGAAAACACGATATGTCCACTTTAAAAAAAAAAGTTTTAATACAAACGAACCAAGATACAGATGTCACTTTTAGCAGCACCCACTAATGTCTGCTGTCGTTGTGTCCTTGGGCAAGACACTTAACCCCACATTGCCTGAAGCTCCCAGTGAAACACCAAGGCTGTGGCACCACTGATGGAGCAGCCATCTTACTGTGGACTCACCACTTGCAGAGGATCAGCAAGGGACTGGTGCTATGAGCATTGGGTGGCAGCTCTACTCGTCACCCCCCCACCCAGAAATGGACTAATAAAGGGGTAGAAAAGTAATGAATGAATGAATGTCACTTTTAATGCAATATGAGGCGAGATGTCGATGGTTTCATGTTGTTACATGCGCGTTTTAAGAGTCAAATGTTCGTGTAAAGCGTGGTTTAAGAACTAGTTACAACACTACGCAGCAGGGTTGCCAGGTTGGGTGGTTTCCTGCATACTTTTTTTTCCAAGCGACTTGTAGGTAATAAATAAACAGAAAGACAATAAACAGAATCATGATAGCTTACGTTTTCAGCCCAATTTTTTTTTGGGGCTTTCTTGCGGGTTTTGCGCTGGAAACTCTTGCCAGCATTTGGCAACCCATGGGAATCATGTGCTAAATAGTATGCTTCAATGGGATTGGTTGAGGGAACACGTCATTCAACATAACAGACAAGTGTTTTATCCAATCACAGGCCCTGCCATCTGAAATGTATACGCTATAAAGCAGATCCAAACCCTTGTGTGAAGCTCAGCGAACTACAAGGGTCTGGCGAGAGTCAGGCTAAAGTCTAGTGTATAGTCGCGCTGCGCGGAGCATACGATGGTGACGTGACGTCACATGCGCAACGCAAGGATCACCGCAGAACCCTTTGTTTGAATCTGCACTCATAGCTTATCGCGTCTGTTGCATTCCTCCTGCACTTGTAAATAGTTAATGTTTGTCTCAGATATTTACCACTTATTGTTTTGCTGTTTGTGCTGACTACACTTTAATAATAACTATACGTTTCCAACAAGAACTGTGTCTTTATTCACAACATCACAGTTAAATGAGTTGAAACTATGACTTTAGAACTATCACATTAACCTACAATAGAAACACATTGATCTCAAACAGCTTGGTTCGCTAATGTTTTCGTTCTGAAGAGGAGAAAGTAGCAGCGTAAATGGGATGGCTTTGGTTTCCCAGGCGACTCCTGTTCGCCATCACGTGGTTGGGTGTGAGATTACAACACTCTTTCCAAAACTACGCAGGGGGGTGCGCTCGAGTGTACCAGCAACTGTGGCTACGTGGGTCCAGTGCAACCGCAAACGTTACCAGCACCGCACGAGTGTACACAAGCCTTAAAGTGATAGTCTGTAACTCTAAATGAATTAAAAATTTTAGGAAATGTGTTAAACTGACCTCCTGGCCTTAAATGTTGATATAAAATAAGTCATTTTATTAATTCTAATATTACGGGCAAGTCCCGTCTTCCCTGCTCTTAGCTATAGTTCAGAATCCACGGTGCCGTTGAGGTTAACCAATCGAGTCATGCCAAGAGCTGTCAATCATCGGCGCTGATGCTCGCAGCTACGCGCATGCTCAGTTGGTTTTTGCGGAGCCTCCGAATCAAGCCTCTATTAGGCTCTGGAACTACATGAAAACTGAACAAAGAATTCTGAACATCTGCGCTGAGTTACCCATTTATATACTGAACCTGTATCCATAATCAGATCCTCTGCAGATGTGTCCTATAATGTGCAATTCATAATAATAGCACTTCCTGGTTTGCCGCGATCGCTTTTTTTGTGCATAAAAACATTATTTTTTTCATTAAAACGTTCACAAATAATTCTGAAAACCTCCGTGCATGTGTATTAATAATGTATATGTATAATATGTTCTCTGATTAACATTTCAAAGTGTTACGAAAACGTAGGTGTAGACCAATCAGAAAGGAAGGGGGAGGGAGCTTGCGTCATTTTTTTCAAATCAAGTACCTGTCTGTCTCTCTTTCTGACAAACTCCAGACAATCACTTTAACTTTGTCCTCTGCATTTGACCCATCCTGATGCCACTAGGGCATCTGTCAGCAGCAGTGATCGCCAGTAGTGCAGCGCCTGGGCACCCATCTCCAGATATTGATGCTCTGGGTCAGAACCGGAGCTAGAGGATTTAACTTTTGGAAGCATCCGGAGGACCAGGAGGAAACCTTTGCAGACCCAAGGATAACATGCAAAATTCACTCAGAAAAGCCCTGTTCTGATTGAGAGTTGAACCCAGGACCTTCTTGCTGAGTAGCAAGAGCAATATCCACTCAGCCACTGTGGTAAAAATGTAATAATTTTTGACAAGATTTTAAAATTCTTACAGTTTTAGAAATGTGATTACTGTACTACTTGATGTAGAAGTGGAGAAAAAAACGAACAAACTGCACCATTGGCTCCTTTCTAATGACTCATGTTAAACCCTACCCTCTTCACAGTGGTCTTCCTGCGCCCCTCTGGATGCTGGGAGCTGTAGGAGAAGCTTTGGACTCCAGTGGAGAAATCAAACTGGCTCATCTCTTCACTCAGACTGCTGTCCGCCATGTACGACTGAGAGGACAGATACACTGGGGATTCTGCACATGAACAGATTAAAAAATGCCATCATTGATAGTATCATTTTTATCACTAACAAATTTATAACAAAAAATGTACCTCCGTTCTCTTCATTGGCCTCTTTTCGGATCATGACGTATTTCTTTTTTCTCTCCAGAGGGACCTGCAGTTACATTCACACATGTATTATGAGGCTACATATATTACTTAATGGGTTCAGGAATAGCATCATTAGTTGAAATTTAATTATAAGTTTAATTCCAGTACTATTGTGATTAGTTCTACTCATAATATAAATCTTGGACGTCAAATAGGCATTTCTACAATACTGTCCAAATAAATTGTAAAAAAGTGAATTTTGAGTGAATTTTGCCCATATTAAATTTTGTCTTCCTATTAGCATACATAACTTGGTTGTAATCAAAACACAAGTACCTCAACTTCAATAGGAAAGTGGTATGTCCTCGTAACATCAATGATATTTTCCAGGATGAACTGATGCTACAAGAAGCAAAGGAAATTTTTAAACACACAACAACAAAAATCAACAATATCAAAATCTTCTTCAAAATTACCTTTTCCGGTTTCTCACTGAACAGAAATCCTTGGTAAAATTTGGGCTCATTAAAACTACAGCTGATGACGGCGATGGCACAGTTATACGCAGTGCAGTGGAAAAGCCTCCGCAGTTCAAGCAGCTGAGTCTCCCCAGCCATGTTCTCAGTGAAGGACTCAAAACAAGATCTGGGAATTACAAGGAATCGCGAGGAATCACAGAGAAATTACAAGGATTCAGAGTGAATAACAAAGATTATTATATGACTTGGACCGTACGCGTGCTCTGATTGGCTGATTACCGGTTTAATATTTTCCCATCTCGGACCGTTACCATGACAATTGGTCCGCAGCACGTATCACACAAAATCAAGTCGGACATGTACATACTTCACAAATATCTCAAAAGCATTGGTAAAGACACAGACGAGAGTCATATAATAAAACATTTATTAACCTTGCTTGCTCGGTCTGGACATGGAAATACCAGACCTTGGCCTTTTAGCACAGACCTCGCCATGGCTCGGTCTGTACATTAAGGCCGCGGTCTGATATTTCTCCATACAGACCTCGCGCTCGGTTAATAAGCCGTTAATATCAAATTCAACAAAGCAATACTTAAACTGTTGGCAGTATTTACTTGATGAGGGCTTTGGACATCTCATTCCCCTCGGGTTTGTCCGTGCAGCAGTAGGCCTGGTTGATGCGCGAGTCTTTGGAGTAGACATCGTCTTTGGGGAGGCGTGAGTAAAGCAGCTCCATCAGTTTGTAACAACCGATTTTCTTAAACAATTGGAGTTCAAATGTTGCCTCACTAGACTAAAAATACAAAGTTAAAGTTGTATTAATGAAGCAGTAGTGTTGTAATAAATCCCTGACCTGCAGTTAAAGCTGGGGCACCTAACTTTTGTTGTTTGTCCAAACAGTCTTGTTAAAGTAAACATTTTAATTAGTGCTGTCCAACGATTAAAATATTTAATCGCGATTAATCGCATGAATTTCATAGTTAACTCGCGATTAATCGCAAATTAGTCACACATTTGCGTGCTGTGTGCAATTGCTTTTTTTTATTGAAAACAATGTGTAGTGTTATATTACACACTAACATTTGATGCAAAATCATCAATAAATGGATGACAAAATAAATAATTGGTAACAAAAAGCCCCTTCAATGTGTGTGTGTGGGTGTGTGTGTGTATGTGTGGGTATAGACCATAGACTGTATAGAAACATCATGGTGTCATTATGATGATGATAAACAATCTGTAAATATTTTGTAAATTTGTTCATGTAAATACTCTATGCTGTTTCTCTGTTTACCTTCGGTATATCTATGACTGTATACTGTTTGCTTGTATTGCCTTTTTTATTAACCCCTCCCCCCATCTCCCACTTCATGTCCCCCCCCCATCCCCCCCCTCCCCCCCCGTCCCCTCCTATGTGCCCTTTTGGGTTTCTTCTTTGGCCCCCTGTATCTCCAACTACATATTGTTTGTAATCTCTGTCTACAATGTATCTGAACTAGTCCTTTTCTTTGTTTCTATTTTTTTTTCTGTATATGTGTTTGTCTGCAATAAAAAGTAAAAAAAAAAAAAAAAAAAAATCTTTTTTTTTTTTTTTTTATTGCGCGATAAAAAAAATGACGGCGTTAATATTGATTTGCGTTAACGCGTTAATAACGCGCTATTTTGGACAGCCCTAATTTTAATGTTTCAATAAATCAGACCACAACATAAAAGACTACAAAATATAATATATTGCATACTTGTAAGAAAGAACCCTGTGATTCACAAAATGCCGGTCTGAAAAAGCTGATGAGAAACAGGAGCTTGTTGATTTTACTACATAGTACCAGAAAGTTAGGTACCCCCACTTTGATATATGACTCATCTTCCAGACCTTAGTGAAGCGGACCAGCAGTAGATTTATCATGTCGGAAACGTTGGCCACGTAAAAGTGGTTGAGGGCCTGGGTGCCGCAGTGAGAGGCCAGAGGCAGCAGCACTCTGTCGGTCAGAGACTGAAGCATGGAGTTTGTGGGAACATCTCCATGCTGCACCTTCCTAAACATGTCACACAAGAACTCCAGCTGCTTTTCTGGAGAAGCCCTATTACAAACAGAAAAATATATTATCGCATCAATCCTTTCTAACATTGAAAAGAGCACTACAGGTTGTGGCTTATTCGTCATTTATAGGCACTACAGAAATAGAGTAGACCTACTGAAAACCCTGCGGGATATTTTGATAAGTTGTTACTTAGTATGGAAAATGAATGAATTGAATGATTGAATGAATGAATTACTGTATATAGGGTGACAGTAGCTCAGCTGGTAGAGCATTGGCTTTTGGGCCTGAAGGTCATGGGTTCCATTCCCCCATAAGACCTACTCCAACTTCTCCCACTCATGTCTGCTATCGTTTGGTCCTGGGCAAGACACTTAACCCGACGTTGCCAAAAGTCCCAGCTGAAAGAACAAGGCTCGGTCACCCCTATAGAGAGGGCATCTTCCCATGGACCCACCACCTGCAGGAGAATCAGTGAGGGACTGGTGCTATGAGCATTGAGTGGCAGCTCTCATTGCCAACCCCCCCCCCCCCCAAGACATAAATTGATTTATAAAGGGGTTTGAAAATGAATGAATGAATGGTATGGCCAAATAGTTCCTTCTGCCAGAGAATCAAAACTGTGTGGGATTACCTGCTGCTCCCAGAGGTTCTCCATCTAATCTAAAGCCAGAGCCTAAACGACTCACTTACGAATGTAACAAAAGGGTTACCTGTAGTTCATCAACAATAATGAAAAAAGTATTTTTGCGCTCACTTCAAAGTTGTATGGTCTATAATGACACATTATATAAAATAAATGCAATTAAACAAACTTGAATTGCAATCCTTCAAGCAAAGTGGTATTTGTGTGCTTTTATTTTAGAAGTTTTACACCCGCTGATCATTGCACAAGTTACAAAGAAAGATCTTTATATCAATATGGCTCATCGCTGGACTCACCTTTTAGCAATTCTTTGGAAACTTGTCTGAAACTGTTCTTCCATGATGTGCCTTTTGTCCCGACATAAAATACCAGCCATCAGATTCAGCAGCAAAGGACTGTGGGAAAGCTCCAATGCATCCAGAAGCTAAAACACATAGATATTCAAGACCTAAAGTTAGCTCTGGTCAGAAGTAGATGCATCAGATTTTTCTCAGATTCATGTTTTGATTGATTGGTTCACAATCCATAACAATATTATTGCTGCAATTAAAAAAAAGAAAAAAAGAAATTAGAGCCTCATAAGCGGTGTAATTGCCGATGAATTTGCAGCCTGATTGGATCAGAATTATGCATGGAAAAGTTCATTAATAGGATTCAATGCGCCCCCCAGTGGTCACCTGTGGGACATCAATCAATCAATCAATCAACTTTATTTGTAGAGCGCCTTTCCTACACAAGGCAACGCAAAGCGCCTCACAACCCATATAACATCATGCATAAATCATCAAACATTAGAATTTAAGTAAACATAAAAAGACAGATTAAGAGCACAAGATATATTAAAAACAAAAAAATAAAAATCACACAAGTAGTTAAAAACCGTAAAACATTAAAATCACACAAGGGATTAAAATCATAAATAGTCATAGCGCATTAAAAAAATTAAAGATAAAAACAAATATAAAATCATTCACTTGTATGCACAGCTAAAAAGAACTGTTTTCAGTCCAGTAAAAAACTAAACTGCTAGAGTAGAAGCTTAAAAACTGCTAGAGTAGACGCCTGTCTCACATTCTCGGGAAGACGGTTCCAGACTCTAGCTGCATGAATCTGAAACGCAGCCTCCCCATGTCTAGTTCCAACTCTTGGCACTAACAGAAGTCCAGTCCCTGTGCTCCTCAGAGCCCGAGTTGGTTCATATGGCACCAACATGTCACGGATGTACCCTGGTGCGAGGCCATGGAGAGACTTGTACACAAGTAAAACTGCTTTAAAGTCTATTCTCTGAGCCACAGGAAGCCAGTGCAAAGACCTGAGGACCGGACTAATATGGTCGTACTTCCTGGTTCTAGTCAGGACTCGAGCTGCAGCATTTTGGATGTACTGCAGCTTTTTTACCGCTTGTTTAGAGAGACCTGTGAACAAGCCATTGCAGTAGTCCAATCAAACTGGAGACAAATGCGTGGATAAGAATCTCCAAGTCTGCTTTAGACACTATGTTTTTAATTTTAGCAATGTTTCTTAGGTGGAAATAAGCTGATGATGTCACAGATGATATGTGGCTATTGAAATTTAAGTCTGAGTCCATTATTACTCCTAGATTTCTGACCTGAGTTGAGGGTTTTAGGGAGAGAGACTGGAGGTGGCAGATAACGCTCTCTTTGTTTTTGGGGTCCGAAAACAATGATTTCAGTTTTTTCTGTGTTTAGCTGGAGAAAGTAATTTTGCATCCAATCACTGATTTGTTGGATACAGTGAAGGAGCGAGTCCACTGGTCCATGTTCTCCTGCTGTCAGGGACACATAGACCTGAGTATCGTCAGCATAATTGTGATAGGACACGTTATTACTGTGTATTAACCTACCCAGAGGCAGCATGTAAATATTAAACAGGAGAGGCCCCAGGATTGATCCCTGTGGCACTCCGCAGGTTAGGGCCAGATGGTCTGAGATACAGTTTCCGATCTCCACAAAATACTTTCTGTCCTGTAGGTAGGACATAAACCAGCTTAGGGCTGTGCCAGAAACACCAACCCAGTCCTCTAGTCTCTGAATGAGGATACCATGATCGACAGTGTCGAAAGCAGCACTTAAATCTAACAGGATAAGAACTCAGACTTTTCCTGCGTCAGTGTTAAGTCTGATGTCATTCGTTACCTTCACTAGAGCAGTCTCTGTGCTGTGGTGGGGTCTAAAACCAGAGTGGAACATATCAAAAGAGTGATTGATTATTAAAAATTCTGTAAGTTGTTGATAGACAACTTTTTCTAGAATTAGAAACACATTAGATGACATGCACCACTGCGTTATGTAGTAATTGGCATTGATTTGACACTGCGACTTTGGAGAGAATCGGAAAAGTTTAGGTCGGAGGCCTCCCATAGGTGGCGCTCTAGAGTAATATTAGGGGTTTGTTTTCACATCATTACGCTCAGGCCATTACCAACTATTGGTTTCAGCTCTGTAGGTCTGAGCCTGTGGCCAAGAGAGCATCAAACATGTAGAAACTTTTTTTCAGTGATTATACAACCGTCCAGATGTAGAAATGACATGGTAGAAGTCTGTGATGAAAAACCAGGGACTACTGCCCATAGTTGGCGCTGATGCACGCACAATAGAGTGCTGCATACTGTTGTGTTTGGGGTCATACATTGTTTTTGTGAATTCATTTCTAGCTTCATAACAGAAATTAGAACAGGGAGCTTCTGGTATCCAGCAAAAAGATGGTGCTCATGGAAGGAGGCAATAGAACGTGCAGAGAAAAATCAGTTCCAGGCACTCATCATTTGCAAAAGTAGATGGCTTTATTTATGGGCCAGAAACATTAAAAAGCACACCAACGCGTGTCGGCTTGCGCCTTCGTCAGGGTGTGTGTAGAGACAAACAGTAAACCAATTTATAATGTCTGACTGCAGGTGTGCAGCCAGGACATTGAGACACATGCTGTCATAGTCCTTTTGGACACAAGGGGGAGACATTTCGTCTTCACAGTATAGTGGCAACAAGAAAAACCATAGACAAACAAAATTATTATAAAAAACAAGAGGTCCAGATCTTCATTCAGGCCAGGGTATTTTGTAGCACTAAGAGCATGGATCCAATATGCTTCTCTTTGCCTTAGGCGTAAGATTTTATCACCACCCCTGGCATTTAGAGTGATAACCTCAATTCCTGACACCTTTAGGGTGGAGTCATGGCTATGATGGACATCCATATAATGTCTGGCCATAGGATAATTTGGGTTATTGGAGCAAATGGCATATCTGTGTTCAGCCACTCTATCCCTCAGCCTCCTTTTAGTGAGGCCCACGTAGAAGCACCCACAGGGACATTCAAGGCGATACACTACATGGGTGGTGTTACAGTTGACAAAACCATTTATAGAATACATCCTATTAGAAGCCAGATCCATAAAAGTGTCAGTCTTCACCATGTTCTCACAGTATCTACAATGGCCACAGCAAAAGTTCCCTTTTGGGCGGGAGAGCCATGTGGTGGGTTTAGTAGATGGGAGATAGCTCCTCACAAGCTTGTCTTTAATGGTTGGGGCTCTTCTGAAGCTGACTCCTGGAGGCTCAGGGAAAACCTTTCTCAAAAGAGGATCACTCACAATAATATCCCAGTTTCTTTGTATAATTCGTTTAACATGGGTAGCCTCTTTACTGTAACTTGTGACAAAAAAGGGCTTCTGCGTTTGCTCCTGTCTAGGTTTAGGAGTGAGCAAGTCAGTCCTCTTCAATGACAAGGCTCTAGTATGAGCTTGAGACAGCAGCTCCTGAGAATATCCCCTTTGGGTGAAACGTGCTCGCATGTCAATAGACTGACTGACGAAATCTTGGTCAGAGTCACATATGCGTCTAAGTCTTTGTATCTGACCGTTAGGGATATTTTCAATTAACCAAGGAGGATGGAAACTCTCTGCATGCAAAATTGTATCGCGGTCTGTTGGTTTACGAAATATTGACGTATGTAGGTTACCATGGTCATCTTTAGTAATATTTAGATCAAGAAAATGTACACTCTTACTGTCATATTCCAAATTTAGTTTAAGGTTGGCATTGAGACTGTTAACATAAAGATGGAAAGCCTTCAGTTCACTTTCTGACCCTGAAAAGAAAAGGATAACATCGTCAATATATCTGCCCCACCATAAAATCTTGTCCTTAAAGGGATTGTGATCAGAATATATGTACATTTCTTCCCAAAGGCCTAAAAACAAGTTTGCATAATTTGGTGCAAAACATGCACCCATAGCCGTCCCTTTCTCTTGCTTGTACAATTTATCTTCAAACAGAAATACATTATTCTTTAGCGTCCACTCCGTTAGCTGTATTATAAAATCTGTGGGGGGCATTTGATCAATGTCTCTACTGCCTAGGTAGTGTCTTAAGGCCACTAGTCCTTCCTCATGAACAATATTACTATAAAGAGATTCAAAGTCCATTGTGGTCATAATACTGGGGCCAATATTTTCCATTTGCATGATCTGTTGGAGCACTTGGGTGCTGTCCTGAAGATAAGATGGCAATTGTGAAACAAAAGGTTTTATAAAGTAGTCCACAAACTTAGAATCATTCCCGCTAATTATTGGGCGGCCTGGTGGGTTTAACATTTCTAGCTTCATTGGACAAACATATTCAGAGTCAAAATAATCAAATAATAATCTGAAACCGCGAGTAACAAATACTAAAATACAAATACTAAATACAAATACTAATACTAAAAAAAAAAATTGCTCAGCATAAATTATGTCACAATTATTCTGTATAAAGTATTTTCATAGTTTGTTTCTCAAATTCATACAAAACCTCTTCTCTGCGTGTTTTAGATATAAGGTTGTGAAAAACAATGAATTGGTGGCCATTCTGTGTAGAGTTTGCATGTTCTCCCTGTGTCCGTTTCTCCCGGGTGCTTATCGAACACCATCTATGTTCACGAACGCACCCTGATATATTAAAAGGTGATACAAACACCACATCTACCTTGCGGATGCAGTCCATGTAGTTGTTGCGATGAAGAGATCCTTTGGCAAACTCGTCCGACTGCATTGGGAAATGTGAAGCCACCAGGGCATCCAGCGCTTTCTGCAACTGCTCCAAGGGTGTGTCGGGCAGAGTCGTGAAGAAGGGCAGCACCAACAAGGCCTGGCTCTGAACACACACACACATTATTAATAAAACAGTTAGAAACTATTCAATCTACTGCATGGTTTTATTCTGACCTTGAGATTTAGGGGAAGGCTGGAGTCCGTCAGCAGTGATGTAAACGTAGTGAACACTGGGCTGAAAGCATCGTGGGTGTTTGAGGAGCAGACAGAGGAGTCGATCTGTTGTGAAAAAACAGTTGCTAACAAACAACTTGCAGGATTAATGAGTTTAAAGAGAAGCACAGAACATGTGGGACAAATAGTTCCTACTTTTATTCACTGTAGTATTAAAATGTTCAAAGAGACTATATTATGGGTTCTCTGTTTGAACAATACAAGGAATTTTTGCTCTTGGTTTATATAATGTGGGCTTTATTTAGTTTATTTATTTTTTTATTTTTATTTTTTCTGGATGCTTAAAGACACTTCAAATGGTACATTAATTCATTCACACCCTACAAAGTGGTAACTAACTACTACTGTGGTTGCGGCTGCCTTGGGCGGCGAGGCTACTAATCAGCTACTGTACCAATCATTCACACTCACAACAGACTTGCACTAGACTCTGCAGTTGTCTGAGCAGAGATTATGGAAATCTGTCAAATGTGGAAGAAGGGGAAGAAAATTGATAGATGGGAATATTGATATCTTATACAGATTTGAACAAATAAGAGCAATTTGAATATTGCTGTTGAAATGTGTACTTTGTATAGAATAAAAAGGATATAATTAAGGATATAAAACAGAAGTAGCTTGCCTGCAGGAGTTTGGACAGGAGCACCAGAGTGGCGGTCTTGCTCTCAGGAGTGGCCTTGTCCCCGACCCACCAGGAGCTCAGACCACCCCATCGTCTGAGCACCTCCTCCACCAGCTGTTTGCCCTGCGTCTTTCTCACCGCACGCTCACGAAAACTGTGGTCCAGCATCCCGTTCAACAACAGACTCACCTGAGAAACAAACACTATTCAGAGTTTCTAAAATAAGTAAAAGGAGGTGGTGTGCAGCGGCTACACCCCCTCTGGTGCTGCTGCATTTCATCACTATTGTTAGTAACTTTTAGAATTATGTATTTATTAATTTTAATTGATGGAATGCGTTTCTGCTGCTGGACATCTGCATTCCTCCTACAGGGATCAATAAAGTATCTACAGTATCTATTATGGTATCTACAGTATCTAGCTAACATGCAGACAGTAGGTACCAAGGTGGAAGTGTTATGGTTCACATGCAGACAGTAGGTACCATGGTGGAAGTGTTATGGTTTAACTGCTGACAGTAGGTACCATGGTGGAAGTAGTAGTAATCTTTAGTAGTAGTAATCTTTATTTATATACCGCCTTTTCACTGCAGATCTGACTCTCAAAGCGGTTTACAATTGTTAATTATGGGCATTTGTCTCTCACTCCACAGGGGGAAACCTACGCAGACACGGGGAGAACATGCAAACTCCACTCAGAAAGGCCCTGGTCCGACCGGGATTCATACCCAGGACCTTCTTGCTGAGAGGCGAGAGTGCTATCCACTCAGCCACCGTGCCGCCCAGGAAGTGTTATGGTTTACATGCTGACAGTAAGTACCATGGTGGAAGTGTTATGGTTTACATGCTGCCAGTAGGTACCATGGTGGAAGTGTTATGGTTTACATGCAGACAGTAGGTACCATGGTGGAAGTGTTATGGTTTACATGCTGACAGTAGGTACCATGGTGGAAGTGTTATGGTTTACATGCTGACAGTAGGTACCATAGAGGAAGTGTTATGGTTTACATGCTGACAGTAGGTACCATGGTGGAAGTGTTATGGTTTACATGCTGACAGTAGGTACCATGGTGGAAGTGTTATGGTTTACATGCAGACAGTAGGTACCATGGTGGAAGTGTTATGGTTTACATGCAGACAGTAGGTACCATGGTGGAAGTGTTATGGTTTACATGCTGACAGTAGGTACCATGGTGGAAGTGTTATGGTTTACATGCTGACAGTAGGTACCATGGTGGAAGTGTTATGGTTTACATGCTGACAGTAGGTACCATGGTGGGGTTCTGAGGGGCAGCTTCGGTGAGTCGTGGGACTGTAGTGGTCAGGCTTCTAAGCAGCTCAGCGTTGACAGTTGCTTGGAAAAGGCTGTAGAAATACTCTCCGTGGGAAAAGTTCAGGAAGTTGTAGCTGTGACTCCCAGATATCGGCACGGAGACTACGATGGTGTTCAACAACAGGTCCACAAGCTGCTCGTTCTGAAAAGTGTCACATAGCATTCTATGTAAATAACAAATCAAATGTGAATACAGTTTAATCTCATAAGCAAACATTGAAAAAGTGTTTTATTGTTTATGCCCGCTATTGTTATCCTTTAGTGGGCGGGCAAAGTGCACGCTGCCAAATTACGCCTACTTATGGTGAAAAAGTAGTAGTACCATAGTATGAAAAGTAGCTGTTGGAAAAGGGGGCTATAAGGGCTACTATAAGGCTCGGGGCCACTTTGGTTCACCAGTGTCCGTGGATATACACCGCAGACCCAGCAAAAAACAAATATGAAAATAAAACATCTGAAATCAAAAGGTTCTGAGATTTACAACAGGGTATAGCATGACCATGACTACGTCGGTGGAGCTGAAGTTGGCTGTGAAAGAGCCTCAGTCCCCAATAGGATATAACGCAAAATGAGTACAGACAGTATTTACCTGCTGACTGAGTGAAAAGCCGAGCTGAAGGACTCCGTCTGCCAGTCTCTTTGTGTTCACATCTAGAGAAGGCAGCGTGCTCCTGTCTTCCCCTGGAGCAATTCCCTTGTACACAGTCATAAGGAGTTGAGACGCAATCGATTTGACATAAACTGGATCCTACGAAACATTAGAAAACACTTATTTCCAAGAAGTTATAGTTTATACCTTGTGTTCTCAGTGTTTTTAGTTTTTATTTTTTTTACCTGGAGTATAGAAGGAAGGAAACCTGCTTTGTTGATTTGTTTGCAGGCAGAGAGAAGCGTTTCCATTTGGTCCTGATGTTTTAGTGACTCTGTGTTATAGAAGTCCACTGCACACAAATCCTCCAGACTATAGAGACATATGGACAATGAATAAAGTTTGGTTGATTAAGACTAGAATGATTTTCTGCCAAACCAATCACACACAAGAACTGTGTGATTCCTCATACAGTATAAATAAAAGAAGAAACACATTTGAGATATTTTTTCCTCTACAGATCTTCCTGGACAGATAAAACATTACACCAACATATTTGAATGAATTTTGTTACAAAGATTTGAAGACAGACCTCAGAATCTTTTAATCCTAAATGCTATTTGAACAATATATTCAGATCAATAGTATAGTGTTCATGTAGAAGCAGTAGAGGATTGTAACGATACCTTTTCCGTGATATTTTGTCCCGGAGGCTGCTCTTCACTTGGCTCTGGAGTGGAGAGGCCATGAGGGCTTTCAGCAGCGGCACGCACACTTCAGGCAGGTTGCTCATCACCTCCACGTCCGCCATGTTGAATCCCACTGAAGACGGATCACAGACGACCAGTGCCACCAGCTCAAAGAACACAGCACTGAAAAGGTCTTGCTCAAGAGCCTGAGGACAGAGAGACCACAGAGCCACACGTGTGCTGTTAATACAGGCAATAAACAAGAGATGACACCTAAACAATATATGGCTTTTATTCTTATTTTTATGTTACACACATTTTATGTAATTTGTATGAATAAAAATCAACATGTATTTATACAGTTAACACACCCAGCCAGATTTGCAATAGTACTGAGGCCATACCCTTTTGCACTCCTCGTTTGTGGTCATATGAATCCATGAATTGCCAGATAAACGTGTTCAAATGATAACGTCATCAGTGAGGTGCTGTAAGGACATCTCAAACAAACAGGAATATGCAGGAACATGAGACTTTTTGCCAAGAAGAACAGGTGTCCAATCAGAGCATGAAGATCCTCATCCGACTCCTAGCTGACGTAGATGTTAAAGCTTTTGAGAACTGGGGGATGGAAGCTTCTACTTAGGGGCATTTGAGTATTTTTGGTTGTCACATATTGAAAATAGAAATCATGTTTGATTGAATGGCTTCACACAAACACTAACAATGAGTGTGGAGAAAAATTAACCTTTGGAAAGCTCGAGACATATAGTATGTATTGTTTTGTTTTCATTACCTTCACAAAACCCTGATCTGCTTTGAGCAGCATCATGGAGCTGAAGTCCAGCAGACGCACGATGATGGTGCATTTGCTGTAGTTGTACTGGTCCACTTCTCTGGGGCTGAAGTGAGACATCTTCTCACCGATACAAAAACAGCTCTCAGCGGTTGCCAGATCTCGAGTGGCCAATTCCGACAGAAAGAAGCTCACAGCCTTCAGGAAGTGGGACTTTTCTTTAGACGCTGTAACAAAGGAAATGTACATATCAAAGTTGGAGGACCCAACATTTAAACCACAGAAAGTAAGGAAATGTATGCAACTAGTATCGTGCTCTCTAAACAGTTTAGTTCTATCACTTATTTTCACATACAATTTTTTGGCCTCTGCAAAGGATAACAAGCTTTCTAATAAGATGAAAATGGCACGTGGTCCTCTTTTGTGTTCATAACCTATACATGACTTTCTGCCAGGACAAACAACATGTATTGATTTATGAATAAAAAGAAAGAACATCAGTTCCCCAGCTTTAACTATTATTGTAGCATTAGTTTACAAGATGTGCTAATTCTTTTCAGATGATTGTGTATTTGAGGCTTTTGCAGACTCACCGAGCATGTGATGAGGCCGGATTATGTGCAGTTTAATAAAAGTGTTGTAGCAGTCCAGAGCGGCCAGCAGGAGGTCGTTCCACTGCAGAGCTGCCCTGACGCTGAAGGGACTGGACAGGTCTCGCAGAGTGGGCTGAGACCAGAGACCACCGCCTTCGAATTGTGACACCAAGAACTCTGTCCCATGCTGCTGGAGCATAGAGTCCAGCCACTGAGACGCAGACTTCTTTTCTATAACAAATACAGAGAAATAGGAGGGATGAAATAGAACTAATAGTAGTACAAGTAATACATCGATTGTTCCATTTCAAACCTGGAAGGAGAGGAACAAACTCATAGAAGAGCTCCATGCACTTGTGACGACATTCAGTCTGGGGTCGACCGCATTGTTCAAGGAGCCACAGAATAACATGAGACAGACACAACTTCTGATCAGGAGGAAATCCCCTAAAGAACAACACAAGACTCATTAAGAGAAAATCTGGCAAAGCTTGGAAAACTCACAATGTAAAGATGTTCATATCAAATCAAATGGTATTAATGGTATTATTCATTCACACCCTACACAGACACAATTAATGATTATCCCTGATATTCTAACGCATGTTTATAGCTAATTAATAATCTTATATATTTACTGTGCAATAATCAATACTGTAAACCAACCTGGGAATACGCCTTTTTGGATTGTGCTGGTTTAGATTTGGTGCCTTATGTGTGATAACCCTCTTCAAATGGTCGATGGTACTGCAGCATTGTTGGATAGTGCCTTTATATGCAGAAGAGAGCATTGTCATGACATGCAAATATGATGTATTTCAGGAAAGAATATAACCAATATTGACCCAAAGAGCGTTCATCCATGTGTGCAAGCGCCAA